>JAUNZO010003186.1:0-650218 GCA_031894775.1 Chloris gayana
TGGGGTAGATCGTTTTATTTCGATAAGTACTTCAAAAGTTATCGCGATTTTCGTGAGGCACCTGAATCTGCCAATCCGGCGATTCGGCGAAATCTGGCAACCTTTTGCCAGGTTTTCGGGTAAGTCATTTTTAGTATGATTCCACTCTTCTTTTACTTGGATCATCATGCCAGGGTGATGGTACGTGTTATGAGCTTTCCGGATTGTGTTTAATCGTTTCGTTTGAGTGAACGATTTAAAAGTTGTGGCCGTTTCCGTGAAAATGATAATCGGTTAGGGTTTAGTTCTCGATCGGGTGGGATTTTCTGCCCGATTTTTGGATATCATGCACGACTTGTGTTGAGATTTTTGTGAGTTGTTCGAGACCGGGTTTTTGCATTCTTGATCAATTACCTTATGCAATGGTGATGCATGACATGACTGTTGACATGGAATGCCGTCAACCTACGTCCTTTCCAAAATAAAACACGTGATCGGTCTATATATAGCCGACCACTCGCTTTTTGTGGCAACACACACACGATCTCATCACGGGAACTACACGATCTAAATTTCGTGGTTAGCGTACCTGCAAGAGACCATTTCAGAAACATTACATCAAATTCAAAAGAAACTATGAAAACAAATGTTCCACAATCTCATCATCTTCCTCATCATCATCATCTTTCTCCTAGTAACGGTTCATAGAAAGAACCGCCCCGTGGATTGCCACGAGCCAACATTGTCCCGTATTATTACTTCCGCGGGCACGGAGCGCTAATTTAAATTGCAAACAAACCTGGGCCGGGCCGTAGTTGCAAAATTTAAACAAGCATAACCCAGGGTTAGCTTGCCACATCTATTTCTACTGTAGACCTTACTTGGGCTTTCTATGTCGTTCCTCACCGTATAAAGGTGTTGGTGATTTTTAATACGACCCGTAGTGTACGGCATATCCCGACACGGCTCGATACCAGCTGTGACACCCCAACCTCGCAACGCGAGAGGGATTGTCGAACAGGATCGTATCGGGAGACATTCGACGAAGCGAACGTTCATTGCACCTACATCGGGAATACATTCAGCATTTTGTTACATAGAGAACACTACTTGAGTAACGAGTTTCATACATAATCTCTTAATTATTACAAGCCATTGTTCGAATTTCAGATTTACAATACATAAGTGAATGGTTATTTTACAATACTTGATAATGTCTTTGCGGAAGCGTAATTATCTCGACGGTACCTATATATATATAGCTTATCTTAGGAGAACCACACCAGCCCATACGGCATGGCCTCACTCTTGAGTCGGTGAAGCGGGAACCCACTCCACGGTCCACTCCCGAGGTTCCTCGCTTTGACACATGTGACACCCCTACCTCGCGAAGCGAGAGGGATTGTCGAACAGGATCGTATCGGGAGACATTCGACGAAGCGAACGTTCGTTGCACATACATCGGGAATACATTCAGCATTTTATTACATAGGGAACACTACTTGAGTAACAAGTTTCATACATAATTTCTTAAGTATTACAAGCCATTGTTCAAGTTTCAGATTTACAATACATACGTGAAGTGATTTTACAATACTTGATAATGTCTTTGCGGAAGCGTAACATCTCGACGATACATATATATATATAGATACTTAGGAGAACCACGCCAGCCCATACGGCATGGCCTCACTCTTGAGTCGGTGAAGCGGGAACCCACTCCACGGTCCACTCCCGAGGTTCCTCGCTTTGACACACATACTTCCCGCAGCAATCACAATAGTCGGGCTGCGGGAATCCTGAAAACAGTTGCAACACAAACCCCGAGTATCTAATATACTCCGCAAGGCTTACCCGTCAAAAATGGTTCCTAAGAACCGACTCTAACATGCAGGGGGCTTGACCTGGCTTGCGGAAACTTGCAAAATCAGCACTTAAAGTATTTGTCTAACTCATGTTTAGCCAAGTTAAGAGGGTTGGAACATGAATATAAATTTAGTGAGCATTTCTAACAAAACATGGTTGCAATACATGAAGTAATTCATCAAAAATCAGCAAGCTTATTCATCATATTCACTTGTTACTACGATGCAATCTGCTCGAGACAAGTGGTACTCATCACCGCGAGGGACGGCGATATATATCGATTTACACCCTGCGGGGAAACCCAAATGCACGACATACGCATCATTTAAGAACACGTATGGCCACCTTTCACAAGATCACCATAGATATGAGCCGGGTCCACCCTCCGAGTGTGCATTCCACATGCGACCACGGTAGCGTCGGGTCCAAGGGTAATAACACACCCTCCATCTACTCACAAACCCGTGCATCCACCGTGACCAACACTTTGCACAAAGGGTGGAGCGACCGTCCAACACTACGATTCTCAAGTTACATCGGTTTACCAACTCCCATACGAAGGTATGCATTTGGTACACAACTCAATATTTGCTCGCGGAGTCACACGGTCCTCAACCGACGCGCACGGGGCTATGGCGAACATAGGCGAACCTTGCCACCGCATTCTACACATGCATTTCCCCGTACGGTCTCAATTTCATCAATATCATGTGAGAGGTAACAAAATTTAATCCCTAGACCGGGTGATCTCCAAATCACTCGGTGTTGCTACCGATGACTACTTACTAAGCATAGCATTTCTAACGAAAAAGGATTTTTACCTATCCAATGAGACCATAGGCATAAAGGGATAATAATGCACTACGGTTGCGATCAACTCCTGAACTTAAATGCACAATACATGACATCATCACATGTGAAGTAAAGAAAAACTTTTAAAAGCGTGGGTTATGCACCGGGGCTTGCCTTGATTCGGTTCGCGGTTAGCACACTCGAACTCGCTCACTTCAAGGGGGTGCCCTCCTTGATCTTCGATTCCGGTCGGGGTTCCTATATGAATGCATATGAAGTTCATGAGCATTGGATGAGTTCATATTTATATAGTTCATGGAACTTCCTCAATAACATAGTGCAATAAAATGTTTGCATAATTTAACATGTTCTTGAGAGGTGATGATATGGTCATGATGGTGGTAAGTGTGGTTCGTGTCATGGGGACAACCTTCTAATTAGGTAGATTTTTCCATCATGTAGTATAAATGTTCATGCTGGTTTTTGAGATCGAGAAAATAGGTATAATTCCTTATCACTTAGTACGCAAGAGGTTGATGTTCACTTTCTTAGGATGAAGTTTGATCACGTCGTTATACATCGTGTACCATGAGTACTCATTATTTCATGTGGTTTTGTTACGATTAAACCTACACCATACGACCGTTCTTGCCCAAAAAGATAAACGTGATTATGATCTGTTTAATGGTGCCATGTAGGTGTGAAAATTATTTAACCATAACAGCAAGCAAACGGCAATTTGAGTTCAGATCATGCTTAGCCATTTTTATTCACTAAGTCCGGTTTGACAGGCTGCTCGCGAAGCCATCTTAAGGTGTTCAAAACTTAATATTTTGCTATAGCACTTAGGTGATTCATGTTGGTTAATGTAAAGTACATAACTCAAGGTTTACAACGAGCCAAAAATCGCTTCATTTGGATCTGTATTCAAAAAGTTATTGAATTTCAAAAACAGCATGTTGTCACGCAGGCATAACGGTTTAGCATCTTAGAGCGCTTGAATCTTCATTTTTCTACACATGAAGTACCGGGATTATGTTACCACGTTAAAGTACAAGTTATCTACTTTCCAAAGAGCCCTTGCTCATGCAGTTTGGATCTGGGGTCCAGAAGTTACATCATTTTTAAAATGCAATCTTGTTTATGCGTTTGGTTACGATAGCATTTTCATCTCACTCAAAAATTAATTTTTACTATATAACCATAGGTGTTCATGTTCACCATGTTAAAGTAGAGGTTACAAACTTTCAAATGCGCTTTGAATCGTTCAAATCCGTGGTGTAATTCTCGAGATATGATTTTTCTAAAACGCTTAACCGTTACGAAGTTTTCAGCGCGTTTCGAAATTCGTCTAAGTGTTGCGCGCGGGAGGGGCTCGCCGGAGCGGCGGCGGCACTCACCGGCGACACGCTATGGCTCGCCGCAGGGGTCGGGCTTGGCCGCCTGCGCACGGATTTTAACGGCGCACCGTTTGGTGGGGGTGGCGAGGCGAGTGGGTGGACGGAGCTTCGCTCGCGTCGAGCTATGGCGGGTGCGGCGGCTCCGGCGTGGGAGCTCGTGCTCACCACCGAGCGAAAGAAGGAGCGGTCAAGGCTGAGAGCTTCACCTTCGCACGGAGATGAACGGCGCGGGGTCGGTGCAGACCGGGGTGGTCCGGAGCGTGCTGGCGTCGACGGGGTGGCGGTGTGCGGTGGCCGGCGACGAAGAAGGAAGCGATTTTCTCCTCGGCCGCGGCTCGGTTCAACCTGGGGCAGGGCAGGGAGGTGCGTTAGGTTCCCGCGCACCCTTCCGAGGCCAAGGGGGAGCATGAGCTCACCTGAGCGGGGTGGATTCGAGCTCGCCGGCGCGGAAGGAGAAGAATGGGGCTCGTCGGATTTTTATGGGATTTGTAGCGCTCCGAGGGCGAAGGGAGGCCGGGAAATGGTGGGGAGATGCGCAAGGAGCTGGCGAAGCGGTTTCACGCAAATGAGGGCGTGGCAACGCGGAGAGGCAGCGCACGGGGGGATGAACCGGACGGCGGCCATGGCGGAAGGTGGTCTTCACCATCGACGGTCGTGCGAGCACGCTTCGAGGCGAAGCTTGGGAGGTGATGCGCGACGCGTGGAGCTGCACAGCGGAGGAAGGACGGGGCGGCGCCTAACCGGCATGGGCGCCGGCGGCGAACGCCGCTGGCGGGTGGCCCCAGCCACCGTGCCAACTCTGTTCAAAGGGATTCCCACTTATTTACGGTTTTGCCACTGCTATTCTCTTCTCTGTAATTTGCTCATAGAATTCGATCCTTATGACATTTTTGCAAACCAAATTTTCTGTGGGTCCTCTGGATTATGTGGAACAACTTTCCTTATAGGCAAAAGTTCAGATTCGAAATTTAAAAATTTATAAAAATTATTGAACAGATGCTGTTTCTGTTGAGAGTTGGATTTTTCTAGGGATTTGTGCGGACCCAAAAATTCAGGAAAAATGTCCTAAATTCAAGTCTTGATATGTTCTACCAGATTGTGCAAAAATTTGAGGTTACCACTTTGGAGAAAATATGCGATCTCAAGAGCTAGGGTTTTGGGACGATAAAAACCCTAATAGGCCTTAGTCTTATTATTTCATGTGACTAGCCGGATGATCTTTGTTTTGCACATGCAATTCTCCTGTTAGCACAGTAACATGGTGAATTTGTGACACGGGGTGTCACAGCCCTCCCCTTAAAGAAATCTCGTCCCGAGATTAGGATTGATAAAAGAGTGGTCGAAGGGAGGTGCGTCGTTACCTCGATTGTGAAGCCATGAACTCGGGGAAATGGTTATCCAGGAATTCCTCCTGTTCCCAAGTAGCTTCCTCCTCAGTGTGATTACTCCATTGCACTTTATAGAAGGTGATAGTGCGGTTGCGAGTAACACGATCCTTTTTATGGAGGATCCGGACGGGAGTTTCCGGATAAGATAGATCATCTTGCAATTGCTCGGTGTCGGAGATGACCACATCGATGGGTGGTTTTAGACACTTCTTGAGTTGCGACACATGGAACACGTTGTGCACACGTTCCAAGTTGGTCGGCAATTGCAACCGGTATGCCACGGGGCTAAACTTCTCCACAATAGGAAATGGTCCAATATAGCGGGGAGCAAGTTTCCCTTTTATACCAAAACACGACACACCTTTATTTGGAGAGACGCGGAGATAAACATGATCGTTTACCTCGAATTCCAGTGGACGTCTCCTTTTGTTTGCATAACTTATTTGGCGGGATTGAGCAGCCTTCATGTTAGCTTGTATTTCTCTCACCTTTTCCTCGGCCTTCTCAACAATATCCGGACCAAATATTATTCTTTCGCCCGACTCGGACCAGTTTAACGGCGTACGGCAAGAATGTCCGTATAACGCCTCAAAAGGAGTGACTCCGAGCTTTCTTGATAGCTGTTGTTATAGGAAAATTCAATGAATGGTAACTGGTCATCCCAATTTCCCTTTTGCGTCAAAGCGCAAGCTCTCAACATATCCTCCAAATATTGAATCAATCTTTCCGATTGTCCATCCGTTTGAGGATGATATGCGGAGCTCCGGATAAGGGTAGTACCAAGACTAGCATGCAATTGTTCCCAAAATCGAGAAACAAATTGCGGACCACGATCTGAAATGATGGTCTTCGGCACACCATGTAAACATAGCACGCGGGCAATATACAATTCGGCATACTTTTTAGCACTCGTAGGTGGTGTGTACCGGAATAAAGTGTGCTGATTTCGTCGATCTATCGACGATTACCCATATGGAATCATGTTTCTTGGAGGTGGGAGGTAATCCAACGACAAAATCCATAGCTATGTCTTCCCATTTCCAAGCGGGAATTTTCAATGGGTGCAATAGTCCGGTGTTGGCATCTCTTAAGGTCACGCGGAAAGAAACACGTGACCGCGGGAGAGCCAAGGGTTTAAGTCACTTGCACTATTTAACCAAATAATCCACATCCAGTACAAGTACTAGATATGTATTATAAGGTGGGTCATGAATATCCGCAAGCGGACGGATAACCCGTTGTAGCATTTCACCCGAGAGTATTCAAGGGTATCGTATTTATATTTTCCCAAAGGAAGACATGGTTGATAAGAGTACTTATGCTCATGGTGTTACAAAAGAATGATGAAGTAATCACATTCCAATGCAGGGGTTAGGAGCAATAAGTTGAGGATAGTGTGACACACACCAAGGCAATGTATTCTCTAATAAAAGGGATAGAGGCAATCCTAGATAAAGCTAAACTAGACTAGCGAGACTACTACTCCTAATGATACAACATTCATATGAGTGCGCAGCTTCTACCTAACATCCAAGATCATGCAAGCGCAAGCAAGCGTCTAATGCCTAGGCATCATCGGGAGATCCGTCTTACGCGAGGTCCGCCTCGCGACTCCGGCCTTTTAGACTCCTATGCCATGCCCGAACGTGGAGGATTACTTTGGATGACAAGGCTGTCACTTCTTGTCACCTACCTCTACAAACCGTGGGACACGAAGCACATTCAAAGGTGGGTAGATAACCCCAGCACCATGCCGGCGTCACTAACCACAACTCTAGATCCCTCGAGGCACCCCAATCCTACGGATCGACATGGTGGTAAATCTAGAGCACCCTTGCGGGACGATGAACCCGAAGCCTATTCATAAGAACACTAGTCTAACTAGCATAAGCCAGACGAAAGGATCAAAGCTAGCACTAAGTCATGCAAAGGCGTTCGTCGCTCAAGAATGAGCGACGAACGGCAATCAACCAAGTAAGATCAAGAGTAATCGATGATCAAGTATGAACGAACGAAGAACATTCGATATGTGTTCATCTTCTATTAATGAAGAACGAAGAACGAACGATGAACTCATATGAACGAACGATGAACGATCAAGCAAGATCATGACTACTCTGTCAAGCTCATGACAAGGATATAAACGAAAGTATTCCATATATAAAAGATCAAGTCTTACAAAGAGAGGATACAAGAGCTATACCCAACTCTCCACAAGACCTTGGGAGCAATGAGGCAGCCCACTACTAAGCCTAGCACTACCTAGAAAGCCTCTAAACTTCTAGTGTGAGGAGAGAATGATCCTTGTGTTGTTGTGTGTGTTAAGGAGGGGGGTACCCCTCCTTATATAGGCTTGAAAGGTCGGCTCCTGGAGGCGGTTTCGTAGGTCGGTGGCATTTAATGCGCGTGGAACCGACCTCCGGAGGCGGTGGGCAAACCGCCGGAGAAAAGTGGGCCGGGGGGCCACCATCCTGGTTCGGCCGAACCACCCTGGTGGGTTCGGCCGAGCTGGTCCTGGCCCCTCTGAGGCTGGGCTTTGGCGATTGGCTCCCCACCTGGATGTTGGTCTTTGATCCAGGTGCTTGTGGCCTTCTTTGTGTTGTATTTCGTGGTCATTGGCCTTTTATCTTGGAGTTGATTCCCGCGGCGAAGTGGAAGTTTTGTAAAAGTGTTGATTTGTCGCCTCGGGGCACTGGAATTCATCATTATCCACCTGCACACTAAAAATCTAGAGGTACAAGTGGAACTAGGTTATTTCTAAGTAAAATGCGTGTAAGACACGCCTAGTCCTTCTCATTTATTTGACTAATTGACGGTCGAAATTGGTCCGTAACGACCGTCAACAAGTCCCCCAAGCTTACCCCTTGCTCGTCCCGAGCAAGTAGTGGAACTTTAGGTTGTTGATCGGGAGTTGCTATAATGCCTACTTCTCAAAGGTACCAAGTGTATAACAAAGATACTCATCCTTGAGTTGAATAAGTTGGCAATGGTAACTCACCCTTCCCCTTAGTCCTCATGGGGCTTTGTGCTTTTCACTTTACCTTGGGCGGTTGAGAGAGAGAACGGTGTATAGAGCATTTATTTTCTCTTCCCTTGTCTTGCTTTTTATTCTCCGGAAGTTTTCCAAAGGATTTTTTTTTTCAAGTAAAACCACGTTCCACAAGTGATACTCTCGAATCGCTCTAGTGGTGTTTGTATTCCTCACCAAGGCATGTGTATTGCCTCATCCTACATCTAATAGGCTTTTGTGGAGCTCAAGGTAGGATATGAAATGAGGCATACTTGCATTCATATTTTGCAAAACCAAAAGAGTGGATCCATGGAGATAGCAAGTCATACAATCGTAGATCAAGATGTGCAAGTGTGAAAATGATGGTGGTGGTGTATGTGACTACTCCTCTTTTTGTTTCACCTCTTTTTATTTTGGATTTTGGGCATGGCTATCTTTTCTTCTTTCTTTTTCCATGCTCGAAATGAGAGCAGCTTTTTTTTTTTTTTCTTTTTCTCATGCTCATCTTTTGTGAGCCTTATTTTCTTTTTCTTTTGCATAGCCATGCCTTCTTTTGATATTTTAAGAGAGGTGATAAAATGTGAGGAGTGTCTTTATTTTGGTGGATGGCATGACATGTTGCTAACTTCGGTGTAGAAGTGTAGCATATGAGGTGGAATGTGTACGTGATCTTGATCATGAGAGTATGAAAAGCATCTCACTAGGGTCACACAATTTTGATAAAGCTCAATGAAGTAACAAGTAGCAAATGAGTAAGGTTTTCAAAGGAAATTTGCATATGGCTTTGGTAGGAATTTATCATCACTTGGGAACTTATAGATTTCGCAATTTTTGGGAACAAAATTCCGGAGATTTCAAGTTCAACTTAGGACAAGATCATAGCAGCTCTTTTTACCATATCATCATCTCACAACAACTTAGGTGCAGCTCAAGCATGTGCAGCCCACAAGTTTCAGGTTCTAAACAAGTTTTGCCACCAACAAACTCAAAACTAGGAGAGTTCTAAATTATAAACTAGGCACATGAGAGAAATAAAAACAGAGCAACTATTCATCATCTCAACATAGAAAGACTAGCAACATACTTGCAGCGCATAAAAGGAAACTAAGCTACTTCTTTTTGTTCTTTTTAGTTTTATCATTTTTATTTTGTTTTTCATATGAGAGGCAAGAACAAGCAAAAACAGGAGACAATAAAGGATACAAGTTGCGATACATGATACCTTAGCGAGGGTGCTGCCCCCCCAAGCTTGTTCTTGCTCATGGGTTTGGTGGAATGAACCCCATGTGACGGAAGTAAGCCAAAAGATCGGCTCGTTGTTGCTCCGTCATGTTGGTGAGGGTGGTGAGCTGGGTGTCGGTGCGCTCTTGCCATTGACGATTTTGCAAGATGTGTTGGTTGAGCGCATACTCGGTGTCTTCCGCCGTGGTTTGGAGTCTTCCCATTTGTGAGGAGAGGTTGTTCATCTCCTGCTCAAAGTTGTAGCCTTGGGCTGATCCGGAGTCGGTGGAGTGTTCCTCCCATTGTTGTTGTGGAGAAAACAGCCCCGGGCCATATCCCGGAGTTTGCCACGCCGATCCCCGGCCATGTGAGGTGGCGGGGCTGGGTACCCACCGGGAGAAAGCCCGGGGTGGCTGTACCCCGGCCCGCCATGAGCCGTGGGCTGCGGTGTGGGCATCTCGGAGGTAGATGGCTGTTCCGATCTGTGCGCCCCCTGCGAGAAGATACACTCCTGCGAGACCGCTCCGCTTCTTGGAGCTCAATGGTTAGATTTTTGAGAGTATACAAACGAAGGTCCGGGTTAGATAACCGAAACTCGTTTGTATATCCCACAAAATAATATATGAGGGAATCGTTCGGACCATTCTTAAGAGAGTGACCTTGAATAAGATAATCTTTATTTATAAGAGAGCGAGGTGTAGCAAGGTATTCAACATTAGCATCATGTAAAGCTCCCACCCGCATGGCAATTCGTGTCACTAAAGAGGTACATTCAATTGGTCCTATCGTCCCAAGATTTTCTATCCATTGGCGAATCATGGCTTTCACGGGAGCAATCTTAATTTTATCAACCGCAGCAAAAAGAATTTTTAGCTCATCCTCGCGCACAATTCGAATATCACTCCTTGGAAAAAGAGTGATAGCAATCCACATGTGCATAAAACGCAAGGTAGGATGATGGATGTGATTAGCTCTAGGTCGCACGCAACTAGGAAGACCCGTAATCCTCTCCCAAAAGCATGCTTTGAAAACTGAGGAAGGGCACCATCCAAGTCGGTATTGCAGCGAGTATTAAAGCCAAGAAGAGTGCTAAGTTCTTTCCAAGTCAAACGGTAGGATTCACGGGAAAACCGAAAAGAAATTCCTTCATCTACCGTTCGTAGGGTGCATAAAAACTGAAGTGTAAGCAAGCGGGAACCCGGCTCATCTACACTAGCAAAATCTGTCCACCCTAAGGCTTTAAATACTTGAGCAAATTCAGCATCCATACCTATTTTGTGCAGCAGCTCCATGTCAAATGCTCGCGTAGGAGCAAAGAGGCGGTGTTGGAGAAGCGTGTAGGTGTGCGTCTCGTACTCGCCCACTAAGTCGAGGTCGGTGTCGGTGAGGAGACGATGCTCGATGTTGCCCTCTTGCCCTTCTTCCTCGACTTGTGGTGGTGAACTTGGCGGTGACTCGACTACGGGGCGTGCGTGGGTGCTTCGACGTGAAGAGCTTGAACTTGAGCGTGAGCTCAAGGACCTCTTGATCGACCCGAACAGCTTCTTGGCACCGGTCATGGCTGCACACAAAGAGAGCAAGAACACAAGAACAACAACTCCGAACGGGTTATGTGAGGGAAAAATCAAATTGGCGACACCGTCGGTTGTTCATGTGAGCAAGAAATCGCAACTCGAGAAAACCAAACAAAAACAACTCAAACCAAAAACTAGAAAGCACACCAAGAACAAAAGATTTCTGCAGAACTTTTAGGCAATGAGCAAGTGAGGGCAATGGAAAACTTGAGAGCAATGAGAATGAAGTGAGTGAGGAGTGGAAATGATAGTGTGAGAGGGGGAGAGAGCTCCGGCCCGGCCACCTCTACTTATAGCTCACGAAGTAGCCGTTTTTGAACGTTAGAAGGGGCATATGACCGTTGGGAAAAAAGGACAGACCGAGCAACGGTCATAGCGGTTCGGCCGAACCAAGGAGGTGGGTTCGGCCGGCCTGCTGTGGGTCCCTCTTGCTCCCCCTTTTGGCCCATAGCCCCCAACGGCCAAATGATCATTGACCATGGTTGCTACGTCCGGATATTCCTCGAAATATTTGCTCAATAAGAAATCCAAAGAAAGTTGCCTCAAATTCAACTTTATTCGAAAAATCAAATCTCGAGAAAAAGTGTTGGAGAAAATTCCAACATGCAAAAATTGTTTTTGGGTTTTGTATAAGGATACAAGGGTTGTCCAAAAGTTTCAAACAAAAGTAGGAAAATTTGGACGTAAAAGGATTTTGGTTTTCAAATTTTATATGCATGGCGAGTGGAAAAAAAAATCGAATATGCTGGCGGAAAATCCAAATAAATGAAATAAAAATTTTCTTGTGATAAAATAGAGTATGCAGGGAGGTTTTTATTATTATTATTATTTTTTTTTAAATGCATGTGGTGGAAAACAAAATCAAAAAGAAATCGAAAGATAATACCGATTTATCCTGTCGGCCAAGGCTTCGCCATTTTAAGTCCGGCGAGCGAGGACTTCTCCATTTCTTTTCATCCTTGTGGTGCGGGCCCTTTCCCTGGAGAGGAGGATGAAGATGGCTGCACCTTCTTCACTTGCCACACTTGGTTGGTCTTTGTTGATGTAGGTGGCTTTGTGTCTTGAAGGACTGGCTTCTTGGCCCATAATCCCGGCCTTGCTGTTGCGGGCTTCTTGGGTTGGTACCATGACGGATTCTCAATTTTGTCAAGTTGCTTCCAAAAGGCGACGAGACTATCCGTCTTTCTTGGTGTCACTTCAACTTCACGGATGTTTGAGGGATTTGGTCCATACTTGATCTTGATCATTGAGCATTGTTCTTTTCTTGGTTGAAACTCAAACTTTTCCTCCTTCCCATTGATGTGGAATCGGATTTCTCCATTCCCAACATCAATTTGGGCGTTGCGTGTGCTGAGGAAGGGACGTCCCAAAATGAGGGGCGTGTTCTTGTCAATATCCATCTCAAGCACCACAAAGTCCACCGGTATGAAGTTGCCTCGAATTTTTACCGGCACGTCTTCGGCTATTCCCGCGGGGTAGCGGACCGAAGAGTCCGCCAATTGCAACCTCATTGGTGTAGGAGTCAAGGTTGTGTAGCTCAAACGATCAAAGACTTCTTTGGGCATCACGGCGACGCTTGCCCCAAGATCACATAAGGCTTGGTCGAAGTGGTGTGCCCCAATGGAACATGATATTGTGGGGCAGCCGGGGTCCTTCTTCTTTTACGGAAGCCGATTGAGTATAGCTGCGCTACACTCTTACGTGAGCTTGACCATTTCCTCGTTGGGTAATGGTCTCTTGTTGTTGAGGATGTCTTTAAGGTAACGTGCATATGTGGGCACTTGCACCATGTCCAACAATGGCACGTTGACATGAATCCTTCGGATGGTCTCGACGAATCGAGCAAATTGTTCATCCTCCTTTGGCTTCCTGTTTACGTGAGGGAATGGCAAGAAGCTTGTGTCTTGAAATTCAATTCCATTCTTCCCGTCACTTGGCTTCGGTTCTTCTTCTTTTTCTTTGGTAGTAGAAGGGCTTTCCTCCTCCGGTTCGTTCCTGTTCTTCTTTGCTGCATGGTTAGGATATGGCGGATCCCGAGTGGATTTTCCTCCCCTCGTGGTAACCGCATTAACATTTTCCAAAGAAGACTCGGGTTGCCCCGGGATCTTCCCGAATTAGAACCGAGGAATAAGAGCAGCTAGCTGAGCAACTTGGGTTTCAATCATTTTATTAAAGCTCGGCTGATTTTTGAAAGCGAGAGGAGAAGCCTTCTATTTGTGCGGTTATGTTTTCTAAGACTTTGTCATTGGCAGCAAGCTTTTTGTTGATAGATTCGTTGATTTTAGCTTGGCCATAAACCAAATCTTTCAAGGAAGGCTGATTATTGTTAAAGCCGAGAAAAATTGTTACCTCCTTGATATGATGGTCGGTTTTGGTTGTACCCTTGTCCTCCGTTTGGACGATACCCGTTGTTGTTGTTCATGTAGAATGCTTCTTCATGGGTATGGGGGCAATCCTTCCCCATGTGGCCGGTGTTCCCGCATTCCTCACACGTCATGTGTGAGTCCAATGCATGAACACCACCATTTGCGTTGTGTTCATCCAAGCGTTTTATGAGGAGGTCAACCTTGGCGGACAGCATGTCCACCTCCTTGACAGGGTGTACGCCTCTTGAGCGTGTTTGGAGTCGATCATCGCTCCACCCTTGATTGGAGACCATCTTCTCTATGAGTTCTTTTGCTTGGGCAACGGTTTTGGAGAAGAAGGCTCCTCCAGCAGCGGCATCCATATGTCCACGGGTCGTTGGTGTCAACCCGTTGTAGAAGTGTTGAAGAATGAGCCATTCCTCCATCCCATGGTGAGGACAGGCCAGAATGTATTCTTGAAGCCTTTCCCATGCCTCGGGCATGGATTCATTTGTCGCTTGCTGGAAACTTGCAATTCTTCCACGAAGGGCATTGGTTTTACCCATCGGGAAAAACTTGGCGAGGAACGCCGTGGAACATTTGTCCCAAGTGTCAATGCTTGCACGATTGGCATAGAACCACCTGTTTCGCCTTCCCAAGGAGGGATAGGGGAAACAGGCGAAGTCCGATAGCATCTTGGTTGACTCCGGCCGTGGCCGATGTGTTGCATATCTCCGAGGAACTGTTGGAGATGAGAGTTGGCGTCCTCGGAGGCCTTTCCACAAAAGGGAATGGCTTGCACCATAGTGATGAGGCTGGACTTGATGTCAAGTCCTGCGGCACCGGCGTCGACGTTGGGCCCAATGGGCACATTGGCGACGGAGGGCGCGAGTAGTCACGAAGGGTCCTTTCAGCCATGAGTGTTGAGGTTGATGGTGCGGAAGATGCGGGCTCGCTTGTCGTGGGTTCTTGAGGAGAGACAACGACGCGAGGTCGAGTCTTTCTCGCAAGAGCCTCGGGATTATCAACGAAGTTTTTCGGCAAGTTGAATCCACGCATGCACTATCCTGTTTTCACATTGAAGAGAAAACAGATCAAGGTTAGCCTGCAAAGGTAATGATTAAATCATCATCAAGTGTAATCATGAACATTCATTGTATTCTTATTAACCAATGTCTTCCCCGGCAACGGCGCCAGAAATGCTTGTTGGCATCTCTTAAGGTCACGCGGAAAGAAACACGTGACCGCGGGAGAGCCAAGGGTTTAAGTCACTTGCACTATTTAACCAAATAATCCACATCCGAGTACAAGTACTAGATATGTATTATAAGGTGGGTCATGAATATCCGCAAGCGGACGGATAACCCGTTGTAGCATTTCACCCGAGAGTATTCAAGGGTATCGTATTTATATTTTCCCAAAGGAAGACATGGTTGATAAGAGTACTTATGCTCATGGTGTTACAAAAGAATGATGAAGTAATCACATTCCAATGCAGGGGTTAGGAGCAATAAGTTGAGGATAGTGTGACACACACCAAGGCAATGTATTCTCTAATAAAAGGGATAGAGGCAATCCTAGATAAAGCTAAACTAGACTAGCAGACTACTACTCCTAATGATACAACATTCATATGAGTGCGCAGCTTCTACCTAACATCCAAGATCATGCAAGCGCAAGCAAGCGTCTAATGCCTAGGCATCATCGGGAGATCCGTCTTACGCGAGGTCCGCCTCGCGACTCCGGCCTTTTAGACTCCTATGCCATGCCCGAACGTGGAGGATTACTTTGGATGACAAGGCTGTCACTTCTTGTCACCTACCTCTACAAACCGTGGGACACGAAGCACATTCAAAGGTGGGTAGATAACCCCGAGCACCATGCCGGCGTCACTAACCACAACTCTAGATCCCTCGAGGCACCCCAATCCTACGGATCGACATGGTGGTAAATCTAGAGCACCCTTGCGGGACGATGAACCCGAAGCCTATTCATAAGAACACTAGTCTAACTAGCATAAGCCGGACGAAAGGATCAAAGCTAGCACTAAGTCATGCAAAGGCGTTCGTCGCTCAAGAATGAGCGACGAACGGCAATCAACCAAGTAAGATCAAGAGTAATCGATGATCAAGTATGAACGAACGAAGAACATTCGATATGTGTTCATCTTCTATTAATGAAGAACGAAGAACGAACGATGAACTCATATGAACGAACGATGAACGATCAAGCAAGATCATGACTACTCTGTCAAGCTCATGACAAGGATATAAACGAAAGTATTCCATATATAAAAGATCAAGTCTTACAAAGAGAGGATACAAGAGCTATACCCAACTCTCCACAAGACCTTGGGAGCAATGAGGCAGCCCACTACTAAGCCTAGCACTACCTAGAAAGCCTCTAAACTTCTAGTGTGAGGAGAGAATGATCCTTGTGTTGTTGTGTGTGTTAAGGAGGGGGGTACCCCTCCTTATATAGGCTTGAAAGGTCGGCTCCTGGAGGCGGTTTCGTAGGTCGGTGGCATTTAATGCGCGTGGAACCGACCTCCGGAGGCGGTGGGCAAACCGCCGAGAGAAAAGTGGGCCGGGGGGCCACCATCCTGGTTCGGCCGAACCACCCCGGTGGGTTCGGCCGAGCCGGTCCTGGCCCCTCCTGGGCTGGGCTTTGGCGATTGGCTCCCCCACTGGATGTTGGTCTTTGATCCAGGTGCTTGTGGCCTTCTTTGTGTTGTATTTCGTGGTCATTGGCCTTTTATCTTGGAGTTGATTCCCGCGGCGAAGTGGAAGTTTTGTAAAAGTGTTGATTTGTCGCCTCGGGGCCTGGAATTCATCATTATCCACCTGCACACTAAAAATCTAGAGGTACAAGTGGAACTAGGTTATTTCTAAGTAAAATGCGTGTAAGACACGCCTAGTCCTTCTCATTTATTTGACTAATTGACGGTCGAAATTGGTCCGTAACGACCGTCAACATCCGGCTTTCTTTAGATGATCAGCCTTGACTCGTTGGCAAGTGTCGCACTCGGCAACGTAACGAGCCACTTCGCGCTTCATGCGAGTCCACCAAAATTTTTCTCTCAACCCACGGTACATTTTGTTACTACCGGGGTGTATGGAGTATTTAGAGAGATGGGCTTCGTCAAGAATTTTCTTCCGTAGTTCCATATTCTTAGGAACAACGAGACGGTTATTAAACCATAGAACTCCCTCCTCATCTTGACGGAAACATTTAGCCTTTTCGGTACCCAACTTCGTCGGATGTGTTCCATACCTTCATCCGTTTTACGGGCAGCTATGATTTCTTCTCGGAGAGTAGGAACAAGAGCCAAATTATGTAATGCACCATAGGGAATGATATGAAGACAAGGATTACTCTCATTTTCAGGTTTGCTGCAGTTTTCCATAGAGTAGATTTCAAGTTGGTTGCATTGGTGTTTGCGGCTTAATGCATCGGCAACCACATTAGCCTTTCCGGGGTGGTAATGAATTTCCAATTCATAATCTTTTATCAATTCTAGCCATCTTCGTTGTCTCATATTTAAGTCCGGCTGTGTGAAAATATATTTGAGGCTTTTATGATCGGTATAGAGATGCACCAGATTTCCCAAGAGATAATGTCTCCAAGTTTTGAGAGCAAGAACGATCGATGCCAATTCAAGATCATGAGTAGGATAGTGCTTCTCATGTTTACGGAGTTGACGGGAGGCATAGGCAATAACTCGGCCTTCTTGCATGAGAACACAACCCAATCCTATGCCGGACGCATCACAATACACGTCAAACGGCTTGTTGAGGTCGGGTTGAGCTAGAACGGGAGCGGTGGTTAAATGCTTCTTTAAGGATCGGAAAGCATTTTCGCACTCCGGGCTCCACTTGAAGGTAGAGTCTTTCTCCAACAATTTTGTCATTGGCTTGGAGATGATAGAAAAATTTGGAATGAATTTCCGATAATATCCCGCAAGTCCGAGAAAACTACGGATGTGCTTGACGGTTTTGGGAGTCTTCCAATTTAGCACGTCGGCAACTTTACTTGGATCGACAGAAATTCCCTCAGCTGAAATGATATGACCCAAGAATGGAACTTGATCCAACCAAAATTCACACTTGCTGAATTTTGCATAAAGTTGATGATCTCGTAGTCGTTGAAGCACAATGCGGAGGTGTTCGAGCATGTTCTTCCTCCGACTTGGAATAAATGAGGATATCATCAATGAATACCACCACGAACTTGTCCAACTCCGGCATAAATACCGAGTTCATGAGGTACATGAAATGAGCCGGTGCATTAGTCGATCCAAAAGACATTACGAGATATTCAAAAAGTCCATATCTCGTAGAGAAAGCGGTTTTAGGAATGTCCTCCGGCCGAATTTTAATTTGGTGGTAGCCGAGAGCGAAGATCGACTTTTGAGAATACTTTTGCACCGACTAGTTGATCAAATAACATATCAATGCGAGGAAGGGGGTATTTATTTTTGATGGTCACCGCATTGAGAGGTCGATAATCAACACATAACCTTAGTGATTTATCTTTCTTTTTCACAAAAAGGGCGGGGCAGCCCCAAGGCGAAGCACTTGGGCGTATGTACCCCTTGTCTAGAAGTTCATTGAGTTGCTCCTTAAGTTCAGCTAATTCGTTTGGAGCCATTTTATACGGTCTTCTAGATATCGGTGCGGTTCCGGGTTGAAGTTTAATTTTAAATTCTACTTCCCGATCAGGTGGCATTCCTGGCAAATCATCCGGAAACACATCGGGAAACTCACATACTACTGGTATGTCCTCTAGCTTCTTTATTGCGAGGTGCTGAAGTTGGTTTCTAGAAAATTTTGGGTATGGCAATGATAGGACAGCCGGGCCGTACAGAGGTGAATTTAAATATACTTCCCGGGTATCTATGTGTAAGACAGCTCTATGTCGTTTCATCCATTTCATTCCTAATATCACATCTATGCCTTGCCCATCTAGAATGATTAGTGTTGAGAGGTATGTATTTCCGGCAAGTTCCAGGGGAACGTTTCTTGTTTCTCGGTTTGTGTGAATGAGGCCACCGGGAGATGTGATAGTGTATGGAGTTTGCAAAATGGTGGATGATAGATGCAATCTATCCACACATGCTTGACTAATAAAATCATGCGTGGCGCCGGAATCGAAAAGAATGAAGACGGGATGTTCTGAAATGGAAAACATACCCGAGAGGACCGGTTCTCCGGCTTGCGCATCTTCGACCGTAGTAAAGTTTACACGGCCGGTCTTGGTGGGGGTTTTGTTGTGATTGTTGTTGTTGTTGCCGCGGTTATTATTGTTGCCATTATTGCCGCGGTGGTGCTGATGCTGATTATTCCCACCGTTGTTGCCATTGCTGCGGCGAGGATGTGGGCATTCTCCGATGAAGTGACCAATGCCGCCGCAGTTGAAGCATGGCTGCTGCGGGGATGGCCTGGCACCTTGGTTATGCTGCTGCGGGGTGTACTGGTGACCACGGTGCTGATAGGAGTGGTGGGGCGCACGATAAGGCTGCTGGAAAGTAGTGCGTTGCCCACCCATTGGAGGCACTCGGGACACGGAATTTCTGACCGGTGGGGCTGGTCACTGCAAGCTTGAACTTGTGAGGTGGCGCACCGGATGAACTTCCCGCGGTGCGCTTCCTCTTCTTGTCATCCTGATTGACGCGAATGGCGTCCTCTTGCACAATGGCGGCACTCACCAATTCATTGAATGTGCCATTCAAGAGAGCAAGGCGGTCTTGTAGTTTCGGATTTAGACCCTTCCGAAAACACTCACGCTTCTTAGCATCCGTGTCAGCGTGGTAGGAAGCATACTGGGCAAGATAGTTGAATTTCCGAGCATACTCTTGCACAGTGCTGGAGCCTTGCTTCAGATCAACAAATTCCTGAAGCTTCCTTCTCATGACACCGTCGGGGATGTGGTGTGCACGGAAGGCGGCCGAGAATTCCAGCCATAGCACCTGGTGATCCGCGGGGAGTGCAGCGGTGTAGTTTGCCCACCACGCACTAGCCGACCCACGGAGCTGCTGTGCTGCAAACAGAGTCTTCTGATGCTCGGTGCAATTCAGAAGAGCAAACTTGGACTCCACGATACGCAGAAAATTATCTGCTTCCAGGGGGTCCTTGGCTTCCGAGAAGGATGGCGGTTGAGTCGCCCAGAAATCCCCATAAGAGGTGGGACGGGGCTGCGGTGGAGGAGCTGCTGCCTGGGCATTATTGTTCTGGCTCGCCAGGAACAGCCGAAACATCTCGTTCTGATTATGAACAAGTTGCTCCACAGCAGTCAGCGGTGGTGGAGGAGGTGGCTGTGATGAAGCACCCTCCCCCGAATTATCCACTGTGCGACGAGTGTTCACCATCTGCCACACAATTTAATTACACCATTAGTCTCAGCGTTTCGGAGCCATAGACAATGATAGTAATTAAGGGACATGATATGAGCAGGAATTTCAGAATGCAATCCATAGGAGGAAAATTTCATCGGATACTGAAATTGATGGAGTAAAAGTTTCGGTATGAAATTTTCAGATTGCATAACCCGGGAGATTAATTTCCATGAGCTAAAATTAGTAAAACCAGAAAATTTTTACTCATAAATTCAGACCATTCAAACTTGGTAAAATTTTCTTATGATGCTGAAATTTTTAAGAACGAGATATATATATTCATTAACATAAGCTTAGTGGTTCATATATCTATTTTGAGGCGAAACCCATTTGTACACAAAAGCGCGCGACACTAACACTTCTTAGCGCGGGGTTATACGTCCAGGATTTTTCCGGCCTAACTAGTCATCCATACCTCCTATGCTGTCAGCCTACCCAAAACACAGCGACCACTACGTCCTTACGTACGTACAAGCCACTAGTTCTTGTTCTTTAGTACACTACCATTAATTTTACAAGTTCCTTTCTTAACACTTAGCTAGTAGTCTAAGCATCGCTGTCGGTGTCTTCCGGGTTGTTCACATCGGAAGCATCGCTAGCAGCGTCGTCACCATTGTCCTCCGGTGGTGGTGGCTGTAACAGGTTCCAGTGAGCTGCCAGCAACACCTGGTGGTGCTGCTGTAACGCGGCCAACTGGTGCTGGAGATTCCCTATCTCCGTGAACAGCTGGTCCATGTTGGTCTGTGCGGTCTGAAGCTGTCCATGCAGGAATTGCATGGTGGCCTGCTGGGAGTTGATAGTCTCATCCTTCTGAGTAATAGATGTCTTAGCTGCATTCAGCTCATTTAATGCCTCAATCCGTTCCTCATCACAGAACGTAGCCATCTGCTCATGTTCTGCCTTTTCCTGCTCAGCTCTTTCCTTCGCCCTATCTGCGACGACACGTAGGTTGTCGCTGAAGATCAGATCATCCTGCACTTCCTTGATACGTGCAGTCAAGGCAGCATTTTCCTGCTCCAGTTCGGTGATACGGGCGGTCAGCTGCTTGTTCTCTTCTTTCGCTGAGTAGTAGTCGTCCGTGACATCGGTGAGACGATCAGTGAGGTCTTCCACCTCAGATCTCAGCTGATTCCTTTCAGTCATGAGTTGTCTTGCATCCATCTATAGATCATGGTTAGGGATACATTTTAAGCAGTATTATTATCAATAATTTAGGTAAATAAAAGCTCAATTAACATGCTGGAAGAAACAGAACGAAACTGACACCCTCAACAACGTAACCAGTTCTGAACCCTCTCTGTTTTTCCCCAATTTCGTCTCTGTTTGTACAGTAAAATTTACCAAAATTTATGACCAGATGCTAGAGTATTTCCTAAGCTTTCCAACGCATCCTAGAACGCGGAAAAATCTTAAGCGGATCAAAAGATATGGTGATTTCCGGCTCGACGGATTTTTCTGCCAGATTTTCCGGAATACCGGGAACTAAAAATTTACTCTCTGTTTTTGCTTATTTGACCGACTTAACGAATTTTCCTTGCTGACCTGATATTAGATGAAATGTGGGGCATAACACAAGCTTTCCAGATTGGGGTAGATCATTTTATTTGGATAAGTACTTCAAAAGTTATCGCGATTTTCGTGAGGCACCCGAATCTGCCAATCCGGTGATTCGGCGAAATCTGGCAACCTTTTGCCAGGTTTTCGGATAAGTCGTTTTTAGTAGGATTCCACTCTACTTTTACTTGGATCATCATGCCAGGGTGATGGTACGTGTTACGAGCTTTCCGGATTGTGTTTAATCGTTTCGTTTGAGTGAACGATTTAAAAGTTGTGACCGTTTTCGTGAAAGCGATAATCGGTTAGGGTTTAGTTCTCGATCGGGTGGGGTTTTCTGCCCGATTTTTGGATAGCATGCACGACTTGTGTTGATATTTTTGTAAGTTGTTCGAGACCGTGTTTTTGCATTCTTGATCGATTATCTCATGCAATTTGTGATGCATGGCATGAATGATGACATGAAATGCCGTTAATCCTACGTCCTTTCCAAAATAAAATACGTGATCGGTCTATATATAGCCGACCACTCGCTTTTTGTGGCAACACACACACGATCTCATCACGGAAACTACACGATCTAAATTTCGTGGTTAGCGTACCTGCAAGAGACCATTTCAGAAACATTACATCAAATTCAAAAGAAACTATGAAAACAAAGGTTCCACAATCTCATCATCTACCTCATCATCATCATCTTTCTCCTAGTAACGGTTCATAGAAAGAACCGCCCCGTGGATTGCCACGAGCCAACATTGTCCCGTATTATTACTTCCGCGGGCACGGAGCGCTAATTTAAATTGCAAACATACCTGGGCCGGCCGTAGTTGCAAAATTTTAAACAAGCATAACCCAGGGTTAGTTTGCCACATCTATTTCTACTGTAGACCTTACTTGGGCTTTCTATGTCGTTCCTCACCGTATAAACGTGTTGGTGATTTTTAGTAGGACCCGTAGTGTACGGCATATCCCGACACGGCTCGATACCAGCTGTGACACCCCTACCTCGCGAAGCGAGAGGGATTGTCGAACAGGATCGTATCGGGAGACATTCGACGAAGCGAACGTTCGTTGCACATACATCGGGAATACATTCAGCATTTTATTACATAGGGAACACTACTTGAGTAACAAGTTTCATACATAATTTCTTAAGTATTACAAGCCATTGTTCAAGTTTCAGATTTACAATACATACGTGAAGTGATTTTACAATACTTGATAATGTCTTTGCGGAAGCGTAACATCTCGACGATACATATATATATATAGATACTTAGGAGAACCACGCCAGCCCATACGGCATGGCCTCACTCTTGAGTCGGTGAAGCGGGAACCCACTCCACGGTCCACTCCCGAGGTTCCTCGCTTTGACACACATACTTCCCGCAGCAATCACAATAGTCGGGCTGCGGGAATCCTGAAAACAGTTGCAACACAAACCCCGAGTATCTAATATACTCCGCAAGGCTTACCCGTCAAAAATGGTTCCTAAGAACCGACTCTAACATGCAGGGGGCTTGACCTGGCTTGCGGAAACTTGCAAAATCAGCACTTAAAGTATTTGTCTAACTCATGTTTAGCCAATTTAAGAGGGTTGGAACATGAATATAAATTTAGTGAGCATTTCTAACAAAACATGGTTGCAATACATGAAGTAATTCATCAAAAATCAGCAAGCTTATTCATCATATTCACTTGTTACTACGATGCAATCTGCTCGAGACAAGTGATACTCATCACCGCGAGGGACGGCGATATATATCGATTTACACCCTGCAGGGGAAACCCAAATGCACGACATACGCATCATTTAAGAACACGTATGGCCACCTTTCACAAGATCACCATAGATATGAGCCGGGTCCACCCTCCGAGTGTGCATTCCACATGCGACCACGGTAGCGTCGGGTCCAAGGGTAATAACACACCCTCCATCTACTCACAAACCCGTGCATCCACCGTGACCAACACTTTGCACAAAGGGTGGAGCGACCGTCCAACACTACGATTCTCAAGTTACATCGGTTTACCAACTCCCATACGAAGGTATGCATTTGGTACACAACTCAATACTTGCTCGCGGAGTCACACGGTCCTCAACCGACGCGCACGGGGCTATGGCGAACATAGGCGAACCTTGCCACCGCATTCTACACATGCATTTCCCCGTACGGTCTCAATTTCATCAATATCATGTGAGAGGTAACAAAATTTAATCCCTAGACCGGGTGATCTCCAAATCACTCGGTGTTGCTACCGATGACTACTTACTAAGCATAGCATTTCTAACGAAAAAGGATTTTTACCTATCCAATGAGACCATAGGCATAAAGGGATAATAATGCACTACGGTTGCGATCAACTCCTGAACTTAAATGCACAATACATGACATCATCACATGTGAAGTAAAGAAAAACTTTTAAAAGCGTGGGTTATGCACCGGGGCTTGCCTTGATTCGGTTCGCGGTTAGCACACTCGAACTCGCTCACTTCAAGGGGGTGCCCTCCTTGATCTTCGGTTCCGGTCGGGGTTCCTATATGAATGCATATGAAGTTCATGAGCATTGGATGAGTTCATATTTATATAGTTCATGGAACTTCCTCAATAACATAGTGCAATAAAATGTTTGCATAATTTAACATGTTCTTGAGAGGTGATGATATGGTCATGATGGTGGTAAGTGTGGTTCGTGTCATGGGGACAACCTTCTAATTAGGTAGATTTTTCCATCATGTAGTATAAATGTTCATGCTGGTTTTTGAGATCGAGAAAATAGGTATAATTCCTTATCACTTAGTACGCAAGAGGTTGATGTTCACTTTCTTAGGATGAAGTTTGATCACGTCGTTATACATCGTGTACCATGAGTACTCATTATTTCATGTGGTTTTGTTACGATTAAACCTACACCATACGACCGTTCTTGCCCAAAAAGATAAACGTGATTATGATCTGTTTAATGGTGCCATGTAGGTGTGAAAATTATTTAACCATAACAGCAAGCAAACGGCAATTTGAGTTCAGATCATGCTTAGCCATTTTTATTCACTAAGTCCGGTTTGACAGGCTGCTCGCGAAGCCATCTTAAGGTGTTCAAAACTTAATATTTTGCTATAGCACTTAGGTGATTCATGTTGGTTAATGTAAAGTACATAACTCAAGGTTTACAACGAGCCAAAAATCGCTTCATTTGGATCTGTATTCAAAAAGTTATTGAATTTCAAAAACAGCATGTTGTCACGCAGGCATAACGGTTTAGCATCTTAGAGCGCTTGAATCTTCATTTTTTCTACACATGAAGTACCGGGATTATGTTACCACGTTAAAGTACAAGTTATCTACTTTCCAAAGAGCCCTTGCTCATGCAGTTTGGATCTGGGGTCCAGAAGTTACATCATTTTTAAAATGCAATCTTGTTTATGCGTTTGGTTACGATAGCATTTTCATCTCACTCAAAAATTAATTTTTACTATATAACCATAGGTGTTCATGTTCACCATGTTAAAGTAGAGGTTACAAACTTTCAAATGCGCTTTGAATCGTTCAAATCCGTGGTGTAATTCTCGAGATATGATTTTTCTAAAACGCTTAACCGTTACGAAGTTTTCAGCGCGTTTCGAAATTCGTCTAAGTGTTGCGCGCGGGAGGGGCTCGCCGGAGCGGCGGCGGCACTCACCGGCGACACGCTATGGCTCGCCGCAGGGGTCGGGCTTGGCCGCCTGCGCACGGATTTTAACGGCGCACCGTTTGGTGGGGGTGGCGAGGCGAGTGGGTGGACGGAGCTTCGCTCGCGTCGAGCTATGGCGGGTGCGGCGGCTCCGGCGTGGGAGCTCGTGCTCACCACCGAGCGAAAGAAGGAGCGGTCAAGGCTGAGAGCTTCACCTTCGCACGGAGATGAACGGCGCGGGGTCGGTGCAGACCGGGGTGGTCCGGAGCGTGCCGGCGTCGACGGGGTGGCGGTGTGCGGTGGCCGGCGACGAAGAAGGAAGCGATTTTCTCCTCGGCCGCGGCTCGGTTCAACCTCGGGGCAGGGCAGGGAGGTGCGTTAGGTTCCCGCGCACCCTTCCGAGGCCAAGGGGGAGCATGAGCTCACCTGAGCGGGGTGGATTCGAGCTCGCCGGCGCGGAAGGAGAAGAATGGGGCTCGTCGGATTTTTATGGGATTTGTAGCGCTCCGAGGGCGAAGGGAGGCCAGGAAATGGTGGGGAGATGCGCAAGGAGCTGGCGAAGCAGTTTCACGCAAATGAGGGCGTGGCAACGCGGAGAGGCAGCGCACGGGGGGATGAACCGGACGGCGGCCATGGCGGAAGGTGGTCTTCACCATCGACGGTCGTGCGAGCACGCTTCGAGGCGAAGCTTGGGAGGTGATGCGCGACGCGTGGAGCTGCACAGCGGAGGAAGGACGGGGCGGCGCCTAACCGGCATGGGCGCCGGCGGCGAACGCCGGCTGGCGGGTGGCCCCGGCCATCGTGCCAACTTCTGTTCAAAGGGATTCCCACTTATTTACGGTTTTGCCACTGCTATTCTCTTCTCTGTAATTTGCTCATAGAATTCGATCCTTATGACATTTTTGCAAACCAAATTTTCTGTGGGTCCTCTGGATTATGTGGAACAACTTTCCTTATAGGCAAAAGTTCAGATTCGAAATTTAAAAATTTATAAAAATTATTGAACAGATGCTGTTTCTGTTGAGAGTTGGATTTTTCTAGGGATTTGTGCGGACCCAAAAATTCAGGAAAAATGTCCTAAATTCAAGTCTTGATATGTTCTACCAGATTGTGCAAAAATTTGAGGTTACCACTTTGGAGAAAATATGCGATCTCAAGAGCTAGGGTTTTGGGACGATAAAAACCCTAATAGGCCTTAGTCTTATTATTTCATGTGACTAGCCGGATGATCTTTGTTTTGCACATGCAATTCTCCTGTTAGCACAGTAACATGGTGAATTTGTGACACGGGGTGTCACAGCCCTCCCCTTAAAGAAATCTCGTCCCGAGATTAGGATTGATAAAAGAGTGGTCGAAGGGAGGTGCGTCGTTACCTCGATTGTGAAGCCATGAACTCGGGGAAATGGTTATCCAGGAATTCCTCCTGTTCCCAAGTAGCTTCCTCCTCGGTGTGATTACTCCATTGCACTTTATAGAAGGTGATAGTGCGGTTGCGAGTAACACGATCCTTTTTATGGAGGATCCGGACGGGAGTTTCCGGATAAGATAGATCATCTTGCAATTGCTCGGTGTCGGAGATGACCACATCGATGGGTGGTTTTAGACACTTCTTGAGTTGCGACACATGGAACACGTTGTGCACACGTTCCAAGTTGGTCGGCAATTGCAACCGGTATGCCACGGGGCTAAACTTCTCCACAATAGGAAATGGTCCAATATAGCGGGGAGCAAGTTTCCCTTTTATACCAAAACGCGACACACCTTTATTTGGAGAGACGCGGAGATAAACATGATCGTTTACCTCGAATTCCAGTGGACGTCTCCTTTTGTTTGCATAACTTATTTGGCGGGATTGAGCAGCCTTCATGTTAGCTTGTATTTCTCTCACCTTTTCCTCGGCCTTGCTCAACAATATCTGGACCAAATATTATTCTTTCGCCCGACTCGGACCAGTTTAACGGCGTACGGCAAGAATGTCCGTATAACGCCTCAAAAGGAGTGACTCCAGAGCTTTCTTGATAGCTGTTGTTATAGGAAAATTCAATGAATGGTAACTGGTCATCCCAATTTCCCTTTTGCGTCAAAGCGCAAGCTCTCAACATATCCTCCAAATATTGAATCAATCTTTCCGATTGTCCATCCGTTTGAGGATGATATGCGGAGCTCCGGATAAGGGTAGTACCAAGACTAGCATGCAATTGTTCCCAAAATCGAGAAACAAATTGCGGACCACGATCTGAAATGATGGTCTTCGGCACACCATGTAAACATAGCACGCGGGCAATATACAATTCGGCATACTTTTTAGCACTTGTAGGTGGTGTGTACCGGAATAAAGTGTGCTGATTTCGTCGATCTATCGACGATTACCCATATGGAATCATGTTTCTTGGAGGTGGGAGGTAATCCAACGACAAAATCCATAGCTATGTCTTCCCATTTCCAAGCGGGAATTTTCAATGGGTGCAATAGTCCGGTGTTGGCATCTCTTAAGGTCACGCGGAAAGAAACACGTGACCGCGGGAGAGCCAAGGGTTTAAGTCACTTGCACTATTTAACCAAATAATCCACATCCAGTACAAGTACTAGATATGTATTATAAGGTGGGTCATGAATATCCGCAAGCGGACGGATAACCCGTTGTAGCATTTCACCCGAGAGTATTCAAGGGTATCGTATTTATATTTTCCCAAAGGAAGACATGGTTGATAAGAGTACTTATGCTCATGGTGTTACAAAAGAATGATGAAGTAATCACATTCCAATGCAGGGGTTAGGAGCAATAAGTTGAGGATAGTGTGACACACACCAAGGCAATGTATTCTCTAATAAAAGGGATAGAGGCAATCCTAGATAAAGCTAAACTAGACTAGCGAGACTACTACTCCTAATGATACAACATTCATATGAGTGCGCAGCTTCTACCTAACATCCAAGATCATGCAAGCGCAAGCAAGCGTCTAATGCCTAGGCATCATCGGGAGATCCGTCTTACGCGAGGTCCGCCTCGCGACTCCGACCTTTTAGACTCCTATGCCATGCCCGAACGTGGAGGATTACTTTGGATGACAAGGCTGTCACTTCTTGTCACCTACCTCTACAAACCGTGGGACACGAAGCACATTCAAAGGTGGGTAGATAACCCCAGCACCATGCCGGCGTCACTAACCACAACTCTAGATCCCTCGAGGCACCCCAATCCTACGGATCGACATGGTGGTAAATCTAGAGCACCCTTGCGGGACGATGAACCCGAAGCCTATTCATAAGAACACTAGTCTAACTAGCATAAGCCAGACGAAAGGATCAAAGCTAGCACTAAGTCATGCAAAGGCGTTCGTCGCTCAAGAATGAGCGACGAACGGCAATCAACCAAGTAAGATCAAGAGTAATCGATGATCAAGTATGAACGAACGAAGAACATTCGATATGTGTTCATCTTCTATTAATGAAGAACGAAGAACGAACGATGAACTCATATGAACGAACGATGAACGATCAAGCAAGATCATGACTACTCTGTCAAGCTCATGACAAGGATATAAACGAAAGTATTCCATATATAAAAGATCAAGTCTTACAAAGAGAGGATACAAGAGCTATACCCAACTCTCCACAAGACCTTGGGAGCAATGAGGCAGCCCACTACTAAGCCTAGCACTACCTAGAAAGCCTCTAAACTTCTAGTGTGAGGAGAGAATGATCCTTGTGTTGTTGTGTGTGTTAAGGAGGGGGGTACCCCTCCTTATATAGGCTTGAAAGGTCGGCTCCTGGAGGCGGTTTCGTAGGTCGGTGGCATTTAATGCGCGTGGAACCGACCTCCGGAGGCGGTGGGCAAACCGCCGGAGAAAAGTGGGCCGGGGGGCCACCATCCTGGTTCGGCCGAACCACCCTGGTGGGTTCGGCCGAGCTGGTCCTGGCCCCTCCTGGGCTGGGCTTTGGCGATTGGCTCCCCCACTGGATGTTGGTCTTTGATCCAGGTGCTTGTGGCCTTCTTTGTGTTGTATTTCGTGGTCATTGGCCTTTTATCTTGGAGTTGATTCCCGCGGCGAAGTGGAAGTTTTGTAAAAGTGTTGATTTGTCGCCTCGGGGCACTGGAATTCATCATTATCCACCTGCACACTAAAAATCTAGAGGTACAAGTGGAACTAGGTTATTTCTAAGTAAAATGCGTGTAAGACACGCCTAGTCCTTCTCATTTATTTGACTAATTGACGGTCGAAATTGGTCCGTAACGACCGTCAACAAGTCCCCCAAGCTTACCCCTTGCTCGTCCCGAGCAAGTAGTGGAACTTTAGGTTGTTGATCAGGAGTTGCTATAATGCCTACTTCTCAAAGGTACCAAGTGTATAACAAAGATACTCATCCTTGAGTTGAATAAGTTGGCAATGGTAACTCACCCTTCCCCTTAGTCCTCATGGGGCTTTGTGCTTTTCACTTTACCTTGGGCGGTTGAGAGAGAGAACGGTGTATAGAGCATTTATTTTCTCTTCCCTTGTCTTGCTTTTTATTCTCCGGAAGTTTTCCAAAGGATTTTTTTTTCAAGTAAAACCACGTTCCACAAGTGATACTCTCGAATCGCTCTAGTGGTGTTTGTATTCCTCACCAAGGCATGTGTATTGCCTCATCCTACATCTAATAGGCTTTTGTGGAGCTCAAGGTAGGATATGAAATGAGGCATACTTGCATTCATATTTTGCAAAACCAAAAGAGTGGATCCATGGAGATAGCAAGTCATACAATCGTAGATCAAGATGTGCAAGTGTGAAAATGATGGTGGTGGTGTATGTGACTACTCCTCTTTTTGTTTCACCTCTTTTTATTTTGGATTTTGGGCATGGCTATCTTTTCTTCTTTCTTTTTCCATGCTCGAAATGAGAGCAGCTTTTTTTTTTTTTTCTTTTTCTCATGCTCATCTTTTGTGAGCCTTATTTTCTTTTTCTTTTGCATAGCCATGCCTTCTTTTGATATTTTAAGAGAGGTGATAAAATGTGAGGAGTGTCTTTATTTTGGTGGATGGCATGACATGTTGCTAACTTCCGGTGTAGAAGTGTAGCATATGAGGTGGAATGTGTACGTGATCTTGATCATGAGAGTATGAAAAGCATCTCACTAGGGTCACACAATTTTGATAAAGCTCAATGAAGTAACAAGTAGCAAATGAGTAAGGTTTTCAAAGGAAATTTGCATATGGCTTTGGTAGGAATTTATCATCACTTGGGAACTTATAGATTTCGCAATTTTTGGGAACAAAATTCCGGAGATTTCAAGTTCAACTTAGGACAAGATCATAGCAGCTCTTTTTACCATATCATCATCTCACAACAACTTAGGTGCAGCTCAAGCATGTGCAGCCCACAAGTTTCAGGTTCTAAACAAGTTTTGCCACCAACAAACTCAAAACTAGGAGAGTTCTAAATTATAAACTAGGCACATGAGAGAAATAAAACAGAGCAACTATTCATCATCTCAACATAGAAAGACTAGCAACATACTTGCAGCGCATAAAAGGAAACTAAGCTACTTCTTTTTGTTCTTTTTAGTTTTATCATTTTTATTTTGTTTTTCATATGAGAGGCAAGAACAAGCAAAAACAGGAGACAATAAAGGATACAAGTTGCGATACATGATACCTTAGCGAGGGGTGCTGCCCCCCAAGCTTGTTCTTGCTCATGGGTTTGGTGGAATGAACCCCATGTGACGGAAGTAAGCCAAAAGATCGGCTCGTTGTTGCTCCGTCATGTTGGTGAGGGTGGTGAGCTGGGTGTCGGTGCGCTCTTGCCATTGACGATTTTGCAAGATGTGTTGGTTGAGCGCATACTCGGTGTCTTCCGCCGTGGTTTGGAGTCTTCCCATTTGTGAGGAGAGGTTGTTCATCTCCTGCTCAAAGTTGTAGCCTTGGGCTGATCCGGAGTCGGTGGAGTGTTCCTCCCATTGTTGTTGTGGAGAAAACAGCCCCGGGCCATATCCCGGAGTTTGCCACGCCGATCCCCGGCCATGTGAGGTGGCGGGGCTGGGTACCCACCGGGAGAAAGCCCGGGGTGGCTGTACCCGGCCCGCCATGAGCCGTGGGCTGCGGTGTGGGCATCTCGGAGGTAGATGGCTGTTCCGATCTGTGCGCCCCCTGCGAGAAGATACACTCCTGCGAGACCGCTCCGCTTCTTGGAGCTCAATGGTTAGATTTTTGAGAGTATACAAACGAAGGTCCGGGTTAGGTAACCGAAACTCGTTTGTATATCCCACAAAATAATATATGAGGGAATCGTTCGGACCATTCTTAAGAGAGTGACCTTGAATAAGATAATCTTTATTTATAAGAGAGCGAGGTGTAGCAAGGTATTCAACATTAGCATCATGTAAAGCTCCCACCCGCATGGCAATTCGTGTCACTAAAGAGGTACATTCAATTGGTCCTATCGTCCCAAGATTTTCTATCCATTGGCGAATCATGGCTTTCACGGGAGCAATCTTAATTTTATCAACCGCAGCAAAAAGAATTTTTAGCTCATCCTCGTGCACAATTCGAATATCACTCCTTGGAAAAAGAGTGATAGCAATCCACATGTGCATAAAACGCAAGGTAGGATGATGGATGTGATTAGCTCTAGGTCGCACGCAACTAGGAAGACCCGTAATCCTCTCCCAAAAGCATGCTTTGAAAACTGAGGAAGGGCACCATCCAAGTCGGTATTGCAGCGAGTATTAAAGCCAAGAAGAGTGCTAAGTTCTTTCCAAGTCAAACGGTAGGATTCACGGGAAAACCGAAAAGAAATTCCTTCATCTACCGTTCGTAGGGTGCATAAAAACTGAAGTGTAAGCAAGCGGGAACCCGGCTCATCTACACTAGCAAAATCTGTCCACCCTAAGGCTTTAAATACTTGAGCAAATTCAGCATCCATACCTATTTTGTGCAGCAGCTCCGTGTCAAATGCTCGCGTAGGAGCAAAGAGGCGGTGTTGGAGAAGCGTGTAGGTGTGCGTCTCGTACTCGCCCACTAAGTCGAGGTCGGTGTCGGTGAGGAGACGATGCTCGATGTTGCCCTCTTGCCCTTCTTCCTCGACTTGTGGTGGTGAACTTGGCGGTGACTCGACTACGGGGCGTGCGCGGGTGCTTCGACGTGAAGAGCTTGAACTTGAGCGTGAGCTCAAGGACCTCTTGATCGACCCGAACAGCTTCTTGGCACCGGTCATGGCTGCACACAAAGAGAGCAAGAACACAAGAACAACAACTCCGAACGGGTTATGTGAGGGAAAAATCAAATTGGCGACACCGTCGGTTGTTCATGTGAGCAAGAAATCGCAACTCGAGAAAACCAAACAAAAACAACTCAAACCAAAAACTAGAAAGCACACCAAGAACAAAAGATTTCTGCAGAACTTTTAGGCAATGAGCAAGTGAGGGCAATGGAAAACTTGAGAGCAATGAGAATGAAGTGAGTGAGGAGTGGAAATGATAGTGTGAGAGGGGGAGAGAGCTACGGCCCGGCCACCTCTACTTATAGCTCACGAAGTAGCCGTTTTTGAACGTTAGAAGGGGCATATGACCGTTGGGAAAAAAGGACAGACCGAGCAACGGTCATAGCGGTTCGGCCGAACCAAGGAGGTGGGTTCGGCCGGCCTGCTGTGGGTCCCTCTTGCTCCCCCTTTTGGCCCATAGCCCCCAACGGCCAAATGATCATTGACCATGGTTGCTACGTCCGGATATTCCTCGAAATATTTGCTCAATAAGAAATCCAAAGAAAGTTGCCTCAAATTCAACTTTATTCGAAAAATCAAATCTCGAGAAAAAGTGTTGGAGAAAATTCCAACATGCAAAAATTGTTTTTGGGTTTTGTATAAGGATACAAGGGTTGTCCAAAAGTTTCAAACAAAAGTAGGAAAATTTGGACGTAAAAGGATTTTGGTTTTCAAATTTTATATGCATGGCGAGTGGAAAAAAAAATCGAATATGCTTGGCGGAAAATCCAAATAAATGAAATGAAAATTTTCTTGTGATAAAATAGAGTATGCAGGGAGGTTTTTATTATTATTATTATTTTTTTTTAAATGCATGTGGTGGAAAACAAAATCAAAAAGAAATCGAAAGATAATACCGATTTATCCTGTCGGCCAAGGCTTCGCCATTTTAAGTCCGGCGAGCGAGGACTTCTCCATTTCTTTTCATCCTTGTGGTGCGGGCCCTTTCCCTGGAGAGGAGGATGAAGATGGCTGCACCTTCTTCACTTGCCACACTTGGTTGGTCTTTGTTGATGTAGGTGGCTTTGTGTCTTGAAGGATCGGCTTCTTGGCCCATAATCCCGGCCTTGCTTGTTGCGAGGCTTCTTGGGTTGGTACCATGACGGATTCTCAATTTTGTCAAGTTGCTTCCAAAAGGCGACGAGACTATCCGTCTTTCTTGGTGTCACTTCAACTTCACGGATGTTTGAGGGATTTGGTCCATACTTGATCTTGATCATTGAGCATTGTTCTTTTCTTGGTTGAAACTCAAACTTTTCCTCCTTCCCATTGATGTGGAATCGGATTTCTCCATTCCCAACATCAATTTGGGCGTTCGCGATGCTGAGGAAGGGACGTCCCAAAATGAGGGCGTGTTCTTGTCAATATCCATCTCAAGCACCACAAAGTCCACCGGTATGAAGTTGCCTCGAATTTTTACCGGCACGTCTTCGGCTATTCCCGCGGGGTAGCGGACCGAAGAGTCCGCCAATTGCAACCTCATTGGTGTAGGAGTCAAGGTTGTGTAGCTCAAACGATCAAAGACTTCTTTGGGCATCACGGCGACGCTTGCCCCAAGATCACATAAGGCTTGGTCGAAGTGGTGTGCCCCAATGGAACATGATATTGTGGGGCAGCCAGGGTCCTTCTTCTTTTACGGAAGCCGATTGAGTATAGCTGCGCTACACTCTTACGTGAGCTTGACCATTTCCTCGTTGGGTAATGGTCTCTTGTTGTTGAGGATGTCTTTAAGGTAACGTGCATATGTGGGCACTTGCACCATGTCCAACAATGGCACGTTGACATGAATCCTTCGGATGGTCTCGACGAATCGAGCAAATTGTTCATCCTCCTTTGGCTTCCTGTTTACGTGAGGGAATGGCAAGAAGCTTGTGTCTTGAAATTCAATTCCATTCTTCCCGTCACTTGGCTTCGGTTCTTCTTCTTTTTCTTTGGTAGTAGAAGGGCTTTCCTCCTCCGGTTCGTTCCTGTTCTTCTTTGCTGCATGGTTAGGATATGGCGGATCCCGAGTGGATTTTCCTCCCTCGTGGTAACCGCATTAACATTTTCCAAAGAAGACTCGGGTTGCCCCGGGATCTTCCCGAATTAGAACCAGGAATAAGAGCAGCTAGCTGAGCAACTTGGGTTTCAATCATTTTATTAAAGCTCAGCTGATTTTTGAAAGCGAGAGGAGAAGCCTTCTATTTGTGCGATTATGTTTTCTAAGACTTTGTCATTGGCAGCAAGCTTTTTGTTGATAGATTCGTTGATTTTAGCTTGGCCATAAACCAAATCTTTCAAGGAAGGCTGATTATTGTTAAAGCCGAGAAAAATTGTTACCTCCTTGATATGATGGTCGGTTTTGGTTGTACCCTTGTCCTCCGTTTGGACGATACCCGTTGTTGTTGTTCATGTAGAATGCTTCTTCATGGGTATGGGGGCAATCCTTCCCCATGTGGCCGGTGTTCCCACATTCCTCACACGTCATGTGTGAGTCCAATGCATGAACACCACCATTTGCGTTGTGTTCATCCAAGCGTTTTATGAGGAGGTCAACCTTGGCGGACAGCATGTCCACCTCCTTGACGGGGTGTACGCCTCTTGAGCGTGTTTGGAGTCGATCATCGCTCCACCCTTGATTGGAGACCATCTTCTCTATGAGTTCTTTTGCTTGGGCAACGGTTTTGGAGAAGAAGGCTCCTCCAGCAGCGGCATCCATATGTCCACGGGTCGTTGGTGTCAACCCGTTGTAGAAGTGTTGAAGAATGAGCCATTCCTCCATCCCATGGTGAGGACAGGCCAGAATGTATTCTTGAAGCCTTTCCCATGCCTCGGGCATGGATTCATTTGTCGCTTGCTGGAAACTTGCAATTCTTCCACGAAGGGCATTGGTTTTACCCATCGGGAAAAACTTGGCGAGGAACGCCGTGGAACATTTGTCCCAAGTGTCAATGCTTGCACGATTGGCATAGAACCACTGTTTCGCCTTCCCAAGGAGGGATAGGGGAAACAGGCGAAGTCCGATAGCATCTTGGTTGACTCCGGCCGTGGCCGATGTGTTGCATATCTCCGGGAACTGTTGGAGATGAGAGTTGGCGTCCTCGGAGGCCTTTCCACAAAAGGGAATGGCTTGCACCATAGTGATGAGGCTGGACTTGATGTCAAGTCCTGCGGCACCGGCGTCGACGTTGGGCCCAATGGGCACATTGGCGACGGAGGGCGCGAGTAGTCACGAAGGGTCCTTTCAGCCATGAGTGTTGAGGTTGATGGTGCGGAAGATGCGGGCTCGCTTGTCGTGGGTTCTTGAGGAGAGACAACGACGCGAGGTCGAGTCTTTCTCGCAAGAGCCTCGGGATTATCAACGAAGTTTTTCGGCAAGTTGAATCCACGCATGCACTATCCTGTTTTCACATTGAAGAGAAAACAGATCAAGGTTAGCTCTGCAAAGGTAATGATTAAATCATCATCAAGTGTAATCATGAACATTCATTGTATTCTTATTAACCAATGTCTTCCCGAGCAACGGCGCCAGAAATGCTTGTTGGCATCTCTTAAGGTCACGCGGAAAGAAACACGTGACCGCGGGAGAGCCAAGGGTTTAAGTCACTTGCACTATTTAACCAAATAATCCACATCCGAGTACAAGTACTAGATATGTATTATAAGGTGGGTCATGAATATCCGCAAGCGGACGGATAACCCGTTGTAGCATTTCACCCGAGAGTATTCAAGGGTATCGTATTTATATTTTCCCAAAGGAAGACATGGTTGATAAGAGTACTTATGCTCATGGTGTTACAAAAGAATGATGAAGTAATCACATTCCAATGCAGGGGTTAGGAGCAATAAGTTGAGGATAGTGTGACACACACCAAGGCAATGTATTCTCTAATAAAAGGGATAGAGGCAATCCTAGATAAAGCTAAACTAGACTAGCAGACTACTACTCCTAATGATACAACATTCATATGAGTGCGCAGCTTCTACCTAACATCCAAGATCATGCAAGCGCAAGCAAGCGTCTAATGCCTAGGCATCATCGGGAGATCCGTCTTACGCGAGGTCCGCCTCGCGACTCCGGCCTTTTAGACTCCTATGCCATGCCCGAACGTGGAGGATTACTTTGGATGACAAGGCTGTCACTTCTTGTCACCTACCTCTACAAACCGTGGGACACGAAGCACATTCAAAGGTGGGTAGATAACCCCAGCACCATGCCGGCGTCACTAACCACAACTCTAGATCCCTCGAGGCACCCCAATCCTACGGATCGACATGGTGGTAAATCTAGAGCACCCTTGCGGGACGATGAACCCGAAGCCTATTCATAAGAACACTAGTCTAACTAGCATAAGCCGGACGAAAGGATCAAAGCTAGCACTAAGTCATGCAAAGGCGTTCGTCGCTCAAGAATGAGCGACGAACGGCAATCAACCAAGTAAGATCAAGAGTAATCGATGATCAAGTATGAACGAACGAAGAACATTCGATATGTGTTCATCTTCTATTAATGAAGAACGAAGAACGAACGATGAACTCATATGAACGAACGATGAACGATCAAGCAAGATCATGACTACTCTGTCAAGCTCATGACAAGGATATAAACGAAAGTATTCCATATATAAAAGATCAAGTCTTACAAAGAGAGGATACAAGAGCTATACCCAACTCTCCACAAGACCTTGGGAGCAATGAGGCAGCCCACTACTAAGCCTAGCACTACCTAGAAAGCCTCTAAACTTCTAGTGTGAGGAGAGAATGATCCTTGTGTTGTTGTGTGCGTTAAGGAGGGGGGTACCCCTCCTTATATAGGCTTGAAAGGTCGGCTCCTGGAGGCGGTTTCGTAGGTCGGTGGCATTTAATGCGCGTGGAACCGACCTCCGGAGGCGGTGGGCAAACCGCCGAGAGAAAAGTGGGCCGGGGGGCCACCATCCTGGTTCGGCCGAACCACCCTGGTGGGTTCGGCCGAGCCGGTCCTGGCCCCTCCTGGGCTGGGCTTTGGCGATTGGCTCCCCCACTGGATGTTGGTCTTTGATCCAGGTGCTTGTGGCCTTCTTTGTGTTGTATTTCGTGGTCATTGGCCTTTTATCTTGGAGTTGATTCCCGCGGCGAAGTGGAAGTTTTGTAAAAGTGTTGATTTGTCGCCTCGGGGCCTGGAATTCATCATTATCCACCTGCACACTAAAAATCTAGAGGTACAAGTGGAACTAGGTTATTTCTAAGTAAAATGCGTGTAAGACACGCCTAGTCCTTCTCATTTATTTGACTAATTGACGGTCGAAATTGGTCCGTAACGACCGTCAACATCCGGCTTTCTTTAGATGATCAGCCTTGACTCGTTGGCAAGTGTCGCACTCGGCAACGTAACGAGCCACTTCGCGCTTCATGCGAGTCCACCAAAATTTTTCTCTCAACCCACGGTACATTTTGTTACTACCGGGGTGTATGGAGTATTTAGAGAGATGGGCTTCGTCAAGAATTTTCTTCCGTAGTTCCATATTCTTAGGAACAACGAGACGGTTATTAAACCATAGAACTCCCTCCTCATCTTGACGGAAACATTTAGCCTTTTCGGTACCCAACTTCGTCGGATGTGTTCCATACCTTCATCCGTTTTACGGGCAGCTATGATTTCTTCTCGGAGAGTAGGAACAAGAGCCAAATTATGTAATGCACCATAGGGAATGATATGAAGACAAGGATTACTCTCATTTTCAGGTTTGCTGCAGTTTTCCATAGAGTAGATTTCAAGTTGGTTGCATTGGTGTTTGCGGCTTAATGCATCGGCAACCACATTAGCCTTTCCGGGGTGGTAATGAATTTCCAATTCATAATCTTTTATCAATTCTAGCCATCTTCGTTGTCTCATATTTAAGTCCGGCTTTGTGAAAATATATTTGAGGCTTTTATGATCGGTATAGAGATGCACCAGATTTCCCAAGAGATAATGTCTCCAAGTTTTGAGAGCAAGAACGATCGATGCCAATTCAAGATCATGAGTAGGATAGTGCTTCTCATGTTTACGGAGTTGACGGGAGGCATAGGCAATAACTCGGCCTTCTTGCATGAGAACACAACCCAATCCTATGCCGGACGCATCACAATACACGTCAAACGGCTTGTTGAGGTCGGGTTGAGCTAGAACGGGAGCGGTGGTTAAATGCTTCTTTAAGGATCGGAAAGCATTTTCGCACTCCGGGCTCCACTTGAAGGTAGAGTCTTTCTCCAACAATTTTGTCATTGGCTTGGAGATGATAGAAAAATTTGGAATGAATTTCCGATAATATCCCGCAAGTCCGAGAAAACTACGGATGTGCTTGACGGTTTTGGGAGTCTTCCAATTTAGCACGTCGGCAACTTTACTTGGATCGACAGAAATTCCCTCAGCTGAAATGATATGACCCAAGAATGGAACTTGATCCAACCAAAATTCACACTTGCTGAATTTTGCATAAAGTTGATGATCTCGTAGTCGTTGAAGCACAATGCGGAGGTGTTCGAGCATGTTCTTCCTCCGACTTGGAATAAATGAGGATATCATCAATGAATACCACCACGAACTTGTCCAACTCCGGCATAAATACCGAGTTCATGAGGTACATGAAATGAGCCGGTGCATTAGTCAGTCCAAAAGACATTACGAGATATTCAAAAAGTCCATATCTCGTAGAGAAAGCGGTTTTAGGAATGTCCTCCGGCCGAATTTTAATTTGGTGGTAGCCGGAGCGAAGATCGACTTTTGAGAATACTTTTGCACCGACTAGTTGATCAAATAACATATCAATGCGAGGAAGGGGGTATTTATTTTTGATGGTCACCGCATTGAGAGGTCGATAATCAACACATAACCTTAGTGATTTATCTTTCTTTTTCACAAAAAGGGCGGGGCAGCCCCAAGGCGAAGCACTTGGGCGTATGTACCCCTTGTCTAGAAGTTCATTGAGTTGCTCCTTAAGTTCAGCTAATTCGTTTGGAGCCATTTTATACGGTCTTCTAGATATCGGTGCGGTTCCGGGTTGAAGTTTAATTTTAAATTCTACTTCCCGATCAGGTGGCATTCCTGGCAAATCATCCGGAAACACATCGGGAAACTCACATACTACTGGTATGTCCTCTAGCTTCTTTATTGCGAGGTGCTGAAGTTGGTTTCTAGAAAATTTTGGGTATGGCAATGATAGGACAGCCGGGCCGTACAGAGGTGAATTTAAATATACTTCCCGGGTATCTATGTGTAAGACAGCTCTATGTCGTTTCATCCATTTCATTCCTAATATCACATCTATGCCTTGCCCATCTAGAATGATTAGTGTTGAGAGGTATGTATTTCCGGCAAGTTCCGAGGGAACGTTTCTTGTTTCTCGGTTTGTGTGAATGAGGCCACCGGGAGATGTGATAGTGTATGGAGTTTGCAAAATGGTGGATGATAGATGCAATCTATCCACACATGCTTGACTAATAAAATCATGCGTGGCGCCGGAATCGAAAAGAATGAAGACGGGATGTTCTGAAATGGAAAACATACCCGAGAGGACCGGTTCTCCGGCTTGCGCATCTTCGACCGTAGTAAAGTTTACACGGCCGGTCTTGGTGGGGGTTTTGTTGTGATTGTTGTTGTTGTTGCCGCGGTTATTATTGTTGCCATTATTGCCGCGGTGGTGCTGATGCTGATTATTCCCACCGTTGTTGCCATTGCTGCGGCGAGGATGTGGGCATTCTCCGATGAAGTGACCAATGCCGCCGCAGTTGAAGCATGGCTGCTGCGGGGATGGCCTGGCACCTTGGTTATGCTGCTGCGGGGTGTACTGGTGACCACGGTGCTGATAGGAGTGGTGGGGCGCACGATAAGGCTGCTGGAAAGTAGTGCGTTGCCCACCCATTGGAGGCACTCGGGACACGGAATTTCTGACCAGTGGGGCTGGTCACTGCAAGCTTGAACTTGTGAGGTGGCGCACCGGATGAACTTCCGCGGTGCGCTTCCTCTTCTTGTCATCCTGATTGACGCGAATGGCGTCCTCTTGCACAATGGCGGCACTCACCAATTCATTGAATGTGCCATTCAAGAGAGCAAGGCGGTCTTGTAGTTTCGGATTTAGACCCTTCCGAAAACACTCACGCTTCTTAGCATCCGTGTCAGCGTGGTAGGAAGCATACTGGGCAAGATAGTTGAATTTCCGAGCATACTCTTGCACAGTGCTGGAGCCTTGCTTCAGATCAACAAATTCCTGAAGCTTCCTTCTCATGACACCGTCAGGGATGTGGTGTGCACGGAAGGCGGCCGAGAATTCCAGCCATAGCACCTGGTGATCCGCGGGGAGTGCAGCGGTGTAGTTTGCCCACCACGCACTAGCCGACCCACGGAGCTGCTGTGCTGCAAACAGAGTCTTCTGATGCTCGGTGCAATTCAGAAGAGCAAACTTGGACTCCACGATACGCAGAAAATTATCTGCTTCCAGGGGGTCCTTGGCTTCCGAGAAGGATGGCGGTTGAGTCGCCCAGAAATCCCCATAAGAGGTGGGACGGGGCTGCGGTGGAGGAGCTGCTGCCTGGGCATTATTGTTCTGGCTCGCCAGGAACAGCCGAAACATCTCGTTCTGATTATGAACAAGTTGCTCCACAGCAGTCAGCGGTGGTGGAGGAGGTGGCTGTGATGAAGCACCCTCCCCCGAATTATCCACTGTGCGACGAGTGTTCACCATCTGCCACACAATTTAATTACACCATTAGTCTCAGCGTTTCGGAGCCATAGACAATGATAGTAATTAAGGGACATGATATGAGCAGGAATTTCAGAATGCAATCCATAGGAGGAAATTTTCATCGGATACTGAAATTGATGGAGTAAAAGTTTCGGTATGAAATTTTCAGATTGCATAACCCGGGAGATTAATTTCCATGAGCTAAAATTAGTAAAACCAGAAAATTTTTACTCATAAATTCAGACCATTCAAACTTGGTAAAATTTTCTTATGATGCTGAAATTTTTAAGAATGAGATATATATATTCATTAACATAAGCTTAGTGGTTCATATATCTATTTTGAGGCGAAACCCATTTGTACACAAAAGCGCGCGACACTAACACTTCTTAGCGCGGGGTTATACGTCCAGGATTTTTCCGGCCTAACTAGTCATCCATACCTCCTATGCTGTCAGCCTACCCAAAACACAGCGACCACTACGTCCTTACGTACGTACAAGCCACTAGTTCTTGTTCTTTAGTACACTACCATTAATTTTACAAGTTCCTTTCTTAACACTTAGCTAGTAGTCTAAGCATCGCTGTCGGTGTCTTCCGGGTTGTTCACATCGGAAGCATCGCTAGCAGCGTCGTCACCATTGTCCTCCGGTGGTGGTGGCTGTAACAGGTTCCAGTGAGCTGCCAGCAACACCTGGTGGTGCTGCTGTAACGCGGCCAACTGGTGCTGGAGATTCCCTATCTCCGTGAACAGCTGGTCCATGTTGGTCTGTGCGGTCTGAAGCTGTCCATGCAGGAATTGCATGGTGGCCTGCTGGGAGTTGATAGTCTCATCCTTCTGAGTAATAGATGTCTTAGCTGCATTCAGCTCATTTAATGCCTCAATCCGTTCCTCATCACAGAACGTAGCCATCTGCTCATGTTCTGCCTTTTCCTGCTCAGCTCTTTCCTTCGCCCTATCTGCGACGACACGTAGGTTGTCGCTGAAGATCAGATCATCCTGCACTTCCTTGATACGTGCAGTCAAGGCAGCATTTTCCTGCTCCAGTTCGGTGATACGGGCGGTCAGCTGCTTGTTCTCTTCTTTCGCTGAGTAGTAGTCGTCCGTGACATCGGTGAGACGATCAGTGAGGTCTTCCACCTCAGATCTCAGCTGATTCCTTTCAGTCATGAGTTGTCTTGCATCCATCTATAGATCATGGTTAGGGATACATTTTAAGCAGTATTATTATCAATAATTTAGGTAAATAAAAGCTCAATTAACATGCTGGAAGAAACAGAACGAAACTGACACCCTCAACAACGTAACCAGTTCTGAACCCTCTCTGTTTTTCCCCAATTTCGTCTCTGTTTGTACAGTAAAATTTACCAAAATTTATGACCAGATGCTAGAGTATTTCCTAAGCTTTCCAACGCATCCTAGAACGCGGAAAAATCTTAAGCGGATCAAAAGATATGGTGATTTCCGGCTCGACGGATTTTTCTGCCAGATTTTCCGGAATACCGGGAACTAAAAATTTACTCTCTGTTTTTGCTTATTTGACCGACTTAACGAATTTTCCTTGCTGACCTGATATTAGATGAAATGTGGGGCATAACACAAGCTTTCCAGATTGGGGTAGATCATTTTATTTGGATAAGTACTTCAAAAGTTATCGCGATTTTCGTGAGGCACCCGAATCTGCCAATCCGGTGATTCGGCGAAATCTGGCAACCTTTTGCCAGGTTTTCGGATAAGTCGTTTTTAGTAGGATTCCACTCTACTTTTACTTGGATCATCATGCCAGGGTGATGGTACGTGTTACGAGCTTTCCGGATTGTGTTTAATCGTTTCGTTTGAGTGAACGATTTAAAAGTTGTGACCGTTTTCGTGAAAGCGATAATCGGTTAGGGTTTAGTTCTCGATCGGGTGGGGTTTTCTGCCCGATTTTTGGATAGCATGCACGACTTGTGTTGATATTTTTGTAAGTTGTTCGAGACCGTGTTTTTGCATTCTTGATCGATTATCTCATGCAATTTGTGATGCATGGCATGAATGATGACATGAAATGCCGTTAATCCTACGTCCTTTCCAAAATAAAATACGTGATCGGTCTATATATAGCCGACCACTCGCTTTTTGTGGCAACACACACACGATCTCATCACGGAAACTACACGATCTAAATTTCGTGGTTAGCGTACCTGCAAGAGACCATTTCAGAAACATTACATCAAATTCAAAAGAAACTATGAAAACAAAGGTTCCACAATCTCATCATCTACCTCATCATCATCATCTTTCTCCTAGTAACGGTTCATAGAAAGAACCGCCCCGTGGATTGCCACGAGCCAACATTGTCCCGTATTATTACTTCCGCGGGCACGGAGCGCTAATTTAAATTGCAAACATACCTGGGCCGGCCGTAGTTGCAAAATTTTAAACAAGCATAACCCAGGGTTAGTTTGCCACATCTATTTCTACTGTAGACCTTACTTGGGCTTTCTATGTCGTTCCTCACCGTATAAACGTGTTGGTGATTTTTAGTAGGACCCGTAGTGTACGGCATATCCCGACACGGCTCTGATACCAGCTGTGACACCCCTACCTCGCGAAGCGAGAGGGATTGTCGAACAGGATCGTATCGGGAGACATTCGACGAAGCGAACGTTCGTTGCACATACATCGGGAATACATTCAGCATTTTATTACATAGGGAACACTACTTGAGTAACAAGTTTCATACATAATTTCTTAAGTATTACAAGCCATTGTTCAAGTTTCAGATTTACAATACATACGTGAAGTGATTTTACAATACTTGATAATGTCTTTGCGGAAGCGTAACATCTCGACGATACATATATATATATAGATACTTAGGAGAACCACGCCAGCCCATACGGCATGGCCTCACTCTTGAGTCGGTGAAGCGGGAACCCACTCCACGGTCCACTCCCGAGGTTCCTCGCTTTGACACACATACTTCCCGCAGCAATCACAATAGTCGGGCTGCGGGAATCCTGAAAACAGTTGCAACACAAACCCCGAGTATCTAATATACTCCGCAAGGCTTACCCGTCAAAAATGGTTCCTAAGAACCGACTCTAACATGCAGGGGGCTTGACCTGGCTTGCGGAAACTTGCAAAATCAGCACTTAAAGTATTTGTCTAACTCATGTTTAGCCAAGTTAAGAGGGTTGGAACATGAATATAAATTTAGTGAGCATTTCTAACAAAACATGGTTGCAATACATGAAGTAATTCATCAAAAATCAGCAAGCTTATTCATCATATTCACTTGTTACTACGATGCAATCTGCTCGAGACAAGTGGTACTCATCACCGCGAGGGACGGCGATATATATCGATTTACACCCTGCAGGGGAAACCCAAATGCACGACATACGCATCATTTAAGAACACGTATGGCCACCTTTCACAAGATCACCATAGATATGAGCCGGGTCCACCCTCCGAGTGTGCATTCCACATGCGACCACAGTAGCGTCGGGTCCAAGGGTAATAACACACCCTCCATCTACTCACAAACCCGTGCATCCACCGTGACCAACACTTTGCACAAAGGGTGGAGCGACCGTCCAACACTACGATTCTCAAGTTACATCGGTTTACCAACTCCCATACGAAGGTATGCATTTGGTACACAACTCAATACTTGCTCGCGGAGTCACACGGTCCTCAACCGACGCGCACGGGGCTATGGCGAACATAGGCGAACCTTGCCACCGCATTCTACACATGCATTTCCCCGTACGGTCTCAATTTCATCAATATCATGTGAGAGGTAACAAAATTTAATCCCTAGACCGGGTGATCTCCAAATCACTCGGTGTTGCTACCGATGACTACTTACTAAGCATAGCATTTCTAACGAAAAAGGATTTTTACCTATCCAATGAGACCATAGGCATAAAGGGATAATAATGCACTACGGTTGCGATCAACTCCTGAACTTAAATGCACAATACATGACATCATCACATGTGAAGTAAAGAAAAACTTTTAAAAGCGTGGGTTATGCACCGGGGCTTGCCTTGATTCGGTTCGCAGTTAGCACACTCGAACTCGCTCACTTCAAGGGGGTGCCCTCCTTGATCTTCGGTTCCGGTCGGGGTTCCTATATGAATGCATATGAAGTTCATGAGCATTGGATGAGTTCATATTTATATAGTTCATGGAACTTCCTCAATAACATAGTGCAATAAAATGTTTGCATAATTTAACATGTTCTTGAGAGGTGATGATATGGTCATGATGGTGGTAAGTGTGGTTCGTGTCATGGGGACAACCTTCTAATTAGGTAGATTTTTCCATCATGTAGTATAAATGTTCATGCTGGTTTTTGAGATCGAGAAAATAGGTATAATTCCTTATCACTTAGTACGCAAGAGGTTGATGTTCACTTTCTTAGGATGAAGTTTGATCACGTCGTTATACATCGTGTACCATGAGTACTCATTATTTCATGTGGTTTTGTTACGATTAAACCTACACCATACGACCGTTCTTGCCCAAAAAGATAAACGTGATTATGATCTGTTTAATGGTGCCATGTAGGTGTGAAAATTATTTAACCATAACAGCAAGCAAACGGCAATTTGAGTTCAGATCATGCTTAGCCATTTTTATTCACTAAGTCCGGTTTGACAGGCTGCTCGCGAAGCCATCTTAAGGTGTTCAAAACTTAATATTTTGCTATAGCACTTAGGTGATTCATGTTGGTTAATGTAAAGTACATAACTCAAGGTTTACAACGAGCCAAAAATCGCTTCATTTGGATCTGTATTCAAAAAGTTATTGAATTTCAAAAACAGCATGTTGTCACGCAGGCATAACGGTTTAGCATCTTAGAGCGCTTGAATCTTCATTTTTTCTACACATGAAGTACCGGGATTATGTTACCACGTTAAAGTACAAGTTATCTACTTTCCAAAGAGCCCTTGCTCATGCAGTTTGGATCTGGGGTCCAGAAGTTACATCATTTTTAAAATGCAATCTTGTTTATGCGTTTGGTTACGATAGCATTTTCATCTCACTCAAAAATTAATTTTTACTATATAACCATAGGTGTTCATGTTCACCATGTTAAAGTAGAGGTTACAAACTTTCAAATGCGCTTTGAATCGTTCAAATCCGTGGTGTAATTCTCGAGATATGATTTTTCTAAAACGCTTAACCGTTACGAAGTTTTCAGCGCGTTTCGAAATTCGTCTAGTGTTGCACGCGGGAGGGGCTCGCCGGAGCGGCGGCGGCGCTCACCGGCGACACGCTATGGCTCGCCGCAGGGGTCGGGCTTGGCCGCCTGCGCACGGATTTTAACGGCGCACCGTTTGGTGGGGGTGGCGAGGCGAGTGGGTGGACGGAGCTTCGCTCGCGTCGAGCTATGGCGGGTGCGGCGGCTCCGGCGTGGGAGCTCGTGCTCACCACCGAGCGAAAGAAGGAGCGGTCAAGGCTGAGAGCTTCACCTTCGCACGGAGATGAACGGCGCGGGGTCGGTGCAGACCGGGGTGGTCCGGAGCGTGCCGGCGTCGACGGGGTGGCGGTGTGCGGTGGCCGGCGACGAAGAAGGAAGCGATTTTCTCCTCGGCCGCGGCTCGGTTCAACCTCGGGGCAGGGCAGGGAGGTGCGTTAGGTTCCCGCGCACCCTTCCGAGGCCAAGGGGGAGCATGAGCTCACCCGAGCGGGGTGGATTCGAGCTCGCCGGCGCGGAAGGAGAAGAATGGGGCTCGTCGGATTTTTATGGGATTTGTAGCGCTCCGAGGGCGAAGGGAGGCCAGGAAATGGTGGGGAGATGCGCAAGGAGCTGGCGAAGCAGTTTCACGCAAATGAGGGCGTGGCAACGCGGAGAGGCAGCGCACGGGGGGATGAACCGGACGGCGGCCATGGCGGAAGGTGGTCTTCACCATCGACGGTCGTGCGAGCACGCTTCGAGGCGAAGCTTGGGAGGTGATGCGCGACGCGTGGAGCTGCACAGCGGAGGAAGGACGGGGCGGCGCCTAACCGGCATGGGCGCCGGCGGCGAACGCCGCCGGCGGGTGGCCCCGGCCACCGTGCCAACTCTGTTCAAAGGGATTCCCACTTATTTACGGTTTTGCCACTGCTATTCTCTTCTCTGTAATTTGCTCATAGAATTCGATCCTTATGACATTTTTGCAAACCAAATTTTCTGTGGGTCCTCTGGATTATGTGGAACAACTTTCCTTATAGGCAAAAGTTCAGATTCGAAATTTAAAAATTTAAAAAAATTATTGAACAGATGCTGTTTCTGTTGAGAGTTGGATTTTTCTAGGGATTTGTGCGGACCCAAAAATTCAGGAAAAATGTCCTAAATTCAAGTCTTGATATGTTCTACCGGATTGTGCAAAAATTTGAGGTTACCACTTTGGAGAAAATATGCGATCTCAAGAGCTAGGGTTTTGGGACGATAAAAACCCTAATAGGCCTTAGTCTTATTATTTCATGTGACTAGCCGGATGATCTTTGTTTTGCACATGCAATTCTCCTGTTAGCACAGTAACATGGTGAATTTGTGACACGGGGTGTCACAACACACATACTTCCCGCAGCAATCACAATAGTCGGGCTGCGGGAATCCCGAAAATAGTTTCAACACAAACCCCGAGTATCTAATATACTCCGCAAGGCTTACCCGTCAAAAATGGTTCTAAGAACCCACCCTAACATGCAAGTGCTTGACCTGGCTTGCGGGAACTTGCCAAAACAGCACCTGAGGAATTTGTCTAACTCATATTTTAGCCAAGTTAAGAGGGTTGAAACATGAATATAAATTTAGTGAGCATTTCTAACAAAACATGGTTGCAATACATGAAGTAATTCTTCAGAAATCAGCAAGCTTAATCATCATATTCACTTTGTTACTACGATGCAATCTGCTCGAGACAAGTGGTACTCATCACCGCGAGGGACGGCGATATATATCGATTTACACCCTGCAGGGGAAACCCAAATGCACGACATACGCATCATTTAAGAACACGTATGGCCACCTTTCACAAGATTACCATAGATATGAGCCGGGTCCGCCCTCCGAGTGTGCATTCCACATGCAACCACAGTAGCGTCGGGTCCAAGGGTAATAACACACCCTCCGTCTACTCACAAACCCGTGCATCCACCGTGACCAACACTTTGCACAAAGGGTGGAGTTACCGTCCAACACTACGGCTCTCAAGTTACATCAGTTTACCAACTCCCATACGAAGGTATGCATTTGGTACACAACTCAATACTTGCTCGCGGAGTCACAACGAACGGTCCTTAACCGACACATACGGGGCTATGGTGAACAAGGGCCAACCTTGTCACCGCATCCTACACATGCTCTTCCCCGTACGGTCTCCAATTAATCATGTGAGGTAACCAAAATTAAATCCCTAGACCGGGTGATCTCCAAATCACGCGGTGTTGCTACCGATGAAATTATTAAGCATAGCACTAGCGGTAAGGCTTGTACTTAACCAAGACCACAGGATACAGGAGTATAGTGCAACTAGGTTTCCGAGCAACTCCTAAACGTAAATGCACAATACATCATAGACGTATGTGAAAATGAAAAGAGCTTTAAAACATAGGTCATGCTCCGGGGCTTGCCTTGATTCGGCTCGTAGTCGGCACACTCGAACTCGCTCACTTCAAGTTGGTGCCCTCCTTGATCTTCGGTTCCGGTCGGGGTTCCTATATGAATGCATATGAAGTGCATGAGCAATGGATGAATTCGTATTTATATAGTTCATGGAACTTTCTCAATAACATAGTGTAACGAAACGTTTGCATAAATTAAACATGCTCTTGAGTGGTGATGATATGGTCATGATGGTGGTAAGTGGGGTTCCTTTCATGGGGACAACCTTCTAATTAGGTAAACTTTTCATCATTTAGTATAAATGTTCATGCTGGTTTTTGAGATCAAGGAAATAGGGTATAATTCCTTATTACTTAGTATGCAAGAGGTTGATGCTCATTTCCTAGGATGAAGTTTTACCACTTCGTTATACATCATGCACCATTAGTACTCATCATTTCATGTGGGTTTGCTATGATTAACCTACACCATATAAGACCGTTCTTGCCCAAAAAGATAAACGTGATCATGATCTGTGTAATTGTGCCATGTAAGTGTGAAAAATTATCTAACCATAACAGCAAGTAAAAAGGCAATTTGAGCTTAGCCCAAACTCAGCCATTTTATCTCACTAAGTCAGGGTTGACAGGCTGCTCGTGAAGCCATCTTAAGGTGTTCAAAACTTAATATTTTGCCATAGAACTTAGGTGATTCATGTTGGTTAATGTAAAGTACATAACTCAAGGTTTACAACGAGCTTATGGCGGTTTCATTTGGATCTGTATTCAAAAAGTTATTGAATTTCAAAAACGGCAAGTTGTCACGCAGGCATAACGGATTAGCATCTTAGAGTGCTTAAATCTTTATTTTTCTACACATGAAGTACTGGGATTATGTTACTACGTTAAAGTACAAGTTATCTACTTTCCAAAGAGCCCTTGCTCATATAGTTTGGATCCGGGGTCCAGAAGTTACATCATTTTTAAAATGCAATCTTGTTAAACAGTTTGGTCACGATAGCATTTTCATCTCACTCAAAAATTAAATTTTTCTATATGACCATAGGTGTTCATGTACACCTTGTTAAAGTACAGGTCACAAGCTTTCCAATGCGCTTTGAATCGTTCAAATCCGTGGCGTAAATCTCGAGATATGATTTTTTTAAAATCCTTAACGTTCACGGTTTTGGGTTCGGTCAGCGCGCTCGAAAATTTCCTAAGTGTTAGAGCGCGGCCAGGGCAGCCGTGACGTGCGCGGCGTGCGCCGTGCGCGGCGGCGTGGCGAGGCCGCCGGCGGTGAGTGGAGGCGAGAGAGAAGGGGCGCGCGGGCCGGTAAGCACCAGGGAGTTCCCGCGCATGCGCCGCGAGGCCTCAAAGCCTAGGAGGCTCACCGTGGTGGCGAGTCGTCGGGGAGGTGGCGGTGGCTGCGGTGCGGCGCGACGACTCGATGGCGTTCCCGGCGATTCACTGCACGGAGCAGGGAGCCAAGCTTACAGGATGGAGATTGAGACCAAGGGATGCTACCAGCGAGAGGAATCGAAAGTTGACTCACCGTAGAGGAAATGCGACCAACAATGGCGGCCGGCGGGGTTGGTGGGAAATCGGGGATTACTCCCGAACCGCTGCGGGATTGGGGGGCTCGTGCTCCGCAGAGCTTGCTAGGGTTAGGGCGAAGGTCCTGACGCGCTAGGAGCAGGTGGAGTCGGTCTGGACGAGTGGGGCGGCGGCTAGGGTGCGGACGGCGGCGACCCGAGGAGCTCCTCTCTTAAGGCGACCGTGGACGGCCGAGCTCTTCGCGTGAAATCGACGCGACCATGGCGATCGCGGACGCGTGGGGCGGCGCTGTGCAGGCGGGCGGCGCCTCGACCGGCCGGGATGGGCACGAACGCCGGAGCACTCCCTGGCGGGGGCCCCGAGCTCCCGTGCTTGCCCTGTTGTCCGAAGCTTCTCTCTAATTACAACTCTGCCACTGATGTTCTCTTCTGTAATTTGCTCACCGAATTTGATCCGTTTGGAATTTTTGCAAACCAGATTTTCTGGAGGTTCATGGTATTGTGAGGAACAACTTTTGTTATTGGCAAAAGTTCCAATTTTGCTTGTAAAATTTTACAAAAATTCAGGAACAAGTGCTGTTTTAAACCTAGTTTGGATTTTTCTAGGAAATTGTGCTGCTCCAAAAATTCAAGAAAAATGTCCTAAATTCATGTCTTGATATGTTCCACCAAATTGTGCAAAAATTTAGGGTTACTACTTTGGAGAAAGTTTGAGATCTCGAGAGCTAGGGTTTTGGAAGCAATAAAAACCCTAATAGGACTTTAATCTATTATTTCATGTGACTGGGCAGTTGATTACTGTTTCATATATGCAAAATTTTTATTTAGTACCGTAACAACCTGGTTTTTGTGACACGGGGTGTCACATAAATCGATATATATCGCCGTCCCTCGCGGTGATGAGTACCACTTGTCTCGAGCAGATTGCATCGTAGTAACAAGAGAAAATGATGATTAAGCTTGCTGTTTTTGGATATTAAATTTATGTATTGCAACCATGCTTGTTAGGCTTGCTCACTAAATTTATGATTTTGTTTCTACCCACTTAACTTGGCTAAAATATGAGTTAGACAAAATTCTATGGCTGCTGTTTTTGCAAGTTCCCGCAAGCCAGGTCAAGCCCCCGCATGTTAGGGTCGGTTCTTAGAACCATTTTTGGCGGGTAAGCCTTGCGGGTATATTAGATACTCAGGGTTTGTGTTGAAATTATTTTCAGGATTCCCGCAGCCCGATTATTGTGATTGCTGCGGGAAGTATGTGTGTCAAGGTGAGGAACCTCAAGAGTGGACCGTGGAGTGGGTTCTCGCTTCACCGACTCAAGAGTGAGACCACGCCGTATGGGCTGGTGTGGCTCTCCTAGTTAAGCTATATATATATATGTACCGTCGAGACATTTACGCTTCCGCCAAGACATTATCAAGTATTGTAAAATAACACTTCACTTATGTATGGTAATCTGAAATTCGAACAATGGCTTGTAATATTTCGGAGATTATGTATAAAACTTGATACTCAAGTGCTCTCCCGATGTAATAAAATGACGAATGAATTCCCGATGTATGTGCAATGTACGTTCGCTTCGTCGAATGTCTCCCGATACGATCCCGTGCGACAATCACTCTCGCTTTGCGAGGTAGGGGTGTCACAGCTGGAGTTGCCGCAGAATTTGCATTGCGGCTAGGAGTTGAGCCATGTGATGGTGCCCGATTTGGACGTCTTTGAGGACATCTCGTTAGCAAAGTGTCCTGTCTCTCCACAGCTAAAACAAGGACCTGAACCACCACCGTTCTCGTCCAGCATTAGCCCTCTCGCTGGGCTGGAGGTGCAGTACGAGGAGTCTGGACATTAGGGCGTTGAATCCGCCATCGAGGAGTATTATATCCCCGTCCGAGCAGGCTGAGTCCTCTCGCTGAATATTCTCGTGGCCCTGGACGGAATGCGAGTCCAGCTGAAGAAGAACCGAAGCGAGGTCTAGAGCTGCTTCCTTGTTGCCCTTAACGCACCATCTTGCGCTTGCGGTCAATCATTCCCCACCTGTTCTCCGAACAAGAGCCTTGTCCACCATATCTTGGAAATTCACAAAATCACGTGCTTCTAGAGCATAAGCCGGACCATCATTGAGACCATTCGAAAGCAGTCTCGCTTCTTCTCATCGGTGTCCACTTCACCCGGAGCATAGCGAGAAAGCCGGGTGAAGCGAGTGACATACTCATTGATAGACATAGATCCTCGCCTTAGATCTTGAAATTCCTTTTTCTTCAATTTCATCACACCGTGAGGCACATGGTGTGACCCGAAGTTTGCCTTGAACTCATTCCAGTTGATACTTTCGGCTCCTCATGGGCTGCAACATAAGCATCCCACGAATCAGCTGCAGTGGCCCTCAAGAAGGTGAGAAGTGAACAAAACCTTCTCCCTGTTGGTACATTGCACCACCTCCAGCCTTCTTCTCAATAGTCCTTAGCCAATCATCTCGCAGCCATTGGTTCCACTCGAATGAGAGAAAGGAATAGGCTTAGTTGTCCGGAATTCACCAAGCTTGTCTCTCGGTGGGGGTGCAGTGCATTCTGGATTCCTTGTTGCATCTGGACCATACTTTGCTGCATAGTCTCGAAGAATTTGAGCTCGCATGGCTAGAACTTGCTCTATTGATGGAGGCGGAGGTGGAGGTGGATTCTCATTGTTGTTGTTATCTGCTCCTCCTCGTGCCTGCCATCTTATGATTGCACAAGGTTTAGATGACGATGATAAAGAAAAAGAGATCCCTAACTATATGCATCAAAGATATGTATTTTAAAAAAATAGTAATTAACAAAACAATCCACAACAAGAAGCAAGCATTACACAAGCAAATAATCGTGACTACACCGTAAAAACTATTCTAGGATATGGGAAACTTATATCCTAATTTCTCGTAACAGTCGTTTAACACAAATTTTACTTTCAATATAAGGAAAGAGGAAGGAATAGGTTAAGGAAAAATTAACATCCAAGGAATTTATAGGGAATGATTTTTTTACCAAAAATATGTTTTCAAAAACGACCACCTCTAACTAGGCTCGCTGTCGGTGTGGGGGATTGGGGTCCCCTAACCGCGCGTGGGCCGCTTCGGCCCACGAATGAAGACGGCAACCGCGGGACGAGGGAGCCCACGAAGTCCACGAAACCCACGAAGCCCGCGAAAGCCGGAGGAGTGGGAGCGTCGGGGGAGGAAGCTTCCCGGTAGCTTCCTCCGGCGCCCCAACCACCCGGAGTTAATGCGGCACTCAAGTGCTCGCGGCGACGGTCGCAGCCTCGACGGGACGTGCCCGCACCTTCCCCGTGCGCCGCGTCTCGGGAAGCCACGCTGCTACGGCGCCAGGAGGATTCGGAACCAATGGGAGAGAAGATGCTTGGAGTCCAAATCCAGCAAAGAAGATTGTAGCGGATTCCGTCAGGATCCGGTCGGGATTTCTCAAGGAAGGACCGGACCCCCACAGGGCATCCGGTACCTCTCCGGTACTTGTACAGCACTCCTCTCCTCGCTCTATAAAAGGAGGGGGTGCTCCCTTGTAAAGGACGGATAACAAATAATACACACAAGCAGGACGTAGGGTATTACGCATCTCTTGCGGCCCGAACCCGGGTAAATCCTCTGCGTTCTTCGTTTGTTCAATCTTCCGCGCTTGTCGAAGTAAATCCGACCTTCCTCGAGCCTATCGAAGGGAGCCGTGACAGGCCCCCATTTGGAGGTGTGCTCACACACCGATATTTGGCGCGCTAGGAAGGGGGAGTCGTCGTAGATTTCGCTTTGCACTGCGGAACTCCTACACGACCATGCAGACATCCACGGACACGCCACGAACGGTGGACGGCGTCTCCGACCAGGCGTCTACGGGGCGTCGTCGCCGCAACCGTCGCCGCACGGGCCGCTCCGGGCACTACGACCGTCCCGGCACCTCGGCGGTTGAGCATGCAGCGGGGGACCAAGCACGGCGCCGACCGCGACGCTCGGGCCGTCACGCCGCCAAGCATCCGAGCGCGCCACCGCACGTCGCCTCTTCCAGGAGGAAGAAGGGGACGACCCCTTGACCGCCGTGAAGACCATGCTCAACAACCCACCGGCCGGGCCGGCGGGAGGAGAGCAGGCGAAGGAGTGGCTCACCGGAGTAGGTAAGCTCCTAGACACGACGCGAGCCGGGCGCCGAGCGGGACCGTCCCGCCGGCCGCCGCCGCCGCCGACCAACAACAACCGCCGCGCCAACCGGGCAAAGGACACGCGCCCGCCGGCAGCTTCGCTCTCCGTCCACTCCCCGCAGGCGCGGGGCGCCACGATCCGCGCAACGACCTCAACCGTACGGCGCCGCGACGAGGAGGATGCACGTGTCGGCATCGAGCGCTCGCGCGAGCGTGAGCGTGAACGCGAGCGGATCTCCGCCCACGACGACGACGGCACGGACGCGGAGTCGTCCCCGAGCGCCACCCGAAGCGCAAGAGAAAGGAGCTCGACCCTCTTTTCTCGGGGCTGCGCAGCCCTCTCGAAGCGCCCGCGTGGGGTCACGTGGCCCGACAAGTTCCGCCCGGATCTCCCCGAGAGGTATGACGGCACGGCGCCTCCCGACGAGTTCCTCGCAGATATACTCCACCGCCGCCGAGGCCGCCGGCGGCTCGGAAGACATCATGGCCAACTACTTCCACCTGGCCCTCAAGGATTCGGCCCGGTCATGGTTCATGAACCCGGCGCCGGAGTCCATTAGCTCATGGAGCGGCTTGTGCCGGAGTTCATGGCCAACTTCCGGGGACGTCAAAACGTCCGGGAAGCCGGATCGACCCGGACCGCATCGTCCGTGAGCCGGGCGAGACGCTGCGAGCGTTCATGCAGCGCTTCGGCCAAGTCCGCAACACCATCCCGCGCATCGACCCCTCCCGGTGGTCTCCGCCTTCTACCACGGCGTTCGAGACAAGGACATCTTGGGTGAGTTGGGCGTACACCGGCCGGAGACGGTCACCGACCTCTTCCAGCTGGCCGACAAGTGCGCCCGCCGCCGGAAGCCCGGGCGTGGCACGACCCGCCGCAGAAGGCCAACCCGGGTGCCGCCTCTCCCGGGCCCGAGGGCACCCTCTCCAAGAACCGGAAGAAGAACCTCGCGCGCAAGCGCAGGGCGGAAGAGGGAGCCGCGGCCGGGGGCTCGTCACCTAGAGGAGCGCGACAGCCACCCCCGCGGGTGCCGGCAAGTCGCCGCCCAAGTCTCCGAGGACATTCGCGTGCTACTTCCACCGCACCAACGACCACGACCAGTCGCAGTGCCGCTACATCCAAGCTAGAATTAAGCGGCGCAACGAGCGGCGGGCGGCCGAGAAGGCCGAGAAGGAGAAGGAGAGGGAGAAGGAAGAAGTCGAGGAGTACCAAAGCGCGGATGACTCCATCGCTGTCATCATCGGAGGCTCCTCCGCCTTCGCATCCAAGGGCGAGGCCAAGCGTTTCCGCCGGAAGTGCTCGCGATCACCGAAGGCAAGGCCTCGGCTCCTCTCGCCGAAGTGGGCGGACGTCCCCATCACCTTCGACAAGAGCGACATGGTGGGCCCGGACAACACCAAGGGCAAGATTCCTTTGGTCGTGTCGCCCACCATCCGCAACAAGAAAGTGGGGCGCACCCTCATCGACGGAGGTGCGAGCCTCAACCTCATAACCCCGAAGGTCTACGATTCACTACGGTGGGCGCGCGCCGAGCTGCAGCCCTCGCGCCCTTTCTCCGGCGTGCTCCCGGGTAGCTCCCGCCCTTTGGGCAGGATTGAGCTCCCGGTTACCTTCGGTACTCGAAGCAACTTCCGCACGGAGAAGCTCCTCTTCGACGTAACCGACATCGGCCTCCCCTACAACGCCATCATTGGGAGACCCGACATAAACCAGTTCATGGCCATCCCGCACCACGCGTTCCTCACGCCGAAGATGCCGGGTCCCAAGGGTGTCATCGTGGAAAGGGCGGATGCCGTCAAGGCGATAGCTTGCCTCGAGGACATCTTGGCAGCCGAGATGGCGGCCGAGGAAAGCACTCGGTGGGAAGAGGGCGCGTGGCACCCCGGAGAAGCCTACCGCACTATCCGGCTCCAAGCGCGCGAAGCTCTCGGCACCCGAGGAGGTGTCCACCAAGAAGATTGCACTCGGGGGCTCGGAGGACAAGACCACCACCATCGGTGGCGACCTCGACCCGAAATAGGAACTCGCGCTTATCACCTTCGGACATGCCGGGCATACCAAGGGAGGTGATTGAGCACCAACTCAAGGTCGACCCTACCGCGAGACCCGTGAAGCAGCGGGCGAGGCGCCAAGCCCCCGAGCGTGAAGTGTTCATCGAGCTGAAGTCAAGAGGCTCCCGGAAGCCGGATTCATCGGGAGGTCACGCACCCCACATGGTTGGCCAACCCCGTGGTCGTGCCCAAGAACAACGGCAAGATGTGGATGTGCGTGGACTACACGGATCTGAACAAGGCGTGCCCGAAGGACCCGTTCCCGCTGCCCCGAATAGATTATGTAGTAGATTCCACCGCAGGCCGTGACCTGCTTTGTATGTTGGATGCGTACTCCGGGTACCACCAAATCTGTATGGCTAAGGAGGACGAGGAGAAGACTGATTTTATGACTCCCGCAGGGAGCTTTTGCTACGTGAGCATGCCTTTTGGTCCGAAAACGCAGGCCCCACGTTCCAACGAGCCATGCGCCTCACCCTAGAGTCGCAGATTGGGAGGAATGTTGAGGCGTATGTCGACGACCTAGTCGTTAAAAGCCGCAAGGCGCCATCCCTCCCGTTCGACTTAGAGGAGACCTTCTCCAACCTGCGCCGCAACCGCGTGAAGCTCAACCCGGAGAAGTGCGTCTTCGGCGTACCCGCAGGAAAGCTACTTGGCTTCTTGGTCTCGCACCGTTGGATCGAAGCGAACCCGGAGAAGATCCGGCCATCGAGCTAATCCGCCCCCAAGACGACTCAAGGACGTATAGCGCTTGGCTGGGAGCATGGCGGCCCTTGGCCGATTCGTCTCGCGCTCGGGCGAGCGTGCCCTTCCCTTGTTCAAGTTGATGAAGAGGACGGACAAGTTCGAATGGACGCGGGAGGCCGACGAAGCTCTGCAGGATCTCAAGCGCTACCCGTCCTCGGCACCTGTTCTAGTCGCCCCAAAGCCGGGTGAGCCACTCGCTCCTATACATAGCGGCTAACCCGTAGGTGGTTAGTGCGGCTCGGTTGTCGAGCGCCCGGAACAGGCGCCTCATGATTCACGGTGAACAAGCAAGCGTCGGCGCCTCGATGGTGCGGAGGCGGCGGCCCCGACCGACTCGGGGCTCCGGCTCCGGTCGGCTCGCAAATCCTGCACCACCCGGGGCGGCGGTTTCCGCCCACGGCGCGGCTTGCGACACAACCACCCCGGCCTCTCCGGGTGGGCCACTCGGAAGACGAGCACGGCGCAGCCGGCGCGTCAATTCCCACGAGCGTCGTGGCTCTCGGGCTTCACCCGGGGCTCCGGCTCCGACCTCGTCGCTGCGTTTGGGTGAAGCCGAGGCCACGGACGGAGAAGCTGCCACGAGCGCGTCGATCCCACCCCACCCGGGGCTCCGGCTCCGACCATGCTCCATGACATGGGTGGAGTGGGATCCGCCCCGACTACCTCTCGCCGTCGGCGCCACGGCATTCCCACGTCACCGTCGACGGGACAACCGAAGCGGAAGCCGTGGCCAATCCGGCAGAAGGGGACGAGGCGTGCCCGCCGCACCCGGGGTTCCAGCCCCAACAACCACGTCGAACGAGGACGAGACAGGATCCGCTCCGCCGGAATCGGAACCCCGCACGCGGCTCATCCAACGGCCGGCATACTTCATCGCCGAAGTCCTACGGGACGCAAAGAGTCGGTACCCGCAGTACTAGAAGATGCTCTATGCGGTGCTTATCGCATCCCGGAAACTGCGAAACTACTTCCAAGGCCATCCCATCCGGGTGGTGACGACGGCGCCGCTAGAGACCATCCTTCGCAACAGGGAAGCAACCGGACGGGTGGCAAAGTGGGCCGTGGAGCCGGGAGAGTTCGACTTGACCTTCCTCTACACGCACATCATCAAGAGCCGAGCTCTAGCGGAGTTCGTGGCCGAGTGAACACCCACCCCCGAGGTCGAGCGCGACGAATTGAGCACCCGGTGTAGCAAGCATGACGCACCCGGCGACCATTGGACGATGTTCTTCGACGGCTCCCTCACACTCAACGGCGCAGGGGCAGGGGTGCTCCTGTTATCACCGACCGGCGACGAGCTACACTACGTAGTCCAACCGCACTTTCGATGCACCAACAACATGGCGGAGTACGAGGCACTCTTGGCGGGGTTGCGAATCGCCGCCGACCTAGGCGTCGAGCGCCTCTTGGCTAAAGGGGACTCGCAACTCGTCGTCAACCAAGTCTCCAAGGAGTACCAATGCAACGACCCGCAAATGGCCGCGTACCTCGCAGCGGTCGGACGGATGGAGAAGAAATTCGACGGCCTTGAGGTGCTTCACGTACCTAGGGGCAACAACCACATTGCCGACGAACCGTCCCGAGTGGCCTCCACTCGAGCTTCGACTCCACCCGGACGTTCATGGAGATCATGACATCCCCTTCGGCCTCCGACGCCGACCGAGCTCCGGACAGCGACAAACAAGCGCACCCGCAGGATCTCGCAGCACACGTAGAATAGCGAAGAAGCGCTTGCCACCGAGCCGCAGGACGCCTGCCGGATGAGCGACCTCATCGGGTACCTGCGCGACGACATCCTTCCGGAGGACGACACGGACGCGGAACGCCTAGCCCGCCAAGCCAAGCGATATGCCATCGTCGACGGCAAGTTGTACAAGCGCGGGGCGAGTGGCATTCTCGCCGAAGTGTGTGACAACGGAAGAAGGCAACGACATACTCGTTGAGATCCATGAGGGCGAGTGCGGGAGCCACCACGCCCCGCACGCTGGTCGGGAAAGCCTTTCGGCAAGGCTACTACCGGCCGACGACCCTCGAGGACGCCACCAGGCCGGTGCAGCAATGCAAAGCATGCCGGTTCCACGCCAAGCAAACGCACCCGCCCGCTCAAGCCCTTCAAACAATTCCATTATCCCGGCCGTTCGCGGTCCGGGGTTTGGATATTGTGGGGCCATTTCCGACCGCTCCGGTGGATACAGGTGGCTATACGTGGCCATCGACAATTTCACGAAATGGGTGGAGGCCGAAGCGGTGACGAAGATAGATCGAACTCGGCCGTCAAATTCATGAAGAACATAATGGCAAGGTTCGGGGTGCCGCAGCGGATCATCACGGACAATGGGACACAATTCACGAGTCATGCGTTCGCAGCATATTGCGACACCCTCGGCACCGGATCTGCTTCGCCTTAAGGGCCCACCCGCAAAGCAACGGCCAAGTCGAACGCGCCAACGGAGAAATCCTCAAGGGTCTAAAGACAAGATCCTTTGACCCGTTGAAGAAGAAAGGTGCAAAGTGGGTAACGGAGGTCCAATCCGTGCTTTGGTCCCTCCGCACTACGGTGAGTCGATCCACGAGCGAAACGCCTTTCTTCCTCGTATACGGCGCGGAGGCGGTGCTACCAACGGAGACCCTGTTCAACAGCCCCCGAGTCGCCGCGTTTGACGAAGCCGACCAAGACACCCGGCGGCATGACGACATCGACCTCCTCGAAGAGGCAAGGTGGCGGGTACTACTACGCAACGTGAGATACCTCCAGGGCTTGCGCCGCTACCACCGGCGACGCGTACGCCCACGGGAGTTGCAAGCAGGAGATCTCGTCCTCCGGCGGGCTCGGACGCGCGAAGGCAAGGACAAGCTAACCCCCATGTGGGAAGGGCCCTTCGTCGTCACCGCCGTCACACGCCCGGGATCGGTTCGCCTCGGAGTCGGAGGATGGATACCCGGAACCGAGCGCCCGGAACATTGAGCATCTCAAGAAATTCTATCCTTAGAATGTTCCGTATCCAATGGTCCCGGTGGTACCCGAAGCCGCATCGCCACGGCCGCGACGCCAAGGCTCTTGTACTAACGACTTAATGTATTGAACAACGCTTTGTCGCTCTTTTTCCTACTTCCCGCAGGGTTTCCGTTTGAATTTGTTCGAGTCCTTGAATTTCTCTCGTCGGGTAAGAAAAACCTATGACTAAGGCGGAAGCCGGAAGGCGCTCACGCTCGGTTACGGCACGGGTGGCGAAGTCTCGCTCTAGCGTAACGACAACGCACGGAGGGCCTAAGACTAAGTGACGCACGGCGACAATCACACTCAACGGAAGAAAAACAGAGGACTTAAGCAATTCATTAACACTTTGAAATTTAAAGATAACTTCGTCTTGCACGCAGAAAACAGGTTTGAAAAAAAAAAGAGGCACAGGCGCCAAAAGCCACTCGCAGGTGGAGGAAACGGGTACTTAGCCCCGCTTGAAGCTCTCGGTGAAGGCATGAGCAACGACGCGGGCCTGCGCCTTAGCCACGGCGTGCTCACCCGGGGGAATCTCGCCATTCACCATGGCCAGGAGTGGGAACCCGGGCACCAGCACCAGGGCGTTCGTCGGCACCTCCTCCAGGGCCGCGGCTATGGTTTGCCGCCCTTCCTCCTCCATGAGCTCCTCCACCCGGGTCCTCGGATCGCGTAGCGCGTCGACCACCCCCGTATGGCGAACGCGTACCCGGCCGCGCTGCGCTCGATGGGCTCGGGAAGCCGGGCCAGGCCCAACTCGAACAGCGCCGAGGAGACCTCCTTGTGCACTTCGGCGGCGATTTCAGCTCTGCTCCGCGCCGCGGAGACCAGCTCCGTCACTCGCTCGCTCAGCTCGACGCGCCGAACCTCGAAGTCTCCGAGCCGACACCGCACCTCTTCGAGCTGCGCCTTGAGATCATCGCCACCGGATGCGGCGAGGCGCCGCGACCGGACTTCTTCACCCGGGCCTCCAGCTGCACGACGCGACGGCGGTAGTCGTCCCGGCTGTTCTCCACCGCCTTGAGCTCGAGATCGAAGGTCTTCCGGGCCTCCGCGAGCGTCTCTCGGCACACGCGCTGCGCCATCTCCCCGACGATGCCGCGGATGTGCTACTCGGTCTCGGCAAGGTGGGCGATCTCCGTCTCCGGGGCCTCCCTCGGAACGGCGACCTCGTTTTCACGAAGCCGCACCTGTTCGTCCCGGGTGGCGAGGGCATCCTCGCGGTGCTTCAGCTCCGCCTCCCGGAGCCCACGGAATCGCGGAGACGATGGAGCTCCACCTCCGCCGCTTCGGCGGCCTCGCTCCCGGCACTCGGCTGGTGCTCCCGTTCGACCGGTGCCGCGTCTCGGAGAGCAAGCTCGTCCGCTCGCCTCTTCGGCTCGGCCTCCCGAGCCACCGCGACCGTCTCGCGCCGCGTCAAGGCGTCCTCGCGGACCGCCACGGCGGCGCCGGCCTCCTCCAGCCTCGCGTCACGGAGCTCGGTGGCCCGCTCCCGGGCCACGACGCCGCGGAGGGGATTGATGCTCTCCTCCTCGCGGTCGATAGCGTCCACGAAGCTTCGCCTCCGCTTCCCGCAGTTTCTCGTCGGCCCCCTCGGTGATGGCGGCGGCGGTGTCCAGCTCATGCTGGACCTCCTCCATTCGGCGCCGGTGCTGCCGCCGAGCCGGCTTCACCGCCGTCTTCGGGGCCTTCGGGCGTCCGCGACCTCGACCTCACACGGGGCCACCGCGATCTCGCGGTCTTCCAGGGACGCGTCCGTCTCCTCCATGGCCGCCTTCACCGCAGCAAGCGACCGGGTAACCGATGAGGACATCACACCCTCGGATATAACCAGCACTCCTCCAATACACATACATAATTCAAGGACAAAAGCTAGAGCACGACAATTGAATTTACGGGTGAGCATGTTCCTAATGATCTCTTTATTTATATTTGAGAATATTTTACTACCCAATGAGTTAATTATTGTTAGGAACCATGGAGATGATGATAATATGGTTAAGGAGGAGGTTGGAGGCGTGGAGGGCCAGCAACGGCGTCCATGTCAAGTTGGAGGCCCAAACAAAGTCGACTTTGAGTCTGTTTCGGAGTCCAGAAACAGCCTGCACCAAAACGGACGCCCTGGTCGCATACGAAGTCCGTTTGGGACGTTCTTTATATGGATGGAAAGATAATTTGATAACCTTTCCATTGGCAATGGTCTCATATCCAAATTCATCCTGAGTCGTCGGGAATTGCCGAAATACTAAGACATCGAGAAACTGTCCCGGTGTTGCACCACCGTCTTTTCGCCTTTGGGCCGTGTATTTTGTTAAGCCCACTTAGGGCAGCGTCCAGGGGAGGATGGACGACCCTAGGGACCTCATAACCAGCCGCCGCCCCTTCCTTAGGGTTTGGGTTTTGCTTAGATTATTCTGTCAAGAACAGTTTCGCCGTTTCGTCGGTTTGTAAGACCCCAACTCGTGAGTTTAATCATATATTTGCAATTTGGTTGCTTCTATCTTGTTCTTGCTTGTGTTCTTCAATTCGCAGGCAAGGATTAGCCTTCTTGGCGAGGTCAATCGTGCTTGCACGGTTGATAACCGAGAGGAGACGTGGTGCTGCGATTGCGGGGTTCGGAACGTGTTGTTCGGAAGCCGGATCAATTTGTGTCAAGCCTCCGCCAATCGTTGTTTATCGGAACCTTTCGGAAGATCGGGACATCCTAGTCCACATCAAGTGGTATCAGAGCTTCGGGTGAACCGTCGGGTTCCCCTATCCTCGTTATTTTGTTTCGTCCTAAACTCCAGAAAATTGCCCTACAAAAATAGTTATTTGTTGTGTATCTGCTGTCCTATATCCCCTTTGTGCCTCGCAATTTTTTATTTTCAGATTATGTCTCTGAATTTTAGTCCCTGTGGTGTCGTTGTGTTTCAGCTTGAACTTGTTCACGGTCTAGTTTTGGGTATGTTCTTGAGTTCCCAATAGTTTGCAGAGAGAACAGTAGCATCCGTTCCAATTTTGGGTGCAAAAAAAAAAGAACAAAGAGAGGAAAGATTTTTTTTCCCTCGACGTTATGAGCTCATGTTAGATGCTTCATTTGAGTTATAGAGTAGCTAGCTCTCGCTGCAGTTTTGTTCTAAAGGAAAAAAAGAAAGTAAAAGGCAGAAAGGTGAAAAAAAAAAAGAAAAGGAAAAGCCACACCAAAAAAAAAGAGAGAGAAGAACGAGAGTAAAAAGGAAAAAAAAAGAAAATTATCAGAATTGTTTCGTCCTTTTAAGTCCCTTGAGTTGAGTTGTGATATTGCTTGCTTAAACTAGGTCCGAGATAAGTTTAGACTGGTAATATAGACTAGACTGGGACTATTATTCAGTTTTGCAATTCTGAATTGAAAATTTGCAATTCCTTGCTACTATATTTTGCCTATCCAAACTCCACATATATCCTTCGAACAATCACAGGTTTTGACCCTCGCAATTGTTGGCTCACACTCTCCAGGTATTCTTTGCTTTGCTGATAGTAACAACCTTATAAGAGCTTGGTTAGATGCTTCCATTTGCATATTGAGAGTTTGCACTGTTCATACATAGTAGTGATAGGAAAATATACTTTGTGTGTTTTCTTGTTTGCTGCTAACAATGACAGGTGATGATATGAGTATTCTAGCACAACGAGTGTTGAGTTCTCAAATGGAGAAGATGGAGCAAAATCAAGTCAATAATTTATTCCAAACTTTCTTTGTTGTGATGAATCGACGTTGTCGTGTCGTAATTGATGGTGAAACTAGCCACAACATTGCAAGTGCTGAGTTGGTCGAGAAGCTTGGCTTGACCACACAACCGCACCCACATCCATACTATATTCGATGGGTAAATTATTGTGAGATAATTAAGGTAACAAAAATTGCACGTATCAATTTTTTTATTGGTAATTATATGGATTATGCTGATTTTGATATAGTGCCTATGCAAGCATGTCATTTGTTGCTAGGTAAACTTTGGATTGATAGAAACAATGTTCTACACAATATTGTTACTAATAGATACTCTTTGAAACATAATGGTACTAAAATAATTCTTAAACATATGAGTGCTGCCGAAATTTTAGAAGCTGATCTAGAAAGATTTGAGAGGAGAAAGAATGAGCCTTTTAGAAAAGAATGGGAGGGTTTATATGATCCAACACTTTCATCTAAATCTGAATTGATAGAAGAACATCATATTTCTGTACCGCTTGTTGGAGCTAATACCTTTCAGGATATACAAAAGGATGAGGATGAAGTGGAAGAAAATGAGGTGTGCACAAGCTCATGTTCAAATTCTGAACCATCACTTCACAATGCAACTATTACTCTTGTTGAGAACACAGGTAATGTCAATTGTGCTACACTCACGTAAGGTGAGAATTATATTGATGTGCAAAATTTTTCTATAAACCATGCTATCATAGAGCAATCATTATGGAACCATCTCTGAATTTATCTTTGTCACATGATGATTTGCTTGACGATCCTTGTGATAAAGAGGAGTTGTGTGTTGATGATTCATTTATACCTTTGCAACAACTAATAAATGAAAATACTTGTGCTAACAATATAACCTTGCTTCCGATTGCTTCTGAAATTGATGAGTTGAAATTGCTGTCTTCTTTAAGTACTTTAGTTTACATTGAATTTGATACTCTCTGTGATCTAATTAGTTTGGAGAAGAAATTTTTATATGCTGAATTGCCTTGGTTGCCTAGACATACATATCACTATATAGGAAACTATACTTGTCAAGGAGAATATATGGTGCATCGAGTTTATATTTGTTCAAAACAAAAATCTTCTTTGTTAGGGCAACAATATGATGAATTAGAGGGCTATAGTAACACTAATCATGTAAAATCCAGTTGCTCTAGTTTTGTGTTTAAGAAACAGGGTCAATCACAAGAAGGGAAGCATTGGTGGTTTCCACCTACGATATCTTCTAAAACTAGGGTCAAACCGAGAACATATTTCTTTCAAGGAGAGAACAATAAGGAAATGATATCCTTCGAAATAATCATTCAAGCACCAGTGACGCCGAGGACGACTTTTCATCAAGAAGGGGAGGATGATGAGGACATCACACCCTCAGATATAACCAACACTCCTCCAATACACATACATAATTCAAGGACAAAAACTAGAGCACGACAATTGAATTTACGGGTGAGCATGTTCCTAATGATCTCTTTATTTATATTTGAGAATATTTTACTACCCAATGAGTTAATTATTGTTAGGAACCATGGAGATGATGATAATATGGTTAAGGAGGAGGCTGGAGGCGTGGAGGGCCAGCAAGGGCGTCCGTGTCAAGTTAGAGGCCCAAACAAAGTCGACTTTGAGTCTGTTTCGGAGTCTAGAAACAGCCTGCACCAAAACGGACGCCCTAGTTGCATACGAAGTCCGTTTGGGACGTTCTTTATATGGATGGAAAGATAATTTCATAACCTTTCCATTGGCGCTGGTCTCATATTCAAATTCATCCTGAGTCATCGGGAATTGCCGAAATACTAAGGCGTCCAGAAACTGTTCCGGTGTTGCACCACCGTCTTTTGGCCTTTGGGCCGTGTATTTTGTTAAGCCCACTTAGGGCTGCGTCCAGGGGAGGATGGACGACCCTAGGGACCTCATAAGCAGCCGCCGCCCCTTCCTTAGGGTTTGGGTTTTGCTTAGATTATTCTGTCAAGAACAGTTTCGCCGTTTCGTCGGTTTGTGAGACCCCAACTCGTGAGTTTAATCATATATTTGCAATTTGGTTGCTTCTATCTTGTTCTTGCTTGTGTTCTTCGATTCGCAGGCAAGGATTAGCCTTCTTGGTGAGGTCAATCGTGCTTGCACGGTTGATAACCGAGAGGAGACGTGGTGCTGCGATTGCGGGGTTCGGAACGTGTTGTTCGGAAGCCGGATCGATTTGTGTCAAGCCTCCGCCAAATCGTTGTTTATCGGAAGCTTTCGGAAGATCGGGACATCCTAGTCCACATCAGTAATCTCCCCAAGGACGTGCAATGCGGGGCGTGCGGAGCCACCCGAGCGGCTCATCGGCGACGCGCTCCGGCCGCGCCCGGCGTGCCCACGACCCCTTCCGGCGGCGGCGGCCGACGAGGCGTCCCCACCAGCCACCGTTCCCGGCTCCGTCCCGGCGCGTGGAGGGGAATCATTCCCCTCCGAGCACTATAGGAGTGGAGGCGCCGGCACCCGGCCGGGAAGTAGAAGCTCGGGGTGGACGCCGGCGGCGCCGATCGAGAAAGCGGCCGCCCGGCCGCCGGCGCATCCAGCACGTCGCCGACCCGAAGAGTTGACGGCCGGGCGAGGTCCTCGCCGACGGAGGCACCCGCGACCTCCTCCTCGGGGGCACCCGCAGGCTCCTCCTCGGGGGCACCCGCAACCTCCTCTTCGGGAGCAGCGGTCTCCTCCTCGGGAGTACCCGCGACCTCCTCCTCGGGGGCACCCGCAGCCTGCCTCCGCGTCGGCCTCCGCCCCGGCTGCTTCGGCCTCAACGGCAACGGGATCGGCCTCCGGATTCGGTGCGGAGGCGCCGGAGACCTTGGGGTTCGGGGGGACCAGGTCCGGGTCCAACTCGATCCGGACGCTCCTATAGTCAAAGCGAATCAACGCATGTTCGCAGTCCACCCGACTCACAACTCAAGCAAAACAAGGAGAGAAGCATCGTACTCGTCGCACGTCCACCCGGCCGCTTGCACCGGCGCGGCTGCAGGAGACTTCTCCTATGAAGCGGCCCCCGTCACCGGTGCCGGCGAGGCTTGCCGGGCCCGCTTCCGTGGAAAGCATGCGGGCCCGGAGGAGTCGGAGGAGGGCGGCGACGGAGATCTCTTCCCCTTGCCCTTGTCGCGCGCGCCCGGCCTAGCCTCGCCGCACCGTAACCGGCACCCGAAGCACCGGAGGCGGCCCCAGGAGCTCCCGCCGCACCCGGGTTAGAGGGAGGCGTGGCTCCGGCACCCGGACGCCGGGAGTAGGGGCCGGAGCCGTGTCGAGGAACCCGAGCGGCCCTGCCGGGGCATGGTGTCAAGGACGGCGCGCCGATTCGCTAGCCGGTGGAGAGGCCCGGCACCCTCCGGGTACATGAAGGAGGCGGGCCACTTCTTCCCGGTCGGCGTGGAGTAGGCGAACTTTTTCGAGGCGGTGGGTAGATCCGAGCCCGCCGCCGTGCGAGTGCGGCCGGCGAAATTGAAGTCCCGGTACAGCCACGACGGGTGTGACCTTCGGCGGAGCGGCGCGATGTTGAACTCGAGGAAGTCGTACACCACCCCGTGCGAGGTCAAGCCGGCCGCGGCGAGCGCCGCGATCCGGTCAACCACGGGCATCATACCGTCGGGGAGGCCGGGCACGGAGTCCCGGATGGCGAAGTGCTCAGCCGGGCCCGGCGGGACACGGAGGCGGCGGAAGTCCTTCTCGTACGGGACCACGAACCGGGCCTTCTTCCATCCCTCCACCTTGTTGTTGGGCGAGTACTCAATGTACCCACTCCCGGTCCGGGCGGTCAACCGCACGCACCCGATCACCTCCGCGGCGTTGGTGAGCGTCGCCTTGAAGTAGCGCCGGAAGATGGGGAAGCACGGCTGCACCCCCACGAACGCCTCGCATAGGTGGGCGAACACCGCCGCCGCTGCGACCGCGTTCGGCGTGAGATGCGCCATCCGAATCCCGTACGCGCGAAGCACCTCCATGAAGAAGTCGGAGAAGGCGGGGGAACGACGCCGGCCACGATGAAGGACAAGAAGTGGAGGATCTCCGGTCCCCGGTCGACGGCGGCAGAGGTCGCCCGATGCGGACGCCCTTGTCACCGTCCGCCGGAAGGAACGGCGAAAGTTGCTTCATTTCGACCCGGGGTCGAGCAACTGCACCGGGAGCGGCGCATCCGTCGACGGCGAACGCGTGCGCGAGCCACCGCGGCGGGGGACTTCCCACGGACCATCTCGGCAGCGGGGAGCGGCGACGGCGAAGTGGCGGCGCGGATCGACGGAGGAGAAGACGAACAGGAGGAGCGCGAAGCGAGAGAGAAGCCGAGGAGGTGAAAGGCGAAGTGAGAGACGTGCCTCGGGCAACCGTCCGTCTCTGTACTTAAGCGCAGGGTCTAGGTGGGCCCACCACTCGCGAACCGAAGCGACGCGCCGTCTTGGAGCGGTCATGCCTCGGCAGCCCAAGCGGCACCATTCCTCGTAAACCGCGCCTCGAAGTAACCCAACCGGCGCCGGGCGGCTGACGGGTGGCCCCAATCCCTGCTCCGGCCCCACGGGTCGGTGATTGGGGGATTGGGAGTCCCCTAACCGCGCGTGGGCCGCGTTTGGCCCACGAATGAAGACGGCAATCGCGGGACGAGGGAGCCCACGAAGTCGACGAAACCCATGAAGCCCGCGAAAGCCGGAGGAGTGGGAGCATCGGGGGGAGGAAGCTTCCGGTAGCTTCCTCCGGCGCCCCAACCACCCGGAGTTAATGCGGCACTCAAGTGCTCGCGGCGACGATCACAGCTCGACGGGACGTGCGCGCGCCTTCCCCGTGCGCCGCGTCTCGAGAAGCCACGCTGCTACAGCGCCAGGAGGACTCGGAACCAATGGGAGAGAAGATGCTTGGAGTCCAAATCCAGCAAAGAAGATTGTAGCGGATTCCGTCGAGGATCCGGTCGGGATTTCCTAAGGAAGGACCGGACCCCCCGGGCGTCCGGGTACCCCTCCGGGTACTTGTACAGTACCCCTCTCCTCGCTCTATAAAAGGAGGGGGTGCTCCCTTGTAAAGGACGGATAACAAATAATACACACAAGCAGGACGTAGGGTATTACGCATCTCTTGCGGCCCGAACCCGGGTAAATCCTCTGCGTTCTTCGTTTGTTCAATCTTCCGCGCTGGTTGAAGTAAATCCGACCTTCCCCGAGCCTATCGGAAGGGAGCCGTGACAGGCCCCCATTTGGAGGTGTGCTCACACACCGACAGCTGCGTCTCTACGGTCGACATGGCTCGATACCACTTTGTCACACCCAGCTTTAAGAACAAAACTGAATGCATAACTATGTGTGTGCCGGGATCAATTTTTCACACACATAGAGACAAAAGTGAAGTAACAAGTAAAAACCATGTTATTATTACATCATAAGTAAATTACAATACCCGAATTATTACATGCATCATAAGGCAAAAACACAACGCAGTGGCACGCCATCACTCCACGAGCGATCAACCGGGAAGTCGCACACCTAGTAGTAATCCTCGTCAAAGAAGTCCAAGTCTTCATCATCCGAGCAGCAGGTAGATGTAGCAAAAATAGGAAAGTAGCACGCGTGAGTACATAAGTACTCAGCAAGTGGAGGAAAATTATGACATGCAAGCTTATAGAAGGAAAGACTAACATAAAGTTTATTGCATAGAAGGCACCTATGTCTAAGTTTATTTTAATTAAAACAACCTATTTACTAAGTTAACACACCAACAGAGTTACCCCACCTGTTGGACGAGTACAGAGTTACCCCACCTGTACTAACATCTTGGGTTACACCACCCAAAAACCACTACAGAGTTACCCCACCTATAGTAATCTACGGTTTACACCACCCGAATCTGGTTACCCCACCGGATCCAACCTAGCCCCTCTAGTCCATGTGAAAGGTCCATGCCGCTCGTGACCGTGAGCACGGCTGTTATAACAGTTTTACACTCGGAGAGGTTGCACAACTTTACCCACGAGGTTGGTTGTTGACGGTCCTTATGGTCCAATTTTACCGTCAACATGTTGCATCTTTTTGAATCAAACACCATCACCAAGAATAGACATAGGGATTATTTCTAACAAATTCCACTAGTCTTGGTGAAATTATGAATGCAGGTGCAATTCATATGAAAACGAGGGAAAACATGCACGAAACATGGACTTTGCAATCGACGGATTTTCCCGGACTAAAGAATATAGTCCAAAAGCCCAAAACCACAAAACAGAGCCTCAACATCAAACCAAGCAAGTGGATTGGGCCGAGTACACAGCCGGAGGAAGGCACCGAGAGAAGAATCAAGCCCGGGGAGTCCAGGCCGGTTCGGCCGATCCACCCTAGTGGGTTCGGCCGAACCGACAGTGGGCCCCCCGGCCCATCTTCTCTCGGCGGTTTGTCACCGACGTCCGGAGGTCGGTTCCACCTGCAATTAATGCCACCGACGTCCGGAACCGCCTCCAAGTTGCCGACCTTCCAAGGCTATAAATAAAGGGCTACACCCCCTCTCTCAACACACCACCAACATCAAGATACAAGACAAAACTCTCATCCTTAGGCCAAGGGCCTCTTGTATTTTAGTAGAATAGGAGAGAGGGCAAGGAAGAGGAAGGAGTGTTCCTCCCTTTTGTAAAGTGGAGTAGTATTTCCTTTTCTTTTACCTTGGCGTGTAAACACTCTTTTTGGTGATTTATACGTGGTGATCTACTTATCTATCGTGACATATCTTTGTGTTAGACGTAATTCTTGTTATACTTGTTTACGGGATCATCGCTTCGCAAGAAGTACTCTAGCTTTCCGAACTCGGTTCTAGGCCGAGGCTAGAGTAGTGGTCAATAGCATAGACGTGGTGTCTAGGCCGGAGATCGCCTTTGTTTGCTTGTGTGCCCCACGTTTTGTAGAGGTAGGTGGCAGGAAGTGACAGCCCTGTCATCCAAAGGAACCCTCCACGTTCGGGTACATAGTAGAGCTTTCGTAGACCGGAGTGGCTTGGCGGACCAAGCCTAAGACGGTGCCCGAAGTAAACAAGTCTAGCTTGCGTTCGTCTACCTTTAAAGGATAAATAGATAAGAGTCACCCTCTCGACCCTATTTTGCTACGTTGTCTTGGTTGTCCTTGGGTAAACTAACCTTGTTGCAGAAATACTCTGTTCCCTCGCGGATATAAATACGATACCTTGGAATACTCCCGGGTGAAGTGCTACAACGGTATTCCGTGCGCTTGCGGATTTATTCGTGACGTAAGAAATACCAACAAGCATTTCCGGCGCCGTTGCCTGGGAACGGTTGTTATCTTTGTAACGAATCAGGTTTGCCCTCGTAATCTATCTTACTTACCGTTCTGTTTTTATTTTTTTCCTTACATTCAAAATTTCACAAAAACATATCATGGAGTCACACCCAACCATCCAATCTTTCTCCACACCACGGGGTGAACTCTTAGAGCCACCATCATCATCACAACCTATTTCTTCACCTGGCTATGAGTTCTCCCCCGATTACATTTCGATGATTAGAGGTTTATCCTTTTCGGGTTTTAAACATGAAAATCCTTATGAACACTTGCGAGAGTTTGAACATTTGTGTTCATGCCGATTGATCCATGGCATGACACAAGAAACATTGAAGTGGAAGTTGTTTCCCTTCTCTCTCAATGAGAAGGCGAAGCAATGGTACACTTACACCGCTAAGAGAGTGAACGGTGATTGGAAAGAATTGCGAGACAAATTTTGTCTAGCATTCTTCCCCGTATCTCGTATCACTTCTCTACGAGCGGAAATAATAGGCTTTCGACAAGAAGAAAAGGAAACCTTAAGTGCGTCATGGATTCGGTTCTGTTCTCTAACGGACTCCGGACCAGAATTATTGCTCCCCGAACCCGTTTTATTACAACACTTTTATTCGGGATTGAGCAACGATACCGCACTTTATCTTGACACGGCCGCGGGTGGATCTTTTTCTCATAAGACCATAGCGGAAGCACACGAACTTTTGGATCGAATTGTGGAAAACACACCTTTTTCCGCTGACTTACTCGTAGAGCCGGAGTCGGAAGATGAGGAACTCGTTGTGCAAGAGACACAACACTTGGTGCCCATGATGGAGCACCTAGCACTCGAGTCCTCATCTAACACAAGAACAATGATAGAGGAAGATGAACCTCTTGATTTCCCATTTGAGTTCAAGGAAGAAATTTTTGAAGATTTTGGAAACACCTTGAACTACTCCTATCAAAAGAAACCAGCACTCCCTGCACCAACCCCCGAACCTATTGAAAAATCTCTTCTCTTAAAAACTGTTCGGAAGTTGACGAGCAATTATGAGCGATGAATGGTTGATGGAAAACGAACTTTCTTCGGAAGTTCTTCGACTTGATCATCCTAGATCAATCATTCGTGGCTCAATTCGGGGAGTAATGGTAGATGTTCTCTATAATCCTCTAGTAGGTGCCAACATCATGTCCGAATCTTTTGCTTCAACTTTATTTGGAAACAAGACATGGGCACCTTCTCGACAAACTCCTTAAAGCCCCACCGGGGCAATTTTTTGAGAGTTTGGGGATCATTAGAGATGTTTGCATTAAGCGTAATGAAGCAGAGGTTTCCTTGGACTTTCACGTTTTCGGAATCCTGGATTTCGATGTTTTGGTCGGTCATCCCATAGAAAAGCTTTTCTTAGGGATATCACCTTCAGGAACCTTAGACTTCACCCTCGGCAAGAAAACTTTTTCTCTTCCTATCATTCATGCACAAAACTCTTTTGCCGAGGAGCCGCTTGTGGAAGAAGAATGCATGGAGGAGGTTATGGCAATTTTTCCTCATGAAAACCCCGAATCATCCTTGGATGAAGATGCTCTTGATTTCATTTTAGAAGAGGATGATTCGGCGGAAACTTTTGAGCTGCCCAAAACTTTTACACCTACGCCACCTCCCGTAAAGCTCAAAACTCTTCCACCGGGCTTGCGCTACCTTTTTCTTCACGGAAATCCCGAAACCCCTGTCATCATAAGTGACAAGCTTTCGGAGGAGGAAACTGCAAAACTCTTAGCCGTGCTAGAAAAACATCACTCCGTTTTTGGGTACTCGCTTGGAGACCTCAAGGGAATCAGCCCTGCTCTTTGCACCCATCGCATTCCCATAGACCCCGATAGTACACCATCTAGGGAACCTCAAAGGAGGTTGAACAATGCGATGCGGGAGGTCGTTAAAAAGGAGGTCTTAAAACTTTTACATGCTGGCATTATCTATCCTGTTCCACACAACGAGTGGGTGAGTCCAATGCAGGTTGTACCCAAGAAAGGAGGAATGACGGTCGTCCATAATGACAAAAATGAGTTGATCCCTCAACGCACCGTCACGGGATGGAGGATGTGCATAGATTACCGAAAACTTAACAAGGCTACAAAGAAGGATCATTTTCCGCTGCCCTTCATCGATGAGATGTTGGAACGGCCGGCAAATAATTCTTTTTGTTTCCTTGATGGGTATTCAGGATATCATCAAATCCCCATCCATCCCGACGATCAAAGTAAAACCACTTTCACATGCCCCTATGGAACTTACGCCTATCGACGAATGTCTTTTGGGCTTTGCAATGCACTGCTTCTTTTCAACGTTGCATGATGTCTATCTTTTCCGACATGATCGAAGAGATTATGGAAGTATTCATGGATGATTTCTCTGTTTATGGAAAAACCTCCGATCATTGTTTAGAAAATTTAGACAAAGTCTTGCAACGTTGTCAAGAAAATGATTTAGTGCTCAATTGGGAGAAATGCCATTTCGTGGTTAGAGAAGGCATAGTTCGGGGCATTTGATTTCTCGAAAGGGGGATAGAGGTGGACAAAGCTAAATTAGAAGTTATAGAAAAGCTTCCACCTCCCGTGAATGTTAGGGGCATTCGCAGCTTTCTGGGACATGCGGGGTTCTATCGTCGTTTTATCAAAGATTTCTCTCAAATTGCTAGACCCCTTACAAATCTGCTTGCGAAGGATGCACCCTTTGAGTTTACTCGATGAATGCATGACTCGCTTTCACTACCCTTAAGAATGCACTCATCTTAGCGCCAATTATCCAACCCCCTGATTGGACGCTGCCTTTTGAGATAATGTGTGATGCTAGTGATTTTGCTGTGGGGCTGTTCTTGGCCAAACTAGAGATAAAAAGCATCATGCAATCTCCTATGCAAGCAAAACCTTGACTGGAGCTCGGCTAAATTACACTACCACCGAAAAAGAGCTCCTTGCTGTTGTTTTTGCTTTTGATAAGTTTAGATCCTACTTGACTCGGAGCAAAAGTCATTGTTTACACCGATCATGCTGCTTTAAAGTTTTTGCTCAATAAGAAGGATGCTAAACCTCGTTTGATACGATGGGTTCTTCTACTCCAAGAGTTTGATGTAGAAATCCGTGATAAGAAAGGAGTAGAAAATTCCGTGGCAGATCATTTGTCGCGTATACAATTCACTAACCTGCAGGAATTACCCATCAATGATTTCCTACGCGATGACATGCTGCTCCTAGTGAGGGACTCACATCCATGGTACGCCGACATTGTGAACTTCATGGCAACGGGGTACGTACCACCCGGAAAGAGCAAGAAACGACTCATCTATGAGAGTCGCCGTCACTTATGGGAAGAGCCCTTCCTTTACCGTGTCTGCGCCGATGGATTGCTAAGGCGATGTGTGCCCATACCCGAGAGCACACGAATCATTGAGAAGTGCCATGCATCGCCATACGGGGGACACTACGGCGTGTTTCGTACACAGTGCCAAGATATGGCAAAGTGGCTTCTTTTGGCCAGCCATGTACGAAGACACAAAGGAATTTGTCGGGCGATGCCCGGAATGTCAAAAAGTTGGAGGCATCACGGCAAGAGATGCAATGCCCCTCAACTACAATTTACAAGTCGAGCTCTTCGACGTATGGGGCATTGACTTCATGGGACCGTTCACCAAGTCACATGACTGCGAATACATCTTGGTGGCGGTAGACTACGTGTCTAAGTGGGTGGAAGCAATGCCTTGCAGGGCCGCAAATGCCAAGCATGCTCGCCGGATGTTCCACGAAATTATCTTCCCAAGGTTTGGAACACCGAAGCTAGTGATAAGCGACGGAGGGTCTCACTTCATTGATAAGACCTTCCGAAGCTTCCTAAGAGAACTTGGATCAAGGCATAATATCGCTACTCCATACCACCCTCAAACCAGTGGGCAGGCCGAGACCTCAAACAAGCAAATCAAGCGGATCCTGCAAAAGACCGTAACAGAAATGGGGAAGGGATGGAAGGACAAGCTACCCGATGCACTATGGGCATACCGTACAGCATACAAGACACCCATAGGCATGTCCCCATACCAGCTCGTGTACGGGAAAACATGTCATTTACCCGTCGAGATGGAACACCGAGCGTATTGGGCCATCCGGAAATGGAACATGGACTTTAATGGTGCCGGACGCAAAAGAAAAATGGAGATAGCTGAGTTAGAAGAATGGAGAGACAAAGCTTACCACAACTCAGCTATATACAAAGAAAGGACAAAAAGGTGGCACGACAAAAAGATAAAGATAAAGGTATTTAAGGTTGGAGATAAGGTCTTGCTATTCAATTCACGGGTGAAACTCTTCGGGCATGGAAAATTAAGAAGTAAATGGGACGGACCATACACGGTTATTGACACCTCGTCACATGGAGCAATCACACTTCAAGACGACGAAGGTAAAATATTTAAGGTAAATGGTCAGCGCCTTAAAATTTATTTCGAGCCCGATAAAGATAAAGAATTTGATGTCATGCACTTGATTAATTTAAATTTTCTCTCATGATAGCTCTTTCTTATCTATATCCCGTAGTAGCTCTTTCCCCGAAATAATTTTAGCAAGCAATCAACCGTAAAAAGAAGGGGACCAGAGGGGCCCACTACAGCTCGGCCGAACCCCCTTGCTGGTTCGGCCGAACCAGACAGACCCCAAACGGTCACTTTTTTCTTTCATCTTTTGTCTCCAACGGTCACAAGATCAAATCTCCCCGCTTAGTGCCTTCCATGCTGCGGGAAAAATCAAATTAATTCTTTCCATGCTTTTATCTATAAATGAAGGTGTTTTCTTTCATTTTTCCCTTGCACCTTTCTTCCACCTTGTCCATTTCGCACAAAAAAGGCTTTTGCCCAGCACCATGGACAGCAGCATCCCAAGCCTCGACGTCTCCGTCACCACCAGCGAGCTTTGCCGCCAAGTCGGCCTCGAAGACATCCTTGATCATGTCTCCATTCCCAGCGAGCAAGCCTTGATGATCCATGATCTACCGCTCGCTATTGAACCTCCACCCACAGCAGCAAGAACACCCTCCAAGAGCTCTCCCGCTGCTGTGGCACCTCGCCAAAAGAAGGGGAAATCTACCCCCAAGAAGAAGAGCGCCGACGCCGCCGACAACGCTCTCCTTCCCGGAGAGAAGTACGTCGGCACCCTCGCTACCAAGAGCGGGCAGGTGGTGCACCATCAATATGAGGGGCGCAACCTGCCTAGCCCCATCAAGAAGCCCGGCGAGAGGTTCAAGATCAAGGGAATCCGCGGTGGCGGAAAGCAGCTCATCCCGCCGCTCACCTCGGCGGAAAAGAGAGACGCCCGCGAATCCGTGGGCGACACTCCTCCTAAGAGGATAAGGAGGCGTCTCTCTCCCTCTCCCATCAAGAGGGCAGGGGGAATGTATGAAAGCGAGGAGGAGAAAACTCCTAAAAAAAAGCCCCTACCAAATCCTCCTCGCTAAACACGTTGATCTCCGCGAAGCCCATGAACGCCTACGTGACAATGTCGCGGAGATCAAAGACGCTATTGAAGACTTGAAGGATGCCCAGGCGAGCCATCGCCGCAGCACCAACTCCAAGATCAAGCGTCTCTTCAAGGACGCGGGGAAGGAGGACGAATACGACGTTTAAAATGAACCTTCCCGCGTTCATCATTTCCCGCAGCACATTTAGTTTAATTTCCTTTTTTTCAATCATTTTTTCAATTCCTCAAGATTATAATGCGCCTGCTCTTTTAAATTTTTAATCATATTAGTGCTCCCCGGTCTTCCCTTACCGGTAGAGCAAGTTTTGTTTCGAAATATCTTTGTCTATTTTGAAGAAAACAGCAAAAAGGCAAGTGTGGGGGGACATCGCGGAAAGCAAAGACAAACACACGCGTAGCGCGCAGAAACATCACGAGGAAAACAACACAAACACAACCTGCGAAACAGAGCACCAGTGGGGCCCAGGCGCTTCGGCCGAACCCACAAGGGTGGTTCGGCCGAACCCCGGTGGGTCCCACTCAGCCCCCGCTTCCTCGTGGCACTTGAGTTTGTTTCCCACACTTCCTTTTCGCCTACTTTATTTGTCAAGTTCATTCCGAGACGCGAAAAACAATTACTAAAACTTGACCAACTAAAACTTGGGAAGATTTCTTTTGAATACCTTTTCCCAAGTCTCTCCCTAATGCTCTCATGATGATCTTGCACACTTTTTATTACTCGCTTCATCACCACTTGCCTCGTGAACAAATAATCAAATCCATAGGACCCATGTTTCTCTAGATTATTGGCAAGTGTGATATGGCTCGACGAAATGATCTTATGCTTAGCTTACCGAGTCCTTGGGAATTTTATTTCACAAAACAAAAATACCATGGCTTCATGCTCCTCTCTTGATACAAAAATGCCTACCAATGCCATATGATGATCATACCTTGCAAAACTTACATACATATGCTGCTTGTGATTGCAATGAGCTTTACCAAAATCGAGTGACCCTAGAGAGAAACTTGTCATGCTCTCTTGATCAAGATCACGTACACTCCACCAAAAAAAAAAAAAAAAAAAAAAAAGGGCTAAACTCCTACACCGGGAGCTAGCACCCCACCAAAATAAAGACACTCCTCGTTTGCACCTCTTTTTACCTCTCTCTCTCTCTCTCAATCACGCATAAACGAGACATGGCTATGTAAAAAAACAAGAGAAAAGCTCACACGGATGAGCAATGAAAAGAAAGCTCACAAAGATGAGCAATGAAAAAGAGAGAAGAAAAGAGATGCTCAAGCATAGAGCAAGAAAAGAAAAGAAAGAAAATAAAAAGATAGCCATGTCTCGAAAATGCAAAATAAAGAGAGGTCAATTGCAATAGGAGTTGTCACTTTTTCATATCCATACACACACGCACTTCTTGATCAAGGTTGCATGACTTGGCTTCTCCATGGATCCTTTCTTTTGGCTTAGCAATATTTGTGATACAAGTATGCCTCTCTCATTCCCTACCGAGCTCCACATACAAGCCTAAGAAGTAGGAAAAAGAGAGGCAACACAATGCCTTGGTGAGGAAAACACTTTTTGAGCGATTCAAGAGAATCAAAGAGGAGCGGGAGTCATGTTGTTTATTTTCAAAACTTTCAAAAACCCAAGGTGCTTAGTGAGCAAAAGTATAGTGACTTGAGTCATGAGCTGTTCCACTTATCAATCATCCAAGAATGCATGTTAGCCACCGTCATGTTCACAAGTAAAACGGTGTGGCTTGTAATAACATGTGTGCAGGTCTCTAAGAGGAGAGATCTCTCAACTTACGCTCCCACCTTTACTCGAGGACGAGCAAAGAGCTAAGTGTGGGGGTCTTGTTGACGGTCCTTATGGTCCAATTTTACCGTCAACATGTTGCATCTTTTTGAATCAAACACCATCACCAAGAATAGACATAGGGATTATTTCTAACAAATTCCACTAGTCTTGGTGAAATTATGAATGCAGGTGCAATTCATATGAAAACAAGGGAAAACATGCACGAAACATGGACTTTGCAATCGACGGATTTTCCCTGACTAAAGAATATAGTCCAAAAGCCCAAAACCACAAAACAGAGCCTCAACATCAAACCAAGCAAGTGGATTGGGCCAAGACACAGCCAGAGGAAGGCACCAAAGAAGAATCAAGCCTAGGGAGTCCAGGCCGCTTCGGCCGAACCACCCTAGTGGGTTCGGCCGAACCGACAGTGGGCCCCCCGGCCCATCTTTCTCTCGGCGGTTTGTCACCGACGTCCGGAGGTCGGTTCCACCCGCAATTAATGCCACCGACGTCCGGAACCGCCTCCAAGTTGCCGACCTTCCAAGGCTATAAATAAAGGGCTACACCCCCTCTCTCAACACACCACCAACATCAAGATACAAGACAAAACTCTCATCCTTAGGCCAAGGGCCTCTTGTATTTTAGTAGAATAGGAGAGAGGGCAAGGAAGAGGAAGGAGTGTTCCTCCCTTTTGTAAAGTGGAGTAGTATTTCCTTTTCTTTTACCTTGGCGTGTAAACACTCTTTTTGGTGATTTATACGTGGTGATCTACTTATCTATCGTGACATATCTTTGTGTTAGACGTAATTCTTGTTATACTTGTTTACGGGATCATCGCTTCACAAGAAGTACTCTAGCTTTTCGAACTCGGCTCTAGGCCGAGGCTAGAGTAGTGGTCAATAGCATAGACGTGGTGTCTCGGCCGGAGATCGCCTTTGTTTGCCGTGTGCCCCACGATTTGTAGAGGTAGGTGGCAGGAAGTGACAGCCCTGTCATCCAAAGGAACCCTCCACGTTCGGGTACATAGTAGAGCTTTCGTAGACCGGAGTGGCTTGGCGGACCAAGCCTAAGACGGTGCCCGAAGTAAACAAGTCTAGCTTGCGTTCGTCTACCTTTAAAGGATAAATAGATAAGAGTCACCCTCTCGACCCTATTTTGCTACGTTGTCTTGGTTGTCCTTGGGTAAACTAACCTTGTTGCAGAAATACTCGTTCCCTCGCGGATATAAATACGATACCTTGGAATACTCCCGGGTGAAGTGCTACAACGGTATTCCGTGCGCTTGCGGATTTATTCGTGACGTAAGAAATACCAACATTGGTGATTTCATCACTATTCAGGTGACTAAAGTCTCCATGTTGCCAAAACACTTCCGTAGGTGTAAGGCCAAGAGATCACCACATGATCCTTCGAGAGCTCCCCGGCTTGCAAAACGCCAACGCTAAGGTTTCACCGCTGCGAAAGTACACCCTTCCTACGTAAGCCCCCTCGGCACCGTGGCTTGAAGTACACCCTTCCTCACCTGAATCCGGAAGTACACCCTTCCTTCATCCTTCCTCAACGCTAGCGGAACCGGGAAGTGGTCTCCTACTTAACGAAGCGTACCCATATCAGCCCCGTGCTTTGCGTTCTTGTCATGGTTACACGTTCCACGAACCGGTCCTTAAAATCCCAAACAGGCACTACCACAACCAAATGGTACTATACCAAGTACCCGTGCATCCCCGCACCATCATCAACATCGTCCTGTTGGGATTACCTAAGTTCCATGTTGCTAAACAGAGATTAACTCAGGATCATTAGGTTAACGTATATAATTAGTCAAAATTATTAGTCAAGTTATTTTCCCAAAATTAAGCCAGGCTAAGCATGACCTACCTCACTATTCAACTACACCCAAACCAGGCGACAAGGAAAAGATTACAACAATCTAGTAATTCCTAACATGGGATTCAATTTAGACAAGCATGCATGAAATTAAATTCGGACGAGATAAAGAAATAGGAGCAACGTGCATCAAGGACACTTGCCTCTTTCCACGTGCTGCTGCTGCTCGGATTCTTCAAACTGGTAGTCTTGAAAATTCTCCATCGGCTCGCCCTCTATACGATCGTTACATAGGAAAAACAACCAAAATAACAAACATAAGGAATACAGTACATTACACGGAGGAAGAACAAGTATGATTATGCAATGGTTGAAAAAGGTTTGTCGCTATAACATTTTGGTTCAAAAATCAACTAAATCGCGAGTTACGGTTTAAAAGATATTAAAGTTTAAAGGTTCTAGGGGCTAGATTTTAATTAAACCTAAATTTCAGGGGCTAGCAGGTAAAAATTACACACCGGTAGGGCTGCAGGTTAATTAACAGAGACTATAGGGATTACATTGCAAGAATTAGAGCTGGCATTGACTGCGGGTTAATAAAAAAAAAGGGCTAAAGGACAAAATTCTATAACTGACCTGGACTGCAGGTTCTATTTTTCAGTAACTTGAGGGTTAAAGTGCAAAACGACCTAAATGGTTTTTCTGGCTATTTATTTTTAGAAGGAAAAATTCCCGTGGACTGAGTCCACTAGCCCATGGATCAGGAGTAGGGACCGGCCTGTCGTGAACTCGGGTGGCGCAAGTGGCGGTGCTACTGCTCTGGCCTCGCCGGAGTTGGCTATGCAGCGCCCTGGTGCAAAGACTCCTACCACGTGAGGCCCAAGAGGCAGCAGGGAGCATGGCGGTCTCACCTACGGTGTCATGCAAGATCAAAAACAGGTTGGGGCTGCCGGCGGCGGAGGATGGCAGCGTCGGACGCTGAGCTCGTCGCGGACGAGGCTGCCTCTGTCACGCAGCGAGGAGGACGGGCTCAGGAACCTTTTGGTGCTCCTGCGCATACAACTGCAGAGGTTAAGGGCGTAGAGGCGTCAACGGCAGTGAATCGATGGTCGGTGGCGCGACTTACAAGTGGCGGAGAAAAATGGGGACGACGACGACTTGCAGGTCGAGAGGTTGAGTGGCTTTCAGCAGTGGGAAGGGGAGGAAATGGTCGTTCTCCGCGCTCGCTTTTATAGGGGTACGGGGTGGGAGGCGAGCAGATATGAGCTCATCGTTGTTCAATGGCCACCATGGTCATTACTTCGCATTAGCACACACTAGTGCTGGGGATTGAAGTCAAAACGGCTTGGAGTGGAGGAGAGGAAGTGGGAAGTCACGAGGTGCTGTTGGTTGGGTGAAACAGTGCCAAACGTAGGGAGGAGAAACGTCAGCGGTGGTGGCAGCTTAGCGGCGGCGGCGTTCGATCCGATCCTGAGGAAGACGAAGGTCAGAAGGCAAACGAGCGCTGACTCTGAGGCCGCTTCGCTAGGCCGCACGCTGCGGGCAGGTGCAATGGGCCTGCTAAAAGCTGCTGGGCTGCAAGCTGCTAGGCCGCTCTGCATGCAAGCTTGATTTGGGGCTCACGCAAAATAAAAGTGAAAGAAAAAAATTGGAGGTGCCGGCCTATGGAAAAGGTGCGGGAGAAAAGAAAAGAAAATGAGTTCGGGGCAAGGTGGGCTTGGTCAACTTACGCAGCTAACTAGGCTAGGATATTTGTCAAGGTTAATTAAGGGCTGAGTTTAGGAAAAATCTTTTCTATTGCTATCCGAAAACAAAACTATGAAATTTTAGCAAGATTAAAACCATGCATGTATGAAATACAAAATGCATATTAATAATTAAACTTTTAATAAAATATTTTATATACCTCTCTAAATGATAAAATGCACCCTATATTTCTATTGTTGGTAAATTTTACTTGACCTTTATGTCTACATGCCATGCATGAAATAATATTTTTTTCTAGTCTAGTTGATTACATGAAATGACCATTAGTACCAGACATTTTTATGCTTCGAAAATCAGGATGTTACAGTCTCCCCCTCCATAGAAGCATTGTGGATGAGACTCTCCGTGAGCTGGTCAAGTGCAACAAGGTATTGAGCAGTAGCTGCCGGTGTGGGATTCATCACCACAATGGTAGGTCCGTCAAGGGAGCCGACACGCTGCTGCCAAATAGGGTGATCTCTCTTGTCCAATGGGAAGAACCATATGGGGGTGAAGGGGGCGAACACGGAGCTGCGTTCGGGCGCGGCACGGAGGGTGAGGGGATAAGGCGGCGCTCCCAGCCAAGGGGAGGAAACGACTTTGGTGCGGGCGCGGGTCCGGCGACGTGCGCGCGGAGTGTGAAGGCGGCGTCGCTTGCGAGGGTCGGGGACGGGCGATGGAGTGGCCGCCGTGCGCGACGCGTGTCGCGTCCGGGCGCGCCCGGGAAGAAGAGAGGGACGGCGGTGGGCTGGGCCGGGAAGGGGAAACGGGTGAGGGCAGCCGGGTAGGGTTTGAAGTATTTTTCTTTTCTATTTCTTCCTCTCTTACTCCATAAATCAAAATAAAATCATGTAACATTCAGATAAATTCGAGTAAGTCAAAATAATGCAAAAAAAAAAAAAAATAAAGGTAAGGCAATTGAAATAAAATCAATCAGGTTTCCAAGCTTTATTATTTTATTTTTAAAAATAATATGTGTAATTTAACTATTGGTTTAAATCAGGTTTTAATTTCTATTCTTTTTCAAAAATATTTTTTTCGAGTAATAATAAAATGATTTATTTGGTGAGTTTTAAAATGGTCGAAAATCGGGGCGTTACGGTTGCCTAATTCGGAAGGATTCTATCTAATTCGGAAACAATTTGACGACCCAATTTGATTTTAAAGGCAACCCTTTTTATGTAGGTCACACATCACATGAAATGTGTCATCGTAAAGTTTGAGTATTTTTCACATTCTTTTATATACTTTTTTTGCAAATATAGTGTTTTACTGATAGACATTTAATTTGAGCAAAGAAATACATAGAATAATATATTTTTGTTAATCAAGTCTCGGATACGAAGTTTTAGGGTAAATAGGAAAGTGATGTTTGGAATATTTCTACTCCTTAATAGGTTCGATGGAAACGTCCACGCCGTACGCTCCATACGACCACAACCATTGGGTATCAAGTCTATTGTCCGAATAGGTCTCTTCCAACGATTCCATGGTTTAGTTTTCTATTTACTTATATATGTTGGTATTTCTTACGTCACGAATAAATCCGCAAGCGCACGGAATACCGTTGTAGCACTTCACCGGGAGTATTCCAAGGTATCGTATTTATATCCGCGAGGGAACGAGTATTTCTGCAACAAGGTTAGTTTACCCAAGGACAACCAAGACAACGTAGCAAAATAGGGTCGAGAGGGTGACTCTTATCTATTTATCCTTTAAAGGTAGACGAACGCAAGCTAGACTTGTTTACTTCGGGCACCGTCTTAGGCTTGGTCCGCCAAGCCACTCCGGTCTACTGAAAGCTCTACTATGTACCCGAACGTGGAGGGTTCCTTTGGATGACAGGGCTGTCACTTCCTGCCACCTACCTCTACAAACCGTGGGGCACACAGCAAACAAAGGCGATCTCCGGCCTAGACACCACGTCTATGCTATTGACCACTACTCTAGCCTCGGCCTAGAACCGAGTTCGGAAAGCTAGAGTACTTCTTGCGAAGCGATGATCCCGTAAACAAGTATAACAAGAATTACGTCTAACACAAAGATATGTCACGATAGATAAGTAGATCACCACGTATAAATCACCAAAAAGAGTGTTTACACGCCAAGGTAAAAGAAAAGGAAATACTACTCCACTTTACAAAAGGGAGGAACACTCCTTCCTCTTCCTTGCCCTCTCTCCTATTCTACTAAAATACAAGAGGCCCTTGGCCTAAGGATGAGAGTTTTGTCTTGTATCTTGATGTTGGTGGTGTCTTGAGAGAGGGGGTGTAGCCCTTTATTTATAGCCTTGGAAGGTCGGCAACTTGGAGGCGGTTCCGGACGTCGGTGGCATTAATTGCAGGTGGAACCGACCTCCGGACGTCGGTGACAAACCGCCGAGAGAAAGATGGGCCGGGGGGCCCACTGTCGGTTCGGCCGAACCCACTAGGGTGGTTCGGCCGAACCGGCCTGGACTCCCCGGGCTTGATTCTTCTCCGGTGCCTTCCCCTGGCGTGTACTCGGCCCAATCCACTTGCTTGGTTTGATGTTGAGGCTCTGTTTTGTGGTTTTGGGCTTTTGGACTATATTCTTTAGTCCGGGAAAATCCGTCGATTGCAAAGTCCATGTTTTGTGCATGTTTTCCCCTGTTTTCATATGGATTGCACCTGCATTCATAATTTCACCAAGACTAGTGGAATTTGTTAGAAATAATCCCTATGTCTATTCTTGGTGATGGTGTTTGATTCAAAAAGATGCAACATGTTGACGGTAAAATTGGACCATAAGAACCGTCAACAAGACCCCCACACTTAGCTCTTTGCTCGTCCTCGAGTAAAGGTGGGAGCGTAAGTTGAGAGATCTCTCCCCTTAGAGACCTGCACACATGTTATTACAAGCCACACCGTTTTACTTGTGAACATGACGGTGGCTAACATGCATTCTTGGATGATTGATAAGTGGAACAGCTCATGACTCAAGTCACTATACTTTTGCTCACTAAGCACCTTGGGTTTTTGAAAGTTTTGAAAATAAACAACATGACTCCCGCTCCTCTTCGATTCTCTTGAATCGCTCAAAAAGTGTTTTCCTCACCAAGGCATTGTGTTGCCTCTCTTTTTCCTACTTCTTAGGCTTGTATGTGGAGCTCGGTAGGGAATGAGAGAGGCATACTTGTATCACAAATATTGCTAAGCCAAAAGAAAGGATCCATGGAGAAGCCAAGTCATGCAACCTTGATCAAGAAGTGCGTGTGTGTATGGATATGAAAAAGTGACAACTCTTATTGCAATTGACCTCTCTTTATTTTGCATTTTCGAGACATGGCTATCTTTTTATTTTCTTTCTTTTCTTTTCTTGCTCTATGCTTGAGCATCTCTTTTCTTCTCTCTTTTTCATTGCTCATCTTTGTGAGCTTTCTTTTCATTGCTCATCCGTGTGAGCTTTTCTTTTTTTTTTTACATAGCCATGTCTCGTTTATGCGTGATTGAGAGAGAGAGAGAGAGAGGTAAAAAGAGGTGCAAACGAGGAGTGTCTTTATTTTGGTGGGGTGCTAGCTCCCGGTGTAGGAGTTTACGTGATCTTGATCAAGAGAGCATGACAAGTTTCTCTCTAGGGTCACTCGATTTTGGTAAAGCTCATTGCAATCACAAGCAGCATATGTATGTAAGTTTTGCAAGGTATGATCATCATATGGTATTGGTAGGCATTTTTGTATCAAGAGAGGAGCATGAAGCCATGGTATTTTTGTTTTGTGAAATAAAATTCCCAAGGACTCGGTAAGCTAAGCATAAGATCATTTCGTCGAGCCATATCACACTTGCCAATAATCTAGAGAAACATAGGTCCTATGGATTTGATTATTTGTTCACAGGCAAGTGGTGATGAAGCGAGTAATAAAAAGTGTGCAAGATCATCATGAGAGCATTAGGGAGAGACTTGGGAAAAGGTATTCAAAAGAAATCTTCCCAAGTTTTAGTTGGTCAAGTTTTAGTAATTGTTTTTCGCGTCTCGGAATGAACTTGACAAATAAAGTAGGCGAAAAGGAAGTGTGGGAAACAAACTCAAGTGCCACGAGGAAGCAGGGGCTGAGTGGGACCCACCAGGGTTCGGCCGAACCACCCTTGTGGGTTCGGCCGAACTGGCTCGGGCCCCACCGGTGCTCTGTTTCGCAGGTTGTGTTTGTGTTGTTTTCCTCGTGATGTTTCTGCGCGCTACGCGTGTGTTTGTCTTTGCTTTCCGCGATGTCCCCCCACACTTGCCTTTTTGCCTGTTTTTTTCAAAATAGACAAAGATATTTCGAAACAAAACTTGCTCTACCGGTAAGGGAAGACCGGGGAGCACTAATATGATTAAAAATTTAAAAGAGCAGGCGCATTACAATCTTGAGGAATTGAAAAAATGATAAAAATGTGCCTGCGGGAAATGATGAACGCGGGAAGGTTCATTTTAAACGTCGTATTCGTCCTCCTTCCCCGCGTTCTTGAAGAGACGCTTGATCTTGGAGTTGGTGCTGCGGCGATGGCTCGCCCGGGCATCCTTCAAGTCTTCAATAGCGTCTTTGATCTCCGCGACATTATCACGTAGGCGTTCATGGGCTTCGCGGAGATCAACGTGTTTAGCGAGGAGGATTTGGTAGGGGCTTTTTTTAGGAGTTTTCTCCTCCTCGCTTTCATACATTCCCCCTGCCCTCTTGATGGGAGAGGGAGAGAGACGCCTCCTTATCCTCTTAGGAGGAGTCGCCCACGGATTCGCGGGCGTCTCTCTTTTCCGCCGAGGTAAGTGGCGGGATGAGCTGCTTTCCGCCACCGCGGATTCCCTTGATCTTGAACCTCTCGCCGGGCTTCTTGATGGGGCTAGGCAGGTTGCGCCCTCATATTGATGGTGTACCACCTGCCCGCTCTTGGTAGCGAGGGTGCCGACGTACTTCTCTCCAGGAAGGAGAGCGTTGTCGGCGGCGTCGGCGCTCTTCTTCTTGGGGGTGGATTTCCCCTTCTTTTGGCGAGGTGCCACAGCAGCGGGAGAGCTCTTGGAGGGTGTTCTTGCTGCTGTGGGTGGAGGTTCAATAGCGAGCGGTAGATCATGGATCATCAAGGCTTGCTCGCCGGGAATGGAGACATGATCAAGGATGTCTTCGAGGCCGACTTGGCGGCAAAGCTCGCTGGTGGTGACGGAGACGTCGAGGCTTGGGATGCTGCTGTCCATGGTGCTGGGCAAAAGCTTTTTTTTTTGTGCGAAATGGACAAGGTGGAAGAAAGGTGCAAGGGAAAAATGAAAGAAAACACCTTCATTTATAGATAAAAGCATGGAAAGAATTAATTTGATTTTTCCCGCAGCATGGAAGGCACTAAGCAGGGAGATTTGATCTTGTGACCGTTGGAGACAAAAGATGAAAGAAAAAAGTGACCGTTTGGGGTTCAGTATCGGTTCGGCCGAACCAGCAAGGGGGTTCGGCCGAACCGTAGTGGGCCCCTCTCGGTCCCCTTCTTTTTCTCGGTTGATTGCTTGCTAAAATTATTTCAGGGAAAGAGCTACTACGGGATATAGATAAGAAAGAGCTATCATGAGAGAAAATTTAAATTAATCAAGTGCATGACATCAAATTCTTTATCTTTATCGGGCTCGAAATAAATTTTAAGGCGCTGACCATTTACCTTAAATATTTTACCTTCGTCGTCTTGAAGTGTGATTGCTCCATGTGACGAGGTGTCAATAACCGTGTATGGTCCGTCCCATTTACTTCTTAATTTTCCATGCCCGAAGAGTTTCACCCGTGAATTGAATAGCAAGACCTTATCTCCAACCTTAAATACCTTTATCTTTATCTTTTTGTCGTGCCACCTTTTTGTCCTTTCTTTGTATATAGCTGAGTTGTGGTAAGCTTTGTCTCTCCATTCTTCTAACTCAGCTATCTCCATTTTTCTTTTGCGTCCGGCACCATTAAAGTCCATGTTCCATTTCCGGATGGCCCAATACGCTCGGTGTTCCATCTCGACGGGTAAATGACATGTTTTCCCGTACACGAGCTGGTATGGGGACATGCCTATGGGTGTCTTGTATGCTGTACGGTATGCCCATAGTGCATCGGGTAGCTTGTCCTTCCATCCCTTCCCCATTTCTGTTACGGTCTTTTGCAGGATCCGCTTGATTTGCTTGTTTGAGGTCTCGGCCTGCCCACCGGTTTGAGGGTGGTATGGAGTAGCGATATTATGCCTTGATCCAAGTTCTCTTAGGAAGCTTCGGAAGGTCTTATCAATGAAGTGAGACCCTCCGTCGCTTATCACTAGCTTCGGTGTTCCAAACCTTGGGAAGATAATTTCGTGGAACATCCGGCGAGCATGCTTGGCATTTGCGGCCCTGCAAGGCATTGCTTCCACCCACTTAGACACGTAGTCTACCGCCACCAAGATGTATTCGCAGTCATGTGACTTGGTGAACGGTCCCATGAAGTCAATGCCCCATACGTCGAAGAGCTCGACTTGTAAATTGTAGTTGAGGGGCATTGCATCTTTTGCCGTGATGCCTCCAACTTTTTGACATTCCGGGCATCGCCCGACAAATTCCTTTGTGTCTTCGTACATGGCTGGCCAAAAGAAGCCACTTTGCCATATCTTGGCCTGTGTACGAAACACGCCGTAGTGTCCCCGTATGGCGATGCATGGCACTTCTCAATGATTCGTGTGCTCTCGGGTACGGGCACACATCGCCTTAGCAATCCATCGGCGCAGACACGGTAAAGGAAGGGCTCTTCCCATAAGTGACGGCGACTCTCATAGATGAGTCGTTTCTTGCTCTTTCCAGGTGGTACGTACCCCATTGCCATGAAGTTCACAATGTCGGCGTACCATGGATGTGAGTCCCTCACTAGGAGCAGCATGTCATCGCGTAGGAAATCATTGATGGGTAATTCCTGCAGGTTAGTGAATTGTATACGCGACAAATGATCCGCCACGGAATTTTCTACTCCTTTCTTATCACGGATTTCTACATCAAACTCTTGGAGTAGAAGAACCCATCGTATCAAACGAGGTTTAGCATCCTTCTTATTGAGCAAAAACTTTAAAGCAGCATGATCGGTGTAAACAATGACTTTTGCTCCAGTCAAGTAGGATCTAAACTTATCAAAAGCAAAAACAACGAGTAAGGAGCTCTTTTTCGGTGGTAGTGTAATTTAACCGAGCTCCAGTCAAGGTTTTGCTTGCATAGGAGATTGCATGATGCTTTTTATCTCTAGTTTGGCCAAGAACAGCCCCCACAGCAAAATCACTAGCATCACACATTATCTCAAAAGGCAGCGTCCAATCAGGGGGTTGGATAATTGGCGCCGAGATGAGTGCATTCTTAAGGGTAGTGAAAGCAGTCATGCATTCATCGGTAAACTCAAAGGGTGCATCCTTCGCAAGCAGATTTGTAAGGGGTCTAGCAATTTGAGAGAAATCTTTGATAAAACGACGATAGAACCCCGCATGTCCCGAAAGCTGCGAATGCCCCTAACATTCACAGGAGGTGGAAGCTTTTCTATAACTTCTAATTTAGCTTTGTCCACCTCTATCCCCCTTTCGGAAATCAAATGCCCCAGAACCATGCCTTCTCTAACCACGAAATGGCATTTCTCCCAATTGAGCACTAAATCATTTTCTTGACAACGTTGCAAGACTTTGTCTAAATTTTCTAAACAATGATCGAAGGTTTGTCCATAAACAGAGAAATCATCCATGAATACTTCCATAATCTCTTCGATCATGTCGGAAAAGATAGACATCATGCAACGTTGAAAAGAAGCAGGTGCATTGCAAAGCCCAAAAGACAATCGTCGATAGGCGTAAGTTCCATAGGGGCATGTGAAAGTGGTTTTACTTTGATCGTCGGGATGGATGGGGATTTGATGATATCCTGAATACCCATCAAGGAAACAAAAGAAAGAATTATTTGCCAGCCGTTCCAACATCTCATTGATGAAGGGCAGCGGAAAATGATCCTTCTTTGTAGCCTTGTTAAGTTTTCGGTAATCTATGCACATCCTCCATCCCGTGACGGTGCGTTGAGGGATCAACTCATTTTTTGTCATTATGGACGACCGTCATTCCTCCTTTCTTGGGTACAACCTGCACTTGGACTCACCCACTCGCTGTGTGGAACAGGATAGATAATGCCGGCATGTAAAAGTTTTAAGACCTCCTTTTTAACGACCTCCCGCATCGCATTGTTCAACCTCCTTTGAGGTTCCCTAGATGGTGTACTATCGGGGTCTATGGGAATGCGATGGGTGCAAAGAGCAGGGCTGATTCCCTTGAGGTCTCCAAGCGAGTACCCAAAAACGGAGTGATGTTTTTCTAGCACGGCTAAGAGTTTTGCAGTTTCCTCCTCCGAAAGCTTGTCACTTATGATGACAGGGGTTTCGGGATTTGCGTGAAGAAAAACGTAGCGCAAGCCTCGGTGGAAGAGTTTTGAGCTCTACGGGAGGTGGCATAGGTGTAAAAGTTTCGGGCAGCTCAAAAGTTTCCGCCGAATCATCCTCTTCTAAAATGAAATCAAGAGCATCTTCATCCAAGGATGATTCGGGGTTTTCATGAGGAAAAATTGCCATAACCTCCTCCATGCATTCTTCTTCCACAAGCGGCTCCTCGGCAAAAGAGTTTTGTGCATGAATGATAGGAAGAGAAAAAGTTTTCTTGCCGAGGGTGAAGTCTAAGGTTCCCGAAGGTGATATCCCTAAGAAAAGCTTTTCTATGGGATGACCGACCAAAACATCGAAATCCAGGATTCCGAAACGTGAAAGTCCAAGGAAACCTCCGCTTCATTACGCTTAATGCAAACATCTCTAATGATCCCCAAACTCTCAAAAAATTGCCCGGTGGGGCTTTAAGGAGTTTGTCGGAAGGTGCCCATGTCTCGTTTCCAAATAAAGTTGAAGCAAAAGATTCGGACATGATGTTGGCACCTACTAGAGGATTATAGAGAACATCTACCATTACTCCCCGAATTGAGCCACGAATGGTTGATCTAGGATGATCAAGTCGAAGAACTTCCGAAGAAAGTTCGTTTTCCATCAACCATTCATCGCTCATGATTGCTTGTCAACTTCCGAACAGTTTTTAAGAGAAGAGATTTTTCAATAGGTTCGGGGTTGGTGCGGGGAGTGCTGGTTTCTTTTGATAGGAGTAGTTCAAGGTGTTTCCAAAATCTTCAAAAATTTCTTCCTTGAACTCAAATGGGAAATCAAGAGGTTCATCTTTCTCTATCATTGTTCTTGTGTTAGATGAGGACTCGAGTGCTAGGTGCTCCATCATGGGCACCAAGTGTTGTGTCTCTTGCACAACGAGTTCCTCATCTTCGACTCCGGCTCTACGAGTAAGTCAGCGGAAAAAGGTGTGTTTTCCACAATTCGATCCAAAAGTTCGTGTGCTTCCGCTATGGTCTTATGAGAAAAAGATCCACCCGCGGCCGTGTCAAGATAAAGTGCGGTATCGTTGCTCAATCCCGAATAAAAGTGTTTGTAATAAAACGGGTTCGGGGAGCAATAATTCTGGTCCGAGTCCGTTAGAGAACAGAACCGAATCCATGACGCACTTAAGGTTTCCTTTTCTTCTTGTCGAAAGCCTATTATTTCCGCTCGTAGAGAAGTGATACGAGATACGGGGAAGAATGCTAGACAAAATTTGTCTCGCAATTCTTTCCAATCACCGTTCACTCTCTTAGCGGTGTAAGTGTACCATTGCTTCGCCTTCTCATCGAGAGAGAAGGGAAACAACTTCCACTTCAATGTTTCTTGTGTCATGCCATGGATCAATCGGCATGAACACAAATGTTCAAACTCTCGCAAGTGTTCATAAGGATTTTCATGTTTAAAACCCGAAAAGGATAAACCTCTAATCATCGAAATGTAATCGGGGAGAACTCATAGCCAGGTGAAGAAATAGGTTGTGATGATGATGGTGGCTCTAAGAGTTCACCCCGTGGAGTGGAGAAAGATTGGATGGTTGGGTGTGACTCCATGATATGTTTTTTTTTGTGAAATTTTGAATGTAAGGAAAAAAATAAAAACAGAACGGTAAGTAAGATAGATTACGAGGGCAAACCTGATTCGTTACAAAGATAACAACCGTTCCCGGCAACGGCGCCAGAAATGCTTGTTGGTATTTCTTACGTCACGAATAAATCCGCAAGCGCACGGAATACCGTTGTAGCACTTCACCCGGGAGTATTCCAAGGTATCGTATTTATATCCGCGAGGAACAGAGTATTTCTGCAACAAGGTTAGTTTACCCAAGGACAACCAAGACAACGTAGCAAAATAGGGTCGAGAGGGTGACTCTTATCTATTTATCCTTTAAAGGTAGACGAACGCAAGCTAGACTTGTTTACTTCGGGCACCGTCTTAGGCTTGGTCTGCCAAGCCACTCCGATCTCGAAAGCTCTACTATGTACCCGAACGTGGAGGGTTCCTTTGGATGACAGGGCTGTCACTTCCTGCCACCTACCTCTACAAACCGTGGGGCACACGGCAAACAAAGGCGATCTCCGGCCTAGACACCACGTCTATGCTATTGACCACTACTCTAGCCTCGGCCTAGAGCCGAGTTCGAAAGCTAGAGTACTTCTTGCGAGCGATGATCCCGTAAACAAGTATAACAAGAATTACGTCTAACACAAAGATATGTCACGATAGATAAGTAGATCACCACGTATAAATCACCAAAAAGAGTGTTTACACGCCAAGGTAAAAGAAAAGGAAATACTACTCCACTTTACAAAAGGGAGGAACACTCCTTCCTCTTCCTTGCCCTCTCTCCTATTCTACTAAAATACAAGAGGCCCTTGGCCTAAGGATGAGAGTTTTGTCTTGTATCTTGATGTTGGTGGTGTCTTGAGAGAGGGGGTGTAGCCCTTTATTTATAGCCTTGGAAGGTCGGCAACTTGGAGGCGGTTCCGGACGTCGGTGGCATTAATTGCAGGTGGAACCGACCTCCAGGACGTCGGTGACAAACCGCCAGAGAAAGATGGGCCGGGGAGGCCCACCTGTCGGTTCGGCCGAACCCACTAGGGTGGTTCGGCCGAGCTGGCCTGGACTCCCCGGGCTTGATTCTTCTCTGGTGCCTTCCCCTGGCTGTGTACTTGGCCCAATCCACTTGCTTGGTTTGATGTTGAGGCTCTGTTTTGTGGTTTTGGGCTTTTGGACTATATTCTTTAGTCCGGGGAAAATCCGTCGATTGCAAAGTCCATGTTTTGTGCATGTTTTCCCCTGTTTTCATATGGATTGCACCTGCATTCATAATTTCACCAAGACTAGTGGAATTTGTTAGAAATAATCCCTATGTCTATTCTTGGTGATGGTGTTTGATTCAAAAAGATGCAACATGTTGACGGTAAAATTGGACCATAAGAACCGTCAACAATATACTCCTCTTTAATTTCCTTGCGGTCGTCTACGTGATGTCCCGCCTCAATACGTGATCATGCATGCCTCCTGCCCAAAATATGTGATGTCAATACGTGATTATGCCTCCTGCCCACGTCGAGTCGTCAACAAAGATCGCGAAGATGGCCGTCCCACGAAGGTGTTGGAGGTGAGGTACACCGAAGATGGCTCCACGCTCTTGCCGACGAAGATGGCACTGGAACCATCCCGGGAGCTGCGACGAGCGGTCCTGGCTTACGGGCAGCTCGTCGTCGATCACACCCACGCTGCCGAAAGAGTTGGCTTCGACGGGTGCGGCGAGTGGCGTTCTTGCTCGTGAACGTCTCGTGGGCGTAGAGGTGGATGTGCATGACCCCTGGTCATCACCCGCTAGCGGGTGATGAGGTCACGAAGAGGAGGATGACGAGTCGAGCATCCGTGAGGAGGTGCGCATGGCGATAGTGAAAGCTACGATGTGTATGGTTGGCATTACAATTGATGGGCATTTATTATGGACTCTTCGATCCCGATCGGTCCTGACCTAGCTACACATGTCCTAGTCATGTGGTACACATCATCATCATATATACACTTGCTTCCCTTGCTACTCGATGATTTGAGGTGTCGTATACTTGTCTTATGGGTATACGAGATGATAAAGAAATGGATGCGCAAAGATACGGTAACAAATCAATGAACATAAAGGCGATAGAGATAGGTCGATGATCGGTTCTTGACCAGTCCGAGTAACGAGAGGATTCCATATACCGGTATGGAGATCGAGGCGGATATCAAGATCGGCGTATGATAACTTGAGAAGCAAGTAAAGGAGTAATTTGTAGTCCGTTAGGACTCGAATCAACAAAGAAAGCTAGAGATAGAACTCTCATATATGTAATCCGTATAATCGACTAGGACTCCGTATGTAACCCTAGCTCCCCCGGATATATAAGGCGGAGCAGGGACCCCCAAAAGCTCTCCGAGAACTTGCAATTAGCAATTCCCTAAAGGAAATACATAACATACAAGACGTAGGGTATTACTTTCAACTCGAGGGGCCCGAACCTGTCTAAAATCTTGTGTTCCTGTGTGTTTCGTGTGTTGAACCATCAAATTCCACGCTCGTAAGGGACCGGGTAGTACTAGTGCCGAGTTTAAGACTCGACATTTAGCGCGCCAGGTAGGGGTCCCGACGAGTTCCTATCGAGTTCGATGGCCTCTTCGTTCGTCGTCGACTTCGAGCCCGGCATCAAGATCCGCTTCGGGTCCATCGACTTTGAAGCTGATTCCGTCGGAAAGCTGCTTTTGATGAATCCAACTCGTTGTCGGGCCGCAGCTTCGAAGCGCGATCACTAGCCACGGTTGGCACCTATGGGTTAGAACTTGGCGGATCTCATGCAGCTTTAGCGCGAACAATCGAAACGTCTGCGTCTCAACCGGTGCCCGATCCGTGATGATAAGCCGCTCTCACGAGTTTGGTAATGACTGCGAGGAAGGGCCTCCGACCTTCTTCCAAGTGTTGATGACGGGACCGGTTCTTCGACAACTCAACCCCGAGGAAGCTGCTGAAGAAGAAGCAAGGATGGCGAGAGACGAATCGATCGTCGTCGTCGTGAAACAGATGAAGCGGACGGAGATGAACAACCTCCACAACCTTCGGCCACGAATCCTCGCACAAACGTTGCTGGTACCGGTCGAGGCCGGAGGAAGCGTTCCCGCGACCGCTCCCCAGCCACGGGCCCGTTGCCGGATCGGTCCGGAGACCGGAAGAAACATCCCGAGGATATAATAGCCGACGTGGATGCCGCGGCGGAAGGCGCCATCGTTCTTCAAGCGAGCTTTGGATTTGAGCTCCATGGAAGTGGAATTAAATGGCGCTCGGGTCTTCACGTCTCCGGTTCAAAACATTGTGGGAGTGAAGCCAATCCATGAGACAATACCGGAAGAAGTCTTCAATGCAACACCGGGGTTGCAACACGCTTTGAATTTGGTAGCTGCGGCTGCTCTACAAACAAATCAACTCGTTCATGACAGATCGGAATCTTCAAGCCGCTCGCGTTCTCGCTCGGAGCGGCCTACAAGAGCCCGGTCCGACGGAGCCTCTTCCGGTGGAAGGCTTGGGCCTCGACACACCCCGATCGCGGACGCACATGAATGAGCTCCGGACCAAGATTTACGCGTACCACTCAATGACAACCGTGACGCTCGTAAGGTCCTCATCGACCGCCATGCGAGAGAGAACGGAAGAACGCCGGAGACAAGAAGAAGATTAGAGGCGTTATACCGGTCATGTGGATGATCATCCGCGGGATCCTGTCCCGCCTCGCCCGCACGTGACTAATTCGCCTCGGTGGACCGGTCGCTCGGCGCCGCCCCTGGTGGAAATCCTCCGCGCAATGACCAACGAGGACAAGGCAACCGACATGCTCATCGGGATGACCGGCCAAGACGAGATGATCGTCGTGATACTAGAGACCGAAGGGGACGAGACAATAGAGACGAGAGATGGGGAGCCTCGACGAGACAACCGAGACGAGAGACGGGGAGCCTCGACAAGACAACAATGATCGCCAAGCGGCGCCTCCGCCTCCGCCTCCTCCTTCGCAGACCGCACAACCGGCCAATAACGACCGTTTGGATGGATCGGGAGATAGGTATCAAGATGATCGATACTACGACTACTCCGATGATGATAGAGATCGCAACTACCGGCATTACCTTCGTCGACGATCCCCTTCACCGGTGCTGGACCGGTCTGGAAGATGACGAGTACTCCGTGATTCCTGCTTTCACGTGAGATTTACGCATTTGCAAATACCCCGGGGATTTAAGCCCGGGGCCATTGATAAGTATGATGGAAAAGCACCTCCTGCCGAGTGGCTTCGCATGTATACCACCGCCATCCGGTCGGCGGGAGGAGATACGTTTGTGCTAGCTAATTACCTCCCCATGTGCATGGAGCAGGCTGGACACTTGTGGTTGCAGTCCCTACCCGAGAGATCTATCTCTTCCGGGGCGACCTCACCAAAAAGTTCGTAGAGAACTTCCAAGCGACTTGTGAGAAGCCAGGGAATTACTTCGACCTCAACGAGTGCAGAGCGAAGCCCGACGAGACTCTCACGGACTTCATCGGGCGTTTCTACAACAAGAAGGCCTTAATCCCCAATGTTCCTGATCAGCAAGTAATTGCGGCGTTTCAAGTCGGCGTCCGAAGTGAAGCATTAGTTCACAAGATTGGAAGGCGGAATCGGAACCTTACCATGACGGCGTCGAGTGCTTCAAAATATCGGATGATTACGCTGTCTGGTGAATCAAACGAGGTTAATTTGCGAGGGAACAAAGGGAAGGAACCGAAGCATGACCAAGGCAACCAATCCGGATCCGAGAACAACAATAAGCGCAAGGCGGATCACCTTGTTGCAGGCTGTCGACCGGTCTCATGGAGGAGATCGGCCGACACCTCCTAAGAGAGGTCCAAGAGAACGATTGTCGTTTGAAACACTTCTAGAGGGCCCTTGCATGATTCATAATGGGAATCATAAAGCTAAGGAGTGTGTCCTGTTAAGGCCGTTCGCTCGGCTTGCCTTAAAGGTTACGCCCGGTCTCCTCATAGGAACCGGAGAGACGACAAGGGCAAGGATAAAGAGCACGATGACAATGGGGATGACGAAGGCTTTCAAGAACCGGCTCGAGAGGTGAACATGATCTATGGAGACCCGGACGCATACGAGTCAAAGCAAAAGCAAAAGTTGGCAATTGGGAAGGAACGGAGAAGCTTATGTTGATGATATAGTGGTAAAATCTCGTAAAAGCGAGGATCTTCTCTCCGACATGGCGGAGCCCTTCGATAATCTGCAGAATTTTTCCATGAAGCTCAATCCCGGAAAATGTGTATTTGGAGTTCGTTCGGGAAATTACTGGGTTACCTAGTGTCATGGCGAGGCATTGAAGCTAACCCGAAAAAATCCAGACGATCATAAATATGAAACCCCGAGTTGCTTGAAGGATGTTCGAAGTTGACGGGTAGTATGGCGGCTCTCAGCCGTTTCATTTCAAGACCGGGAGTTCGTGGACTTCCGTTCTTCAAGTTGCTTAAGAAGCAAGATAAGTTTGAGTGGACGAGACGAGGCACTGAGCCACGCTTGATCAACTCAAGGAATACCTTAGCAATCCTCCGGTATGGGTACCCCCAAAACTAGACGAGACCATTCAGTTGTATATTTCAGCAACAACCCATGTGGTGAGCACGGTATTGACGGTCGGTCGGAAGGAAAAGGGACATCTGCAATTGGTACAACATCCGGTATATTTTGTAAGTGAAGTTCTTACTGAATCACGGATGCGATATCTCCGATTACAGAAGTTAATATATACAGTAGTGATAACTTCTCGAAAGTTGAAACATTATTTCCAAGCGCACCCTATTGAAGTTAAGACCGGGTTCGCTATTGGAGATATTGTGCGGAACCGAGAGGCAATGGGCCAGGTTGCTAAGTGGGCTATAGAACTTGGCCAATATGAGATTACGTTTTCTTCGCGAACAGCTATTAAGGGACAGGCTTTAGCTGATTTCATAACAGAGTGGTTGGAGACACAAGTCCCGTAGAGGATTCAAACGTTCGAGTATTGGGAGATGTTCTTTCATGGGTCCCTGCAGCTTTCGAGCGCGGGGGCTGGGGTTGTACTTCTCACCCCACGTAAGGAACCACTCGGATATGTATTACAAATGCATTTTAGAGCTTCAAAAAATAATACGGAGTATGAAGCTTTGCTTCATGGGCTTCGAGTGGCTATTTCATTAGGAGTCGGACGATTGGATATATATAGTGATTCAATGTTGGTAATAAGTCAAGTTAACAAGGTGTGGGATGCTCATGATGATCATATGATCGCCTATCGACAGGAGGTTAGGAAACTTGAAGACAAATTTGATGGTTTGCGATTTTCTCATATACTTGCGTGGAAAATTCTGCTGCGGATGAGTTAGCTAGACTAGGGTCTTCAAGACACGCGAGTTCCACCGGAGTTTTCCTTCAAGTATTGGATAAGCCATCCATAAAGTTGGAACGCAAGGCTACTATTACAGAGCTTGTGGATGATGCGGTCTTGAGAAACCAGGAGGAAAAAGTAGTCTCGAAGGACCGATCGGAAGATGCGGTCTTATCGGATAGGACAGGTGAGCGAAATCAATGCTGACGATATTCGGCCACTTGATGTTATGATTATTGATTCCGATTGGCGTACCCCATACCTTGACTATCCGTAGTCCGGTAAAACTCCAGAAGATAAGGTGGAGAAGCAAAGACTAGAGGTTCGAGCACGCAGTTATTTAATTCTCGAAGGAGAGTTATATTGGCGTGGCATTAATATTACGATGAAATGTGTATCGGTTTCGATGGCATTCAATTGCTTGAAGACATGCACAAAGGAATTTGTGGAAATCATGCTTCTTCGAAGACACTAGTTGGGAAGGTGTTTAGACAAGGATTCTACTGGCCTTCGGCGGCGGACGATGCACATAGAGTGGTCAAGAATTGTCAAGGATGTCAATTCTTCGCCGAGACAGACCTCATGCTCCAGCTCACGAGTTGCAACTAATTCCAATGACTTGGCCTTTTTCTACTTGGGGGTTGGATATTGTTGGACTGTTGACGGTCCTTATGGTCCAATTTTACCGTCAACATGTTGCATCTTTTTGAATCAAACACCATCACCAAGAATAGACATAGGGATTATTTCTAACAAATTCCACTAGTCTTGGTGAAATTATGAATGCGAGGTGTAATTCATATGAAAACGAGGGAAAACATGCACGAAACATGGACTTTGCAATCGACGGATTTTCCCCGGACTAAAGAATATAGTCCAAAAGCCCAAAACCACAAAACGAGCCTCAACATCAAACCAAGCAAGTGGATTGGGCCGATACACGGCCGGAGGAAGGCACCGAGAGAAGAATCAAGCCCGGGGAGTCCGGGCCGGTTCGGCAGAACCACCCTAGTGGGTTCGGCCGAGCCGACAGGTGGGCCCCCCGGCCCATCTTTCTCCGGCGGTTTGTCACCGACGTACGGAGGTCGGTTCCACCTGCAATTAATGCCACCGACGTACGGAACCGCCTCCAAGTTGCCGACCTTCCAAGGCTATAAATAAAGGGCTACACCCCCTCTCTCAACACACCACCAACATCAAGATACAAGACAAAACTCTCATCCTTAGGCCAAGGGCCTCTTGTATTTTAGTAGAATAGGAGAGAGGGCAAGGAAGAGGAAGGAGTGTTCCTCCCTTTTGTAAAGTGGAGTAGTATTTCCTTTTCTTTTACCTTGGCGTGTAAACACTCTTTTTGGTGATTTATACGTGGTGATCTACTTATCTATCGTGACATATCTTTGTGTTAGACGTAATTCTTGTTATACTTGTTTACGGGATCATCGCTTCGCAAGAAGTACTCTAGCTTTACGAACTCGGTTCTAGGCCGAGGCTAGAGTAGTGGTCAATAGCATAGACGTGGTGTCTAGGCTGGAGATCGCCTTTGTTTCTTTGTGTGCCCCACGGTTTGTAGAGGTAGGTGGCAGGAAGTGACAGCCCTGTCATCCAAAGGAACCCTCCACGTTCGGGTACATAGTAGAGCTTTCGTAGACCGGAGTGGCTTGGCGAGACCAAGCCTAAGACGGTGCCGAAGTAAACAAGTCTAGCTTGCGTTCGTCTACCTTTAAAGGATAAATAGATAAGAGTCACCCTCTCGACCCTATTTTGCTACGTTGTCTTGGTTGTCCTTGGGTAAACTAACCTTGTTGCAGAAATACTCTGTTCCCTGCGGATATAAATACGATACCTTGGAATACTCCGGGTGAAGTGCTACAACGGTATTCCGTGCGCTTGCGGATTTATTCGTGACGTAAGAAATACCAACAAGCATTTACGGCGCCGTTGCCGGGGAACGGTTGTTATCTTTGTAACGAATCAGGTTTGCCCTCGTAATCTATCTTACTTACCGTTCTGTTTTTATTTTTTTCCTTACATTCAAAATTTCACAAAAACATATCATGGAGTCACACCCAACCATCCAATCTTTCTCCACTCCACGGGGTGAACTCTTAGAGCCACCATCATCATCACAACCTATTTCTTCACCTGGCTATGAGTTCTCCCCGATTACATTTCGATGATTAGAGGTTTATCCTTTTCGGGTTTTAAACATGAAAATCCTTATGAACACTTGCGAGAGTTTGAACATTTGTGTTCATGCCGATTGATCCATGGCATGACACAAGAAACATTGAAGTGGAAGTTGTTTCCCTTCTCTCTCAATGAGAAGGCGAAGCAATGGTACACTTACACCGCTAAGAGAGTGAACGGTGATTGGAAAGAATTGCGAGACAAATTTTGTCTAGCATTCTTCCCCGTATCTCGTATCACTTCTCTACGAGCGGAAATAATAGGCTTTCGACAAGAAGAAAAGGAAACCTTAAGTGCGTCATGGATTCGGTTCTGTTCTCTAACGGACTCCGGACCAGAATTATTGCTCCCCGAACCCGTTTTATTACAACACTTTTATTCGGGATTGAGCAACGATACCGCACTTTATCTTGACACGGCCGCGGGTGGATCTTTTTCTCATAAGACCATAGCGGAAGCACACGAACTTTTGGATCGAATTGTGGAAAACACACCTTTTTCCGCTGACTTACTCGTAGAGCCGGAGTCGAGAAGATGAGGAACTCGTTGTGCAAGAGACACAACACTTGGTGCCCATGATGGAGCACCTAGCACTCGAGTCCTCATCTAACACAAGAACAATGATAGAGGAAGATGAACCTCTTGATTTCCCATTTGAGTTCAAGGAAGAAATTTTTGAAGATTTTGGAAACACCTTGAACTACTCCTATCAAAAGAAACCAGCACTCCCTGCACCAACCCCGAACCTATTGAAAAATCTCTTCTCTTAAAAACTGTTCGGAAGTTGACGGCAATTATGAGCGATGAATGGTTGATGGAAAACGAACTTTCTTCGGAAGTTCTTCGACTTGATCATCCTAGATCAACCATTCGTGGCTCAATTCGGGGAGTAATGGTAGATGTTCTCTATAATCCTCTAGTAGGTGCCAACATCATGTCCGAATCTTTTGCTTCAACTTTATTTGGAAACGAGACATGGGCACCTTCGACAAACTCCTTAAAGCCTCACCGGGGCAATTTTTTGAGAGTTTGGGGATCATTAGAGATGTTTGCATTAAGCGTAATGAAGCGAGAGGTTTCCTTGGACTTTCACGTTTTCGGAATCCTGGATTTCGATGTTTTGGTCGGTCATCCCATAGAAAAGCTTTTCTTAGGGATATCACCTTCGAGGAACCTTAGACTTCACCCTCGGCAAGAAAACTTTTTCTCTTCCTATCATTCATGCACAAAACTCTTTTGCCGAGGAGCCGCTTGTGGAAGAAGAATGCATGGAGGAGGTTATGGCAATTTTTCCTCATGAAAACCCCGAATCATCCTTGGATGAAGATGCTCTTGATTTCATTTTAGAAGAGGATGATTCGGCGGAAACTTTTGAGCTGCCAGAAACTTTTACACCTACGCCACCTCCCGTAGAGCTCAAAACTCTTCCACCGAGGCTTGCGCTACGTTTTCTTCACGGAAATCCCGAAACCCCTGTCATCATAAGTGACAAGCTTTCGGAGGAGGAAGCTGCAAAACTCTTAGCCGTGCTAGAAAAACATCACTCCGTTTTTGGGTACTCGCTTGGAGACCTCAAGGGAATCAGCCACTGCTCTTTGCACCCATCGCATTCCCATAGACCCCGATAGTACACCATCTAGGGAACCTCAAAGGAGGTTGAACAATGCGATGCGGGAGGTCGTTAAAAAGGAGGTCTTAAAACTTTTACATGCTGGCATTATCTATCTGTTCCACACGGCGAGTGGGTGAGTCCGGTGCAGGTTGTACCCAAGAAAGGAGGAATGACGGTCGTCCATAATGACAAAAATGAGTTGATCCCTCAACGCACCGTCACGGGATGGAGGATGTGCATAGATTACCGAAAACTTAACAAGGCTACAAAGAAGGATCATTTTCCGCTGCCCTTCATCGATGAGATGTTGGAGCAGTGCGGCAAATAATTCTTTCTTTTGTTTCCTTGATGGGTATTCGAGGATATCATCAAATCCCCATCCATCCCGACGATCAAAGTAAAACCACTTTCACATGCCCCTATGGAACTTACGCCTATCGACGAATGTCTTTTGGGCTTTGCAATGCACACTGCTTCTTTTCAACGTTGCATGATGTCTATCTTTTCGACATGATCGAAGAGATTATGGAAGTATTCATGGATGATTTCTCTGTTTATGGAAAAACCTTCGATCATTGTTTAGAAAATTTAGACAAAGTCTTGCAACGTTGTCAAGAAAATGATTTAGTGCTCAATTGGGAGAAATGCCATTTCGTGGTTAGAGAAGGCATAGTTACGGGGCATTTGATTTCCGAAAGGGGGATAGAGGTGGACAAAGCTAAATTAGAAGTTATAGAAAAGCTTCCACCTCCTGTGAATGTTAGGGGCATTCGCAGCTTTACGGGACATGCGGGGTTCTATCGTCGTTTTATCAAAGATTTCTCTCAAATTGCTAGACCCCTTACAAATCTGCTTGCGAAGGATGCACCCTTTGAGTTTCTTGATGAATGCATGACTGCTTTCACTACCCTTAAGAATGCACTCATCTCGAGCGCCAATTATCCAACCCCCTGATTGGACGCTGCCTTTTGAGATAATGTGTGATGCTAGTGATTTTGCTTTGTGGGGACTGTTCTTGGCCAAACTAGAGATAAAAAGCATCATGCAATCTCCTATGCAAGCAAAACCTTGGTGGAGCTCGGTTAAATTACACTACCACTGAAAAAGAGCTCCTTGCTTGTTGTTTTTGCTTTTGATAAGTTTAGATCCTACTTGACTGGAGCAAAAGTCATTGTTTACACCGATCATGCTGCTTTAAAGTTTTTGCTCAATAAGAAGGATGCTAAACCTCGTTTGATACGATGGGTTCTTCTACTCCAAGAGTTTGATGTAGAAATCCGTGATAAGAAAGGAGTAGAAAATTCCGTGGCAGATCATTTGTCGCGTATACAATTCACTAACCTGCAGGAATTACCCATCAATGATTTCCTACGCGATGACATGCTGCTCCTAGTGAGGGACTCACATCCATGGTACGCCGACATTGTGAACTTCATGGCAACGGGAGTACGTACCACCTGGAAAGAGCAAGAAACGACTCATCTATGAGAGTCGCCGTCACTTATGGGAAGAGCCCTTCCTTTACCGTGTCTGCGCCGATGGATTGCTAAGGCGATGTGTGCCCATACCCGAGAGCACACGAATCATTGAGAAGTGCCATGCATCGCCATACGGGGGACACTACGGCGTGTTTCGTACACGAGGCCAAGATATGGCAAAGTGGCTTCTTTTGGCCAGCCATGTACGAAGACACAAAGGAATTTGTCGAGGCGATGCCCGGAATGTCAAAAAGTTGGAGGCATCACGGCAAGAGATGCAATGCCCCTCAACTACAATTTACAAGTCGAGCTCTTCGACGTATGGGGCATTGACTTCATGGGACCGTTCACCAAGTCACATGACTGCGAATACATCTTGGTGGCGGTAGACTACGTGTCTAAGTGGGTGGAAGCAATGCCTTGCGGGGCCGCAAATGCCAAGCATGCTCGCCGGATGTTCCACGAAATTATCTTCCCAAGGTTTGGAACACCGAAGCTAGTGATAAGCGACGGAGGGTCTCACTTCATTGATAAGACCTTCCGAAGCTTCCTAAGAGAACTTGGATCAAGGCATAATATCGCTACTCCATACCACCCTCAAACCGGTGGGCAGGCCGAGACCTCAAACAAGCAAATCAAGCGGATCCTGCAAAAGACCGTAACGAGAAATGGGGAAGGGATGGAAGGACAAGCTACCCGATGCACTATGGGCATACCGTACAGCATACAAGACACCCATAGGCATGTCCCCATACCAGCTCGTGTACGGGAAAACATGTCATTTACCCGTCGAGATGGAACACCGAGCGTATTGGGCCATCCGGAAATGGAACATGGACTTTAATGGTGCCGGACGCAAAAGAAAAATGGAGATAGCTGAGTTAGAAGAATGGAGAGACAAAGCTTACCACAACTCAGCTATATACAAAGAAAGGACAAAAAGGTGGCACGACAAAAAGATAAAGATAAAGGTATTTAAGGTTGGAGATAAGGTCTTGCTATTCAATTCACGGGTGAAACTCTTCGGGCATGGAAAATTAAGAAGTAAATGGGACGGACCATACACGGTTATTGACACCTCGTCACATGGAGCAATCACACTTCAAGACGACGAAGGTAAAATATTTAAGGTAAATGGTCGGCGCCTTAAAATTTATTTCGAGCCCGATAAAGATAAAGAATTTGATGTCATGCACTTGATTAATTTAAATTTTCTCTCATGATAGCTCTTTCTTATCTATCATCCCGTAGTAGCTCTTTCCACTGAAATAATTTTAGCAAGCAATCAACCGAGAAAAAGAAGGGGACCGAGAGGGGCCCACTACGGTTCGGCCGAACCCCCTTGCTGGTTCGGCCGAACCGATCTGAACCCCAAACGGTCACTTTTTTCTTTCATCTTTTGTCTCCAACGGTCACAAGATCAAATCTCCCTGCTTAGTGCCTTCCATGCTGCGGGAAAAATCAAATTAATTCTTTCCATGCTTTTATCTATAAATGAAGGTGTTTTCTTTCATTTTTCCCTTGCACCTTTCTTCCACCTTGTCCATTTCGCACAAAAAAAAAGCTTTTGCCCAGCACCATGGACAGCAGCATCCCAAGCCTCGACGTCTCCGTCACCACCGGCGAGCTTTGCCGCCAAGTCGGCCTCGAAGACATCCTTGATCATGTCTCCATTCCCAGCGAGCAAGCCTTGATGATCCATGATCTACCGCTCGCTATTGAACCTCCACCCACAGCAGCAAGAACACCCTCCAAGAGCTCTCCCGCTGCTGTGGCACCTCGCCAAAAGAAGGGGAAATCTACCCCCAAGAAGAAGAGCGCCGACGCCGCCGACAACGCTCTCCTTCCCGGAGAGAAGTACGTCGGCACCCTCGCTACCAAGAGCGGGCAGGTGGTGCACCATCAATATGAGGGCGCAACCTGCCTAGCCCCATCAAGAAGCCCGGCGAGAGGTTCAAGATCAAGGGAATCCGCGGTGGCGGAAAGCAGCTCATCCCGCCGCTCACCTCGGCGGAAAGAGAGACGCCCGCGAATCCGTGGGCGACACTCCTCCTAAGAGGATAAGGAGGCGTCTCTCTCCCTCTCCCATCAAGAGGGCAGGGGGAATGTATGAAAGCGAGGAGGAGAAAACTCCTAAAAAAAGCCCCTACCAAATCCTCCTCGCTAAACACGTTGATCTCCGCGAAGCCCATGAACGCCTACGTGATAATGTCGCGGAGATCAAAGACGCTATTGAAGACTTGAAGGATGCCCGGGCGAGCCATCGCCGCAGCACCAACTCCAAGATCAAGCGTCTCTTCAAGAACGCGGGGAAGGAGGACGAATACGACGTTTAAAATGAACCTTCCCGCGTTCATCATTTCCCGCGAGCACATTTTTATCATTTTTTTCAATTCCTCAAGATTGTAATGCGCCTGCTCTTTTAAATTTTTAATCATATTAGTGCTCCCCGGTCTTCCCTTACCGGTAGAGCAAGTTTTGTTTCGAAATATCTTTGTCTATTTTGAAGAAAACAGGCAAAAGGCAAGTGTGGGGGGGACATCGCGGAAAGCAAAGACAAACACACGCGTAGCGCGCAGAAACATCACGAGGAAAACAACACAAACACAACCTGCGAAACAGAGCACCGGTGGGGCCCGAGCCGGTTCGGCCGAACCCACAAGGGTGGTTCGGCCGAACCCTGGTGGGTCCCACTCAGCCCTGCTTCCTCGTGGCACTTGAGTTTGTTTCCCACACTTCCTTTTCGCCTACTTTATTTGTCAAGTTCATTACGAGACGCGAAAAACAATTACTAAAACTTGACCAACTAAAACTTGGGAAGATTTCTTTTGAATACCTTTTCCCAAGTCTCTCCCTAATGCTCTCATGATGATCTTGCACACTTTTTATTACTCGCTTCATCACCACTTGCACTGTGAACAAATAATCAAATCCATAGGACCCATGTTTCTCTAGATTATTGGCAAGTGTGATATGGCTCGACGAAATGATCTTATGCTTAGCTTACCGAGTCCTTGGGAATTTTATTTCACAAAACAAAAATACCATGGCTTCATGCTCCTCTCTTGATACAAAAATGCCTACCAATGCCATATGATGATCATACCTTGCAAAACTTACATACATATGCTGCTTGTGATTGCAATGAGCTTTACCAAAATCGAGTGACCCTAGAGAGAAACTTGTCATGCTCTCTTGATCAAGATCACGTACACTCCACCAGAAAAAAAAAAAAAAAAAAGGGCTAAACTCCTACACTGGGAGCTAGCACCCCACCAAAATAAAGACACTCCTCGTTTGCACCTCTTTTTACTCTCTCTCTCTCTCTCTCAATCACGCATAAACGAGACATGGCTATGTAAAAAAAAAAAAAAAGAAAAGCTCACACGGATGAGCAATGAAAAGAAAGCTCACAAAGATGAGCAATGAAAAAGAGAGAAGAAAAGAGATGCTCAAGCATAGAGCAAGAAAAGAAAAGAAAGAAAATAAAAAGATAGCCATGTCTCGAAAATGCAAAATAAAGAGAGGTCAATTGCAATAGGAGTTGTCACTTTTTCATATCCATACACACACGCACTTCTTGATCAAGGTTGCATGACTTGGCTTCTCCATGGATCCTTTCTTTTGGCTTAGCAATATTTGTGATACAAGTATGCCTCTCTCATTCCCTACCAAGCTCCACATACAAGCCTAAGAAGTAGGAAAAAGAGAGGCAACACAATGCCTTGGTGAGGAAAACACTTTTTGAGCGATTCAAGAGAATCGAAGAGGAGCGGGAGTCATGTTGTTTATTTTCAAAACTTTCAAAAACCCAAGGTGCTTAGTGAGCAAAAGTATAGTGACTTGAGTCATGAGCTGTTCCACTTATCAATCATCCAAGAATGCATGTTAGCCACCGTCATGTTCACAAGTAAAACGGTGTGGCTTGTAATAACATGTGTGCAGGTCTCTAAGGGGAGAGATCTCTCAACTTACGCTCCCACCTTTACTCGAGGACGAGCAAAGAGCTAAGTGTGGGGGTCTTGTTGACGGTCCTTATGGTCCAATTTTACCGTCAACATGTTGCATCTTTTTGAATCAAACACCATCACCAAGAATAGACATAGGGATTATTTCTAACAAATTCCACTAGTCTTGGTGAAATTATGAATGCAGGTGTAATTCATATGAAAACAGGGGAAAACATGCACGAAACATGGACTTTGCAATCGACGGATTTTCCCGGACTAAAGAATATAGTCCAAAAGCCCAAAACCACAAAACAGAGCCTCAACATCAAACCAAGCAAGTGGATTGGGCCGATACACAGCCGGAGGAAGGCACCGAGAGAAGAATCAAGCCCGGGGAGTCCGGGCCGGTTCGGCCGAACCACCCTAGTGGGTTCGGCCGAGCCGACAGGTGGGCCCCCCGGCCCATCTTTCTCCGGCGGTTTGTCACCGACGTCCGGAGGTCGGTTCCACCTGCAATTAATGCCACCGACGTCCGGAACCGCCTCCAAGTTGCCGACCTTCCAAGGCTATAAATAAAGGGCTACACCCCCTCTCTCAACACACCACCAACATCAAGATACAAGACAAAACTCTCATCCTTAGGCCAAGGGCCTCTTGTATTTTAGTAGAATAGGAGAGAGGGCAAGGAAGAGGAAGGAGTGTTCCTCCCCTTTTGTAAAGTGGAGTAGTATTTCCTTTTCTTTTACCTTGGCGTGTAAACACTCTTTTTGGTGATTTATACGTGGTGATCTACTTATCTATCGTGACATATCTTTGTGTTAGACGTAATTCTTGTTATACTTGTTTACGGGATCATCGCTTCGCAAGAAGTACTCTAGCTTTCCGAACTCGGTTCTAGGCCGAGGCTAGAGTAGTGGTCAATAGCATAGACGTGGTGTCTAGGCTGGAGATCGCCTTTGTTTGCTGTGTGCCCCACGGTTTGTAGAGGTAGGTGGCGAGGAAGTGACAGCCCTGTCATCCAAAGAAACCCTCCACGTTCGGGTACATAGTAGAGCTTTCGTAGACCGGAGTGGCTTGGCGAGACCAAGCCTAAGACGGTGCCCGAAGTAAACAAGTCTAGCTTGCGTTCGTCTACCTTTAAAGGATAAATAGATAAGAGTCACCCTCTCGACCCTATTTTGCTACGTTGTCTTGGTTGTCCTTGGGTAAACTAACCTTGTTGCAGAAATACTCTGTTCCCTGCGGATATAAATACGATACCTTGGAATACTCCCGGGTGAAGTGCTACAACGGTATTCCGTGCGCTTGCGGATTTATTCGTGACGTAAGAAATACCAACAAGGACCTTTTAAAAGCACCAGGAGGATTCACGCATATTTTTGTGGCAGTAGATAAGTTCTCTAAATGGATTGAGGCCGAAGCGGTTACTAGTACGACTACAGCCCGAGCGATCAAGTTTCCGTAAAACATATTCGTACGTTTTGGAGTCCCGCACGTATCATTACCGATAATGGGCCTCGGTTTACTTCATAATTCTTCAAGGATTATGCTGAAAGTTTGGGAATTAAGATACAATATGCGTCGGTGTCACATCCACAAAGCAACGGACAGCTGGAACGAGCTAATGGAATGATTTTTACCGGTCTTAAACCTAGAATTTTTGACCGTTTGAAGCCGTACGCAGGAAAATGGGTTAAGGAATTGCCCTGGGTGCTTTGGAGACTACGCACTAATGTTAGCAGGGCTACAGTGGCAATCTCCTTTTTCTTTGGTGTATGGATCCGAAGCCATGGTACCTACAGAATTGAAAATGGTGTCCGCTCGAGTACGAGTACTATGATGAAGAGAAATATGAAGATCAGCGCCAAGTTGAATTGATTGCTGCGGAAGAATTGAGGGATCAAGCTTTAATTCAAGCAGCAAAGTATCATCGAGGATTGCGTCGTTATCATGATCGCAATGTTCAAACACGGGAATTCCAAGTAGGAGACTTGGTTCTTCGGATGATTCGATCTAACAAGAACAAGCATAAGTTGTCACCGATCCGGGAGGGACCTTTTCTCGGTTAAATCGATTTCCGGACCGGGGCTTATAGGCTTATGACCTTGGAGGAAGAAGAAATTCCAAATTCTTGGAACATTGAACAGCTTCGTCGTTTTTATACTTGACAGTCTTTTTTGTAAATTTCTTCATATTATAATAAAGTAATTTTGTCTAATGAGAATGTGTTTGCTTTTGTGTCTCAATATTTTAATTTTGCATTAAATTATCCAGCCAGGGGGCTGCTGTGTTAATAGCAGTATGTGATATTGTGCTATTCCTGAATAATAAGACCAGTCATATAGTCGGTAGGTCTGCTGTGTTGAGAGCAGATCTGTTTCTTTTCGCTTTAAGACTGGTACGTTCAAGAAGGGAAATGATGTAGCATCTTTCTTATGAATACTGATTGGTAGGCTGCAGTGAGAGCAGTCTGTGAAATCTTAGATCTTACAACTTAGCTTTTTTCCTATGATTACGTGATCTTGTTAAAGTAAGCTATAACTATTATTTGTGATATGTGCTGATTAGAGCCGAATTTAGTCATAGTTAGTTTCAGCTGAAATAACTATCATGTCTTGGGCAAAGAAGTTAATAAGTATGATAGTGAAACTAGTATTCATATAGAAAAAGAAATCTAAATAGCATGATTATCAAGATGTTTGATTACAAAAGTAAGTTGGCCCTAATACAAAATCTAAACAAGCAGGACCGCTGGAAGTACTGGTATCACCGGTCTTAGGATCTTCAACTAGTCTATGGTCCAGCTGTTTCTTCGGAATCGGAGGAAGACAATGGCAAATCAGCATCTAGATCTTCAAATACGTCTTCTATCGTCCGCTCGGCCGCAGCTTGCTGCATCTTGTGCATCTTTATCTAGAGCAAAAGTTGTTGGTGCTACGTTCAGCGGAACACCCGTTGGATCAAGAGGAACATCCTCTATCAACTCCGAAACAAGTACTCAATGAGTGAGTTCTTCAGCTCATTGAACTGATCTTCAGTGGTGTTCGAGTGGGCGCCATCCTTGATAAAGTTGAAATCACAATCCGAGACCGGAGTCCAAGATTGGATTATAGCGGCTATGTGGCCTCCTCCCGCAGCGGCAACCATTTTGGAATGACTTATGTCGTGAATATGCAATTATGACCTAACGGCCATAAGGATGTTAAAGATCTGTTATTTGCGTTAATTATGACCTAACGGTCATAAGGATAAGCCGTCGTGCTTTTTGTGAATAAAAAGCGGTCTGAAATATGAAATTTTCAGATTGGAATTAAAGTAATGCTGAATTTTGTAATTTAGCAATGATGAAAGAGTTAGACTTTATGTGACTCAGTGATGCCTTAGTGTAACACCCGGAATTTCAAATTCGGGTAATGCATGAAATTCACAAAATTTGAAAACTTTTGAAGTATATTTGAATTTTATCTAAAGGATAATATTACAAATATATATTTCTCTTTCTTTCTTCTTTAAAAGGAAGAGTTATCTTTTAAACTCAAACAATTATTTTGATTATAAAGTTTCAATGATGAATTTTTCCCAAAAGAACATATGATTTGTTTTGGAATATGAAAATGACTTATTGAAAAATACATATTTGATTTACGAATTTATATTATTTTGGAATACAATATTTTACACAAGGTATTTTCCCTTTGTAATCAAAAGAGAAGCATGTTATCATTTTATATGAACCAAAGAGTTGTTTTTGAAAGATAAATAAAGTTTGATCTACCGAAACATTTATTTAAGAAATACTTTTGATTTTTGAAGGTAAACTATTTTAAGAAAATGATTTAAGAAAATAAATTAATAGGCAATTATATTTGATTTATGAAAATAAGTTTATTTCAAAAGGCATTATTTTATACAAGGTATTTCACTTTGAAAACGAAATGAGAGCTTTTATCATTTCATGCGAGAAAAAGGAGTTATTTCCAAAACTAATTAAAGTTTGATTAACACAAGCTTTTGAAATACATTTGATTTATGGTTTAAATATTTTAAATATGTGAAAAGGGTTTATCAAATAACTATATTTGATTAAAGCAAATATAGATCTATGAAAAATACTTTCTTTTATTAATACATGGGATTTATGAAAGAGTTTGTGAAACAATATTTATTTTTGTTTAAAGTATTTTATTTTGTTTTGGCTCCAAGGTATTTCCAAACAATTAAAATGTTTGTCTTTAGTCGATTAAAGATTGGCTTTAAAAACACAATTTATAAACCCTTTTATGCAAAAGCCATTTATTTTCTAAATTTAATTAATTAATATAGATTATATTTTGGCTGAAATGCATGCATGTTGATTTGTTACATTTGGTCTTTATTGTATGAATATTTCATTTGAAATTTCGAATAGAATTATTTGTATTTATTTAGCTATTAGAACTAGAATAGGAAAGAAATAAAATAAGAAAATAAAAAGAAAAGAAGAAAACAAAACCCAGTGCCACATGGGCCGAAACCCCCAAGCCCCACTCTCTCTCTCCCTTTCCCTTTCTCTCGGCTCGCTTCAGCCCAACCCCAGCCCGCGCCAACCCTACCCGGCCCCCGCAGGCCCAATCGCAGCCCGCGCAGCCCGTCCGAACCCTAGCCGCATCCGAACGCCGCCGCTGTCCTTGGCGTGCGCGCCACACCTCCCTAGGGCACCGCGCGCCTATAAAAGGTGGCCCCGCACCCTCGCCTCCCTTTTTCCCGACCCGTCGCCCGACACCTCTCCGCATCGCTGCCGCCACCGTCGCCATTGAAGAACGCCGCCCAAGCTCCGACACGGCGCCGCCGAAGCCCCTTCGAGGCAGCCCAACCCCGTGCCACCCTTCGCCACACCGCACCGCCCCGCCGCCGCCAACGCGACGAAGAACGGCTGCCCGAGGAGCCCCCGCGACGCGGCCGAGCGCCTCCGCCACGACCTCGCCATCACGAGCCGCCTCCGGTCGATTCCACGTGCCCGCAACCCCCTAGGTGAGCTCGCCACCCCCTTCTCTCTCCTCTCGGACCCGGCCGCGGTGAGCTTTCGTGCGCCCTAGTTCGAGAACGATGCACCTCCGGCGATGAACCACCGCGCCACCTCGCCGAGTTTTGCGGGCGTCGAGGAAGGATGAAGGAAGAAGGTGTCTTCCGGATTCGGGCGAGGAAAGGCATAGTACTTGAAGCCACGGTGCAAGAGGGGGCCTCCGGGTGATGCGTCACTTTTACGGCGGCGAAACCTTAGCATGGGCGTTTTGCAAGCCGGGAAGTCCTTCGAAAGATCTTGCGGTGATCTCTTGGCCTCACACCTAAGGAAGTGTGCTCGGTATAATGGAGGTTTTAGTCACCGATGGGTAATGGAATCATCGACTTGTGGGTAAAGTTTTGCCACCTCTGCAGAGTGTAAAGCTGTTATAACAGATCGTGTTCACGGTCACGAACGGCCCGGATCCTCACGAGAACTAGAGGGTATGGACGGGTGGAGTAACTCGTAGGTTGCTACAGGCGGGGTAACCTATAGTGTGGTTGGCTACGGACGGGGTAACCTATAGTGTGGTTTGCTAAAGGCGGGGTGTGACGTCCCGCCACTCGGGCCGGGCCCGCTTACACCTGCCGACTTAATAGGCCCTCAAGATTTATCCACGGATCAACACTAGTCTTTTTCTATGCACTTTGTCCTCACTCATGTACACCCGGAATCACTTCCCGGTCTGTCACCCATCTCTAAATTGCTCTAGGCCAAGCACGCTTAACCTATTAAGCCCCGGGCCAGGATGTTACACACTCACCCCCTTAGAGGACCGACGTCCTCGTCGGTCAACCCTAGGCCAGGAACTTCATCTCTTGGCCACGTCCATGTGTCCATCGCCGGGGCATGTGCCATGTCTGTGTGACCACTCCGGCGCACACCAGCGATGCACACCATGCCTGCACATGTGCAACACACGCGCCCGTGAAACCGTGAGAGCGGCTCGATACCATCCGTGACATCCCACCACTCCGGTCGGGCCCGCTTACACCTGCCGCCTTTATAGGCCCTCAAGATTTCTCCACAGATTAACAGTAGTCTTTTCTCGCGCACTTTGTCCTCACTCATGCACACCCGGGAATCACTTCCTGTCGGTCACCCATCCCTAAATTGCTCTAGGCAAGCATGCTTAACCTTAGAGTTCTTTAGAGATAAGCTTCCGGAAAAGAAGTTGCAACTTGTTGACATGAGTATTCTATCAATCCTATTAAGCCCCGGGCCAGGATGTTACACGGCGTAACCTGTAGTGTGGTTTGCTACAGCGGGGTAATCTGTAGTGTGGTTTGCTACAGGCGGGGTAACCTCGTAGGTGTGGTTTGCTGCAAGTAGGGTAGCTTGCGGTGGTTGACGAGTGGGGTAGCCTCGTTGGTTCATTTTCATTTAGTAAATAGGTTGCTATAATTAACTTGACTAGTGTAGGTGCTTTCTGTTGCAAACCATGTGTTAGCCTTCCTTTCATTCAGCTTACATGTCATATATTCCCACACTTGCTGAGTACGACATGTACTCACTCTTGCTATTTCCTTTTTGCTACCAACTACTGCTGCTCGGAAGATGGAGAAGACCACCGATGAGAAAGGTCTAGGCGTGCGAATCCCCGGTCGATTGCCTGTGGTGTTATGGAGTCTTCCGCTAGCATATATCTTATTTAGTCTTTTGAGACAATATCGATGTAAGTATTCGATTTAATAAAGACATTGTTCTTTTATCACATTAATTTGTCATGTGTGCGTGAAAACTTGTTCCCGGGCACGCATACGGATGCATTCGGTTTTGGTCGTTAAAACCGGGTGTGACACTTAGGCTGTGGGTGTTAATCATCCCGCTGATCATAGGCCTTGGAGACTCGAGTCGATGTGAGAATATGGGGAATAAACTGGTTTGATCAACCAGAATCTTTAGTTAAATGTGATATGACCGGTTAGACCGGTCTCGAAAAATGTGTTCTTGGCAAAAATTGCTAAGAGGGATATGATTTCATGGAAGATAGTAAAACATAGTCTCTCCAGAAAGACTCTTGAATTATTTGTGATCCTCAAATGATACAAGAGTCGGGGCTATACCTAATTAGGTGCATCCGACCGGTGCACCGTATCCAAGAGCAATCTATAACGATCGCGGTATGTGGAAATTAATGGAAAAACAAATGGAGTGATCTGTAATGATTGCATATCAAAGGAAAATAATGAAGAATCAACTAGTGGACTCTTGCATTATTTGAAAGGAGTTCAAATAACCCAAGAGTCGGGGCTATACTCAATTGGGTGCACCTAGTCGGTGCACCGAGAGAAGAATTTGCAATGATTACCTAATTAGGTGATATGAAGGATAAACATACTAATTTTTTGGCTTTTTAAAGCATTTCGAAGAAACAAGAACCATTGCAGCAGATTAGAGTTCTTTTTAATTTTACCATGGTCAAGACCAACATGCGTAAGACTGGTCGGTCTTATTCAAGGTCAAATCAAAAATTACTCGAGGGCTACTGTCGTATACTTGCCTTATGGGTATAAGATGATAAAGGAATGGATGCGCAAAGATACGGTAACAAATCAATGAAGATAAAGGTGATAGAGATAGCTAACGGACTAGTTCCCGACCAGTCCGGAATAACAGATGATTCCATATACCGGTATGGAGATCAGGCGGATATCAAGACCGGCGTATGATAACTTGAGAAGCAAGTAAAGGAGCAATTTACAGTCTGTTAGGACTCTGAATCAACAAGGAAAACTAGAGATAGAACTCCCATATATGTAATCCGTATAATCGACTAGGACTCGTATGTAACCCTAGGTCCCCCGGATATATAAGACGGAGCAGGGACACCCCAAAAGCTCTCCGAGATCCTGCAATTAGCAATTCGCTAAAGGCAATACATAACATACAGGACGTAGGGTATTACTCTCAATTCGAGGGCCCGAACCTGTCTAAAATCTTGTGTTCCTATGTGTTTCGTGTGTTGAACCATCGAATTCCACGCTCGTAAGGGACCGGGTAGTACTAGTGCCGAGTTTAAGACTCGACATGAGGTTTCCTAAAGAGAGAAAATGGGAGGTGTACTTGAGAAACAGAACAAATTAATACATACACAAAGTAACATGCAGGCTAACGCTGCTAACCATATTTATAATACTTATATCCTAAAAATGGTAGGTTTTAATTTCTACTATCTAAAGATTTATAAGAAATCGACAGAGTGAGATGACTTCTTCTCTTTAGTTTGTGATATGTCATGCCCATGCCCATGTATTGCTGTAAGAATTTGGAATAGATGATGTAGAATGGATATCTTCCTAATCAGCAACAGAGCTTATAGTAAGTTAATTCCTGTTTACTTGATTCATAAATTTCCTTTAATTACAATTAGATTGTGCTCTCTTCTTGCTACAACCAATTAATGGTTAAATTAATTATTGTAACCTTTTCCCCTCACAGACAATCATGCAAGTAAAGATCTTGTTCCATGGCCATCGCAAATAATGCTAGGTGGAACCATCGTGCTATTATGTTAAGCACCATGCAGGTTAGTCATTGACTATGAATCACAACTATATGCATCATGCATGATCTTCCTATCCATCCTGTATAGATGAACTGAAATCTGATTATTTTTTGTTTTTTTTGTGTACAAAGTAGGCAAGGTAGATTAGGCAATACCCGTCTTTTTTTATTAGTGCCATGTATCCTTTTTCATTCTTGTATTAATATGACTTTTCCTTACATCCGAGACTACGTTTGTTTCACGCTTTCATAAAATCTATTATTGAACCACTTGATAGGCGTGCCTTGCTTTTTAAGTAGCTATGGAGTCCGGGATCAAATAAATATTGTGACATTTTGATTCCCTGTTTCCTAATTTGCCCTACCACATTGATGCACCGTAGCTGCGGGCCAAATGGGCTCTGTAGCGGCGGCTAGGCCGGACCGTCGCTACGCCTCCGCAGTTATAAATGGAGGTTTGTAGCGGCGGCCCATCACCAACCGCCGTTACAAAAGTGTTTTCTAACGGCGGTCATTCCAGCCACCGTTAATAATAACCTTATTAACGGCGGTTGTAGATGCCAACCGGCGTTAAAAACATTAATATTAACGGCGGCCAACAATATAGGCCGCCGTTAATAACACCTTTGTAACGGCGGATTTCATTACCAACCGCCGTTAATATTTGAATATCGTAAAAAATTAAATTACAGTACAGCAGAAATACAACAAATCTCAAAACATACACATATATTAATCACAGGTCATTGACATCTCAAAACATTCACATGTATTCATCATCCAAATGTTTACTTCTCAAAACAAATCACAAGTCACTTGCATATATACAATATACATTGTCTTTACATAAAAAACTATCAAGTCTATCAAACTACTTTCCTAATCCACTCATCATTGTCTTCACTACCATCATTCACGAATGGTCGTGTCGAGCCACACCACTCATAGAGAGAACGATGGTCTCTAGTGCTCTCATTGTCTTCGTCGAAGAACCCGCCAGCATGAGAGATAACCTTTTCGAGCAAGAACCGACAAATCCACTCCACAATCATTAACATTTGGTCCGGAGTCGGATGTTTCGGTCCTTGCGGGAACCCTTTGTTCTTAAATTGTTGTAATATCTGTTTGTCCGTTTTGGTTCTCTCGTCATTAGAATTTCTTTATTAACAAGATTGCAATCGTAATTAAATTCAATAGAATGTGAAAAACTCAACAAAACACACAAGTTCGTCACTCTCTTCAACAATGGCATACATATAACTGGAGAAGCTATTTGTGTACAAACAAGTGTAGTAGCCACAGTGGCACACTACCTTTCACTTGTTTAACACACTATAAAATAAAGGAAATAAGTTACTATTTTGTGAATCATGATAGTAGGACAACGGCGTTGAGAAGTGAGACAAATGTATCTTACCAGGAATTTGTGTCGAAAGTACATATTTTTCGGCCGCCTTGGGTTGTGCGGTCCGCTAGCCTTTAGAAAATTCTCGTATGCGCTGCTCCATCGTAAAAACGTATAGTTAGATAAAACTATCGTTTCCGAATTATAGATGTGTACGATGATTAACTACGTACCAATCAATGACACTCACAATGTCGTAGTTACCCCTTTTGTCCAAGTCGAGGTCTGTCGAGGACAAGAAGGTACCCATTTTTTGGCATAAGGACAAAGCAAATCCAGTGATCACCGCAAGAATGATTGTATGCGTTAGTATTCAACAAAGCCTTTCAATGCAAGAGAAGATGAAAAGACTTGATGGAACTTACTTGTAGTTGTAAGGCGCGAGAATAGAACATCCGTCCCGCCACTTGATGAAGCAGCTTATAGATGTAGGTTGCAACATCGGATCTAGCTTTGGATCTCATCTCGGCCTTGAGTTGATCTAGCTCCTCATGCTTCATGTCCTTATACTTTGGGTCCTTCTCATTTATCGGTGGGTTGATCGCGGATTGACATACCATGTTTGGGTTGAGGTACCCGACCCTCCAATCTGGTCTATTGATTTTCCTTTTCTGAAATTCCGAATTCATCCTAAATGAAGCATAAGTCAAAAATGAACGAGATTAATGCTTGAAATATGAGAATATGTACAAGAATTGATATTTGAAATAGGAGATAGAAACATGGGGTTACTTACAAGCACCGAGAGGGATATAAAGGTTGTGTCCACCTTGTCAAGCCGGAACATATTGTGAATGTCGTTGAAATACAATCTAAGAACCAAGTCGGATTCATCGTTGAACACGTGTTTTGGAACTTTGCACGTGATGACATCGACTCCAAGCTGCGATGCTCGCATGTACCGATCGTGCAGCTTACGCATCGCGTCCGGCAGGTTCTTGTAAACATTCTTCGATATAAGAGGCTTGGCAAACGTGAATGTGGGGTAATCCGTGTCATCACCTGTCCTTAAATAGGTCATCATCGTAGGAGATCGCTTGTCGGGACTCGACACGATCTGCTGCTTAGGAAGTTGTAGATTGCATCTCCTCTTCAATGAATCCAAGTACGCTTTAATATTTGCTTGAGTTTCGGGCGATAAAATCATTCACTCCTGTGTCTCCGAGATTTCTAGAGGAATCGTCTTACTTGGCTCGATGATCTTAGGCTGCTCAACCGCAACCGCTAGAGACGCCTCCTTAGAGATCACCGCCAATTCTTGATGCTCGAACTCCCTCTAGCAAGATCTTTTTAGAGTTAGGGAGGTTAGGTAGGATCGGGTTGTGGACAACTTCCCCGTTGTGTCATCCACCTTTCGAGATGCCGAAGCAACACCCGATAGATGAGACGGTTGTCCATGTGCATATTCGGGGTGTTGGCTCGCATCGGCTTATCCGTGTCCGGATATCGGGGGTGGAGAAGCTTGCGGAGTCGTGGACATGACAATATCACTACCTTTCGAGATAATGAATGTCCCGACGAGCATCTCGCAGAGTCTCGATCCCCGCCTCGGCTACAGGATACTCAAGCTCGTCGTCCTCATGACCCGGGACAATCTCTTGGAAGCGGACATGCACATACCCCTCGGGGATTTCGATGTTGTGGATTGTCCGCCCCGTTGTGTACGCCCGTCCCGCTACAACCTTCCTCTTCTTTCCCTTGTATCCAAACGGGACATGGAGCTCACATGCTCGTATCATCCGTAATGTCAGCTGGTCCCGATGGCACGGAGATAGAGGTCGGCGTAGAACTAGGGAGAGGCATAGGCATAAACCCCGCCCCTATCTTAGAAGCACATCTTCCATTTCCTTCCAAGTGCTAGGGTCTGCAGGATTGAACGATCCAAATAGAGTGGGATTCTTTTCGGCCATGAACATCGGATATTGTCGTCGCCACTCTATCTTCGCCTTCTCTTCCATGTCTTGCTTGTACAAGGTATGCTTCTTGTACAACGAGGGAGCAGAAGAAGAAGAGAAGAATCCTTCCTTCCACGTGGCGGACGAGGACACTCCTCGTACCCGCCCACCATGCTCCTTGCTGTTAAGTGCGTGTGTTAGCCGATCTCCGTGATACTCGGATTTAAGAGCTCCACTTTGCATCCGCACCATGACACGACCTTTCATGTTTTGCGTAACATCTTCTCGCCGCTGGGTCGTTCATAACAATAGCTTCCTCCGTTTGATCGGAGCGATAATAGACCCAATTCCTCGCACGCTCCTCGATACCCTCCATTTCATCGGGCTTCCCTTCCAATCTCCTCTTCTCTTCCATCTCTCTCCGGATGGGAATCTTTTTCTTGTAACCGCCTCGGACCCAAGCGCGGCTTGTACTTGTTCTTCTTGTTGAGCTCAACCATCTTTTCACTAGTCTCCAAGGAAGACTCGCTTCGTCTTCTCGCTCAACAAACTCTTTCCGATCGTGCTGACTTATTTTGCCGTACTTATAAAAAGGCGTAAGGTTTTTCTTAACATAGTCGCAATTCAGCTCTGGACTTGTAATCTCGCCGGATGTGATTACAGCGGCTCATCGTTGCCGTCTTCGCCCTGTCGAGATCGGCTGGTTGGAACCGGATGTTCTCCTTTATAGCATTCCACATCTCATCCTTCCTATCTTGTGGCACGTAACGCCAATCGGGCCAAATGATTCGGCACGGATCCCCGACCACTTTGCCACAACGGTTACGCCATTTTGCGTGGACACCTACGGGTTCTATTGGCGTCCCGTCTTTGGGGTCGAGAGCAATGACTTCATAGATGCCCTCTGCCTTATTCGCAGAGCGTTCACCACGCTTGCCTTTCTTGGGGGTCACTTGGGCAGTCACGTTTGTGGCCGGCTCGTTGGCATCCACATTACCCTCTCGCCTCATCTTGTGAAGCGATTTGAAGATGAGAACTTCGTCTAGGAACCTACGATGTAAGGAATAGAATTAGTACGTAGCTATTTGACGAGAAAGATAAGCAATGCCATATTTGATGCGATACCTCTTCTTCGGGCATGTAGTCGTGGTCCGGGGTACGGCCCCGAGGTTGTCGAGGTGGTTGAGGATGCGGATCCTCCGGTTCCACATATCCTTCCTCTCGCCGATGAATCGTCGGAAGACGATGGCCGAGGGTCACCTTGAGGCGGTGTGTAGTTGATACGGCGAGGCGGGGAAGGACCAGGGTTCATAGCCACCGACACATTCTCTCCTTCTAATGGCATCTTGTCAGCCATAGGGTTAGGCTACCTTATTAGAGATGAAGAGTTTGTCGTAACAGGGATATATCTTCGTACTTACACGGAGACAACGAGAGGAAACAATGAGAATTGAATTACAAAATAGATTAATTTATATAGAACAAATATGTTTTGCATGGCATCGTAACAAGGATAGCATCTCGAATCATACAAGTAGAAGAGGAGGACGAAGAGGATGGATGTACAATGTAGGACACTTTCATAAGAAAGGCAGGTGCACATTATGCAATACATACCACAATTTATAAGACCTCGAGGTAAACAAGTCAGGATACTTGGGTATCCTCCGGACAATCAAACGTAATATGTCATACACATCACATAGATCATCCGGAGAATACCCAAGCATCCGTCCATGTCTACCTAAAGGTCGTACGAGTTGCGATACGTCTTGCATATTTTTGTACCAACCTTCCTAATGAAAGACACCTTACATTCTATATTCATCCTCCCCATCTTCGCCTTCTCCTACATATATTGATGCTTATAAAGTCATCATCTCGCGTAAAGATGCTCTCGGTGTGGGTTGCCGATTCAACGGCCATCCAACGCTATTATAAGGTCATTGACTCGTATGGCAACATGTTTCCAACATCCGAGGATGCGGTCCATGCTGCCACGCTCATCTCACTTTGCCCGCTGTCATCATCGAGCATGGCTGGACCAAGGAGAGGAAAGAGGGGAAAGAGAGGAGAAAAAGGAGAAAAGAGAGGAAATAAAAGAAAGAGAGGGGAAAACAGAACAAAATAGAGGAAAGAGGAGAAAATAGAGGAAAGCTACTATCGCTCCGAGTTACAAACAGATCATCGATCTCGTGCTACAGCAGAGCAGAGCAGAGAGCGAGAGAAAAGAGAGGAAAGAGGAGAAAATAGAGGAAAGCTACTCCCGCTTCGAGTTACAAACAGATCATCGATCTCGTGCTACAACGAGAGCAGAGCAAAGAAAAGAGAGGAGAAAATAGTTTTAATTTCCTTTATTTGGTCTAGCCATGAAAGAGAGGAAGAGAGGAGGAAAGAGAGGAAATAGACAAAAGAGAGGAAGAGAGGAGAAAATAGTCATCAATCAACGATCGGGTTTCGAGTGCTAACCGTCGCTGAGCAATCGGTGAACAACCCTAGCATTTCGAGAAAGCGGGCATGCATGCAAGTTAGAGCGAGCATATGACTGATCGGGATAATAAAACAGTTAGAGCGAGCATATGACTGATCGAGAAGTGACGATCAGCAAGGGCTACTGATCAAAACAGTCATAAAAAATTAGCATTTCAAGTTTTTGAAGGTTTCGAGTGCTATCTGCCCATATGCTCGGACACGGATCATAACAGAGCATCGAATTCAGATAAAATGGTGATCAATTTTAAGTGCTAACTGATCATGTTTCAGCTTAACGACGGGCAGTCATTTAGAGCTCAATAGACAAGTGCAAGAGACATACTCGTAGACCGGATGGTCATTATGACTCAAATTCACTACGACCATAAAGCTAAACAATGCACCATCAAAGCAATGAGATGCAATCTGCCATACTAAAAATAAATATGTAGTATCGTAACATGCATCGGGTAACAGATTATGACAAGTCAACTAATATTTCCCTAAGTAGCTCGTTTGATGCATCAAGTAACGGATTATGTAGTAGTTTCCTGTTGGTCTTGTGTCGATAAAGCAACACCGGTTCTACATAGTCCTACAACCACGGATCGGTTGCAGGGCCCCTACAACCACATGGCTGCAATCTAATCGTAGCATAGAGGCATGTCAAGCAGCTCGTTTGATGCTCGTTTCATGCATCGGGTAACAAATTATGTAGTAGTTTCCTGTTGGTCTTGTGTGGATAAAACAACACTGGTTCTACATAGTCCTACAACCACAGATCGGTTGCAGAGCCCCTACAACCACATGGCTGCAATCTAACCCTAGCAAAGAGGCATGTCAAATAATCTCGGATCGCAAAACATGAACATCTAACCCTAGCATAGAGGCATGTAAACATTCAACAGAGCAGAGCACAAAGGGTATGAACATCTAACCCTAGCACCGACGGATGAACACAAAAGCGAGCATATGAACATCTAACCCTAGCACAGAGGGCCTGCCGTCGAGGAGGGGGAAGGGGAGAGGGGGAGAGCGGGCGTACCAGTGGAAGGCCACGGAGGACTCACCGTCGGGGAGGGGGAAGGGGGAAGGGCGTACCGGGGAGGAGGTGCCGGCAAGGAGGGAGGTGCTGCCACGGAGGGTCGACGCAGAGGTGTTGGCAAGGAGGAGGCGCGGAGGACGGCGAGGAGGAGGCGCAGACGTGCCGACGAGGAGGGAGGCGCCGCCGCGGAGGGTCGACGTAGAAGCTGCCGGCGAGGAGGTGCCCGCGAGGAGGGAGGCACCGGCGCGGACCCGCGAGGAGGTGCCGGCGAGGAGGGAGGCGCCGGCACGGAGGGCCCGCGAGGAGGCGCCGGCGAGGAGGGAAGCGCCGCCGCGGAGGGTCAACCCGGAAGTGCCGGTGAGGAGGTGCCGGCGAGGAGGGAGGTGTGGAGGACAGCGAGGAGGAGGCGCGGAGAAGGGCAGGTCTGTCGGCGTCGTCGTCTGCGGCGCCGGTGTTAGGGTTATTATCGCAGGCGGCATCCCTTTATATAGGCGGAGAAAGACAAAGGCGGTTGGCAGACTCGGGCCCCACATATCGGTGAGACCAGTATTATTATACGGCGGAAGTGGTTGCCATCCGCCGCTAAAAACGCCATGGGCCCACATGTCGGGAATTTGTAACGGCGGTTGGCAATGTCGATCGTCGGTAAAAAAGATGGTGGGACCCACCTGTCCGTGAGACCGAAGCCTAAAACAGCGGTCAAGGTTGCCACCCGCCGTTACAAAAGCAACGGGCCCACCTATCGGGCATTTGTAACGACGGTCTATGTTTCCAACCGCCGTTAAAAAGGCATGGGCCCACCTGTCAGGCATTGATAACGGCGATCAAAGTTGCCAGCCGCCGTTAAAAAAGCCATGGGCCCACATGTCATTGAAGTGTACATTGGTAGATTTGTAATCTAAAACGGACTATTTTTAAAATGATTTAAATAGTGATAAATTGTTATAGTTTGCAGTAAAACAAAAAAAATAATGTTCTTTTGAAGAAATAATTAAATGTCGATAAAATCCAATAATATGCCAAAATTAAAAACAAATATTAATTCGTACACATAGAGTTATGTCATAAACATAAAAATGCATATTACATGCCACTTGACAATATAAGTAACATAGAGGTACATCATCCTTGGACTGTTTTTCCTTCGCAATCCGAACGCATGTAGGGCATTTCTGCAGAATATCTCGAGCCTTGTTTCTATGATTCCGAACTTACTTGGATCAATAAATAATGGCACTTCATCGTATTGGTTATATTCATCTTGATCCCGCATATTCTCCACTCCAACGACTCTTTGTTTACCGGAAATAATAAATGTACTTCTTTTCATCCTTTGGGTCAAGTATATAGAACACTTGTGCTACCGCCCTAGCGAGTATCCAAGGGTCATCTTTGTGACCGAATTTGTTTAGATCGACAAGGGTCAATCCATATTCATTCACCTCCACCCCTTGTGAGTATTGCACCCATTTGCATTTAAATACAAGAACAACGAGATTTTGTCCGTAATTAAGTTCCCATATTTCCTCGATGTATGCATAGTATGATGTCAAATTGTCCTCTTCATCATAGGCATGTGTCCGAATACCGCTGTTTTGACACTTGCTTTTCTTGTCCTTTTCTTGAGTGTAAAAGGTATGGCCATTGATGTCGTACGCCCGAAATGTAACCACACTCTTCAAAGGCCTCATGGCTAACCTTCTCAACATTTTTTCGTCTACGGAGTCCCCACGTGGAAGCTCTTGGTTCTCAAACCATGATGTGAAGGTTTTCTTGTGCTCCATTATGATCCAATCTTCTATCATGTCCATGTGGTTTTGGTGAAGCTCACTTAGGTGTTTCTCAAAGTATGGGCCCACAATCCCCGTCTCGTTGTAATACGCTAAAATGTGTTGCATCCACTATTTTGTGGTCATGGTCGATGAATGACTTCCGTCCTCGTGTACCTTTTCCGGACAGCCGGCCCTCATGATGAGACACGGGAAGACTAATAGCTCCTCCATTTTTAATATAGTCGGCACAACACTCAATAATCTCCTCGGTGTTCTATCCCTCAATCATTGAACCCTCCGGATGAGAACGAGTTCATACAAAGCATTTCATTACATACATGAACCGCTCAAAGGGAAACATATGATGCATGTAGATGGGGCCCAACGCAGCAATCTGGTCAACGATATGAAGCATGAAGTGTTCCATGGTATCAAAATAGGAGGGAGGGAAGCACATCTCAAGCATGCACATTGTTTCATTCATATGGGTCCGTAGGTCATCCAACTCCGCTTTATCGATCACCTTCTTTGAGACTACGTTCCGTAAGTAGTACGGACAAGTTATAGTTAACTTCAACCACTCGGGTTTCACAACCCCGATGGCGACGGCTAAGAACACCGAAAGCATTGTGTGACAGTCGTGAGTGTTGTAGCCACTTATCTTTAGCTCTTCCATGTTCACGAGATTTTTCACGTTCGATGAGAATCCGATGGGACACTTAATCCCGTGTAGACACTTGCAAAATGCTATTTTCTTCTCACGCGTAAGGTTGTAGATTACGGGAGGAAGATAGTATTTTCCGTTCGCCCTTTCCTACGGATGGAGCTCGGGTCTAATGTCCAGTGCCACAAGATCTCTACGTGCACCGAGTCCATCCTTTGTCTTACCGGGTAGGTCAAGAATAAGTCCGCTAGTGCTGTCATATACGCCCTTCCCAATGTGCATCCGATCGAATGCATGAGTCACTTCAAGTTCCGCCTAGTAATTGACGTATCCGAAGAAAATAGATTGCTTCTTAAAGGGCGTGTGGGCTTTGCACTTTGGAACTCCCTTCACCGGTTTGCCAAACACAACTTTGATGTTTTTTACCATCTCGAATACGACACTAGGGGTCCAACGTCGAGGTTCTTCGCGTTCCTCAATAGTGCCATCGAACCGTCTCTTCAACAAGCGATACCTATGGTTTCATGCTAGGAATCGACGGTTTCGTGTGTACACTATCTTCCGGGATGACGGAAGATACACATGGGATGTATCATCAACGCATAGAAAACAACCATACTTTTCTTTGACCTGTCCCGATAGCGTCCTTAGCGCCGGGGAATCAATTATCGTCACAAAAATGATGGCTTTGAGCAAGAAGGACGCTCTACGGTGCTCATCCCATATACTAACCCCTTCTAACCACGGTTTCGCATGTCTTCCAATAATGGTTCCAAGAACACATCTATGTCGGTCCCGGGTTCTTTCGGACCGGATATAAGGATTGTCAATAGTAAGTACTTTCTCTTGTTACACAACCCTGGTGGAAGATTGTATATTGACAAGTATAACTAGCCAAGTGTTGTGCGGGTTCCTCAATTGACCATGAGGATTCATCTCATCTCGTACTCGAGCAAAACGTATGTTCCTTGTCTCTTGTGACATCCCCTCCGGGACACCCAGGAATCGGTATAGAGGGACACTCGACGAAGCGAGTTACAACGAAACATCATCTCATGTAAGCTAGAATATATACATCATGGTATAATACAACCAGGTTTTCGAAATACAACCATTCGTACAGCGGAAACATAACATTATTAAAGTTTAATATCCTACGAGTATTTCAGCGGAAGCTTGTTCCGTTATACAAAAAAAGACTTGAAACGATCAACGTGATGTACCGAGCCCACACCACGGTCCTTCCTCTTCACGGCGTGGGGATTCGTTCCCATTGGAGAGAACCTCCCTCAGGACACTCGCTCCTCTTCCGGAAACTACCATACAAGTCCTGGTAGTACGACTCGTTCCCTGAAAGACAACGAACAAACCCCGAGTATGCTAATACTCAGCAAGATCGACCCGTCAACATGGCACGCTAAGGCCGACGCCTAGTATGCAAAGGCTTTCCGGCTGTGGGGTTTACTCCTTTGCGAAATCAGCATTAAAGGGTGGGTCCTTACTTTCAATATTTTAGCTCACATTAAGTTCATTAACCATGGCATTAGCAGCCTATCACTATTGCAATCAAGTTTTCAAAACAAGACAAAATAGATCATTATTCCTTTCATCTCTCATCTTCATCTTCCATATTATTTACTACGATGTGACGAGCTAAACAAGCGGTACTCATTTCTGCCGAGGGACGACGATTCGAATCGATTTTATACCAGCTAGCAAAACCCGACTACACGACGTATACGCACCACACTCGGTCGTATACGACAACTTTTCCCGCTAGCACCTGACGGAAGACTAGCCATTTCCAACTCCCCGGGAGTATGGCGACTCCACGACTTCCCTCGTGGCCGACCCATCTCCCTCCCGTGAGACTATCCTCTCACTAACAGACCGATAAAGAGAGCCGGCTATGCTACATCTCTAGGGCGATAGGGTACATCAGCTTGCTAGGCCCATGATACAAGCATGTAGTACGGTACGTTCAAACTTGTTCAACTAAGCCGACAACGGTACGGTCCTTGACCGAGTCGGATGGGGCTATCACCTTTCAAGACCTGATCTCCGTCATGCCCTTTCTCCTATGGGGCCCATCCGGTCTCAACTTCATTAACATCCTCTCCATCTTAGTGCCAACACAAAAACCCTTAAAGCCTCCATGCTTTAAGATTCCCTAAAACATCTACCGTTACGACTATGAATTAAGCTTAGCCTCTATTGAGCTACCCGTACCAAGTATAGTAAAAACAAAAGGAAACCTACAATAATGCAACTAGGTATCAAACATTCCCTAACACTTAATGCACAAACATAATTGAACTATGTGATAAAATAAAATATTTAAAAACATAGGTAGGATGCACCGGGCTTGCCTTGATACGAGTCGGGGTTAGCTTCCTCGGCGCGTCGATCGACTTCGAGATTCCCTTCGCCTACTTCGACCTCGGGTGGAACCTCGATCACCTCGGAACCTAGGTCGACCAACAATGCGTCGCGAATCACAATCATGTATGCATGAATGAGCATGATAAGATTATGCAAAGGTTTTATTAATTATGTTCGATAATTAATAATTTACTAATTAATGCTTCATCATATTGGTTAAGTGAAAATTCATAATTAAGCATGTTCATTAAGCAAGTAATTAGCAATTGGTTATGCTCATTAATTAATGCTTAATCAAGGTTATTAATTATTAATTAGGCATGGTCCCTAGTTAATAATTAATTAAGTTCATTACTACTAATCACTTAGGTTTAGCAATTACTAAATATTCTGTTTAATAAATAATAATTAAATCATTATTTAAGTGACATGTGATAATAGGATAATTAAATTGGAACCACATGAAATAATAAAATTTAAGTTTAATTTTGGAAAATAATTTTCATAATTAATTTCGTCTACGAGTATTTCCTTCATCTAATTAAATTATTTTTCTTCATTAAACATGTAATTAACATAAAATAATAACTTTTCTTTACACAAAGAAAGGGATTAATTACTATCTATGAAATAAAATTACTCAAAATAAATATTTTATTTTATAAACAAATAGCTCTTATTTTTCCGAGTCTAACAAACCTTGTTTTGCATTTTTTCGATTTTTAATGAATTTTCTATGAATTTTCGAAAATTGAAATGGGTTCTGTGCCACACACTGGGCTACGGGGTGGCCACACCCGATCCCCACGTGGCCACACGCGATCCGGCGGCCTTCTTGATATTGGTGCTGTTCAGTGCTGTAACTCTATTTTAAACTCTACCGCTCGGTCCGGCGGTAGTCCCGACAAGTCGTCCGGAAAGACATCCGGGTACTCACGGACTATGGGTATATTCTCCGGACTCTTACCTATAGCCTTATTAACCATTGGCAGCATAGCTTGGGAATAAGTTAAGAGTAAGCAATCTCGACCATGAACAGGAGAGTTCGGATATACGGCTCGAGATGCTATATCCAATACTCGCCTTATGGAAATTCATCCATTGCATGTCGATAATTGCATCTAACCCTTGCCCATCCAATATGATCAATGAAGTGGAATAAACCTTGCTACCCAATTTTAATGGCATATTGGCAGCTGCTTCATTTGTAAGAATTTTACCCCCAGGTGTTGAGATAATATGTGTCCATGTCAACTTGGATGGTGTGATGCAATGCTTAGCAATATATGACTTGCTGATGAAATTATGCGTAGCTCCCGAATCAAATAAAACCATAGCAGGATGATCAGCGATAGAAAACATACCCGCTAAGATTTGCCCTCCTTCGGGTAGCTCCTCGGCCGTAGTAAAGTTGGCACGGCCGTCTTCACCGGTGTATTCTTGGCTGGTGCCCGGGGCTGATTCTGCGGTTGTCCTTGAGGTCTAGGTGTATATGGTGCCTTCGTGGATATGGACAACTGCGATAATAATACCCTGGACGGCCACAATTGAAACATGGCAGTCCATTCCGTTGCGGTGCTTGATTCACCGGTCCGGGATTCCGAGTATTCTGCTCGCTGATAGGGCGGACGATATTGATTCGACCGCTGTTGCTCGAGATTGTTGGGCTGGCTGAGACTGCCGATACTAATTTGGACGAGAAGGCGTGTGCTGATAGCGCCGACCCGAGGGTGCAGTGTAGACCAGCCTATACTTCGACGGTCCGCCACTTTTTTGTCCAACAGTCGGTCTTTTCTTGTTCTTCTCCATCCGGTGAAGGCGGATAGAATCTTCCAACGCGATAGCATCATCACGAAGTCATTGAAGCTATCGGTCTTATTTAGCACCAGGCGTGATCGTAGCTTGGTACTCATTCCTTCCTTGAACAGATTCTTCTTCTTGGTATCCGTGTCCACATGTTCGGGAGCGTATCGAGCCGGACGGTTGAATACCTTAGAGTAGGTATGCACATTCATGTCCCCTTGCTTCGGTGATAAGTTCCTTTCTCTTCGGTTCATTAAACCTTCCGGAATATGGTGCTCCCCGAAGGCTTTGGTGAACTCTGCCCATGACACTCGATGTCCTGGAGGGAACATCGCCTTGTAGTTGGCCCACCAAGCTCCAGCAAATCCTTGCAATTGCTTGGGAAGCGAAGAGTGTCTTCCGATGATCCGTGCATGGGAACAACTCCAGCTTCGATTCAATGGTGCGAAGCCGGTTATCGACTTCTAATGGTTCACCCGCATCCGAGAAAACAGGAGGGCGAACCGATAAGAAGTCCGAGAAAGTCACCCTCTCTTCCGGGACATTTCGGTCTTGGTGACGTTCCTGTGGAGCGAGTGTTGCGGACTAATTGCTCCAATAATTCTCGCTGCTCCGCGCGAGAATCCAGCACAGCTGCGATTGCTCGTGCCAATGTCGGGGTGGTGGTGTTGTTTCCACCCCGCGTTGAGAACTCTCCGGCTCATCACGTCTTCTTGTTCCAACCATTCTGTCCAAGGAAACCTTTAAGTTAGACATCTTCATTCCAACATAATGATGGAAGAAACAAGAATACATAAATGAGAAATTCCAATTGAATCTTATGCAACAACGATCTTTATTAGAACAACCACCAAATCCATAAACATATGCTCATACGTCCATGTTACAACGATTTCTAAAATACACTCATGCGTTGTTACATCACGCTCGTTATTTAACTAATGCCTATTTTACATACTAATTCTCACACTTGCTACTAGCTGTTGACGGTCCTTATGGTCCAATTTTACCGTCAACATGTTGCATCTTTTTGAATCAAACACCATCACCAAGAATAGACATAGGGATTATTTCTAACAAATTCCACTAGTCTTGGTGAAATTATGAATGCAGGTGCAATTCATATGAAAACAGGGGAAAACATGCAAGAAACATGGACTTTGCAATCGACGGATTTTCCCCGGACTAAAGAATATAGTCCAAAAGCCCAAAACCACAAAACAGAGCCTCAACATCAAACCAAGCAAGTGGATTGGGCCGAGTACACAGCCAGGGGAAGGCACCGAGAGAAGAATCAAGCCCAGGGGAGTCTAGGCCGGCTCGGCCGAACCACCCTAGTGGGTTCGGCCGAACCGACAGTGGGCCCCCCGGCCCATCTTTCTCTCGGCGGTTTGTCACCGACGTCCGGAGGTCGGTTCCACCTGCAATTAATGCCACCGACGTCCGGAACCGCCTCCAAGTTGCCGACCTTCCAAGGCTATAAATAAAGGGCTACACCCCCTCTCTCAACACACCACCAACATCAAGATACAAGACAAAACTCTCATCCTTAGGCCAAGGGCCTCTTGTATCTTAGTAGAATAGGAGAGAGGGCAAGGAAGAGGAAGGAGTGTTCCTCCCTTTTAAAGTGGAGTAATATTTCCTTTTCTTTTACCTTGGCGTATAAACACTCTTTTTGGTGATTTATACGTGGTGATCTACTTATCTATCGTGACATATCTTTGTGTTAGACGTAATTCTTGTTATACTTGTTTACGGGATCATCGCTTCGCAAGAAGTGCTCTAGCTTTCGAACTCGGCTCTAGGCCGAGGCTAGAGTAGTGGTCAATAGCATAGACGTGGTGTCTAGGGCCGGAGATCGCCTTTGTTTGCTGTGTGCCCCACGGTTTGTAGAGGTAGGTGGCAGGAAGTGACAGCCCTGTCATCCAAAGGAACCCTCCACGTTCGGGTACATAGTAGAGCTTTCGTAGACCGGAGTGGCTTGGCGGACCAAGCCTAAGACGGTGCCCGAAGTAAACAAGTCTAGCTTGCGTTCGTCTACCTTTAAAGGATAAATAGATAAGAGTCACCCTCTCGACCCTATTTTGCTACGTTGTCTTGGTTGTCCTTGGGTAAACTAACCTTGTTGCAGAAATACTCTGTTCCTCGCGGATATAAATACGATACCTTGGAATACTCCCGGGTGAAGTGCTACAACGGTATTCCGTGCGCTTGCGGATTCATTCGTGACGTAAGAAATACCAACAAGCATTTCCGGCGCCGTTGCCGGGGAACGGTTGTTATCTTTGTAACGAATCAGGTTTGCCCTCGTAATCTATCTTACTTACCGTTCTGTTTTTATTTATTTTTCTTACATTCAAAATTTCACAAAAACATATCATGGAGTCACACCCAACCATCCAATCTTTCTCCACTCCACGGGGTGAACTCTTAGAGCCACCATCATCATCACAACCTATTTCTTCACCTGGCTATGAGTTCTCCCCCGATTACATTTCGATGATTAGAGGTTTATCCTTTTCGGGTCTTGAACATGAAAATCCTTATGAACACTTGCGAGAGTTTGAACATTTGTGTTCATGCCGATTGATCCATGGCATGACACAAGAAACATTGAAGTGGAAGTTGTTTCCCTTCTCTCTCAATGAGAAGGCGAAGCAATGGTACACTTACACCGCTAAGAGAGTGAACGGTGATTGGAAAGAATTGCGAGACAAATTTTGTCTAGCATTCTTCCCCGTATCTCGTATCACTTCTCTACGAGCGGAAATAATAGGCTTTCGACAAGAAGAAAAGGAAACCTTAAGTGCGTCATGGATTCGGTTCTGTTCTCTAACGGACTCCGGACCAGAATTATTGCTCCCCGAACCCGTTTTATTACAACACTTTTATTCGGGATTGAGCAACGATACCGCACTTTATCTTGACACGGCCGCGGGTGGATCTTTTTCTCATAAGACCATAGCGGAAGCACACGAACTTTTGGATCGAATTGTGGAAAACACACCTTTTTCCGCTGACTTACTCGTAGAGCCGGAGTCGGAAGATGAGGAACTCGTTGTGCAAGAGACACAACACTTGGTGCCCATGATGGAGCACCTAGCACTCGAGTCCTCATCTAACACAAGAATAATGATAGAGGAAGATGAACCTCTTGATTTCCCATTTGAGTTCAAGGAAGAAATTTTTGAAGATTTTGGAAACACCTTGAACTACTCCTATCAAAAGAAACCAGCACTCCCTGCACCAACCCCCGAACCTATTGAAAAATCTCTTCTCGTAAAAACTGTTCGGAAGTTGACAGCAATTATGAGCGATGAATGGTTGATGGAAAACGAACTTTCTTCGGAAGTTCTTCGACTTGATCATCCTAGATCAACCATTCGTGGCTCAATTCGGGGAGTAATGGTAGATGTTCTCTATAATCCTCTAGTAGGTGCCAACATCATGTCCGAATCTTTTGCTTCAACTTTATTTGGAAACGAGACATGGGCACCTTCCGACAAACTCCTTAAAGCCCCACCGGGGCAATTTTTTGAGAGTTTGGGGATCATTAGAGATGTTTGCATTAAGCGTAATGAAGCAGAGGTTTCCTTGGACTTTCACGTTTTCGGAATCCCGGATTTCGATGTTTTGGTCGGTCATCCCATAGAAAAGCTTTTCCTAGGGATATCACCTTCAGGAACCTTAGACTTCACCCTCGGCAAGAAAACTTTTTCTCTTCCTATCATTCATGCACAAAACTCTTTTGCCGAGGAGCCGCTTGTGGAAGAAGAATGCATGAAGGAGGTTATGGCAATTTTTCCTCATGAAAACCCCGAATCATCCTTGGATGAAGATGCTCTTGATTTCATTTTAGAAGAGGATGATTCGGCGGAAACTTTTGAGCTGCCCGAAACTTTTACACCTACGCCACCTCCCGTAGAGCTCAAAACTCTTCCACCAGGCTTGCGCTACGTTTTTCTTCACGGAAATCCCGAAACCCCTGTCATCATAAGTGACAAGCTTTCGGAAGAGGAAACTGCAAAACTCTTAGCCGTGCTAGAAAAACATCACTCCGTTTTTGGGTACTCGCTTGGAGACCTCAAGGGAATCAGCCCTGCTCTTTGCACCCATCGCATTCCCTTAGACCCCGATAGTACACCATCTAGGGAACCTCAAAGGAGGTTGAACAATGCGATGCGGGAGGTCGTTAAAAAGGAGGTCTTAAAACTTTTACATGCCGGCATTATCTATCCTGTTCCACACAGCGAGTGGGTGAGTCCAGTGCAGGTCGTACCCAAGAAAGGAGGAATGACGGTCGTCCATAATGACAAAAATGAGTTGATCCCTCAACGGTGCGTCACGGGATGGAGGATGTGCATAGATTACCGAAAACTCAACAAGGCTACAAAGAAGGATCATTTTCCGCTGCCCTTCATCGATGAGATGTTGGAACGGCTGGCAAATAATTCTTTCTTTTGTTTCCTTGATGGGTATTCAGGATATCATCAAATCCCCATCCATCCCGACGATCAAAGAATTACCCATCAATGATTTCCTACGCGATGACATGCTGCTCCTAGTGAGGGACTCACATCCATGGTACGCCGACATTGTGAACTTCATGGCAACGGGGTACGTACCACCCGGAAAGAGCAAGAAACGACTCATCTATGAGAGTCGCCGTCACTTATGGGAAGAGCCCTTCCTTTACCGTGTCTCGCGCCGATGGATTGCTAAGGCGATGTGTGCCCATACCCGAGAGCACACGAATCATTGAGAAGTGCCATGCATCGCCATACGGGGGACACTACGGCGTGTTTCGTACACGGGCCAAGATATGGCAAAGTGGCTTCTTTTGGCCAGCCATGTACGAAGACACAAAGGAATTTGTCGGGCGATGCCCGAATGTCAAAAAGTTGGAAGCATCACGGCAAGAGATGCAATGCCCCTCAACTACAATTTACAAGTCGAGCTCTTCGACGTATGGGGCATTGACTTCATGGGACCGTTCACCAAGTCACATGACTGCGAATACATCTTGGTGGCGGTAGACTACGTGTCTAAGTGGGTGGAAGCAATGCCTTGCAGGGCCGCAAATGCCAAGCATGCTCGTCGGATGTTCCACGAAATTATCTTCCCAAGGTTTGGAACACCGAAGCTAGTGATAAGCGACGGAGGGTCACACTTCATTGATAAGACCTTCCGAAGCTTCCTAAGAGAACTTGGATCAAGGCATAATATCGCTACTCCATACCACCCTCAAACCAGTGGGCAGGCCGAGACCTCAAACAAGCAAATCAAGCGGATCCCGCAAAAGACCGTAACAGAAATGGGGAAGGGATGGAAGGACAAGCTACCCGATGCACTATGGGCATACCGTACAGCATACAAGACACCCATAGGCATGTCCCCATACCAGCTCGTGTACGGGAAAACATGTCATTTACCCGTCAAGACGGAACACCGAGCGTATTGGGCCATCCGGAAATGGAACATGGACTTTAATGGTGCCGGACGCAAAAGAAAAATGGAGATAGCTGAGTTAGAAGAATGGAGAGACAAAGCGTACCACAACTCAGCTATATACAAAGAAAGGACAAAAAGGTGGCACGACAAAAAGATAAAGATAAAGGTATTTAAGGTTGGAGATAAGGTCTTGCTATTCAATTCACGGGTGAAACTCTTCGGGCATGGAAAATTAAGAAGTAAATGGGACGGACCATACACGGTTATTGACACCTCGTCACATGGAGCAATCACACTTCAAGACGACGAAGGTAAAATATTTAAGGTAAATGGTCAGCGCCTTAAAATTTATTTCGAGCCCGATAAAGATAAAGAATTTGATGTCATGCACTTGATTAATTTAAATTTTCTCTCATGATATCTCTTTCTTATCTATATCCCGTAGTAGCTCTTTCCCCGAAATAATTTTAGCAAGCAATCAACCGTAAAAAGAAGGAGACCAGTAGGGGCCCGAGTACGGTTCGGCCGAACCCCCTTGCTGGTTCGGCCGAACCAAGTACAGACCCCAAACGGTCACTTTTTTCTTTCATCTTTTGTCTCCAACGGTCACAAGATCAAATCTCCCCGCTTAGTGCCTTCCATGCTGCGAGAAAAATCAAATTAATTCTTTCCATGCTTTTATCTATAAATGAAGGTGTTTTCTTTCATCTTTCCCTTGCACCTTTCTTCCACCTTGTCCTTTTCGCACAAAAAAAAAGCTTTTGCCCAGCACCATGGACAGTAGCATCCCAAGCCTCGACGTCTCCGTCACCACCAGCGAGCTTTGCCGCCAAGTCGGCCTCGAAGACATCCTTGATCATGTCTCCATTCCCGGCGAGCAAGCCTTGATGATCCATGATCTACCGCTCGCTATTGAACCTCCACCCACAGCAGCAAGAACACCCTCCAAGAGCTCTCCCGCTGCTGTGGCACCTCGCCAAAAGAAGGGGAAATCTACCCCCAAGAAGAAGAACGCCGACGCCGCCGACAACGCTCTCCCTCCCGGAGAGAAGTACGTCGGCACCCTCGCTACCAAGAGCGGGCAGGTGGTGCACCATCAATATGAGGGGCGCAACCTGCCTAGCCCCATCAAGAAGCCCGGCGAGAGGTTCAAGATCAAGGGAATCCGCGGTGGCGGAAAGCAGCTCATCCCGCCGCTCACCTCGGCGGAAAAGAGAAACGCCCGCGAATCCGTGGGCGACACTCCTCCTAAAAGGATAAGGAGGCGTCTCTCTCCCTCTCCCATCAAGAGGGCAGGGGGAATGTATGAAAGCGAGGAGGAGAAAACTCCTAAAAAAAGCCCCTACCAAATCCTCCTCGCTAAACACGTTGATCTCCGCGAAGCCCATGAACGCCTACGTGATAATGTCGCGGAGATCAAAGACGCTATTGAAGACTTGAAGGATGCCCGGGCGAGCCATCGCCGCAGCACCAACTCCAAGATCAAGCGTCTCTTCAAGGACGCGGGAAGGAGGACGAATACGACGTTTAAAATGAACCTTCCCGCGTTCATCATTTCTCGCGAGCGCATTTAGTTTAATTTCCTTTTTTTTTTCAATCATTTTTCAATTCCTCAAGATTGCAATGCGCCTGCTCTTTTAAATTTTTAATCATATTAATGCTCCCCGGTCTTCCCTTACCGGTAGAGCAAGTTTTGTTTCGAAATATCTTTGTCTATTTTGAAGAAAACAGGCAAAAAGGCAAGTGTGGGGGGACATCGCGGAAAGCAAAGACAAACACATGCGTAGCGCGCGAAACATCACGAGGAAAACAACACAAGCACAAACTGCGAAACAGAGCACCGGTGGGGCCCAGGCCGGTTCGGCCGAACCCACAAGGGTGGTTCGGCCGAACCCTGGTGGGTCCCACTCAGCCCTCGCTTCCTCGTGGCACTTGAGTTTGTTTCCCACACTTCCTTTTTGCCTACTTTATTTGTCAAGTTCATTCCGAGACGCGAAAAACAATTACTAAAACTTGACCAACTAAAACTTGGGAAGATTTCTTTTGAATACCTTTTCCCAAGTCTCTCCCTAATGCTCTCATGATGATCTTGCACACTTTTTATTACTCGCTTCATCACCACTTGCCCGTGAACAAATAATCAAATCCATAGGACCCATGTTTTTCTAGATTATTGGCAAGTGTGATATGGCTCGACGAAATGATCTTATGCTTAGCTTACCGAGTCCTTGGGAATTTTATTTCACAAAACAAAAATACCATGGCTTTATGCTCCTCTCTTGATACAAAAATTCCTACCAATGCCATATGATGATCATACCTTGCAAAACTTACATACATATGCTGCTTGTGATTGCAATGAGCTTTACCAAAAATTGAGTGACCCTAGAGAGAAACTTGTCATGCTCTCTTGATCAAGATCACGTACACTCCACCAGGGCTAAACTCCTACACTAGGAGCTAGCACCCCACCAAAATAAAGACACTCCTCGTTTGCACCTCTTTTTACCTCTCTCTCCCTCTCAATCACGCATAAACGAGACATGGCTATGTAAAAGCTCACACGGATGAGCAATGAAAAGAAAGCTCACAAAGATGAGCAATGAAAAAGAGAGAAGAAAAGAGATGCTCAAGCATAGAGCAAGAAAAGAAAAGAAAGAAAATAAAAAGATAGCCATGTCTCGAAAAATGCAAAATAAAGAGAGGTCAATTGCAATAGGAGTTGTCACTTTTTCATATCCATACACACACGCACTTCTTGATCAAGGTTACATGACTTGGCTTCTCCATGGATCCTTTCTTTTGGCTTAGCAATATTTGTGATACAAGTATGCCTCTCTCATTCCCTACCGAGCTCCACATACAAGCCTAAGAAGTAGGAAAAAGAGAGGCAACACAATGCCTTGGTGAGGAAAACACTTTTTGAGCGATTCAAGAGAATCGAAGAGGAGCGGGAGTCATGTTGTTTATTTTCAAAACTTTCAAAAAAAAACCCAAGGTGCTTAGTGAGCAAAAGTATAGTGACTTGAGTCATGAGCTGTTCCACTTATCAATCATCCAAGATTGCATGTTAGCCACCGTCATGTTCACAAGTAAAACGGTGTGGCTTGTAATAACATGTGTGCAGGTCTCTAAGGGGAGAGATCTCTCAACTTACGCTCCCACCTTTACTCGAGGACGAGCAAAGAGCTAAGTGTGGGGGGTCTTGTTGACGGTCCTTATGGTCCAATTTTACCGTCAACATGTTGCATCTTTTTGAATCAAACACCATCACCAAGAATAGACATAGGGATTATTTCTAACAAATTCCACTAGTCTTGGTGAAATTATGAATGCAGGTGCAATTCATATGAAAACAGGGGAAAACATGCAAGAAACATGGACTTTGCAATCGACGGATTTTCCCGGACTAAAGAATATAGTCCAAAAGCCCAAAACCACAAAACAGAGCCTCAACATCAAACCAAGCAAGTGGATTGGGCCAGTACACAGCCAGGGGAAGGCACCGGAGAAGAATCAAGCCCGGGGAGTCCAGGCCGGTTCGGCCGAACCACCCTAGTGGGTTCGGCCGAACCGACAGTGGGCCCCCCGGCCCATCTTTCTCTCGGCGGTTTGTCACCGACGTCCGGAGGTCGGTTCCACCTGCAATTAATGCCACCGACGTCCGGAACCGCCTCCAAGTTGCCGACCTTCCAAGGCTATAAATAAAGGGCTACACCCCCTCTCTCAACACACCACCAACATCAAGATACAAGACAAAACTCTCATCCTTAGGCCAAGGGCCTCTTGTATCTTAGTAGAATAGGAGAGAGGGCAAGGAAGAGGAAGGAGTGTTCCTCCCTTTTAAAGTGGAGTAATATTTCCTTTTCTTTTACCTTGGCGTATAAACACTCTTTTTGGTGATTTATACGTGGTGATCTACTTATCTATCGTGACATATCTTTGTGTTAGACGTAATTCTTGTTATACTTGTTTACGGGATCATCGCTTCGCAAGAAGTGCTCTAGCTTTCGAACTCAGCTCTAGGCCGAGGCTAGAGTAGTGGTCAATAGCATAGACGTGGTGTCTAGGCCGGAGATCGCCTTTGTTTGCTGTGTGCCCCACGGTTTGTAGAGGTAGGTGGCAGGAAGTGACAGCCCTGTCATCCAAAGGAACCCTCCACGTTCGGGTACATAGTAGAGCTTTCGTAGATCGGAGTGGCTTGGCAGACCAAGCCTAAGACGGTGCCCGAAGTAAACAAGTCTAGCTTGCGTTCGTCTACCTTTAAAGGATAAATAGATAAGAGTCACCCTCTCGACCCTATTTTGCTACGTTGTCTTGGTTGTCCTTGGGTAAACTAACCTTGTTGCAGAAATACTCTGTTCCCTGCGGATATAAATACGATACCTTGGAATACTCCCGGGTGAAGTGCTACAACGGTATTCCGTGCGCTTGCGGATTCATTCGTGACGTAAGAAATACCAACACTAGCTAGCACTCTACTCTTCTTCGTGTAGGCTGGACGTCACTTCCTGGCTTAGGGAACTGCCTGTCTCGGATTCTGCATCCTCTAGTTGTGGAATCTCCGTGAAGTCTATAACTGAATCCACGTCCATTATCTCTTCAGGATCCTCCTCTTCTTCTTCAGATTCAGCCTCCACGGGATTTTCCTGCACTACTGGTTCATCCTCAGGAGGTTGCTGTCCTATTGCTTCATTCAATATCGCATTGTGTGCTTGTAGTAGATCTTGCTCTAACTGAGTGATCAGGGCATGTGCGTTTGCCAGCTCCTTAAATTGAATCTGCTGCTCCTTGTTTAGCAACTGCGCCTCTCTAAGTGCTAACAACTCCTCCTTTTCCTGCGGTTGTCTCTCCAGCCTTACTATACGAACATCCTCCCTTTGTCCTCTTACTTCACTAACACCGGTACTCGTGCTGTCCATCTCTGTGGAGAAGTACGAATATCAGATACAAGTCGAAACTAATCCTATTATTTCAGCAATCCTTTTACTCTAGCAACTGCATAGATATATTACTTGATGAGGACATCCCTCCATTGTCAGATATTGAGCAAGACCGTCAGCTTCACAACTACACTTACGAGAAGCCAATGACCCGGGCCAAAGCCAAACAAATACAACATGAGGTGAATCTTTTCCTTAATGATTGTGAACTTGAATTTCATAAGAATCATGTACTGCCTAATGGAAGTACATTACTTGTTCTCAGGTTTGAATCACAAGACAAAGGCACGGGTTGAGCACTTGAAGGCAAAGAGACCCAATGGAGGAAATTCAAGTTGATGCGTTAATGCACAGATTTTGACTTCCATCTTCGCGGTAAATTCTGTACCATCCTGATTGGAGCAACCCCAAGTATTATAGATGGACAGAAAGCTCTTGAAGTCTACTTTCATATGCAACAAACGGTGCATCCATTGGACTCGTGAGTAGAGAGTTATGCTCATTTTAGTAGAGACTACTACAGACCCTTTGTATCGCGTTGTGTTCCTTTTTGCCAGTTTGAGCTTGTCCGATCTGAATAAAAAGGAACAAACCGTTGTGTTCCTTTTTGCCAGTTTGGGCTTGTCCGATCTGAATAAAAAGGAACAAACTCGTAGCAGACTTAGCATTTTCGTGTCGGGCCTGTTTGGAAAGGCCCAAACCCAGCTAGGAGGGGTGTTCCTAGTATAAATAGCACTATGTACATCTGCTGGAAACCCTAACCACGAATTGAACTCAGAAAAATAGAGAAGCCAAGTGCTCTTATCCTTAGGGTTGTGCCATTGTTGCCCCCTTGAGGATTGGGAGTTTTCTCTACCATTTGTTCTTGTGTTTCCTTGTGATTTGCAAGAGCTTTGCCTCACCTTTGCGTGGTTCAGGTAGGCATCGACCAAAGCGTGTGGTTGGGCGAAATCTTTTGTCACAGGTGGCTGTTCTAGCAGCTGTTGGTGCCATCGGTTCGTCAGGTTGCACGGGTCAAGTTATCCCTCGATCCTACGACGAGAAGATCGGGCAAGCCCCCGCATCATCTTGGTATTCAGAGCTACGGTTTCCTCCGTAGGATCTTTACCCCTGTTATCCCTAGTATTCCCCTTTGTTTTCCCCTTTGTTTGCTGTCCTAAACTGAAAATCCCAAAAATTTCTACATCCCACAACCCGATCTGAAATTTCAGTGAGTTTTGTTAAGTTCTAGTCCAATAGATCGAGTTTGGTTGCTGAATCTTTGTGTTCCCCTTCGTATTCCGCCTCTGATTTGTTTTCCCCATTTGTTCCCCATCAAGATTTGTGTTTTTCCCTTCGTTTTTGTGTTCTTGGTCGAGTCCATTTTCAGCCCGAAACATTTTCGCGGCCAGATCTGAAATTTGGACACCACACACCAAAACATGCATAACTTTTGCATATGAAATCCGTTTTTGGTGTGCTTTAGCTCGTTGGAAAGCTGGTTTCAAGGCCTATCAGAATATTAGGTGCTTGCATTGTGAATCTTGCAATTTGTTACTGATTTATGCACGAAAAGCTTCAGTTACCACTGCTCTTGAAATTTCAGATTGCTGAAACTGAACTTTACTTTGAGTGGCATTCAGTAAAATTCAGTAGTGAACCATCATACTATCCTTTGTGAAAACTTTGAACCTATTGAGACTAGTTGTAGGTTATTGCTTGGGCTTTGCATGTTGCTGAAACTGAAAGTTACTTCGAATATATATATTGCATTGTAAAATTCTCTGGTGTGCTGATTTCAGTAGCAAAAAGAACAAAAAAAAAGAGAAAAGAGAACAAGAAACAGACCAAAAAAAAAAGAGGATCAAGTGCTGAGATCACCACATTGAGTGTACTTCTGTATTGTTCAGTTTCATAAAGTCAACATTTGTGCAAATCTTGTAGCCCCATCTTTTATGTAAGCAATCAGCTAGCGTCTCTCCATAACTTGTGTAGCATTTGAGCTTTGTTTTTGATTGAAATTTTCAGTTAGCTCTTTTCCTTGGCTGCAACAAGTTCCCCCATCTTGTGTGTGAGTTGCTAAACACATTTTCTATATACATTGTCTTGCATTTCAGCAACTCGACTTTGTTATCTTGGTTGGATTTTTACTTAACTTTACAATAGCTTGAAGTTTCAGATTGCATACCACATATATAACCTTCCAAGCTCCACATATAAGCCTATGTTTATGATGCATTGTGACTTTGATTTCGCTTGATCTATCACCTTTGTCGTGCCTACTACCACCAAGGTTTGTGCAGCTCGCAAATTTCAGCAAGGACGCATAAGAACAAACGTGGTAAGAGAAGGTGAGATTGAGTGATTTCCACAACATACACAATTTGGATTTGTCTTGTGTTTTCTACTAATCATGGCAGGAGAAAGTGGAGAGCAACAACCAACTTATGTTACACAAGATCAACTGAAGAAGTTAGTGGAAGACTTCAATAAACAGCTAAATGACAACATGACCAACATCCAAGCCACAATGGTTGCTGAAGTGGTGAAGGCTATGAAAGAAGGTGGCGCCACGGGTGTACATGATGAAGAGCTGAATGAGACCGATGAGGAGTTGGCCGCTCGGCTACAGCGGCAAGAGCAAGCAAATCTGAACACCCATGTGCATGGTCGTGGTGGTGGTGCCTTTGGCCGAAGAGGAGGCCGTGGGTGTGGACGTGGTGCTGCACCTGAAACTGACCCAGAAGATACATTTAGGTTGCACCGCAATGATAATTTTCAGCGTCGAAACCGCAATGACAATGATCAGCCCAATGAAGAGAAGTTTGGGAAGCTAAAATTCAGCATGCCCAAATTTGAAGGCACATCTGATCCTGATGCATATCTCACATGGGAGTTGAAGGTTGATAAAATCTTCCGTGTGCATAATTATTCAGAGGAGAAGAAAGTGCATATGGCTGCACTTGACTTTGATGGATATGCTCTCATTTGGTGGGAACAAATTCAGAACCAAAGAGAGGAGAATGGTGAATTACCAGTGGCAACATGGGCTGAGATGAAAAGAGAAATGCGAGCACGTTTTGTTCCAAAACACTATAAACGTGATCTCTTTGACAAGCTGCAGAATTTAAAGCAAGGAAGCAAGTCCGTGGAAGAGTACTACAAAGAGATGGAGCAAGCCATGATTAGGGCTCGTGTGCATGAAGATGAAGAGCAGTCCATGGCACGTTTTCTCTCCGGCCTTAACAAGCCAATCAAACGTGTGGTGGAATTTCAGACCTACAACACTGTTGTGGACCTAGTGCATATTGCACAAAAGGCTGAAAGACAATTGCAAGAAGATGCTAGACCAAGCAAACCATCCACATTCAGCTCAAGAGCCTCATCAAGTGCTCCAAAAACAGCAAGGTTTGATTTGGGACGAGGTATATTTTCACCCGGTTCAAATTCTAACTCCAATGCTCGTTCTGCTACTGCTGAAAAATCTGCTGCATCACCCCATGCTGGAAAATCTGCTCACTCAACACCATCAAAGTCCGATGTTGCAGCGGGTTCCACCTCTAGGAGTAGTGGAATTCAATGTTTTAAGTGCTTGGGCAGAGGTCATGTGATCAAGGACTGTCCAAACAATCGAGTTGTGATTGTTACCGAAGGTGGAGAATATGATTCAGCTAGTGAAGATGAGTGTGAACTCCCAGCTGAAAATGACAAGTGTGATGATGCTCAAGAAACAAGCCATGATGACTATGAGGACTGTCCTTTTGAGGCCGGTAACACAATTGTTGTCACCAAAGCATTGAGTGTTCAGATCAAAGATGAAGAACAAGCGCAGAAATATAACTTATTCCAAACTCAAGCTAAGGTGGACAACAAGCTGGTCAAGTTGATCATTGATGGTGGCAGCTGCCACAACCTTGCTAGCAAAGAAATGTGTGACAAATTGGGGCTGACCACGATCAAACACCCTCACCCATATCATGTCCAATGGTTCAACGAAAGTGGAGATGTCAAGGTGCAATATATGGTGAGAGTCACTTTCAGCATACATGATTACACCGACACCGTTGAGTGTGATGTTGTGCCCATGACGGTTTGTCACTTGCTATTGGGAAGGCCATGGCAATTTGATAGGCATGCTTTACATGATGGATTTGCAAACACATATGCTTTTAAATGGCAAGGAAAAGGTGTCAAGTTGCTGCCCATGACTCCCACTCAAATCATAGCAGCCAACATGCAAAGAAAAATGAATGAGAGTGAGGGACAAAAGAAAAACACTAGTGCTGTCCACAAATCGGTGAGTGAGCGCCACAAGCCAAACATGAGTGGAAAAGGAGAGCTTGAGAGAAAAAGCATGGTCATGGTAGCCACCAAATCTGAAATGAGAGAAATGAGAGAAAATCCCGCTTCATGCATTTTGTACTCTTGTACAAAGATGCAATTCTTTCCACTAACGACATGACCTCTCTTCCTAGTGTTGTTTCTAATGTGTTGCAGGCTTTTAATGATGTGTTTCCGGAGGAGATACCTGCTGGTCTACCTCCACTTCGAGGGATCGAACATCAAATTGATCTCATCCCCGGAGCTTCACTTCCAAACCGGCCACCATACCGCACAAATCCGGAAGAGACAAAGGAAATTCAGCGGCAAGTGCAAGAGCTACTCGACAAAGGGTATGTGCGTGAAAGTCTTAGCCCTTGTGCTGTCCCTGTTATTCTTGTTCCTAAGAAAGATGGTACATGGAGAATGTGTGTTGATTGTAGGGCTATTAACAATATCACTATTCGATATCGTCATCCTATTCCTAGGCTTGATGACATGCTTGATGAACTTAGTGGTGCTGTTATATTCTCTAAAATTGACCTACGTAGTGGGTACCATCAGATTAGGATGAAGGAAGGAGATGAATGGAAAACAGCTTTCAAAACAAAATTTGGCTTGTATGAGTGGTTAGTAATGCCTTTTGGTTTGACTAACGCACCCAGCACTTTTATGCGCTTAATGAATCATGTTTTGAGGGCTTTCATTGGAAAATTTGTTGTGGTTTATTTTGATGATATCTTGATATACAGCCGTACCATGAAAGAACATGTTGAGCATATAAAAATGGTTTTGGAGGTGCTTAGAACTGAAAGGTTGTATGCTAACATGGAAAAGTGCACCTTTTGCACCGACAAAGTTGTGTTTTTGGGCTTTGTTGTTTCAGGACAGGGAGTAGAAGTGGATGAATCAAAAGTTGAGGCTATCAAGAATTGGCCCACCCCTGTCAACGTGAGCCAAGTGAGAAGCTTTCATGGCCTTGCTGGTTTCTACCGGCGCTTTGTGAAGAATTTCAGCACCATTGCAGCCCCATTAAATGAGCTAACAAAGAAGGGTGTTGAATTTGTGTGGGGTAAGTCACAAGAAGCTGCTTTTCAAGAGCTAAAGAATTGTTTGACTTCAGCCCCATTGCTTGCTTTACCTGATTTTCAGAAATCATTTGAGATAGAATGTGATGCTAGTGGGATAGGCATAGGAGGTGTCTTGATGCAAGATGGCAAGCCCATAGCTTATTTTAGTGAGAAACTTGGTGGTGCTCAACTGAATTATCCTGTTTATGATAAAGAATTGTATGCTCTAGTTCGTGTGCTTGAAACTTGGCAACATTACCTATGGCCTAAAGAATTTATCATTCATTCTGATCATGAGGCTTTAAAATACTTGAAAGGTCAAGCAAAACTGAACCGTAGGCATGCAAAGTGGGTTGAGTTCATTGAGTCTTTTCCCTATATTGTCAAGTACAAGAAAGGGAAGGAAAATGTTGTTGCTGATGCTTTATCTAGAAAAAGTGTTTTGCTTAATCAATTGCAGGTCAAGGTTCCAGGATTAGAAAATATAAAGGAGCTATATGCCACTGACCTTGTTTTTGCAGAACCATACTTGAAGTGTCAAGAAGGGAAAGGATGGGACAAGTACCATTTGCATGATGGGTTCTTGTTCCGAGCTAACAAATTGTGTGTTCCAGATTCGTCCATTCGTTTGCTCTTATTGCAGGAATCACACATGGGAGGATTGATGGGTCACTTTGGTAGAGAAAAGACTTACATGATGTTGAGTGATCACTTCTACTGGCCTAAGATGAGGCATGATGTGGAGAGGATGGTGCAGCGGTGCGTCACTTGTCATAAGGCCAAATCAAAACTGAACCCCCACGGTTTGTATACTCCACTCCCCACTCCAAATGCACCTTGGGAAGACATAAGCATGGATTTTGTTTTAGGCTTACCTAGGACTAAGAAGGGGAGGGATTCAGTTTTTGTTGTAGTGGATAGGTTCTCAAAAATGGCACATTTTATTCCCTGTCATAAGAGCGACGATGCGTCGCATGTAGCTGACTTGTTTTTCAGGGAAATTGTGAGACTACATGGCGTGCCTAGAACCATTGTTTCAGATCGTGATGTGAAATTCATGAGCTATTTTTGGAAGACTTTGTGGGCCAAACTTGGGACAAAGTTGTTGTTCTCAACAACTTGTCACCCACAAACTGATGGACAAACGGAGGTGGTGAACCGCACATTGTCCATGCTGCTACGGACAATGATCAAGAAGAATCTCAAGGAGTGGGAGGACTGCTTGCCCCATGTTGAGTTTGCATACAATAGGGCAGTCCACTCGACAACACAAATGTGCCCATTTGAAGTTGTGTATGGTTTCAAACCAATAACACCACTTGACTTGCTGCCACTTCCACTTCAAGAGCGTGCAAATATGGAGGCCTCCAAGAGGGCTGATTATGTTAAGCAAATCCACAAGAAGACCAAACAAGAGATCGAGAAGAAGTCAAGATACTATGCTGCAAAGGCAAACAAGAATCGCAAGAAGATGATCTTTGAGCCTGGTGATTATGTTTGGGTCCATCTTCGGAAAGACAGATTTCCAGAGAAACGCAAGTCCAAGTTGCTGCCTCGAGGTGATGGCCCATTCAAGGTTCTTGATAGAATAAATGACAATGCATACAAGATTGAGCTTCCGGGAGATGAATATGCAGCGAGCAACACCTTCAATGTTGCTGACTTGTCTCCGTACCACGGTCATGAGCAATCAGAGTCGAGGTCGACTCTTTTTGAAGAAGGGGAGGATGATGAGGACATCCCTCCATTGTCAGATATTGAGCAAGACCGTCAGCTTCACAACTACACTTACGAGAAGCCAATGACCCGGGCCAAAGCCAAACAAATACAACATGAGGTGAATCTTTTCCTTAATGATTGTGAACTTGAATTTCATAAGAATCATGTACTGCCTAATGGAAGTACATTACTTGTTCTCAGGTTTGAATCACAAGACAAAGGCACGGGTTGAGCACTTGAAGGCAAAGACACTCAATGGAGGAAATTCAAGTTGATGCGTTAATGCACAGATTTTGACTTCCATCTTCGCGGTAAATTCTGTACCATCCTGATTGGAGCAACCCCAAGTATTATAGATGGACAGAAAGCTCTTGAAGTCTACTTTCATATGCAACAAACGGTGCATCCATTGGACTCGTGAGTAGAGAGTTATGCTCATTTTAGTAGAGACTACTACAGACCCTTTGTATCACGTTGTGTTCCTTTTTGCCAGTTTGAGCTTGTCCGATCTGAATAAAAAGGAACAAACCGTTGTGTTCTTTTTGCCAGTTTGGGCTTGTCCGATCTGAATAAAAAGGAACAAACTCGTAGCAGAACGTCCCGAACGGACTTCGTATGCGACCAGGGCGTCCGTTTTGGTGCAGGCTGTTTCTGGACTCCGAAACAGACTCAAAGTCGACTTTGTTTGGGCCTCCAACTTGACATGGACGTCCTTGCTGGCCCTCCACGCCTCTAACATCCACCTTAACCATATTATCATCATCTCCATGGTTCCTAACAATAATTAACTCATTAGGTAGTAATATATTCTCAAATATAAATAAAGAGATCATTAAGAACATGCTCACCTATAAATTCAATTGTCGTGCTCTAGTTTTTGTCCTTGAATTATGTATGTGTATTGGAGGAGTGATGGTTATATCAGAGGGTGTGATGTCCTCATCATCCTCCCCTCTTGATGAAAAGCCGTCCTCGGCGTCGCTGGTGCTAGAATGATTATTTCGAAGGATATCATTTCCTTATTGTTCTCTCCTTGAAAGCAATATGTTCTCGGTTTGACCATAGTTTTTGAAGATATCGTAGGTGGAAACCACCAATGCTTCCCTTCTTGTGATTGACCCTGTTTCTTAAAAACAAAACTAGAGCAACTGGATTTTACATGATTAGTGTTACTATAGCCCTCTAATTCATCATATTGTTGCTCTAACAAAGAAGATTTTTGTTGCAAACAAATATAAACTCGATGCACCATATATTGTCCTTGACAATTATAGTTTCCTATATAGTGATATGTATGTCTAGGCAACCAAGGAAATTCAGCACATAAAAATTCTTCTCCAAACTAATTAGATCACAGAGAGTATCAAATTCAATGTAAACTAAAGTACTTAAAGAAAACAACAATTTCAACTCATCAATTTCAGAAGCAATCGGAAGCAAGGTTATATTATTAGCACAAGTATTTTCATTCATTAGTTGTTGCAAAGGTATAAATGAAGCATCAGCACACAATTCCTCTTTATCACAAGGATCGTCAAGCAAATCATCATGTGACAAAGATAAATTCAGAGATGGTTCCACTAACAATTTCTCTATGATAGCATGGTTTGTAGAAAAATTCTGCACATCAATATAATTCTCACCTCCTGTGAGTGTAGCACAATTGGCATTACCTGTGTTCTCAACAAGAGTAATAGGTGCAATGTGAAGTGATGGTTCTGAATTTGCACATGAGCTTCTGAACACCTCATTTTCTTCCACTTCATCCTCATCCTTTTGTATATCCTGAAAGGTATTAGCTCCAACAAGCGGCACGGAAATATGATGTTCTTCTATCAATACAGATTTAGATAAAAGTGTTGGATCATATAAACCCTCCCATTCTTTTCTAAAAGGCGCATTCTTTCTCCTCTCAAATCTTTCTAGATCAGCTTCTAAAATTTCGGCAGCACTCATAGGTTTAAAAATTATTTTAGTACCATTATGTTTCAAAGAGTATCTATTACTAACAATATTGTGCAGAACATTGTTTCTATCAATCCAAAGTTTACCTAGCAACAAATGACATGCTTGCATAGGCACTATATCAAAATCAGCATAATCCTTATAATTACCAATAAAAAAATTGATATTTGTTGGCATCTCTTAAGGTCACGCGGAAAGAAACACGTGACCGCGGGAGAGCCAAGGGTTTAAGTCACTTGCACTATTTAACCAAATAATCCACATCCAAGTACAAGTACTAGATATGTATTATAAGGTGGGTCATGAATATCCGCAAGCGGACGGATAACCCGTTGTAGCATTTCACCCGAGAGTATTCAAGGGTATCGTATTTATATTTTCCCAAAGGAAGACATGGTTGATAAGAGTACTTATGCTCATGGTGTTACAAAAGAATGATGAAGTAATCACATTCCAATGCAGGGGTTAGGAGCAATAAATTGAGGATAGTGTGACACACACCAAGGCAATGCATTCTCTAATAAAAGGTATAGAGGCAATCCTAGATGAAGCTAAACTAGACTAGCAGACCACTACTCCTAATGATACAACATTCATATGAGTGCGCAGCTTCTACCTAACATCCAAGATCATGCAAGCGCAAGCAAGCGTCTAATGCCTAGGCATCATCGGGAGATCCGTCTTACGCGAGGTCCGCCTCGCGACTCCGGCCTTTTAGACTCCTATGCCATGCCCGAACGTGGAGGATTACTTTGGATGACAAGGCTGTCACTTCTTGTCACCTACCTCTACAAACCGTGGGACACGAAGCACATTCAAAGGTGGGTAGATAACCCCAGCACCATGCCGGCGTCACTAACCACAACTCTAGATCCCTCGAGGCACCCCAATCCTACGGATCGACATGGTGGTAAATCTAGAGCACCCTTGCGGGACGATGAACCCGAAGCCTATTCATAAGAACACTAGTCTAACTAGCATAAGCCAGACGAAAGGATCAAAGCTAGCACTAAGTCATGCAAAGGCGTTCGTCGCTCAAGAATGAGCGACGAACGGCAATCAACCAAGTAAGATCAAGAGTAATCGATGATCAAGTATGAACGAACGAAGAACATTCGATATGTGTTCATCTTCTATTAATGAAGAACGAAGAACGAACGATGAACTCATATGAACGAACGATGAACGATCAAGCAAGATCATGACTACTCTGTCAAGCTCATGACAAGGATATAAACGAAAGTATTCCATATATAAAAGATCAAGTCTTACAAAGAGAGGATACAAGAGCTATACCCAATTCTCCACAAGACCTTGGGAGCAATGAGGCAGCCCACTACTAAGCCTAGCACTACCTAGAAAGCCTCTAAACTTCTAGTGTGAGGAGAGAATGATCCTTGTGTTGTTGTGTGTGTTAAGGAGGGGGGTACCCCTCCTTATATAGGCTTGAAAGGTCGGCTCCCGGAGGCGGTTTCGTAGGTCGGTGGCATTTAATGCGCGTGGAACCGACCTCCGGAGGCGGTGGGCAAACCGCCGGAGAAAAGTGGGCCGGGGGGCCACCATCCTGGTTCGGCCGAACCACCCCGGTGGGTTCGGCCGAACCGGTCCCGGCCCCTCCCGGGCTGGGCTTTGGCAGTTGGCTCCCCCACCGGATGTTGGTCTTTGATCCAGGTGCTTGTGGCCTTCTTTGTGTTGTATTTCGTGGTCATTGGCCTTTTATCTTGGAGTTGATTCCCGCGGCGAAGTGGAAGTTTTGTAAAAGTGTTGATTTGTCGCCTCGGGGCCCGGAATTCATCATTATCCACCTGCACACTAAAAATCTAGAGGTACAAGTGGAACTAGGTTATTTCTAAGTAAAATGCGTGTAAGACACGCCTAGTCCTTCTCATTTATTTGACTAATTGACTGGTCGAAATTGGTCCGTAACGACCGTCAACAAGTCCCCCAAGCTTACCCCTTGCTCGTCCCGAGCAAGTAGTGGAACTTTAGGTTGTTGATCAGGAGTTGCTATAATGCCTACTTCTCAAAGGTACCAAGTGTATAACAAAGATACTCATCCTTGAGTTGAATAAGTTGGCAATGGTAACTCACCCTTCCCCTTAGTCCTCATGGGGCTTTGTGCTTTTCACTTTACCTTGGGCGGTTGAGAGAGAGAACGGTGTATAGAGCATTTATTTTCTCTTCCCTTGTCTTGCTTTTTATTCTCCGGAAGTTTTCCAAAGGATTTTTTTTTCAAGTAAAACCACGTTCCACAAGTGATACTCTCGAATCGCTCTAGTGGTGTTTGTATTCCTCACCAAGGCATGTGTATTGCCTCATCCTACATCTAATAGGCTTTTGTGGAGCTCAAGGTAGGATATGAAATGAGGCATACTTGCATTCATATTTTGCAAAACCAAAAGAGTGGATCCATGGAGATAGCAAGTCATACAATCGTAGATCAAGATGTGCAAGTGTGAAAATGATGGTGGTGGTGTATGTGACTACTCCTCTTTTTGTTTCACCTCTTTTTATTTTGGATTTTGGGCATGGCTATCTTTTCTTCTTTCTTTTTCCATGCTCGAAATGAGAGCAGCTTTTTTTTTTTTTCTTTTTCTCATGCTCATCTTTTGTGAGCCTTATTTTCTTTTTCTTTTGCATAGCCATGCCTTCTTTTGATATTTTAAGAGAGGTGATAAAATGTGAGGAGTGTCTTTATTTTGGTGGATGGCATGACATGTTGCTAACTTCCGGTGTAGAAGTGTAGCATATGAGGTGGAATGTGTACGTGATCTTGATCATGAGAGTATGAAAAGCATCTCACTAGGGTCACACAATTTTGATAAAGCTCAATGAAGTAACAAGTAGCAAATGAGTAAGGTTTTCAAAGGAAATTTGCATATGGCTTTGGTAGGAATTTATCATCACTTGGGAACTTATAGATTTCGCAATTTTTGGGAACAAAATTCCGGAGATTTCAAGTTCAACTTAGGACAAGATCATAGCAGCTCTTTTTACCATATCATCATCTCACAACAACTTAGGTGCAGCTCAAGCATGTGCAGCCCACAAGTTTCAGGTTCTAAACAAGTTTTGCCACCAACAAACTCAAAACTAGGAGAGTTCTAAATTATAAACTAGGCACATGAGAGAAATAAAACAGAGCAACTATTCATCATCTCAACATAGAAAGACTAGCAACATACTTGCAGCGCATAAAAGGAAACTAAGCTACTTCTTTTTGTTCTTTTTAGTTTTATCATTTTTATTTTGTTTTTCATATGAGAGGCAAGAACAAGCAAAAACAGGAGACAATAAAGGATACAAGTTGCGATACATGATACCTTAGCGAGGGGTGCTGCCCCCCCCAAGCTTGTTCTTGCTCATGGGTTTGGTGGAATGAACCCCATGTGACGGAAGTAAGCCAAAAGATCGGCTCGTTGTTGCTCCGTCATGTTGGTGAGGGTGGTGAGCTGGGTGTCGGTGCGCTCTTGCCATTGACGATTTTGCAAGATGTGTTGGTTGAGCGCATACTCGGTGTCTTCCGCCGTGGTTTGGAGTCTTCCCATTTGTGAGGAGAGGTTGTTCATCTCCTGCTCAAAGTTGTAGCCTTGGGCTGATCCGGAGTCGGTGGAGTGTTCCTCCCATTGTTGTTGTGGAGAAAACAGCCCCGGGCCATATCCCGGAGTTTGCCACGCCGATCCCCCGGCCATGTGAGGTGGCGGGGCTGGGTACCCACCGGGAGAAAGCCCGGGGTGGCTGTACCCCGGCCCGCCATGAGCCGTGGGCTGCGGTGTGGGCATCTCGGAGGTAGATGGCTGTTCCGATCTGTGCGCCCCCTGCGAGAAGATACACTCCTGCGAGACCGCTCCGCTTCTTGGAGCTCAATGGTTAGATTTTTGAGAGTATACAAACGAAGGTCCGGGTTAGGTAACCGAAACTCGTTTGTATATCCCACAAAATAATATATGAGGGAATCGTTCGGACCATTCTTAAGAGAGTGACCTTGAATAAGATAATCTTTATTTATAAGAGAGCGAGGTGTAGCAAGGTATTCAACATTAGCATCATGTAAAGCTCCCACCCGCATGGCAATTCGTGTCACTAAAGAGGTACATTCAATTGGTCCTATCGTCCCAAGATTTTCTATCCATTGGCGAATCATGGCTTTCACGGGAGCAATCTTAATTTTATCAACCGCAGCAAAAAGAATTTTTAGCTCATCCTCGCAGCACAATTCGAATATCACTCCTTGGAAAAAGAGTGATAGCAATCCACATGTGCATAAAACGCAAGGTAGGATGATGGATGTGATTAGCTCTAGGTCGCACGCAACTAGGAAGACCCGTAATCCTCTCCCAAAAAGCATGCTTTGAAAACCGAGGAAGGGCACCATCCAAGTCGGTATTGCAGCGAGTATTAAAGCCAAGAAGAGTGCTAAGTTCTTTCCAAGTCAAACGGTAGGATTCACGGAAAAACCGAAAAGAAATTCCTTCATCTACCGTTCGTAGGGTGCATAAAAACTGAAGTGTAAGCAAGCGGGAACCCGGCTCATCTACACTAGCAAAATCTGTCCACCCTAAGGCTTTAAATACTTGAGCAAATTCAGCATCCATACCTATTTTGTGCAGCAGCTCCGTGTCAAATGCTCGCGTAGGAGCAAAGAGGCGGTGTTGGAGAAGCGTGTAGGTGTGCGTCTCGTACTCGCCCACTAAGTCGAGGTCGGTGTCGGTGAGGAGACGATGCTCGATGTTGCCCTCTTGCCCTTCTTCCTCGACTTGTGGTGGTGAACTTGGCGGTGACTCGACTACGGGGCGTGCGCGGGTGCTTCGACGTGAAGAGCTTGAACTTGAGCGTGAGCTCAAGGACCTCTTGATCGACCCGAACAGCTTCTTGGCACCGGTCATGGCTGCACACAAAGAGAGCAAGAACACAAGAACAACAACGCCGAACGGGTTATGTGAGGGAAAAATCAAATTGGCGACACCGTCGGTTGTTCATGTGAGCAAGAAATCGCAACTCGAGAAAACCAAACAAAAACAACTCAAACCAAAAACTAGAAAGCACACCAAGAACAAAAGATTTCTGCAGAACTTTTAGGCAATGAGCAAGTGAGGGCAATGGAAAACTTGAGAGCAATGAGAATGAAGTGAGTGAGGAGTGGAAATGATAGTGTGAGAGGGGGAGAGAGCTCCGGCCCGGCCACCTCTACTTATAGCTCACGAAGTAGCCGTTTTTGAACGTTAGAAGGGGCATATGACCGTTGGGAAAAAGGACAGACCGAGCAACGGTCATAGCAGTTCGGCCGAACCAAGGAGGTGGGTTCGGCCGGCCTGCTCGTGGGTCCCTCTTGCTCCCCTTTTGGCCCATAGCCCCCAACGGCCAAATGATCATTGACCATGGTTGCTACGTCCGGATATTCCTCGAAATATTTGCTCAATAAGAAATCCAAGGAAAGTTGCCTCAAATTCAACTTTATTCGAAAAATCAAATCTTGAGAAAAAGTGTTGGAGAAAATTCCAACATGCAAAAATTGTTTTTGGGTTTTGTATAAGGATACAAGGGTTGTCCAAAAGTTTCAAACAAAAGTAGGAAAATTTGGACGTAAAAGGATTTTGGTTTTCAAATTTTATATGCATGGCGAGTGGAAAAAAAAATCGAATATGTCTAGCGGAAAATCCAAATAAATGAAATGAAAATTTTCTTGTGATAAAATAGAGTATGCAGGGAGGTTTTTATTATTATTATTATTTTTTTTTAAATGCATGTGGTGGAAAACAAAATCAAAAAGAAATCGAAAGATAATACCGATTTATCCTGTCGGCCAGGGCTTCGCCATTTTAAGTCCGGCGAGCGAGGACTTCTCCATTTCTTTTCATCCTTGTGGTGCAGTGCCCTTTCCCTGGAGAGGAGGATGAAGATGGCTGCACCTTCTTCACTTGCCACACTTGGTTGGTCTTTGTTGATGTAGGTGGCTTTGTGTCTTGAAGGACCGGCTTCTTGGCCCATAATCCCGGCCTTGCCGTTGCAGTGCTTCTTGGGTTGGTACCATGACGGATTCTCAATTTTGTCAAGTTGCTTCCAAAAGGCGACGAGACTATCCGTCTTTCTTGGTGTCACTTCAACTTCACGGATGTTTGAGGGATTTGGTCCATACTTGATCTTGATCATTGAGCATTGTTCTTTTCTTGGTTGAAACTCAAACTTTTCCTCCTTCCCCTTGATGTGGAATCGGATTTCTCCATTCCCAACATCAATTTGGGCGTTTGCGGTACCGAGGAAGGGACGTCCCAAAATGAGGGGCGTGTTCTTGTCAATATCCATCTCAAGCACCACAAAGTCCACCGGTATGAAGTTGCCTCGAATTTTTACCGGCACGTCTTTGGCTATTCCCGCGGGGTAGCGGACCGAAGAGTCCGCCAATTGCAACCTCATTGGTGTAGGAGTCAAGGTTGTGTAGCTCAAACGATCAAAGACTTCTTTGGGCATCACGCCGACGCTTGCCCCAAGATCACATAAGGCTTGGTCGAAGTGGTGTGCCCCAATGGAACATGATATTGTGGGGCAGCCAGGGTCCTTCTTCTTTTCTCGAAGCCGATTGAGTATAGCTGCGCTACACTCTTCGTGAGCTTGACCATTTCCTCGTTGGGTAATGGTCTCTTGTTGTTGAGGATGTCTTTAAGGTAACGTGCATATGTGGGCACTTGCACCATGTCCAACAATGGCACGTTGACATGAATCCTTCGGATGGTCTCGACGAATCGAGCAAATTGTTCATCCTCCTTTGGCTTCCTGTTTCGTGAGGGAATGGCAAGAAGCTTGTGTCTTGAAATTCAATTCCATTCTTCCCGTCACTTGGCTTCGGTTCTTCTTCTTTTTCTTTGGTAGTAGAAGGGCTTTCCTCCTCCGGTTCGTTCCTCGTTCTTCTTTGCTGCATGGTTAGGATATGGCGGATCCCGAGTGGATTTTCCTCCCCTCGTGGTAACCACATTAACATTTTCCAAAGAAGACTCGGGTTGCCCCGGATCTTCCCCGAATTAGAACCAGGAATAAGAGCAGCTAGCTGAGCAACTTGGGTTTCAATCATTTTATTAAAGCTCAGCTGATTTTTGAAAGCAGAGGAGAAGCCTTCTATTTGTGCAGTTATGTTTTCTAAGACTTTGTCATTGGCAGCAAGCTTTTTGTTGATAGATTCGTTGATTTTAGCTTGGCCATAAACCAAATCTTTCAAGGAAGGCTGATTATTGTTAAAGCCGGAAAAATTGTTACCTCCTTGATATGATGGTCGGTTTTGGTTGTACCCTTGTCCTCCGTTTGGACGATACCCGTTGTTGTTGTTCATGTAGAATGCTTCTTCATGGGTATGGGGGCAATCCTTCCCCATGTGGCCGGTGTTCCCGCATTCCTCACACGTCATGTGTGAGTCCAATGCATGAACACCACCATTTGCGTTGTGTTCATCCAAGCGTTTTATGAGGAGGTCAACCTTGGCGGACAAGCATGTCCACCTCCTTGACAGGGTGTACGCCTCTTGAGCGTGTTTGGAGTCGATCATCGCTCCACCCTTGATTGGAGACCATCTTCTCTATGAGTTCTTTTGCTTGGGCAACGGTTTTGGAGAAGAAGGCTCCTCCAGCGAGCGGCATCCATATGTCCACGGGTCGTTGGTGTCAACCCGTTGTAGAAGTGTTGAAGAATGAGCCATTCCTCCATCCCATGGTGAGGACAGGCCGAATGTATTCTTGAAGCCTTTCCCATGCCTCGGGCATGGATTCATTTGTCGCTTGCTCGGAAACTTGCAATTCTTCCACGAAGGGCATTGGTTTTACCCATCGGGAAAAACTTGGCGAGGAACGCCGTGGAACATTTGTCCCAAGTGTCAATGCTTGCACGATTGGCATAGAACCACCGTTTCGCCTTCCCAAGGAGGGATAGGGGAAACAGCGAAGTCCGATAGCATCTTGGTTGACTCCGGCCGTGGCCGATGTGTTGCATATCTCCAGGAACTGTTGGAGATGAGAGTTGGCGTCCTCGGAGGCCTTTCCACAAAAGGGAATGGCTTGCACCATAGTGATGAGGCTGGACTTGATGTCAAGTCCTGCGGCACCAGCGTCGACGTTGGGCCCAATGGGCACATTGGCGACGGAGGGCGCAGAGTAGTCACGAAGGGTCCTTTCAGCCATGAGTGTTGAGGTTGATGGTGCGGAAGATGCGGGCTTGCTTGTCGTGGGTTCTTGAGGAGAGACAACGACGCGAGGTCGAGTCTTTCTCGCAAGAGCCTCGAGATTATCAACGAAGTTTTTCGGCAAGTTGAATCCACGCATGCACTATCCTGTTTCCACATTGAAGAGAAAACAGATCAAGGTTAGCTCGCAAAGGTAATGATTAAATCATCATCAAGTGTAATCATGAACATTCATTGTATTCTTATTAACCAATGTCTTCCCAAGCAACGGCGCCGGAAATGCTTGTTGGCATCTCTTAAGGTCACGCGGAAAGAAACACGTGACCGCGGGAGAGCCAAGGGTTTAAGTCACTTGCACTATTTAACCAAATAATCCACATCCAAGTACAAGTACTAGATATGTATTATAAGGTGGGTCATGAATATCCGCAAGCGGACGGATAACCCGTTGTAGCATTTCACCCGAGAGTATTCAAGGGTATCGTATTTATATTTTCCCAAAGGAAGACATGGTTGATAAGAGTACTTATGCTCATGGTGTTACAAAAGAATGATGAAGTAATCACATTCCAATGCAGGGGTTAGGAGCAATAAATTGAGGATAGTGTGACACACACCAAGGCAATGCATTCTCTAATAAAAGGTATAGAGGCAATCCTAGATGAAGCTAAACTAGACTAGCGGACCACTACTCCTAATGATACAACATTCATATGAGTGCGCAGCTTCTACCTAACATCCAAGATCATGCAAGCGCAAGCAAGCGTCTAATGCCTAGGCATCATCGGGAGATCCGTCTTACGCGAGGTCCGCCTCGCGACTCCGGCCTTTTAGACTCCTATGCCATGCCCGAACGTGGAGGATTACTTTGGATGACAAGGCTGTCACTTCTTGTCACCTACCTCTACAAACCGTGGGACACGAAGCACATTCAAAGGTGGGTAGATAACCCCAGCACCATGCCGGCGTCACTAACCACAACTCTAGATCCCTCGAGGCACCCCAATCCTACGGATCGACATGGTGGTAAATCTAGAGCACCCTTGCGGGACGATGAACCCGAAGCCTATTCATAAGAACACTAGTCTAACTAGCATAAGCCGACGAAAGGATCAAAGCTAGCACTAAGTCATGCAAAGGCGTTCGTCGCTCAAGAATGAGCGACGAACGGCAATCAACCAAGTAAGATCAAGAGTAATCGATGATCAAGTATGAACGAACGAAGAACATTCGATATGTGTTCATCTTCTATTAATGAAGAACGAAGAACGAACGATGAACTCATATGAACGAACGATGAACGATCAAGCAAGATCATGACTACTCTGTCAAGCTCATGACAAGGATATAAACGAAAGTATTCCATATATAAAAGATCAAGTCTTACAAAGAGAGGATACAAGAGCTATACCCAATTCTCCACAAGACCTTGGGAGCAATGAGGCAGCCCACTACTAAGCCTAGCACTACCTAGAAAGCCTCTAAACTTCTAGTGTGAGGAGAGAATGATCCTTGTGTTGTGGTGTGTGTTAAGGAGGGGGGTACCCCTCCTTATATAGGCTTGAAAGGTCGGCTCCTGGAGGCGGTTTCGTAGGTCGGTGGCATTTAATGCGCGTGGAACCGACCTCCGCAGGCGGTGGGCAAACCGCCGGAGAAAAGTGGGCCGTGGGGGCCACCATCCTGGTTCGGCCGAACCACCCCGGTGGGTTCGGCCGAACTGGTCCTGGCCCCTCCTGGGCTGGGCTTTGGCAGTTGGCTCCCCCACTGGATGTTGGTCTTTGATCCAGGTGCTTGTGGCCTTCTTTGTGTTGTATTTCGTGGTCATTGGCCTTTTATCTTGGAGTTGATTCCCGCGGCGAAGTGGAAGTTTTGTAAAAGTGTTGATTTGTCGCCTCGGGGCCTGGAATTCATCATTATCCACCTGCACACTAAAAATCTAGAGGTACAAGTGGAACTAGGTTATTTCTAAGTAAAATGCGTGTAAGACACGCCTAGTCCTTCTCATTTATTTGACTAATTGACGGTCGAAATTGGTCCGTAACGACCGTCAACAATATTTTTCTTCCACCGAGAGGCAACAAAATAGGAACCACACAAAGTTTCAGGTCAAACAAAGAAGGAATGTGGCCTACAGATTTTCTCGTAAGATGCAACGACGACGGGTTCCAAACTTTTTTCCTCGGATCAGTGGGCTTAACTATTTTTTTGATTTTTTCGAGATTTTTCCTGCCCGGCGAAGCGGGGACGAGCAGATGCGAAATTTTTTTCTACCCAATTTCAAAAAAATTTGCCTAATTTCGAGTCCCGAAAGTTATGGCTGTTTGAAGGAAGGGACTCCGAATTAGGGTTTCGGTGGACGGAATTGCAATCGGGTAGGATTTTTTTTTGTTTTTTTCGACGATTAATGTATTGAACGGAAACAGGAGTAGGTCTTGTTCATGGGGTGTTGAGTTCGAGATGAAAAAGGGTGGGAGTGTAGGCTGGGACTATGGTAGATGCAGCGGAGGTGACAAAAACTCTCGAGACAAAGCAAAACTTGAGGTAATTCGGCTAGGGTTTCAAGGTGGCACAAACCGACGACGAGAACACGAACTAAACCAGCAACAAAACAATCACTAGAACACAAACTCAACACTACGGACTCTGAAATTGAAACATGCAAAGGCTAAACACGGCTTGGACAGGATGAAACCTAAAACTAAAAAATTTTTGGCTTTTTTGTGGATGATAGGATAATACAGAAACAAATTAAACTAAAGGTAGGGCGAACCTGACGGTGCACCTGAAGCTCTGATTACCACTTGATGTGTACTAGGATCTCGATCTTCCGAAAGGTTCCGATAAACAACGATTTGGCGGAGACTTGACACAAATCGATCCGGCTTCCGAACAACACGTTCCGAATCCCGCGATCGCAGCACCACGTCTCCTCTGGTTATCAACCGTGCAAGCACGATTGACCTCGCCAAGAAGGCTAATCCTTGCCTGCGAATCGAAGAACACAAGCAAGAACAAGATAGAAGCAACCAAATTGCAAATATATGATTAAACTCACGAGTTGGGGTCTCACAAACCGACAAAACGGCGAAACTGTTCTTGACAGAATAATCTAAGCAAAACCCAAACCCTAAGGAAGGGGCGGCGGCTGCTTATGAGGTCCCTAGGGTCGTCCATCCTCCCCTGGACGCAGCCCTAAGTGGGCTTAACAAAATACACGGCCCAAAGGCCAAAAGACGGTGGTGCAACACCGGGACAGTTTCTGGACGTCTTAGTATTTCGGCAATTCCCGACGACTCGGGATGAATTTGGATATGACACCAGCGCCAATGGAAAGGTTATCAAATTATCTTTCCATCCATATAAAGAACGTCCCGAACGGACTTCGTATGCGACCAGGGCATCCATTTTGGTGCAGGCTGTTTCTGGACTCCGAAACAGACTCAAAGTCGACTTTGTTTGGGCCTCCAACTTGACATGGACGTCCTTGCTGGCCCTCCACGCCTCTAACATCCTCCTTAACCATATTATCATTATCTCCATGGTTCCTAACAATAATTAACTCATTAGGTAGTAATATATTCTCAAATATAAATAAAGAGATCATTAAGAACATGCTCACCTGTAAATTCAATTGTCGTGCTCTAGTTTTTGTCCTTGAATTATGTATGTGTATTGGAGGAGTGATGATTATATCAGAGGGTGTGATGTCCTCATCATCCTCCCCTCTTGATGAAAAGCCGTCCTCGGCGTCGCTGGTGCTAGAATGATTATTTCGAAGGATATCATTTCCTTATTGTTCTCTCCTTGAAAGCAATATGTTCTCGGTTTGACCATAGTTTTTGAAGATATCGTAGGTGGAAACCACCAATGCTTCCCTTCTTGTGATTGACCCTGTTTCTTAAAAACAAAACTAGAGCAACTGGATTTTACATGATTAGTGTTACTATAGCCCTCTAATTCATCATATTGTTGCTCTAACAAAGAAGATTTTTGTTGCAAACAAATATAAACTCGATGCACCATATATTGTCCTTGACAATTATAGTTTCCTATATAGTGATAAGTATGTCTAGGCAACCAAGGCAATTCAGCACATAAAAATTCTTCTCCAAACTAATTAGATCACAGAGAGTATCAAATTCAATGTAAACTAAAGTACTTAAAGAAAACAACAATTTCAACTCATCAATTTCAGAAGCAATCGGAAGCAAGGTTATATTATTAGCACAAGTATTTTCATTCATTAGTTGTTGCAAAGGTATAAATGAAGCATCAGCACACAATTCCTCTTTATCACAAGGATCGTCAAGCAAATCATCATGTGACAAAGATAAATTCAGAGATGGTTCCACTAACAATTGCTCTATGATAGCATGGTTTGTAGAAAAATTCTGCACATCAATATAATTCTCACCTCCTGTGAGTGTAGCACAATTGGCATTACCTGTGTTCTCAACAAGAGTAATAGGTGCAATGTGAAGTGATGGTTCTGAATTTGCACATGAGCTTGTGAACACCTCATTTTCTTCCACTTCATCCTCATCCTTTTGTATATCCTGAAAGGTATTAGCTCCAACAAGCGGCACGGAAATATGATGTTCTTCTATCAATACAGATTTAGATAAAAGTGTTGGATCATATAAACCCTCCCATTCTTTTCTAAAAGGCGCATTCTTTCTCCTCTCAAATCTTTCTAGATCAGCTTCTAAAATTTCGGCAGCACTCATAGGTTTAAAAATTATTTTAGTACCATTATGTTTCAAAGAGTATCTATTACTAACAATATTGTGCAGAACATTGTTTCTATCAATCCAAAGTTTACCTAGCAACAAATGACATGCTTGCATAGGCACTATATCAAAATCAGCATAATCCTTATAATTACCAATAAAAAAATTGATATTTTTCTTCCACTGAGAGGCAACAAAATAGGAACCACACAAAGTTTCAGGTCAAACAGAGAAGGAATGTGGCCTACAGATTTTCCGTAAGATGCAACGACGACGGGTTCCAAACTTTTTCCTCGGATCAGTGGGCTTAACTATTTTTTTTGATTTTTTCGAGATTTTTCCTGCCCGGCGAAGCGGGGACGAGCAGATGCGAAGTTTTTTTCTACCCAATTTCAAAAAAAATTTGCCTAATTTCGAGTCCCGAAAGTTATGGCTGTTTGAAGGAAGGGACTCCGAATTAGGGTTTCGGTGGACGGAATTGCAATCGGGTAGGATTTTTTTTGTTTTTTTCCACGATTAATGTATTGAACGGAAACAAGAGTAGGTCTTGTTCGTGGGGTGTTGAGTTCGAGATGAAAAAGGGTGGGAGTGTAGGCTGGGACTATGGTAGATGCAGCGGAGGTGACAAAAACTCTTGAGACAAAGCAAAACTTGAGGTAATTCGGCTAGGGTTTCAAGGTGGCACAAACCGACGACAAGAACACGAACTAAACCAGCAACAAAACAATCACTAGAACACAAACTCAACACTACGGACTCTGAAATTGAAACATGCAAAGGCTAAACACGGCTTGGACAGGATGAAACCTAAAACTAAAAATTTTTTGGCTTTTTTGTGGACGATAGGATAATAAAGAAACAAATTAAACTAAAGGTAGGGCGAACCTGACGGTGCACCTGAAGCTCTGATTACCACTTGATGTGTACTAGGATCTCGATCTCCCGAAAGGTTCCGATAAACAACGATTTGGCGGAGACTTGACACAAATCGATCCGGCTTCCGAACAACACGTTCCGAACCCCGCGATCGCAGCACCACGTCTCCTCTGGTTATCAACCGTGCAAGCACGATTGACCTCGCCAAGAAGGCTAATTCTTGCCTGCGAATCGAAGAACACAGGCAAGAACAAGATAGAAGCAACCAAATTGCAAATATATGATTAAACTCACGAGTTGGGGTCTCACAAACCGACAAAACGGCAAAACTGTTCTTGACAGAATAATCTAAGCAAAACCCAAACCCTAAGGAAGAGGCGGTGGCTGCTTATGAGGTCCCTAGGGTCGTGCATCCTCCCTGGACGCAGCCCTAAGTGGGCTTAACAAAATACACGGCCCAAAGGCCAAAAGACGGTGGTGCAACACCGGGACAGTTTCTGGATGTCTTAGTATTTCGGCAATTCCCGACGACTCGGGATGAATTTGGATATAAGACCAGCGCCAATGGAAAGGTTATCAAATTATCTTTCCATCCATATAAAGAACGTCCCGAACGGACATCGTATGTGGCCAGGGCGTCCGTTTTGGTGCAGGCTGTTTCTGGACTCCAAAACAGACTCAAAGTCGACTTTGTTTGGGCCTCCAACTTGACATGGACGTCCTTGCTGGCCCTCCACGCCTCTAACATCCTCCTTAACCATATTATCATCATCTCCATGGTTCCTAACAATAATTAACTCATTAGGTAGTAATATATTCTCAAATATAAATAAAGAGATCATTAAGAACATGCTCACCTGTAAATTCAATTGTCGTGCTCTAGTTTTTGTCCTTGAATTATGTATGTGTATTGGAGGAGTGCTGGTTATATCGAGAGGGTGTGATGTCCTCATCAAGAACCTCCCTCGGGACACTGCTCCTCTTCCGGGAAACTACCCTACAAGTCGTGGTAGTACAACTCGTTCCCTGAAAGATAACGAACAAACCCTGAGTATGCTAATACTCAGCAAGACTCGACCCCTAAGGCCGACGCCTAGTGTGCAAAGGCTTTCACGGCAGTGGGGTTTACTCCTTTGCGAAATCAGCATTAAAGGGTGGGTCCTTACTTTCAAAATTTTAGCTCACATTAAGTTCATTAACCATGGCATTAGCAGCCTATCACTATTGCAATCAAGTTTTCAAAACAAGACAAAATAGATCATTATTCCTTTCATCTCTTATCTTGATCTTCCATATTATTTACTATGATGTGACGAGCTAAGCAAGCGGTACTCATTTCTGCGAGGGACAGCGATTCGAATCGATTTTATACCAGCTGGCAAAACCCGACTACACGACATATACGCACCACACTCGGTCGTATACGACAACTTTTCTCGCTAGCACCTGACGGAAGACTAGCCATTTCCAACTCCCCGGGAGTATGGCGACTCCACGACTTCCCTCGTGGCCGACCCATCTCCCTCCCGTGAGACAATCCTCTCACTAACAGCCGGTAAAAGAGAGCTGGCTACGCTACATCTCTCGGGGCGATAGGGTACATCAACTTGCTGGGCCCATGATACCAGCATGTAGTACGGTACGTTCAAACTTGTTCAACTAAGCCGACAACGGTACGGTCCTTGACCGACTCGGACGGGGCTACCACCTTGCAAGACCTCATCTCCGTCTTGCCCTTTCTCCTATGGGGCCCGTCCGGTCTCAACTTCATTAACATCCTCTCCATCTTAGTGCCAACACAAAAACCCTTAAAGCCTCCATGCTTTAAGATTCCCTAAAACATCTACTATTGTGACTATGAATTAAGTTTAGCCTCTATTGAGCTACCTGTACCAAGTATAGTAAAAACAAACGGAAACCTACCATAATGCAACTAGGTATCAAACATTCCCTAACACTTAATGCACAAACATAACTGAACTATGTGATAAAATAAAATATTTAAAAACATAGGTAGGATACACCGGGGCTTGCCTTGATACGAGTCGGGGTTAGCTTCCTCGGCGCGTGGATCGACTTTGAGATTCCCTTCGCCTACTTCGACCTCGGGTGGAACCTCGATCACCTCGGAACCTAGGTCGACCAACAATGCGTCGCGAATCACAATCATGTATGCATGAATGAGCATGATAAGATTATGCAAAGGTTTTATTAATTATGTTCGATAATTAATAATTAATAATTTAATTATTAATGCTTCATCATATTGGTTAAGTGACAATTCATAATTAAGCATGTTCATTAAGCGATAATTAGCAATTGGTTATGCTCATTAATTAATGCTTAATCAAGGTTATTAATTATTAATTAGGCATGGTCCCTAGTTAATAACTAATTAAGTTCATTACTACTAATCACTTAGGTTTAGCAATTACTAAATAATTCTGTTTAATAAACAATAATTAAATCATTATCTAGGTGACATGTGATAATAGGATAATTAAATCGGAACCACATGAAATAATAAAAATTAAGTTTAATTTTGGAAAATACTTTTCATAATTAATTTCATCTACAGTATTTCCTTCATCTAATTAAATTATTTTTCTTCATTAAACATCTAATTAACATAAAATAATAACTTTTCTTTACACAAAGAAAGGGATTAATTACTATCTATGAAATAAAATTACTCAAAATAAATATTTTATTTTATAAACAAATAGCTCTTATTTTTCTGAGTCTAACAAACTTGGTTTTGCATTTTTCTGATTTTTAATGAATTTTCTATGAATTTTTGAAAATTGAAATGGGTTCTGTGCCACACACTCGGGCTACGGGGTGGCCACACCCGATCCCCACGTGGCCACACGCGATCCCGCGCGTGTGGCCCACGGTGTGGCACTACCGTGGCGGCGAGCCCACGGCGACGTGGCCACCGGCGATGGCCGGAGATGGCTCAAAGCTCGCCGCGAGATTACCTACCGGCTCTACTCGATGTGGCGGACCTAGCGGTGGTCATGCGCTCACATGAGCTTGACCGAAGACGCGCCGGCGGCGAGAGGCGGGCACGACGGAGCTCCGGCCATGGCGCGAGCTCACCCTAAAGCTTAAAAATTGGGGAAAAACTTGCTGTGAGCTACTACGGAGTATGACCTAACTCGACAGGGGATCCTAGGAGCATGAGCAAGGTCGGAAGGGAGAGCTCACCGCGAGTGGTGGAGATGGCGGCAGCGGACTTCGGGAAGACGGGAAAATCTCGTCGGACCTGTGAAAAGAACTCACGTTTGAGTGGCTAGGGACGATGAGCAACACGCTACGCAGCATGGAACAGAGAAACGAAGGCAAATAGCTCACCAAGCAACAGAAATTTTGAGCCGCGGCGGAGAGGGACCGGCGGGGAGCTTCTCGGGAAAAACTCGACTCACCCGGTTCTAGTGGAGCTTGAAGACGAGTGATGGCTCGAAGAGTAGCGAGGGTCCCTAGCAAAACTTGTTGTGGCGTTGGCTCGAAGCGGGGGTGGCTGCAGCAGCCTGGCGTCGAACTCCGGAGGCGGCGGTAATGGCGATGAGGTGTGGAGGGGAATGGGAGAGGAGAATAGAGAAATGAGGGCCGAGAGGGGCTTTATCCCCGCCGAGGCGGCACGGCAAGCAGCTGCGTGGCCTCCAAGCAGCTGGGCGGGCTGGGAGGCGTGGCGGCCGGCCGGGAGGCGGTGCGGCAGAGCGGCGCCGAGACGCGGGAGAGAGAGGATAGAAGAAGAGAGGCTGGCGTTGGGGCCGGGCCCGCAAATTTTACAAAAAACCCCCTCGGCTTTCGGATAATTAAAAAGTAACCTTCCGGTGCTCCAAAAATTCCCAAAAATTTCAGGGGTGTAAATGAAAGTATTTTAGACATTTTTTATATTAAGTCCGGGTTGAGATTCCAAATTACTTTTGGATTAAAAATTCATGTTTAAATTAACAAAAGAAACTTTGTTTATTTCTTGTCAATATTTTCACAAAGCAAAATAATTTTAGGGAACTTTTATAAATCTTTATTTACGATGTTTGAGCAATAGAAAATGTTAAACATATATTTTCTTCTTATTTAAATTCTTTTTAACATTTCCTCTAATCTTTTAGTTAGTTTGATATTTTATGTGCATTTTTCTTAACACAAACTTTGATACTCCATAAATGTAATATAATGAAATGCTCATGATGACATGAAATGCATTTATTTCCGAGAGTTGTTACATCTCTTCGAGAGAATTCTGGATGGTTAGAATCAAACTTTTTCCACTGGGTCCCATCAACTGGATGACTAAGTTTCTTTGGGTCCTCGGGGCGCGAATGCCACGTCATCACTTCGAGCATCCTTGGGGTTGGCAAACAAGCGTCTTATCCGATCGACAACGGGTAGGGTGTGATGTCCTCATCGGGTAGGTACCACATGACCAAGGCAGGAATCTTCGTTTATTCGCTGTCATCGACGGTGATGCTTTTCTTCCTCTTCCTCACATTCCTGTTGCTCTTCTTTCCACTAACAATCGATGTGTCCGCATCATAGTCGTCCTTGTACTTGTACCGACTACGCTTCCATCTTGGGCATCTCACGGCGTCCTTGTATTCCCTCCGATACAATATGCAATGATTTGGGCACGTGTGAATCTTTTGCACGCCCAACGAAAGTGGGGTTATGAGCTTCTTAGCAAAATAGGTGCTTTTTGGCAACAAGTTGGGCTTCGGTAGAATGTCCGAAAGGAGTTCCAACAAATCCGTGAAACTAGCATCCGACCAACCATGGATGGCCTTTAATTTCATCAGCTCAAGTACCATACGTAGCACGAGTACACCATTTTTCACATCCCTTAGATTCCTCGTATAGTGGATCCTTCGATGCTTTCTCCAGCGATGCAAACTTGCTCAACCCTCTCGTTGTCCCTCCATTGAGTAAAACTTGCGGTTCAACGTGTTGCAACATTTCCTCAACATCAAAATCACATTACTGTTCTGTTACTTCCTCGGCTTGAACAAGCTCCTCATCTTCAACATTGACATGGTCGTGAACATCAAGGTCATCGTCGGCATCACCATCAACAGATTGCTCGGGTATTGCCTCCACCGCGTCTTCACCATGCTTTGTCCACCGGGTGTAGTCCTTAACAAAACCTCTCGTTATTATGTGTGAATTGATTATAACCGTATCTTTTCACATTTTCTCATTTTTTCAATCACGACACGGACTATGTATTTCATCCCTTCCTTCTCACTTAGCATGTTGTGCGGCCTTCGTGACATATGCCTTGACTTGTCCTCGAAAATAACTTCCCGTTCTTCACGCTTCATACATCCAAGATTTATCCATACCTCAAGCATTACACATTAAAAATAATAATCACTTCAACAAACATGGGACAATATATCTCGTAGGATCAAGTTTTGTGAGCTACAAATAAAGTGACCAACTAGATACGTAAATTATTTTAACGAAAAAATATAAATTTCCTCCTTTACCTAACCTAGCTCTCCATCTATCATAAGAAACCTAGATATATAATTTTCCTCCATGGAGAAGCCTAGAGATACAACTTTCCTCCATGTAAAAGACTCAAGATACAAATAGATGCACAAAAACCAACCATTGCTCTACAAATCTAGAGATTTGTGACAAATAGGCATAAAATTCAAAGTAAATTACAAAGCCAAAATTCTACTAGATTCCAACATGATAGGTAGAAATAATACATGGGATAGATTCCCCTTACCCTAGGGAACAAATCTATTCAAGAAAAAGAACTCAAAACCTCCCCCCCCCTTGTTTTTCGATTTTTGTCCGAATTTTCAGGCCGCCAAGAGTGGAGAAGCTCACCGTGCTGTCCGAACCCGACTATTTACACCCGGGAATTTGTACCGGCAGTTGGTATTGTCAACCGCCCCTAAAAATACTTTAGTAACGACGGCTGACAATGTCAACTGCTGGTATAAATACTGCCCATTTTAACGGCGGTCGGAAAAGCTAACCGCCGCTATAAGGCCTCTATAGCAGCGGTTGGCATTGCCGGTGGCCGGCCCAGCACTGTAGCGGCGGGCCGCTTTGGTCCGCGCCGCTAGGCCGATTTCGGCCCCGCCGCTACAGTGGGGTTTTGCTGTAGTGTTGGTTTCAAGAGTTAATGCCCATGGCAAAGCACGGGCGTTAAGCTATCAACCTGCATGTATACATATTTGCCTATTTGTACATTTGCATAAAAGTAGTGAAAATATATTTTGAATAGTTCAGACATAAAATTGTTGGTATTCATAATTTCATCATCTCTAAAAAGTATTGTGTGCAGTCATTCTTACTTTAGTTTTTTTTAATTTGTTCATGCATGTGGTTCATGAACAAATTAAGTAATAATCTGTGGTCAACGTGGAGAGCACCAAGTGTTTCCTTTCGCTTTTATTTATCATTAGGGTGTACCTTGAATTTCTTGATAGTTTGGAGCTCCTGAAAGTTACCCTAGATGAGTTCTTTCGCATGACTTTGAAGACTTTCTGCTACTTATAAGCTCATGAGCATTGTCAATGAAGACGAATGAGTTATTCAAGGGCTTGACTTTAATTTAAAAATTTTCTCTACAGTGCTTCTAATGTTCTTTTTGTATTTTGGCTCTCTTGTGTCAAAAATTAAATGATTCATATTTCCATAATATAACTCAGAAAAATTCTTATCTTGATTATATACACAATGTTCAGCACTGTTATCTTTTGGTGATTCACTAATTCCAGATGCAAATTGCCTGAGGACTCTGGATTCCAGTATTAAGAAAAATACAACAGTTATAAAGAAGCTCAAAACAATAAATGATGAACAGAAGGATGCACTAATGGATGAGTTGAAGTGTAAATTTAAGAAAATTTGTCAGTGAAGCAGATTCTTATATATTTGTGAGGTTAAACTTCATTCGGCTGATATACAGGCTGCTGTTCAAGTAATTTACAAGTGTAACGTGCTATTTTAAAAAAAATTGTGGAAAAAATGTCTATTTCAATCTGGCGCAGGTATCATGTTATTGCTGTTGATCACTCCACTGTACTGATGTTTCTCACAGACACACTTATCTTTTGTTTGTGTCAAGCATGTTCATGCCCTCAGCCTTTGAACGTGTTTCTTTGTTGGATACCAACCATTTTGATGTCTGCTGTAGCACAATTATGGATTTTTGGGTTCCACAGCTGGTTCGTTGGTTGGATTGTTTTCATACATAGGGCAGAATCAGTAGTATGTTTGTCCTATAACTTGGACCAAAGTAACTTTCATACACCACCATTAGTTTTAATTCTGTAGACTTCAAGTTATGAGTTCGAGACCCCCATACCGTGTTTAGAGGCATTTTCCTTGAGGTGTACTCGGATTGCTTTCTGGACCACAGCTACTTTCTTAATTGTTAGCTTGAACATATGGTTCGGCCATGAATTTTTCAACTCAATGTGCTTTCGTGGAAACAGTCCGAAAGCTCAACAATGTAGTCCAGACCAGCAGCTTCTTCCATATTAACCATATTTTCCATGAAAATTGAGTATAGTTTGTTATAAATTTGTTATAAAGGTGCAGATTTAAATGATTTGATGGTGATTATGTGGATTTAAACAATTAATTAACCCGTGTCGCAATGTCTGTAGGTTTGCTCATTGCTTCATCAAAGATACAAGGACTTCTCTCCTTTCCTTATACAAGGATTACTGAAGGTCTTTCCTCGAAAATCTGGAGATGATTTGGATGCTGATAAAAACTAGAGAGCCATGAAGAAGAGAAGCACGTTGAAACTTCTGATGGAACTTTATCTTGATGGAATAGTTGAACGAGATCAGGAGGTACATGGTAGTGGATTTCTTTTTTCCATATGTTTTTGTGGGCTTACTTCAAAATCTATTATAACTATTATTTTTCGTTACTGAATTCACATCAATGCTTTGCGTCTGCTTTGGGTTTTTTCGTTATGCTCTTGTAAACTCATAGTCAACAATGAGAGCTGCTAATACGTTTATGTCTCTAGATATAATGGAACATATCTATAGATTATTGAATGCACTTTTCTCCCTGCCTTCTCTAATTCAGGAATAAGGCTGGAACAAATCTCTTGTTCATCCTCTCTTTTTTATTTGTCAGTGGCACTGTTTAATTTTGGAATCCATATATACTCTTATTTTTTGGGGTACAACCAGTTGCCACTGGTGTACTAAGTTGGTTAATGCTTGTGTTACCTTTGGCTGCTTTAAGCCACTAAGAACTGATTAGTTGACAAATCATATTTGAATGGACATATTGATTTTGTATTCCATATAGAAATGGTTGTACGTAGAGTTTTTACTTTGTACTGCATTTTCAACATTTTGTACTGAGGGTGATTCAGTCATGAAGCATGTACATATATATTGGGAAAAAGACAATGTTGTATTATCCATGGTTAATTATGTCTTTTGAAACACCAATTTAGTACTAAAGATTTGGGGTATAGTGTTTAAGTTGTGAGAAAAATAAGAAAACCAATCTACGTGTAACTTCCTTTCAAAGAGTATCCTTCACAAAAGTAATTTTTTGACCCGTTAAATGCAGTACAGGCTACCAACATTCATTATTTGAAGAGTATTCGTGTCGTTATTTGAAAGTTTGACTACCAGCGGTGAAGTATCTCGAGCCTTATTTGGTTCATAGAATCCTGGATTTAGTTTATCTGTTATGGTGGGCCGCACCTATAGCCGGCGCCACCAACAAGTGGCAGGCTAGGTCTTTTAGCTAATGGGTTGTGACCCATTAAGTTGTTTAGTTAATGGGCTTAGCCCATAGATTACTTAGAGGTTAAGTCAATTGTAACTTAGGAGTCAAGCAACCCTCTCTATATAAAGAGAGGGCAATTATCAATAAAGATCAAGGAGGTTAAGGGTCAAACCCTAATCTCTCTCTTGCTCCTGCCGCAGCCCTCTCCCTCCCTCTTTCCACGCACGCGCAGCCGCCCTGCGTGCACCCCTCTCCAGCAGCAATCACGCATTGCCGCCCTCCCTCTCCTCTCTTTTATGTGTGGTGTGTGACAACTTGGTATTCAGAGCCACCTTTGGACATGGATTCCACTGGAGAGTTCGATCTAAACGCATCCGATCAAGAAATAATGGGTGCAGCCATCCAGATGATGGTAGATCTGAACAAGCGAGTGCGGGAGGAATTGATCCAAATTTTTTCTCCATCCATCTTTGAGGAGGAACCACAACCACCACCTGCGGCCTATCGACCACCACAGCTGCGCCCTACAGCAGGGGTCCAACACCAGCATTCATCGGCGCCACAGGAATCACTGGACTTCTTGAGCAACGAGGCAAACTCCGGGGTACGGTGTACCGAACTTTGCCAGGCTGCCAACAACTCGTCAACGGACAGGTCGTACTCCTGCTTATAAACTGTCTTTTCCCGAATTTGACGGTTCTTCAGATCCTTCACTTTGGCTTTTTCGCTACGACATGTTTTTCCACAATCAACAAATTCCAGACGAGGACAGGGTGGAGTTAGCTGCCTTCCACCTCAAAGGCGCTGCTCTACCTTGGTTTATGCTTCTCGAGCGATATGAAGGGATACTAACTTGGACTCGTTTCTCGGAAGCCATTAATGCAAGATTTGGGTCGCTACCAAGTGACAATCACCTGGGGGCTTTAATACTTCTACAACAAAATTCTTCGTTGGAGGAGTATACCGAGCAATTCATCTCCAGATTGACTCAATTGGACTTTCTTCGACCGGTTCATCGGGCAATGATCTATGTGGCTGGTCTAACAGAACTTCTATGCATCGAGCTTGAATTACACAAACCGGCTAATCTAGCCGAAGCTATTTCTTTGGCCCGAATGTTCTCTCGAACACTTCCAGCGGTCCTACCAAAGGAACAGCCACCGGAGGACGATCCACCGAGCATCATCTACACGGGAGGCGCCCTCTTCCATCCGGATATCATTGCATGCCCTCATAGGTATCAACTCTCATTGCACCATGCAAGTTGATGCTTGTATTAATGGATGCACAGTGACAACATTACTGGATTCCGGCTCTACTCACAACTTCATCAATATCGACACGTGCCGGCGGCTCTCTATTCCGGTGGAATCAATTCCCTCCGGGGTCAGCGTTGCTGTACCTAATGGTGACCAAATCTCCAGCTGGGGTATTGTCAAAACCTGGGATTATCAATTAATCAGGAATTCTTCAATATTAATTGCTACACTATTGGTTTAGAAGGTTTTGACCTGGTTCTCGGAGTACAATGGCTTAGCTCCCTAGGACCCATTGTTTGGGATTTCAATCTCTTTACTATGAAATTTTGGCATCACAGCAAGGAAATCACTTGGCATGGACGAGGTAGCACTTATCCAACTTCCTTCGCCCTTGATGGATCATCCATGGAGCTTATGTCATCTCTATTGACAAATTTCCATGATTTATTTGCTGCCCCAACGGGTCTACCAATTTCCCGTCGTTATGATCATCGGATACATCTCAAAGATCCCACGAGGGCAGTGGCGGTTAGGCCCTATCGCTATCCACAACTACGAGAAAGATGAAATTGAACGACGGTGTCAAGAGATGCTCGCCCAAGGAATCATCCAATACAGTACTTCAGCATATTCTTCTCCGGTTTTGCTTGTCAAAAAACATGATGGTTCCTGGCGATTTTGTATTGATTATCGAGCATTAAATGATAATACTGTCAAGGATAAGTTTCCAATTCCAGTTGTGGATGAACTCTTGGATGAATTATCGGGAGCCACATATTTTACAAAGTTGGATCTCCGATCGGGCTATCATCGAGTACGCATGTTCCATGAGGATATTGGAAAAACAGCTTTTCGCACCCATCATGGTCACTTTGAGTTTTTGGTAATGCCTTTTGGTTTAACAAATGCACCATAAACTTTTCAAGCTTTGATGAATGACGTGTTGCAACGATTTTTGCGTCATTTTGTGCTAGTTTTCTTTGATGACATCCTTATTTATAGTCCGTCTTGGACCGAACATATTCAACATGTGCGGCAAGTACTTCAAATTTTAAGGGAAAATCATTTGTTCCTTAAAAAGTCCAAATGTTTATTTGGTGTTACTTCTGTTCCTTATCTTGGACACATTTTATCCTCGAAAGGAGTCGCCGTAGACCCGGAGAAAATTAATGCTATTACGAGCATGGCCTCTTTCCTCTTCAATTAGAGAATTAAGAGGATTTCCGGGTTTGGCTGGTTATTACCGGAAATTCATCAAAAACTACGGCCTTATTGCTCGACCATTGACACAATTATTGACCAAAGACGGATTTTTCTGGACATCAGCAGCCACTATTGCATTTGAGCACCTCAAACAGGCATTAACTACAGCACCTGTTCTCACTCTTCCGGATTTTACAAAATCCTTTATTGTGGAATGTGACGCTTCGGGAACAGGATTTGGTGTTGTACTTCATCAAGGTGCCGGGGCTTTGGCATTCTTCGATCGCCCTATTGCCTCTCGACATGCAAAATTGGCAGCATATGAGCGCGAATTAATTGGCCTTGTGCAAGCGAGTGCGACATTGGCGACCATACCTGTGGGGACGTGAATTTCTCATTCGGACTGATCACTACAGTCTAAAATACCTCCTGGATCAACGATTATCGACAATACCACAAACTCAATGGGTAAGTAAATTACTTGGATATGATTTTGCGAGTGGAATATCGGCCAGGTCGTTTCAACATAGTGGCCGACGCTCTTTCTCGATGAGCGTCAACAGAACTCCAACTTTGTGCCATCTCAAATCCTCGGTTCAAAATATTTGAAGAATTGAGACAATATATATTAAGTGATGATGACTTAAGCACATTACTGATTTCTATCGAGGACGGACAACAACCTCGATGCTTGGGGATCTTCGGATGGATTAATTCTCTATAACAAGCGAGTCTATCTACCATCATCTTGCCCTGTGCTACAAACGATACTCGACGGCATCCATCGGGCAGCTCACGAAGGAGCAGAAAAAACTCTTCATCGGCTACATCTTGATTTCCATGTTCTAAATGCTCAACGAATGGTACAGGACTATGTTCGGAATTGTCGCATCTCCCAACAAAAAGACCTCACATCTTCATCCAGCAGGGCTTCTTCAAAGTCCGGAGGTACCACACCAATTTTGGGAGGATATTTCTATGGATTTCATTGAAGGACTTCCAAAAGTTGCGGGTAAATCGGTTATTCTTACTCGTGATAGACCGTTTTTTTCTAAATATGCTCATTTTATCACATTATCTCATCCGTACACGGCAACTTCGGTGGCCAAGGTATTCTTTGACGAGATAGTTCGACTACATGGTATGCCACGCTCTATTGTGAGTGATAGAGATGTCATTTTCACTAGCAAATTTTGGAAAGAATTGTTCTGCTTATCGGAGTACAATTAAATATGAGTTCTGCATATCACCCACAGACAGATGGTCAATCCGAGGCAGCTAATAAGATCATTGTTATGTATCTTCGCTGTCTCACCGGAGATAAGCCAAAGGATTGGATTAAATGGTTGCCATGGGCTGAATATTGTTATAATACTTCATATCAGTCCTCTCTCAAAGAAACACCATTCAAAGTGGTTTATGGTCGCGATCCTCCTCCACTTCGGACTTATGATTCGGGTTCAGCACGAGTTTCGCATTGGATTCATTGATGGAGAATCGTGATGCTTTTTTAGTGGCTGTGCGAGAACAACTTCTACAAGCACAGGATTATGCAAAGAAATACTACAATCGTAAGCATACCTGAATTATCCTTCAGCATTGGTGATTGGGTTTGGCTCCGTCTTCTTTCTCGAACAGCTGTCTCCATTGCAGTTGCTCCAAAAGGAAAGTTATCACCACGATTTTATGGACCGTACAAAGTGAAAGGACCTTGATGTCGCCTAGAGGGGGGTGAATAGGCGAAACCTGAAATTAACACAACTTTTTCGCACAGAGTTAGTTCAACCCGGTCCGACCTCCTTGTCAACCCGGTCGGACCTCCTTGCACGAGCAGAGCTGGGTGCACCCTAGTTCAACCCGGTCCGACCTCCTTATCGAGGCGGTCAGACCGCCTTACACGAGGCACAAACAGGTCGGTTCTCCAAAATGAATCCTAGCTCAAACCAAAACTTGAGGTGATGCTCCAAAGGTTTTCCTTAGCACATACACGAAGTATCCGCACACAAATGAGCACACCAAAGTAGATCGAAGAGGAAGCACAAGTATAAGTTAGAAAACAAGAAAAGCAAGGGAGACGGAGACACACGAGTTTGTTTACCGAAGTTCGGAACCACCTCAACGTGATCCCTACGTCTCCGTTTGAGGAAGCTTGAGCTGCTCACGAGCACGCTTCAAGCCGGGTCTCTTTCAACCACTTCCCTCAATCCACTATCTTGATCTTTTCCACACCGGAGGCAAGATCACAACCTTCACAAACTTTCCCAAGTCTCACCACAAGCTTGGGAGCTCTAGGGCGACGCCTAGCCGTCTAGGAGGCTTCACCTCCAAGAGTAACAAATGAATCACGAGTTGCTTGACGTAGCCCAAAATGCTCAAGGCTTAGGATTTGCTCACTTTTGCTCACACACTCAAATCTCTCAACCCAACTAAAAGATTTAGCTCAAAACACTTGGATCTCACAAAGAGAGATTGGGGAGAGCTCAAATGGCCGTTGGAATGCTATAGAGTCGGGCAAGAACCAGCAGCAATCAAAGGGGGTGGTGTAGGGCTATTTATAGGCTCTTTCAAAAACTAGCCGTTGGAGCTGCATCGAGGCTCGAGGCGGTCCGACCGCCTTGCACCTGGCGAGGCAACCAACCACTTGACGCGAAAACCTCCACAAACCACAAACTTGATTGCTCAACCCACTCATACTAACTATGCTTCACTTCTAAGGCCAAAAACTCACTAACCCGGAAGTTGACCCCGGAAAACTTAGTTCAAGGCGGTCCGACCTCCTTGACAGGGCGGTCGACCTCCTTGACCTACTAACCCAAAAACTCGGTTCAAGGCGGTCCGACCTCCTTGACGAGGCGGTCCGACCTCCTTGACCTGGCGAACACACTCGTTTAGGATTTAGGTCACTCGGATTGGTTTCTCTCCGGGATTTTGAGCGTTTTGACATCGTCATTCAACACATGTTGCATCCCTCTTAATAGTACGGCATTCCTATACTCAAGAAATAGATAAAAGCTATTTTTCTTCCACTTGAGCTTGTGATAGAGACATATGCCGAAATTCTTCATATTTTGCTTCTTGAGGGTTGACAACAATTCTTTACTTGAGCATATCCACCTTGAGTCGATGACCATGGACTTTATCATCAAATAGATAAAACTCCATATTTTATCCATGTCACCTCTTCTTTCTTGATTCATAAATAATTGACACTAGGAAATATGCAATCTTCCATGGCCTTTTTGATTCGTCGGATTCAACCTCCACTTGCTCTTCTCCACCACAAAGGTTCTTCGGCGCCAAGCCTCTTGCTTTCCCTTCTCCAATGTATGGTCCATCGAAGCCAAGTCCTTGCTATTCCTTCATCAAAGTTACCATCAAGATTGACACATTTCTTTGCATCATCCATTAGCACACGCTTGATATTCATCTTCATGTTGTATTGATTTTCGTTGTAATATGTGTTGCTTGATTGATATGATACTAAGAATTAAATCACCAATATGGAATATGGTGATACTTTCAATGACCAATACGAGACATATCACCCAAGCTTCATTTCTCTTCATGTGACACATGGTATAATATTTTCATGGTTGATCATCCATGTGGCTTCATCTTCATCATATTCTTTGTCATATGGAATACAAGAATATACATGTGAAATATCCATATACATCCATGTCTTGATGCAACAACGTTTACAATAATTTCACAAGACATATTCCTGTTACAACTCAGCAAATTACATTAGCTCTTTAATCGTGTTGTCATCAAAACACCAAAACCCGCTAGGAGGCCTAGATGCACTTTCAATCTCCCCCTTTTTGGTGATTGATGACAAACCGATTAAAGCTTCACAATAAAAACATAAAAGCTTTTGGATGTAGTGATATACTTAGAGCTCCCCTAAATATGTGCATAGGAATGAAATTCCAATTTTGGCTTAAAATGCCAAAAGCACATATTCAATGAAAACATGGAGCTCCCCCTATATCACTGCATCCGTGGGGTGCATAACGAGTGTGATGTGATAGTACGTGATGCGCATGATCAAGCACGAAGCAAAAAGAAAAAGAAGGAGCAACAAACATTACACCATTCAACTCATGTATTTCACACTAGCACAAATTTTCCTTAGATAATTGAGGTTCAAAAAACACACATAGCAGACAATACAATTTTGTTCTCAAGTTCAACACGATGAGAGAGAGAATTATTACAAGAAGGAGTTCTGAAAACAGGCCAGGGCGGTCGACCCCCTTGCAAGGGCGGTCGACCGCCTTACACTGGATGTAAGAAGCTTAGGGCGGTCTGTCCGCCCTCCCAAAGCGGTCCGACCGCCTTACACCGACAGAAACCACATTTCTTCATTTTCAGCTCCTTTGATCTTTTTCTTCTCCTCCAATCTTTTTTTTTCTCCCCCATCCCCCATCTGAAATGCTGAAGCTTTAATCCTTTTCTTCTCCCCTATTTGTCAACAATCATCCAAAAAGAAGAAAAGGTAGTCCGAAGGGGTGTCCGTGCTTCACCGAAAGCCACTGCCACTACCACTTGGATCATTGGGATCCTGCCAATGCCCTGCTGGTCCAAGGTACGAAATTTGACATGTTTGCTTACTAGGATCAGTAAAAGGCAAGAGTGGATTTGAGAGTGTACCGGATGGTTCAAAGTGGAAAAGACTCGTCACCAAATTCTTCAAATGCACTCGCGCCTAGCTGGTTCCTCGTTGTGGATCGTTGTGCAGGAGGAGGAGGCGGTGCAAACTGTGAAGATGATTCAAACTGAGTGAACTATGGAGGAGGATCATTATACATGTCGTTGTGAGGCGGTACATAGCCACCGACCGTCGGATCACTAGGCATACCGAAACCACCATGCGTGGGTTCTGAAAATCCGCCATGCCCACCACTACTGCCGGAACCATGAATCCGAGAGTAATAATCTTTTGTTTGCCATCTGTGGTACCTTTCCATTAGGGGGTTGGTGGCCGTTCTTCTTCTTGTCTAACCGGTGAGGGAGGATCATCTGGAAATTGGGCTCTCTCAATTCTTCTATTCAAATCTGCTCTTTCTGCTCGATCACGGGTTTCCACGAGCATGTTGAGTTCTGCACATTCCAAAAATCATGTTGAAAATTTTCTTAATTGGAGATGTCGATTTTTCGCGATGGCGGGATGAGCCGCTGCCCCACTGGCCATGCCGGGCGGTCCGACCGCCCTCCTCACCCGGTCTGACCGGGTTGGCATCCTGCTAGTGCCCCTCCAGGGCGGCCTGACCGCCTCGCTGACCCGGTCCGACCGGGTTGAACTGCTCTGGCTGCTGCTTCCGACTGAATGTCATCATTTTGTTGCTGCTGTGAGTCGAGACGGAGGTGTTGGCATTCTCACAATAGGATGTTTTGCTGGAATAAGTCTCGGAGGCCTGTGTGGAGGAGGATGTTCTATGGGATAATTATATCTTGTTGTCTCCTCAATCATGAACATCGGGTAAGGACCAAAACCACATGACTTCCGAGGGTCCATGGAAGTTGCCTTAATCTCCTCCCAAATGAAGTCCATCACACGAAAGGCTGACCTCCATCTCTCATCCTTGCTAACAAATTCTTTGAATAGAGAGTGATGTCCGAGGGGTTTCCATCTCTAGGTGAGAGGGTCTTTCTAAACATCCTATTCAACACCGAGTAATAGGTGTACATGCCTTTTACCAGTCCCACCTTATCCGATTCATTTGGAGGATACATAAACCTCATTTGTTCCTTTGGTAGTGGATCCTCACTGTGGATTCCGAATCTGTTAGAATCACTTTGCCCAAATCCAAATATCCGTGCAAACCTACCATATGTGATTGTAAACACCATACCCTCTGTCATCCGAGTGCATCTTCTTTTCACCTCCTTCTTCCTCAAAATAGACTGTCGCATAGAATTGAGCAATGATCTCATTATTCCAGTCATATTTGAAACCCATCAAATTCTTGATGTGAGTCTTCTCACAAGCCGCAATAACATCATCAAATATTGGATTACTTCGATTTTCCGGATGATACCAGTCAATCCACCGAGCCTCCGACACAACTGTATCCTTGTTTTTCAAAACGGTTTCATAATAATCTTGCTGAAAACAATTGTGAAACCGGTAGTCCGTGCCATTTTCCTTAGACAATGTGTATGGATTTTTCTTTCTTATCTTCCTCACTTGTCTTTGTTGATCCTCCGACTCGATAATCTATTGGCATAAGAGTGGGAGGTCTATTTGGAGACCTCAAGATTGGCTTTTGAGGATACGCTAACTTTGTAACTTTGCTTATGATCATCTCATCCTCCTCGGTATCAATTTGTTCCTCCTCACTTTCATCATTATCTTCATCTCCCACATCCTCATTTTCCTCACTCTCCTCGGTTTCTTCTGCTGCAACAAGATCTTCCTTTCGACTCGATAAGTTTCATCTTCAATGTCCTCCTCATCCTCATTACCACTAGATTCATCACTGCTGGCCTCAACCATTTCTTCATCCACGATTGCAGCCTTTCGTTTAGGATCCATAGAGCTGCCACTAGCCTCGGAATCAAATCTCCCCCTTTTCCTCCTTTCATGCCCGGACCTCGGCATTCTAATTTCCTTGAGGAGAGAGGAAATGATGAACTTTGAGGCAATGCCGGCCTTGGATCCGGCCTGACCGCACTAGGAGCCGCCCAATCCACCGAGGAAGGAGGGAAATCCAAGGGAGAATCAGGAAATCACCATTGGAGAGCTCTAGGATAAAGGGTAACCGAGTTGGAGGAGTTTGAGAGTGGAAGAGAACTATTTTGGATAGGGGAGTCACGGGTGTGGCTTAACCCCCACCACGACCCGGTCTGGCTGCCTGGGTCACCCGGTCTGACCGGGTTTGCCAGTCCTGGTCCAAGTGGAGGGCGGCCTGACCGCACTGGTCGGGCGGTCCGACCGGGTTGCACCAGGAAAACAATGCAACCTTCTGGAATCCTACCACAAAAAAAACTTTTGTTCGGGCATTGAAAGGACCTTGATTTTAGTTGGTATATATAGTCCTCTAAATTCTCTTTCCATAGAGTCCAAGAACACTGAAATCGGACATCGGATGTAAAAGTTATGCCTGTTTTAACGGGATGTTGCGTGCTGTTTCGCTCATAGTCGGATAATGTCCGACTGAGTAGGACATTGTCCGACTCTACTGTTTTCGGAGGAATGTGCAACTCTCTGGAGTCCGACTCAAATATCCGACTGAGTAGGATAATGTCCGTCTCTACTGATTTTTGTGTGGTGCGTAGCTCTCTGGAGTCCGACTAGAAAATCCGATATGGTCGGACATTGTCCGACTAGACTTGATTGTTTCATGTATTTTTCAATTCTCTAATAATCCTTGGTCACTTGATCTTGCAACACTTAATTCTTTTGTGTCCTTCAAATTCAAACACCTTTGGACCAAATTTTGAGAGATTTTAGTCCTTCCTTTTCAGCCATCTTTGGACTAATTTTCACACATTTCTTGAGAGTAGGAATTTTCAAGGAGATGAAATTGTGAACTTGAGAGTATCTTTTCATTCATGGCCAGCCATCAAACAAACAAGGTGAACAATGGCCATGATGAATCGATATGGTCACAAAGACCGAAGATACCAATATTTTTGAAAAACCACTCAACCTAGCAAGTCTACGTAGATTTTCAAAAACATTTGCACTATAGCACTCGAAGCAAAACAACATCCAAGAAGTCATTTTAGCATGTTTAGCTTATACCTTTCATTTTAAATTACTCTTGACCTAACATATGTCAAGTCTACGGATAAGGTATAAACAAAATATCTAAGATGCTCGGTCTCATCAAGTGACACACACTTAACAAGACATGGATCAGTTGTAATCTCAAAACACCCTATTCATGCAAAGGCCTAGATGCATAGAATAAGAAAAAGAAACAGAAACTTAAAAACATACCTTTGCCACAACCATCAATTTCTTCATTCCGGTGAAGAATAACCAACAATTTAAGCCATTCACAATTGATGTACTTGCCATCCCATCCAACAGGAGCTTCACTCAATGAAGTCAATGATGAGAGGCCCAAGTGGCCCAAATTCCATGGAGACTAATTTCTCCTCTTTTGCATACCAGGAGAGACACACTCTTCCTTGTGAGACTACACACATGCTAGAATGAACATTAGTCTCTCGGACCAAAGTTATAATTTAAACTCCCCCTTGATGCATGCCAAGCATTTGAATTGCCATAATTTTGCATGCATATTCAATTAAGAATTATATAGAATTCAAACCATAACTTGGTCACAAGTAAATAAGTTGAGAAGAGAGATAAGTAAGAATATACTCATTCAGTGTGGAGGGAACAAGAATCACTCCGGTCTTCAAACAAATTGGGAATATCTGAAATTTTCAACTTCAAGGCGGTCGACCGCCTTGTCGAGGCAGCTCGACCGGGTTCAATTTCAGATTGTACTTTTGTTGTTTCTTGTCCTGCTCTTTCTTCTCAACATTCATTTGCACCATACACTTTTATCTTGAGATGTCATTGGGTAGGATATTGAACAAATACTCATTGAACTTGACTACTTGAACTTCAATTCATTTTGTTTGATGTGTCAAGTCTCCAATGCATCTCATCATCCCTGAAAGCTCGATCAAGCAATTTTTGGTACCCAAGACTTGTTGGGTCCTTCCTAATTAGTCAACAAAGATTTAGGCACCCAAATGGATGTAGTGCTAACATATGGTGAACTAATCACCCTTCTAGCACTAATGTCCATTTTTGCCTTTCCGTTAGTGGTAGAAGCAGAATTGACAAGTTTAGGCTCAGATTTGTTACCATTTGGACAATCCTTACTTTGATGTCCTTTGAGCCGGCATGTGTAGCACACTCTTCTTTTGGTCTTACGAGGCCATCTCTTGTTCTTGTTTGAGTTGTTCTTTTTGTTGGCCTTGTCTCGTCCTAGAGGCAATGGGCTTGTTTTTGTTCTTGTCCAAATTTTTGATATGGTCGGAACCGGTGCTAGGGCGGTCGACCGCCCTGTCAAGGCAGCCTGACCGCCTTGAACTGGGTTTTTCCGACCAGCTGAGACATTTGGGCATTCCACGATCATATGGCCCTTGCTTTTGCATCCAAAGCACACAATAGCTTTGTTTGATCTTCTTTGTCCTCTGGATACCTTGGTTTTGCTTTGAATCTTGTTTGAGCACATGAATGAATAATGACCCATATCATTGCACTTGTAGCATTGGATATGGTCAAGATTCTTCTTTGCCTTTTCTTGCTTCTTGTGCTTCAGAGACTTGTTGTTTGGTTGAGAGTGAGGCCTAGCAACGGTTGTTCCCACCTCAAGCTTCTTCACCATGTTGTCACGGTTATCTTGGGATGGTTGCACTTGAGCCTTACCTTTCAACCTAGCCACTTCATCTTCAAGTCTCTCGACTTCTAGCTTTGATTGATCATTTTCTTGAGCTATGAAGTCATCACAAGATTCTACAATGGTTTGCTCAACACTTGAATGTTGGCCTTTAGAGCAACAAGAGTTAGCACAAATAAATTCGATTGAATTTTGTGAGCATGTGCATTTTTGTGTGAGAGGTTGAGAATGTTTCACCGATGTTACTACAACCTCGTGAGCCACTTGTAGCATAGCATGTGAGTCTTGAAGTGTTTCATGAGAGCATATGAGCTCTTCATGATCTTTTTGCATCACCACATGCTTGCTTGTGAGCACTTCAAGTTGATCATTGAGATCCTCATTTTCTTTCCTTAGGGCTGCAGCACAAGAAGAAGCATTAATAGCACAAGTATACTCCTTTTCTAGTTTTTCATATTTACCGATCAGGGAGGTGTGCAATTTGTTGAGTTTCTCATGTTCTTCATGTAGAGTCTTGAGCTCTTCCATCTTGTCAATGAGAAAGTCTTCTTGCTTCTCTAGCTGCTTTTCTTGCTCTTGAATCCTCACCACGAGCTGCATGACTTTGTGCAAGTCTTTCTTGCTTATGTTGTTGGACACAAAGCCATCTTCATCACCTTCACTCTCATTTTCTTTAGTCATGACACATGATTCTTGACTGTTGGACGAGAGTGAGATGCTCCTGGAGGTAGACTCTTCACTTGGGTGATGGCGCTTATTGGAGATCATTGATGTAGTCGTGAGCTCCGACTCACGTTCTAGCAATGACTCCAATTGATTGCTTGAGCCATATGTTTCCTCAAGAGCCTTCCAAAGTAAGTGAGCGAGTCTTTAGGGGGCCGTGCTTCTCAAAGATCATGTTGTCCACTTCGCACTCAAGGCACTAGACAAAGTGTGATATGCACGGGCTGCGAGATATAAGCATTTCTTTTGCGCACTAGTTAGAGAGGATCTCTCTAAGGCATAAGAAAAGCCTATATCTACGATCCACCAAATTTGAGAACTCATTTCACGAAGGTACGAAGACATGAGAGTTTTCCATAGAGCAAAATTTGCTCCATGAAAACGAGGTACCTCAAATGAAGGTGTGAAGACCCAAGGATGCGACATCGTCGTTTCTCCAAGCTGTTAAGCCTAATTAGGAGATTAGGCTCGATACCAATTGAAAGGACCTTGATGTCGCCTAGAGGGGGGTGAATAGGCGAAACCTGAAATTAACACAACTTTTTCGCACGGGTTAGTTCAACCCGGTCCGACCTCCTTGTCAACCCGGTCGGACCTCCTTGCACGAGCGGAGCTGGGTGCACCCTAATTCAATCCGGTCCGACCTCCTTATCGTGGCGGTCGGACCGCCTTACACGAGGCACAAACAGGTCGGTTCTCCAAAATGAATCCTAGCTCAAACCAAAACTTGAGGTGATGCTCCAAAGGTTTTCCTTAGCACATACACGAAGTATCCGCACACAAATGAGCACACCAAAGTAGATCGAAGCGGAAGCACAAGTATAAGTTAGAAAACAAGAAAAGTAAGGGAGACGGAGACACACGAGTTTGTTTACCGAAGTTCGGAACCACCTCAACGTGATCCCTACGTCTCCGTTTGAGGAAGCTTGAGCTGCTCACGAGCACGCTTCAAGCCGGGTCTCTTTCAACCACTTCCCTCAATCCACTATCTTGATCTTTTCCACACCGGAGGCAAGATCACAACCTTCACAAACTTTCCCAAGTCTCACCACAAGCTTGGGAGCTCTAGGGCGACGCCTAGCCGTCTAGGAGGCTTCACCTCCAAGAGTAACAAATGAATCACGAGTTGCTTGACGTAGCCCAAAATTCTCAAGGCTTAGGATTTGCTCACTTTTGCTCACACACTCAAATCTCTCAACCCAACTAAAAGATTTAGCTCAAAACACTTGGATCTCACAAAGAGAGATTGGGGAGAGCTCAAATGGCCGTTGGAATGCTATAGAGTCGGGCAAGAACCAGCAGCAATCAAAGGGGGTGGTGTAGGGCTATTTAAAGGCTCTTTCAAAAACTAGCCGTTGGAGCTGTCGGGCTCAGGGCGGTCCGACCGCCTTGACAGGGCGGTCGACCACCTTGCACCGGCGAGCAACCAACCACTTGACGCGAAAACCTCCACAAACTACAAACTTGATTGCTCAACCCACTCATACTAACTATGCTTCACTTCTAAGGCCAAAAACTCACTAACCCAGAAGTTGACCCCGGAAAACTTAGTTCAAGGCGGTCGACCTCCTTGACAGGGCGGTCGACCTCCTTGACCTACTAACCCAAAAACTCAGTTCAAGGCGGTCCGACCTCCTTGACAGGGCGGTCCGACCTCCTTGACTCGGCAGAACACACTCGTTTAGGGTTTAGGTCACTCGGATTGGTTTCTCTCTCGGGATTTTGAGCGTTTTGACATCGTCATTCAACACATGTTGCATCCCTCTTAATAGTACGGCATTCCTATACTCAAGAAATAGATAAAAGCTATTTTTCTTCCACTTGAGCTTGTGATAGAGACATATGCCGAAATTCTTCATATTTTGCTTCTTGAGGGTTGACAACAATTCTTTACTTGAGCATATCCACCTTGAGTGATGACCATGGACTTTATCATCAAATAGATAAAACTCCATATTTTATCCATGTCACCTCTTCTTTCTTGATTCATAAATAATTGACACTAGGAAATATGCAATCTTCCATGGCCTTTTTGATTCGTCGGATTCAACATCCACTTGCTCTTCCCCACCACAAAGGTTCTTCGGCGCCAAGCCTCTTGCTTGCCCTTCTCCAATGTATGGTCCATCGAAGCCAAGTCCTTGCTATTCCTTCATCAAAGTTACCATCAAGATTGACACATTTCTTTGCATCATCCATTAGCACACGCTTGATATTCATCTTCATGTTGTATTGATTTTCGTTGTAATATGTGTTGCTTGATTGATATGATACTAAGAATTAAATCACCAATATGGAATATGGTGATACTTTCAATGACCAATACGAGACATATCACCCAAGCTTCATTTCTCTTCATGTGACACATGGTATAATATTTTCATGGTTGATCATCCATGTGGCTTCATCTTCATCATATTCTTTGTCATATGGAATACAAGAATATACATGTGAAATATCCATATACATCCATGTCTTGATGCAACAACGTTTACAATAATTTCACAAGACATATTCCTGTTACAACTCAACAAATTACATTAGCTCTTTAATCGTGTTGTCATCAAAACACCAAAACCCACTAGGAGGCCTAGATGCACTTTCACAAAGTTCTAGAAAGAATTGGCAATGTGGCATATCGATTGGACCTTCCAGCTAACGATCGAATCCATGATATATTCCATGTGGGGCTTCTTAAAAAGTTTCATGGCCATCCTCCGATGATGCTCTACCTTTACCAATTCTTCATGAAGGAAGAGTGGTTCCAACTCCAGAAAAGGCGGTACGAGCGAGATTATATCGGGAATTCTCATCAAATGGAAGGATCAACCGGATGCTCGACTCATCTTGGGAGGACATCACCACCGTCCGTGAACTATATCCAACACTGCAGCTCGAGGACGAGCTGTTTCAGCAGGCGAGGAGAGATGTTATGGTGGGCCGCACCTATAGCCGGCGCCGCCAACAAGTGGCAGAGCTAGGTCTTTTAGCTAATGGGCGGTGACCCATTAAGTTGTTTAGTTAATGGGCTTAGCCCATAGATTACTTAGAGGTTAAGTCAATTGTAACTTAGGAGTCAAGCAACCCTCTCTATATAAAGAGAGGGCAATTATCTATAAAGATCAAGGAGGTTAAGGGTCAAACCCTAATCTCTCTCTTGCTCCTGCCGCAGCCCTCTCCCTCCCTCTCTCCACGCACGCGCAGCCCCCTGCACGCACCCCTCTCCGAGCAGCAATCACGCATTGCCGCCGTCCCTCTCCTCTCTTTTATGTGTGGTGTGTGACATTATCACAGGTCAACACCAGTCCCTAGCTTTATGCAAGGGTGTCATGTACAAAGCTGCAGATCATGCTTGCTAGACCACGCCAGTTTATTGACGTTAAGTCCACTTGCTGTCGTTACGTGAAAGTTAAAATGTGAAGTGAATCCTTATAAAAATTCCTAGAATGCTTAGTATTCAAAGGTTAATGGGTTTAATTATATTGTAAAGTAGTTTTATTTTGTTGTCTTAATTTGATGCATCACCACATTTCATGGATAGATTTGCTCAATGTTGCTCTGAAGATGATTTTCATTTTATGTGTTGTCAATGCATTGTAGTCTATTTGTTTGCTATTATTGTCCATTGGTAGTTGTATTGTCATGTCTATTGTGGGATGTCTAATAAGTAGAAAGTTGTGCACCCTCCTTTTATTAGTTATGGTATGGTATATTTTTTCTAGAAATACTTGTAGTGAATCAAGATTTTGAGTATGGCGTTATATTTAAGATGAAGCCTATGACCGAAAAAATATAGATATGGCGTATATGACAATTGTTTTGGCTTCCCCCAAATAATTTTAAGCGCAAAAGTAAATGTGTCTCAGCTCGAAGTCGGTGGCTCGTGTTTCTTTTCCTACCTATATACATATGGATTGATTGTCGTAACTAATAATTATACTATGAGTGCTTATCATTTAAAAGTTTCTTTATTAGTCTATTGGTATATGCTAGGGACAAGACTTGTTGGCTTCCCTTTCTTGCCAAGCGAGACTCAAGCTGCTGTTGTGGAAGGGGGCATCTCTATATCTCTAAAACGTGTGGGTTGTCTTGCAAAAGAGCCACGCCACGTCACCCAATAAATATTAGCCGTCGGATCTCCCTAGGGAAAGATCTCAACCATTCCATATGCACTGTCGCGTATTGCATCTACACCCTTCGAGAAAATAACATATTGTTTTCGGTCCTTCCACCATCCCTCTCTGCATAGTTTCTTCTAGATCCCTCAAGAAATTGAATATTTTTCCCGGTCCTCCCACCACCTGGTAACATTGCATCCAGATCCTTCCGGAAATATACTATTATCCTATAGATCCTTTGGCCCAATACATTTAAGTCCTTCTCTAATTAATTTTTTTAGTTCTATCCTCTCAGCATTAATCTTTTATCCAAATTTTATTAATCCACCCTTTCTTTCTCTATGTTCTCAAGAAACACATACATTGTAACTCATGTCTTGTGCAGGACTTGGGCTTGCAATAATATACAATATATTAGGCAGATATCTCATATTTATTTATGTTGTTACAAATAATTACCATTTGTTTCATTATTACATTTTAATAACAGAAATATTTATTATTTTGATGCTTGCATGGAAAGTTGTCTAAATAGAATATTCCATTTTAGAAAAAAATTGGCGTAAACATGCAGCATTCATACAACAAATTAAATGCACATATAACTTTATTTATATTATTATAAATAAATGCTATTAGTAGTTTTATTATATATTTTTAATCTATAAAAATATGTATTTGTCCTAATCGTTGGTTTTACAAGTCAAACAAAATAATTTATCTTTAGACTTACATCAAACACTTATGTAAAGAACAATTAATGTAAAGAAGGTGGAAAATAGAATCCACCCCACATTAAATCATTCCTACGTCATCTCTTATATATAGAGAACCTCCTACAATGCAAAACAATCAATTAAACAATTCGATACCTAAAAAAACAATTGATGACCTCCGACATACATCGAATGAGAGTAATATTCACCATTGAAAAAGGTAAATAGGTTAATAAAGCCAAGGAATTGTTTGTCACTGTAACTACACTGAAAATGAGTATCACATAATCACTATCTACTTGAACATAAGGTATTAACTATCTCATCTCCTACTGCACAAATACCATTTTACAACAAACGCTAAATTCTGACAACAACGGTTTTTCTCTCTCTTGTGAATCCATATAGATTTATTAGTTTTGTAACCATTTTTATCCCACCTAGAAATTTCCTCAAATCATTTTGCACTTAATCTTTTTCTCCTTGCTGGTGCATGACGGGCATAGACATTTTTCTTTTCTAGAATAACAAGTGCTAACTCAACAACTTTTATGTAAATTTCATAAAACTATTCTATTATCGGTATATTATTCAAATTTATTTTATTTTTTTATGCGACATATTTTCCAAAAAGATAATGTTACAAATCAAGAACGTCCTGAACCTATACGACAATTTGAAAGGACCGTTGAGAAAGTTACAATGGTAAAAGAAATTATTTGAGAGGTAAAATGCTATGGTATATTATTTATAAGATATACAGAATTTTTATTTTATCTTTTTAATATAATGAATAACAAAATGATGATGACAACCCGGGCTCTAATACAAATAACATAGTTCGCGTGGCAAGCCGCGCTATATTTTCTAGTTGGTTGTCTATTGCCATTTGCTTAACCAGGTATAAATCTTTAACATGATGATCCATTGGCTGAAATGATGGAGGGAGGGATAAGTATCAGACCAAGTGGGTTAGTTCCTTTATTAATTTCTAAAAACTCTGCTCTTCCCATTTCAGTCGTGAGAAATACTTTATGTGGTTATGGACATCTTTTTCTTATGTGTTATATATGCATGAGGCTACTGCAGAGAATCTCTCAAAAATGTAACTTTATTTCCCAGTAATTTTAAAGTGTATATTTCTTGGTGATACTCAATATGCTCTAATCTGACTCATTTGTACAGGTTTGCACATATTTTTTTCTTAGATGAGTTGTGACATTCTCAATGGTTTATCGATACTTGTTAGTCGATAAATATTGTTCATATTTTGTGTACATATTTTACATCCTTTTGTATTGTACATATTTTATGGTACCCATAATATTGAATGCAATTATTATTCACAGTAAGAAATGGTTTTATTTAGAGTTCTTGGATTCTGTATTTGGACCATAGTTAGTTAATCGATGAATCTTTCAAAGTAGAATGACACTATTGTTTATTGAATCATTGAATCTTTTACTGGAACGAAACCATTTGGAATTTTTCCGTATGCCAAATCTCTACTCCTTAATAAGTTTGTTCAAAACGTCCATGCAAATTTTGTGTACGCACGTACGCCTCTAATCCGAGTTTGCCGAGTTTGTTTGGAAATACTTTTGAGTCCGATCCTCGCACGATTTGGATTCGTTTACCCAAGGGATGAAGCGCTTCTTCCAGCCCATGCCCAAGGATGGTTCCCCGGTAAGAAGAGGCCCGCCGCTGCGCCCGATTTGGATTCGCGTGATGGCAGTTGGCGCCTTGGCGGCACCGACGGGGACGGGAGACCTGGCGAGGAGCCGCGCAAGTTCCTCACGTGGAACGCCAATATCCTGCTCCTCCGGATGAAGAATGACTGGCCCGCCTTCTCCAAGTTCGTCACCTGCCTCGCCCCCAACGTCATTTGCATCCAGGTGAGCAGCCAAGGTGTTCGATTCCATACTTCCTTGGATATTCCTTCCGAGATGCAATCCTAACCTGTCTTCGAAGATGGATACTGCATTGTGGCATACCAAGGATTGATAGGCATCTTGTCAAGCCGGTTGGGGATGTATGGGTTGGATTTCCTCTTTGAAGGGGCGAATTAATCCAGTGACGATCGAAGACACCGGTGGGCATGGAGTTGGGCAGTAGCCTCAGTGGCAACCAAGACATGCTGGTCACATTCGCGGCCACCATCTGCATCATGGACGAAGGAGTCCGAACATGAGTCACATGCGTGCGACCGGGAATCAGCCAGCGCGTGGCTAACATCACGCCGATGAGCTCAAAGTACTCCTGCATCTCCCTCATGTCCCTCAGTAGGTACTCTGATTTCACACTTTTCATGTTCGTATGGCTGAGGATTTGTGCTTCTTAGCTAGGGCATGTCCTTTTCCTAAACATGGTTCGATCTTGTAGGTATCACACCTCTTGTAGGTGCTTCTATCCTGAGTTCCTGACAACGACACGGCTGGATATTTATATATATTTGCTCTGAAGACATGAAGAAATTTACTACAACTTATTGTGTTACCGTGATAGGTAGGTTAATTTTTTTCATTAACCCAGTAACATTCTTCTTCAATTGGATTCCAGTTCAATCAGTATTTAAGTTTTTTTAATCAGTAATTTAATGCTCACGTCAGTTATTTTGGCAACTATTACAATCTTCAGCATACAATTGTTCAGTTTATTAGTATTCTTTTGTTCCCACAACTTCATGCATAAAAAGTTTACAAACCTCCGCTCCAGTCCTATACCCCGTCGCTATGGCCTCATAGCTAAAAATAGAGGACTGAAGTAGCATGACCCATGTCACCCGTCGCAATGGCCTCATAGCTAAACATAGAGGACTGAAGTGGCATGACCCATGTCACCCGTCACTATAGTCCTAACTAAGAAAAATAGAAATGTCATATTTTACCCTATTACATTATAATTTATGAATCTTTACTCAAAATCATCATATTTACATGGATTATGTTCTACCTATATTAGGAGGTGCATGTCAATATCCCTTTCGGAACTGATACTCTACGATTTTCAGCGCGTTGAAGCCAGCATTCAAGCTCCACAGCATGGTTTGTCTAACGGAACAAATAATTGCTCACTAACAGTCTTGATCTCTTTGTGATAGCTTATGGTTATTCTTTTGTAATTTGTCTGTGATTTCTCAAGGTTCTTCTAGCATGTAAGTGTCGTGACCGGTGTTAATATTATGGGTGGTGTGGCTCTACAACCATCGCTTCTCCACTGAGAGTGAATATGGCTGATCGGGAGCACTATGACGCTGCGGTTCCGATGGTACATGAATCCAGTATTTTGGTAATTCAACTTTCCACACACTGCATCTTCACTGGGATGATTGGTTGGACTGAGATGTCCACAGCTTAAAAAACAAGTTAATTTTGGGATTATTACTCAATACACTTTTGCAATATAATTGAAATATCTATGATAATATATCTACGAAAACAATGAGGGTCTATAGTTGTATCATTTTGAAAGCCCGTTGCAACGCACGGGCACGTTGCTAGTATAACTATTATGGACCATTTGCCTTTTTACTTGATCACACATGTAATCATAAAAAGTAGGGAGAATCCCTTCGAGCCATTGGCAAAACTTCTAATCCCTTCCTAGCCACCGACAAAACTCTTATCCTGTCGGTGCCATCAATCACAAAACTTGATCCCCGCTGTACCATCTCATACCGGTTTTGCCTAGCAAAGTACATATTTGCCCCTTCGTGTGATCTAGCATGACGACCGATGTCTTCTTCGCCATGGCGATAGCCCATCTCGCTCTCCATCGTCTTCCCTAGCATGACGCCTTGATGCCCTCCGTTTCCAAACTCAGTTGCAAGGCTCGCATGACCTCGGCTCCGGGCAAGTAGCTAGGACAGGTGCAGGAGCCGCCGAGCCGGTTCAGGTGGCAAAAGCTTGGCGGCCATTTGGGAGCTCACCCCACGGTGAGATCAATAGGAAAGGGAGACCAGTAATTGACCACCAAAATAGACATCTAGGATATCCACGTGATGATGGTGTGATCAATTCTTCCCTGATATATAGTTTAAATAGGAAATTTTATGGATTCACGAGTTAAATTTGTAAATTGGGGAAAAGGAGTAAAGGCAGAAATTGGAGGTAGCTGGTGACGACATTGGTCGATTGGGAGGCTAAGGATGACAGTTTTCAGATGCCGCTTGGATCTTCTTTGCTTGTAGCGTTACATCCGTTCGGGCAATCCTGCTGCGTGCGTGTGCTTGGTTCCGTAGTGGTGCCCGTGCACTTCCGTTCAGTTTGAGAAGGACCTTGTGACCATCGAAGGAAGGAATCACCGCCAGACACGTTGAGGAACTCCCCTCAATTGCCCGGTGCCGTCGGCTTGGCGGAGCGCCACAAACTCTTGAAGTCCGCCTAGCCATCGCCCTCTCTCCTCAAGTCGTCAATGCGACATGGTTCAAAGCCGAACCTAATTAACCGAACTATTTCGGTTCGGTTTTCGGTTTTAACCTAAATTTGAAAAATAACACTATTTCATATAAAATTTTTAAGATATAAATTGGAAAAAATACAAATATGATAGTATCAAATCAAATAAGTCATAAATACTAATATATGTGATGTTGAGTGGTAATGAAATCTTTGTAGACCAATCCTTCTTCTAGATAATTGGCAATGACGCACGTAGCAAAATAAACAAATAGATTTTAAAGTATGATATAAAAGAAGTTCGGTTATTTTGGTTAATTCGGGTTGCAATATTAAAAACCTAAATAATTTCGATTAACCTAATTATTCAATTTTAGTAATCGAAATATATTTTGGTTAACCGATAAAGTAAAATATCGGTTATATCGGTTCGGTTTCGATTTCGGTGTTCGGGTTTCGGATTTTTCGCCCAGTCCTATTCCCACCGCTGCTCCTCGGCCCAAGACAGGGGTAATCCTGGCATTAAGATTTTTTGATGGTTGAAACTAGTCTGCGGTGGCATTGAGGATACAAAATTTTGTGACCGGCGGCACCGGAGGAATAAATGTTTTGTCGGTGGCGAGAGGAGGGATTAAGAATTATACTGATGGCACTCGAAGGAATTTAACCTAAAAAGCATAGTGTTGCTCTCTAATGCAGTACCTTGCTAGGTTAAAGATTGCAAAGCATATGGACTATATGATGCCATTTTTTTATTTATGCAGTTTTTGTATGATCTCTATTTTTAAGTATGTTTTTAATTTTTTGAATTGTGTGCCTGCAGATAAGCATTGATCTAGATTAAAATTTGTCTGTCACGGACACTGCTAGTTAGGGGTGAAAGCGGTGAGAATAATTTTCGAATCCGATCCGATCTGAAACCGTTATTTGAGGTTGTGGGGGAGTATTTGAGGGTTTTTTGCGGATATGGATAATCCGAATCCGATGACACGCGGATGTAGGATAGGTAATGGTATTGATAAAATTCGACGGATAAAGGTTATCCGATAATTACAAACGGATTATCCGATGCTCATAATAGGATTATCCGATAATATTTTTGGCCCACAAAAATACATCATCTTAGGCTATAAGCCTACAAGGCTACAACCCGCCAGCCCATTTATATAATTATGTGGACCGTGGCCTATAAATCCATAATAATACTAACCTTAACGTAAGTCCTAACCCTCACGAAGTCACGAACTCCTGATCGTCACGAGTCACGACGCCGCACAAAGAAAAATCAGGAGACATTTGCTATATATATTTTTATTTCGTTTTATACACTTCTTTGGTATAATATAAACTGGGTTGTGTGGTGCTTTTGTTAACTCAAATCAACTCTTTACACATGCTCTCCATATATTTTGCAATACTCAATAAGCATAGATTTCTCTAGTGAAAGAGGCACTATATCCGATAATTTTAAGTCCGTTTCCGATCCGCCTCCGCCCGAATCCGTACCATCTCCGACTTCCGAAAAAATCCGCATTCGAATCCGTATCCGTGTATTATCCGCACCGCTCCGAATTCGGGAAAAAAATAAGGATTAGGATATGGGGAAGGCATTATCCGATCCGATCCGATCCGCTTTCATCCTACTGCTAGTATTAAAATAATTTTGAAGAATTTTGAAAAAATATTTTCTTTTAGATCCTGAAAACAAAAATAGTGTGCCGCACAGATCCTAGCAGCTAGGTCAGAGCCCCGAAAATTGGCCCCGAAAATTGCTAAGTGCCCCGCCGCCGCCTGCTCCCTCCGCGTCCTCGCTCCCGATCTGCCGCCGCCTGCTCGCCTCCGCCGCTGCCTCCCCGCGCGACGCGCGCCCCTCCCGTCGCCTGCTCGCCTCCGCCCTGCCTCCGCGCATCACACAGCGCCCGTCCCCGGCGGCGTCCGCCGGACGCGCGTCGTCCCGTCTTCCGGTCCTCCACTGACCGGCCCAGCCAGTGCGTGGTGGTGCCCGCCTCCTCCCTGCAGGGCGCCGCCCCAGCCCTGCAGTGCCGCCTCCACCAGGCCCTGGACTGCCGCCTCCTCCCTGCTGGGCGCCGCCCTGGCCCTGGACTGCTGCCTCCACCGGCACCGCCGCAGACACCCGCGCGGCCCCGGGCCCTGCAGTGCCGCCTCCTCCCTGCGGTGCGCCGCCCCGGCCGTGCAGTGCGAGGGACAGCGACGCGCCTTTTCTTCGATTTGACGCCCGACGCAGGTGGCATCGTCTGGACAGAGGACGAGCACAGGTTTGCTCCAACTCGTTTTCTCTTGCTCGATTAATTGCAGCCATGTTCTATGTTGTTGAATTGCCTTATTCTGGATGTTGACCGTTACTGTTTTATTGGGGATTTATGTCAATTATCCGCATAGTTGTTATTTTTGTAAGGTGAACACAGTTGTAACTTGTTATAATGTGCGAAAATTCGTTAAGCTGCTACTTGAATTGCGGTGAAAGTTAACGAGAGTGAGCCAAAACAATGCTGTTACACTAGCAATCTCGTTCTGCTTTGGCTATCTGTTTTGTTTGCGACTAGCATTGTCAAGGGGCTATAGTAATACTGTAGTGTTTTATGTTATAATATGTTTACGTATTTGTCCTGTCCCTATTCTATCAAAAGTATTGGAAATTCGATAGTCTTATGTTGCTTATGCACAGTACAGGAAAGCTGAGTGTCTGGAGTGTCGTTTTGTGCGTTTAGGTACCTGTGTGATTCTCTCCAGCTGAGATCCACCTATATTAGTGGAATAAGTAAAACGCTGCATGCTTTGCTGCCTTGCTAGTCTGAATAATTATTGCTGTTACTCTGCTCTGCTCATTTGTGAATTTTCAATGTCTTTCTAATGGTCAATATGTTGTTAGTAGTTTCATGGAATTAGTGTACTATATTGGGACCATGTCCTCAATCGGTTTGGGCTTTAGCATTTCATCAATTCTAGCTCGAAAACCTTGCTTCGGAATTAAGACTTGATACTGTTTGCCAACTTGTACCTTACTGGAAATTTGTACTTCATTAATTTCTGGTTTCAGTGAGATAATGATCTTCCGGTTTGGCTTATTAGGTGTTTGGTTTATGTGTACAGATTGGGCACTTGAGGCGGAGAAGGTAGAGGCGGCACCGATGGCATCGAGCATCTAAGGTAAAACCAAGTCGATCCAAAACAGTGATTTAGTGTCGGCGCCCTCCTCCACTCATGTTTCTGTAGATTAGAGAGCACTTCGTTGTGCAGTCCTTTGTGTGATTAGTTCACAGGACTTACTATGATTTAGCACTCGAGAGCTGATTCGTTGAAGTAGTGCTTAAATGTCAGGAACACATGATCTATATTCTGCAGGGTTGAAGTAGTGCTCAAATGTCAGGATTCGTTGAAGTAGTGCTTCACTGTGCACGAGTATGCTTCATGCTAGCTAGACTGATTGAAGAAATTATGTTATCTGGCACACATGGCAATTTTCTTGCATCGATTGTCATCATTCTGTGACCAAATTAAAAATAAAATAATAATTGTTTGCTCCAAAATTAGCTATATCATAAATATTATTTTGTCACAGATAATGTTTTATGTCAATGCAAAATGCAGGTTTCGAAAATAACAATTGGTACCTTGAGTTTATCAGTTTTATTTCTGACAATAGATGTTGACTACGAGTGTATTAGAAAATCTAAGGTATAGAATGCGCTGATAATTCATATATAGTTCCTTACAAATTGGATTTTTTATGTTTACAAATTGACCAAGGCATAGTAAATAGACCGGTATCCTATAAGATGAAGAATATGATTTTGATTTGAATTGCTTAAATTATTTGGGTATTCAAATGAATGGCCATGAACCAAAGAGGTCCACTACTGCCACCTAGGTGCAATTTCTGTCTCGGTAAATCGACCATGCTAGGAACGGAACCCCTTGTTCCTGTCCTCATTCCTTCCTTCCCTGCAAAGGTGACGTGGGCGCTGGAGCCGAGGCAGTGAAGATCAGGGGTATAGATGATTTCATATCACCATTTCCGTATATGTTTGATCTGTTACCCAGCCTTTTTGACAGCCAAACGAAATGTTCTTTGGCATTGTTGTGTTCTATATTGCATGGAATATTCTTATTTTACAAAATAGTTTACATCCTGATATGTTTAAAAACTCGTGCTTGTTAGTTCTTCTATCTTTACACCTCAGGAAAAATTGATTACTGATGTAAGATATACATTGTATCAATTATAAGTATAATTGTTTTTCTTTGTAGATTTGAGACGAGGAAGGCAAGAGGTGTGGTCCACTATCAATGGAAGGGAGGGAGTTCCTGTTGTGTTCCTGCTCATAAGACTTTCTATGTAAGTGCCCCACACAATTGTTTTATGTTTGTGCCATGAGCTAAACAATGATTTTTCTTGGTTGATTGTCTATAAGATTTGGATTAATGCTTATTTCATACCTTATAGAATGACATAAAAATAGACATGAACTAATGAAGTTTTATACATGACTGCCAACATGCTTTTACAGTGTCCCATGTTGGCAGTCATCTGTTCTAGTTGAACTAATTTAAACTTAAGAAATCAGTTACTTTCCTATGGTGCTAGTTAGTTAACCAGTTCCTAGATGCCTTGATTAGATCCTGATGTTCCTAACTAAAGTAAATTATTCAGTTGCAATGGCAAGAAAACCAGCATCTGCTCGACGACGGAAACGCCGTAGGAGTTTATATGAAGTCAAAACTTGGATATGCCCGAATTGTAAATTGGACGTTAAACCGATTCTATGTGAATTGGTTAACATACCCAATTTACAGTGTCCACAGTGTGGTCAAAAGGTGATCTTGTTTCTTGCACACTTTCCATTAATCTTATAAGATTTTTTGCTTGATTTTCAACATTCTTTTCTAATTGCTTTTAAAAAAATTTTGCAGGAGAATGTAACATTTGACTTCAACATATTGAGGTTCCATAGGAATGGTGTTAGTCTTCGCACAAAAGTTTATGATCAAGGCACTGTCGGTATGCTTTGTAGCTTGTGGGATATTTAGAGTATTCATTTTTATTTAATCTTTCGTGAGATATCAATTTAATTTTATATATCTTATCTACAGGGCTTTGTTCTTTGTATTCTACAAAGACTCAGGCAGAAATTAAACTTCGAATAAAAGGAGCGAAGGAAGGGTGGTTCATCGATGACACACTTGATAACGATAGCATATTGGTTGAGTATGAAAGGCTGACGGGATGCGTATTTGGAAAAGAAAAGATAGGAGAAAGAGGACGAATTCGAGCGAAGAGAATGTTGGAAACTCTTAAGAGAGGTGTAAAACTGAAGTGCTCCTATCGAAACTCAGCAACAACAGATCAGGTAATAAAAAAATGTCGCATCTTTTAAATTTTCTTTTGTATTCATGGAACGGTTCGAATAAATTTAAAAAACACTATTAAAATGAAATTTGCATCAGTAGGGTGACTGCTGTAACTCGAGCTATCCTTGGAAAATATTTTTTATACTCAACCTAAATTGCAAATGTTATTACGGTATTAATCCATAGGGAATCTAAACGGTACTGTAAAATATCTACTTATCTAGAGTTTAGATCAATCTGCCTAGTGGATCATGGTAAACAACAGTGCAAGTTTTTTTCTATCTATTTGAAAGTTACCTTGCCATAACTTTAATTATTTCCCACTGAATTTTATATGCACCTGCTTTCTATCTAATGGAACAGAATCATTATTGTAGATGTTCAACATAAAAGACTTCTCATCAACCTCAAAAGATGATTTCTCAGAGATTTGTAAGCTTTTGGCCAATGGCGAGCCATTAACGGGAGCCTTTTATGTTGGGCAAAATTTCAGTGACCTTGAAGGGAATAAGGTCTACAAGTCACCAAATTATGATCGCATGTGTAACGAGACACAACAGTTCCCATGTCATGCTGTTTGTATTGTTGGTGCCGGTGCTCGCTGGGAAAAGAAAAAGTATGTGAGGTATCTGTGGTTTCGCAACTCATTTGGGAAGACTTTTGGTCGGAAGGGAGATGGTATGGTTAGATTTGAGGATTTGATATTTGACCCGTATGTTATGTCGTTCTTGTAGTTTTAGGACGAAGGAATGTAAAAAGAAAAACAAAAGAATACGGGGGCAAAGCATATTTGGAAAGGAGAGTTACTCATATTCTAATTCAGTATCCGGATGATCAAGAACTGAGCCTGTATGTGATGTTTCTTGTATTCGGGTTTTAATTTGGTTCTATACAATCTTATGCTCTTGTATTTCATTTAAACTGGGATGAATCTTACGCCTAGAGAGTTTTCCACTTGTCTGCCTCCAAATTAAGAAGACTAGAAATGTCTTATGACATGAGAATGTCAGTTATCAGTCACGTGTTGTATAAGGTGACATTGATGAAGGAGACGCTCTGTATTGCCTAGTACGCAGTCAGAACGGGAACCCCTCACTGTTCTTCTCCATGGAGACGGCACTGAACATCCACAGCTTCCCTCCAACGCACGATCAGGTTATTACAAATTTTGCCCGTGCAAATAAATCATAGCTCAAATTTCAGTTAACTAACTTCAAGAACATACAGATAGAGGTAATAGCATCATCTCTTTAGTTCACCACTAAATTTCAGATTGTAGGCAATGTAGATCAAACAAATATATAATCAGATTAACCACGCACACGCAAGATAAGTAAAATAAACTTTGCCACAACATTGCGTCATGTACACAGATCTTGACAAATTTGGCGTGTACGGCCGTGTAGTAACTATGAATATCGAATTCTAGCCACTCGGAATTAGCCTACCCGATTTAACACCCTAATATTGTCATTTCTTCCAAATAGGCTTGATGAGCTTCTTCCTCGGTCATCTCTTCTTTCTGTTGGGCACGTTCATTCAGGTATGTGGCGAGCTCAGTGTTGACGCTGGGGTCGAAGTAGACGTAATCAGAGTCCATATGATAGCTGTCAACGGTATGATTTGGTTTGTTGATAGAGTCGGCGAAGTTGATGTAGGACTTGTCTTGTCGACCGCAGTACTCCAAGTCAATGCCAATGGGGTGCACGATCTTAGCCCCTTGATGGTCACAGGGAACGCAACGACCTGAAGAATAAGTGAGATAACCCATATGAGAACAACACTAAGAAGCAAACTTGTCATCAGAGATGCATTTTTCGTTCATGCGCTGTTGCGTGAAATATACTTACCAAGAAATGCAGAAATAGTCACGGGGCAGCAGAACGACCTCTCCCAGTTCTTTTCACATGAACCATACTCATCCCGTATCTTAAACCCCGTAGCACTACGAGCGCCGCCACGAACGATCTGTGCAAAGTAGAGCACACGGCTGTCTTGGTCTCCATCATCACTTAGACGATCCTTTTTGGTGGCCAAGAAGTTGACATGGTAGATTGTCTTATTGCGAAGCTCGCTTCTTGCCAAAGCACAAATGGTATGAATATCAGAGTTTTCATCCTGCAAGAAGAGTTAAATTAGTGATTCTGCACTGATCCCATATGCAAATTATTAGAGAACATGGATCGCTCGGCAACTAGAAATTGATAATTGAGCTGCACGTACGTTAAGAGAAGAAGGGTACCTCCAAGTCCAATAAAAATTTGATTTCCTTCATGATGAACCTTTGCTTCTTTTTGAAGAGCCGTCTTTGTGATGCTATCTGTGCTAGGGCCCCTGGGCGCATGGTTATTGCAGCCGGTGGCGACATGGTGAAGGTCACATTTGAAGACAGTAACCAGGATATGTGATCTATGTCCTCCCCGGAGAGCTCACGGCCCTTGGCAGGGAGGAGGTCGCGGAGCCTGGCTTCGAGCTCCGGCGTGAAAGAATCCATGAGCGCCATCATGGCATCCGGCATGGGGTGTTTCATCGCCTTGACTGCAGCCACAGTGGCTGCAGCCTCCAGTTGGTTCGTTACTGTACGATGCCCGGCCTCTTCAGCCACCTCCTGGGCCCCACGGATGTTGCAGTTTGTGACGCAGAGGCACTCCATAGCGTCGTGGCCCGACATGGTGCTGCCGTACTTGGAGCAGAGGAAGGCTACCTGCCCGATGACCGAGTTGAACCCGTTACGGAGCATCAGGTCGGTGCAGATCGTGTGCACCGGCGGGGACGGCACGCGGTGGTCGTCGTCGCCGTCGATGGGAGGAACGTTGAGACGGTACCAGATCGCGTTGAGGATGACGTTGAAGACAGGTTCCGGGAACGGACCGTACAGGTACCCGGCCACCACCAGGCCGTGGTGGAGCTCCTTCACGGCGTCCGGCGACAGCCGGGATACGGCGCTGAGGTGCAGCGCGTGGATGTAGTCGAGGAGCAGCGCCTCCAGTGTCTTGATGTACTCGCATGGGGATGGAGGCGGTACTACGTGCAGGTCGTTGGCATCCTTGAGTACGGATGGGCAGTGGTGGATGCACTTGGTTAGGTTGGTATGTTTTGCAGGGTAGCGTACACGTAGGCAGGTGAGATAGTAGGTGAGGTTATCATCGGCGCTGGGGGCCCACCGGCTGATCAGTGATCTGTACATGTCATCAACGGCGGCCTTGTCGATAGGCCGGTCACCGTTGAGCCACGCCGCAAGGTTGCGGGCCTGGTCGGTACCGAAAGGTTTGGTGGCGAGCTTGGCGAGGAGGCCCGGGTTGGGGTGCTCGGCGGCGAGCGCGGCGTACGTGACCGCGTCCTCCGTGCTGGGGATCCAGGCATCGTCGGCGAAGGTAAGTGGAAGCTCCTCCTCCGCCACTCTGCTCGCGTGGAAATCTCGCACGATGAGGTCCCTGGCCAAGTGGGTGTCTGCCTCGGTCAAAGCGAGGTAGCGCAACGCCTGGTCTCGGCTCAGGTAGCGGCACGAGTTCATGAGGAATATGGTGAGTCCTTCAAGGGATCTCCACGCTGCCGGCCGCCAGTACTCGCGGCGGCGGACTCTGCTCATGAACTCGTCGGTGGTGTCGTAGTATCTTCTCTCCTTGGGGTTGGAGCGGCCGTGTGCGGCGATGGTATGGAGGAGGATGTTGGAGGCTGGCTCAAGGACACCGTAGCAGTGACCGGCTGTGAACAGGCAGTGCACTAGGTATGGGTACTCGTGGACGGGCAGCCGGTCCAGCACATCCACGTAGAACCCGCAGATGGTGTCAAGCAGAGCGTCGCTTGGGTCGTCGTCCTTGCCATTGTCGGTGGCGCCGCAGCAGCGCACTGGAAGGTGCTTCTTGGCCATGGGGATTGTCGGTGGATCGATGAACAAGTCAGGTGTGGGTTCAGCTCACGAATCTGCTGGTGCTGGTTTTATTGACCGGAGGAAGGGAAGCGGAAACAGTCTCGGGTTCGGAGACCGTCTCTGTTTTGTTGGGATGAGACAATCAAAACAAGGAAACCGATTCGAGTCGAACAAGACAAGGATAGGAGTAGGACAGAGCAACCAAATACCAGCCGACTCGTCGTCATCTGTTGCGTTCCAACAAGGCCGCAACAGTGAGTCTCATCTCAGCATCGGCATCGTCTATCTCCTCCGATGGATCCCTAATGTAAGCCTCTCTGCTCCATCCTGCTACAAATAAGAATAATGATTTTCAGTATATATATATATGTGTATATATATATATATTAAACAGCAGAATCGAAGGTTCCCACCCCTCACCCGTGTCGCAGAATTTTCCGCCTGGTTCTCAGATTGACTTCTCCGTTTGATTTCCCTCTAACATCCAAGCTGGTGGAGAGCAGGATGAGCTGCCTTATTCCATCATACCCCCAAGCTTGGGCAGGAGGAACTTTCTCTTTCTTGCTCAAATTCAATATTTCACAACTGCAAATTTGACAAACTTACTTCAGATAACTTTTGAATCCATTTTTCTTTGCAACTAAAAACCAAAACGGAAAAAAATTAAGGCAGAGTAATAGACCAAACATAATCAATTTGATGATACGTCAATTACAACAGCATACTGTTCAGCTAATGCTAGACACTGAGTCAAAATTGTTAATATTCCCACTTTTGGCTCGGAACGCAAATGCTTTGAACTAGTTTTTCTTCTTCAAAAAATATATTAAACAAAAAACATGTCGGGGAATATCAATACTGTATCTGAAATCAGGGGAAAAAAACAAGATGCATGATTTTCACGGAGATTCAGCAAACATTCAGGATGAATTTACAAAGGCTTTCAAAGTTTGGGAGCCATCAATACTGGATCTAGATTTGATGTGCGCCTACCAGATGAAGATGAAGAAGGTTGGGGTAGCGATTGCTGCACGGTGCAGCTAAGCTGGCAGGGGCCGGGCAGCTGAGCTGAGGTTCGTTTCGTCCGCCTTGCGCCTTGTACCCCCATCGCTGTGCCATACGAACAAGTGAGCCGAATTCCACTCCAAAAAAAAAAAATCTTGAACACACACATACACAGAGAGAGAGAGAGAGAGAGAGAGAGCTTCCTCGGCGGCGAGACTTTTATGGACACCAATTTCCACCCGCGGCCAGTCGGACCTCATCTAAATGGAGCCGATAGGAAGGGGTGTTATTTGGCAAGAGCATGGGGAATAAGAACGCGAATTCTGCTACCGGTACGACAAGAATTTCTTTTCATGTTTCTAGGCCCTTCGAGATCCTTGTTATTTGCTGAAACGAAACACATAGGCCCTGTTCGTTTCTCCATCTAAAATTTAAGCGATTGTCACATCAAAGAGAATATCATTATTTATAAATATTTCGATCAATTTAATGACAAAATCCTTTTGATAGATTGGTGCTAATTTTTAAGATGAATATAATGAGCTTAAGTAATATATGTTTTGCTAAAGTGATGCTATAATAACTATCTTCTAATCACGACTTAATTGAACTTATTAGATTCGTCTCGTAAATTAGTCTAGGGACATGTAATTTATTTTATAATTAAACTTTATTTAGTACTCTAAATAGTAAGATTTTCTTGATATGACGAGCTATAAAATTTAGACCCGGAAACGAACACACCCATAGATCAACGAAAATATTCGTTCATATGTGAAATGAGTCGCCATTCTACGGTTCTACAGTACCTATTAACCTATGCGGTCAGCATTTAGATGAGTCACCGGAAAATTGTACTCATTTATCATGTATATATTTGAGCAGCTTTACCGTGCTCTATGATACCGATACCCACAAAGTATTATGCACGCGATCCAACCCTTCATTATCCAAGGCTAATACGGTAATTAGTCCCTAAGCAAATATTCCGACTAACATGATTCTACCCGGTTCGTCGTCTTCAACCACCCGTCGTATCTCCAGCCCTTCTCGTGCACCGGTTGCCGCATTCCGTCTCGATCCACGTTCCCAATCAGATCATCGCCGCCGCGAATCAGCGTGTTCTCTATCGAGGTCACGAATCCGCGCGCTCTCTCTCTCTTGGGACGTCCTGATCCGACGATCACGGCATTCTCTATCGAGTATTCGAGTGCGTGGGCCTCCCTAACCACGCATTCAAGTCGGCCATCTTTGATCCGAATTGGTTGAAGAAAACTGTTTTATTTAGGTCAGCCATGTTCCTAACTCCTAAGTGAACATTCATTCTATTCATTCGATTTGACATGATAGTTTCATATTTATATTTTCAAGTCCGATAATGTCTGATCAAACGCCATATGTTGAACAGAAATAATTCAAGGCCCATATTTATGTTTTCAAGTCTGCATAGGAATTATTTATCTCCGATATGCTTGGCTTGGTGACATATTGTGAAATGAATAATTACTCCAGGTGGTTAGGTGTGTCTTACAATTGCTTGGCAGACTCATTTTGTCTAGTATTGTACTCGGCACTAGTACTACACGATCCCTTACGAGTGTGGAATTCGATGGCGCAATACACGAAACACACAAGAATACAAGATTTTAGACATGTTCGGGCCTCTCGATGGAGAGTAATACCCTACAACTCTGTGTGTTATTATTGTCTTTAGCAGATTGCTAATTGCAAGTTGTCGAGAGAGTTTTTCGGGGTCCCTACTACTCGGCACTAGTACTACACGATCCCTTACGAGCGTGGAATTCGATGGCGCAATACACGAAACACACAAGAATACAAGATTTTAGACATGTTCGGGCCTCTCGATGGAGAGTAATACCCTACAACCTGTGTGTTATTATTGTCTTTAGCAGATTGCTAATTGCAAGTTGTCGAGAGAGTTTTTCGGGGGTCCCTACTCCTCCTTATATATCCGGGGAGCTAGGGTTACATGCAAAGTCCTAGTCGTTTACATGAATTACATATTCGGAAGCTTTACCTCTAAACTTTCCTTATTGATTCAGAGTCCTAACGAGACTATAAATTGATCTCGTTACTTGTTGCTCAAGTCATCATACGTCGGTCCGGATGTTCGCCTTATTTCTATACCGGTATATGGAATCTTCTATTATTCCATACTGGTCGGGGACCACTCTGTGGGCCCTCTCCGTCGATCTTATCTTCATTGATTTGTCATCGTATCTCTAATTATCCATTCCTTTATCATCTATATACCCGTAAGGTAAGTATACGACAATGAGCTCCCAAGTAATTTTTTATTTGACCTCTGAATAAGACCGACCAGTCTTACGCATGTTGGTCCGATTCCATGGTAAAATTAAAAAGAACTCCAATCTTCCGTAATACTTCTTTTCTGTTCAAGATAACTTCAAAAAAAGAAAAAAAATTAGCATTTTTTCTTCCATATCACCCATTTGGGTATGCAAAAATTTCTGCATACTTCCTACGATTTTCATAAACTGCTCTTAAAAAATGAGGTGCACCAAATTGGGTATAGCCCCGACTCTTGAATCATTTGAACTCCTTTTAAATAATGCAAGAGTCTACTTGGATGATTCTTCATTATTTTCTTCAATATTCAATCTCTTCAACTTACTCTTTTATTTTCTCGCTTCACATGATCCCTACGGACCGCTCTTTGAACACGGTGCACCGTTCGAGTGCACCCAATTGAGTATAGCTCCGACTCTTGAATCATTTGAACTCCTTTTAAATAATGCAAGAGTCTTTCTTAAGAGACTATGCCTACTATATTTCATCAAATCACATTCCTTTCAGCAATCTTTGCGAAAAACATATCCTCGGACCGGTCATACTAGTCATATTTCCTGGAGATTCATACCAAGTTAACATAAAAGACCGTCTAAATCAGTCTGAATTCATAATCCACTTAGTTAAATTTAAATAAGAACCAAAATCCTGGTTGATCGAACAATTTTTTCCCATTTTCTCACATCGACTAGAGTCTCCAAGGCCTATAATCAGTCGGATGATTAACACCCATAGCCTAAGGCATCCATTATCAAAATTAATTTAGGCAAAGTCCAAATTGTCTTTGACCTAACTATTCCATACCTCCAAGTGATTAAATTTGGCACTAATATTAATTCAAGTATCTACGAATTATAAACCGCTTTTTATTCGCAAAAAGCCCCCGTGATTATTCTAATCACGTCGACTTAATTCTTATGACCGTTAGGCCATAATTGCATAATCAAATCTTTAACGAACATTAATTATTAATGCCAAATTTACCGAGCTGTAAAAAACGGCCCAATAACTTTCCAGCCTCCAAGCCCAGCTCGGGTACCTATAAAAGAAACGAAGGGTCGACCTAGGTCAAACCCATTCCCGAGACTCCATACACACACACAACGTCTCCTTGTTCTTCGGACATTGTGATCGCGCTCCTTACTTCGCAAATTAACCAATCTCCAACTTCCCTTTTTCGATCTTCAAGATGGGCAAGAAGAAATCCGCCGCCAATCCTTCCTCTTCGTCAGGCGTCCCTCACAATCAACTTCCCTATGATGTCCGGGAATTAGGTGACAAGTAAGATCACTAAAACATCCCTCAATGAGATGGTTCTTGACGGATTCCTTCCCCGCAACCTATTCTCAACTGGAGTGCCCCTACTCCTGGTCAAATCCCATGGGGAATAGATGACTCTCAACAATTAGTGTTTAAGTCACTCTTCCTCCGTGGCCTCGATCTACCTTGTTGTTCTTTTTCGGAGGCTTGCTCTTCTTCTACGGTTGGGAATTAGTGAGTCCGAATACTAATTCCATCCTTCAAATAACTTTTTCATCCACCTTGTGAGGCTTTTCTCGGAATTCACCCTCACTTCAAACTTTTATGGTACTTATTCCAAATCCGCCCTCTCCCTACTTCATCCAACCGCTCTGCAGATAGGAGGGGTGGGGATACAATGCTGCAGATGTCGAAGAGTATTTCTCCTTGTCCCTCGAACAAGAGCCTAGCCAATTGGAAGAATGAGTGGTTTATTTGTGATAACCCTCAACCCGCTCTTCCCCCTTATAGAGCTAAGGTAGCTAGAGAACTCCCATATTGGAACTCAAAAGACATTAGAGAGTACCTCAAACAAGATGAAGAAGTGCTCGCCCCGTTGGCCAGCATCAAATATTTAAAGGAGGTCAAGGATGTTATAGCCGAAACAGTCCTTTGGAGTTTCGTCGTCCGGGAGTCCAACCACTCAAGAGAAAGCCTTCGCGAGACGGTCCTTCAATGAACATAGTGCCAATCCGATCGACGGGACATCCCTTCCCGATTTGGAGCGATTGGGCAAATGCCTGAAGAAGATGCTCCAGCACCGGGTTTGATGAATCGGGGTGCCAAAGGGTGGGTTTGGCGTTCAGCTCATCAAATCCTCTAGACTCTGTAAGTATTCTCTTCTCCTCAAATACCGGTATTTTAATCATTACTTGTATCATTTATATGTTTTTTACTGCATGCGAGAAAATGGATAACTATAGAAGTCATCCCCTACTTCTTCCCAACGATACCAGGGAGAAGATTATGTAAGGGACAATTGCATAACCGGCCCTCGTTTGGAAGACAATTGCATGTTTGACCCCGTTTTTCACGATTTGCATATTTGACCCTACTTTTTGAATCGAAGCCTCCGTTTGACCCCATTTGGTAAACCCGTCAACCAAACCAAGATTTTAGAATTAAAAAAAGATTAAAAAAATAAAGCGACAAGGAAAAAGACCAAAATACCCTCTCTTTCTTTCTTCCCTTTGGTCGTTCCGTAGATTCCTTCCTGGTTCAGCTAGTTTCAAATTTTTAAATTTGAACTTAAGTTGCTGCTAAAATTTTGAAACTTTAGCTAAATTGCTTGTCACGGTTTTGTTTCTAAAAATAAGGTATTCATGCAAAAGATCAAAATTTTTAGGGTCAATTACGCGAGGTATCAAGGTCTTTTTACCATGGACTTCACACCGTTAATGACTTCTATTAGAACAGGGTCAAGAATGGGCTTCGGTTTAAAAAAATGGAATCAAATATGCAAAACGTAAATAACGAGGCCAAACATGCAATTAGCTTTTGAAAGAGAGTCGGTTATGCAATTGTCCCATTATGAAACTAACACCGCTCCCACTATCGTTCGGACACTGTCCGCCTCCCCCACTCTTATTCAAGGGACTTCGAGACCGGTCCATTCTGCCGCAGACCGGACCAACTTCGAAAATCTCAAAGTCTAGAAAGGTTGTTCAAGCCCCCAGCACAAGAAGATGCACAGCGGCACTCAACATAGGCAAACCGACAACAATCCCTACTTCCGTGCCGGGAGATACCCATACGGAAGCGCAGAAGCTTGAGGAGCGGCGCAAGGAGCAAGAAGCTGTTGAAAGAGACCGCCAAGCTGCTCCGGCCACGTTCGAGGCCATCGCCGCCGGGGGTCTCAAGGAGTTCCCCAATAAGCGGATTCTCTTGCTAACTTCCCGAAGAGGTCTCGGTATGGCGTTCGGACCGGTTCTTCGAGGGTGCCACGGGAGGATCCATCCCTACGCCGCAAGTCCAACCAGCGGCGAAAAGGAGTGCAGAAGGCTCGAGTGGGGATACTCAAGGCCCTCCAACAAAAAAGAGCAAGACTTCCTTCGGCTTCAAAAAAGCCACTTCACAAGTTTTCGCAAACCGATCTGCTGCAACACTCGGCCAGTTTAAAATCATTATTGCATCATTCCAATCTTTCAACTCGTTTATTTTTCTTGTAGAATTCCTGAAAGTCGCCTAGAGGGGGGGGCGATCCTAAAAATTTCTGCGAAATAAGACTAAGACGAAAACGTCAAATACCGGAACTTCCGGTGCGGGGTGAAAAATGTGGAATTTACCCTACACAATTCTAGTTATTTGCAAGACAGAAAGCACAGCCCTATGCAATTCTAGGAATTTAAAGGCGCAAAGGGAAAATAACAAGCAACTTAGAAAAGTAAACAACAAAGCGCATAAGTAAAAGAGGGAGCACATGAGACACGGATTTTTCACCGATGTTCAAGCCCACCAAGGACTCTACGTCTCCGTTGAGAAAGTCCACCAAGGACTGGGTTTCTTTCAACCCTATTTCTCCCTCAAGTCACCACCAAGGTTGAGCTTGAGTTTTCCACTATCAAAGTCCCTTTCGGGAGGGGTAAAACAAACTTCTCGGACGTCACCACACAAGTTGGGAGCTCACGAGCATGCCTAGCCGTATAGGAGCTCAAAGCTCCAAGAGTAACAAATCCTAATCGCAAGCTTGACGGGAGTGAAGATGCTCAAGAATGGAATCAAGTCTCTCAATCTCTTGCTTAAAGTCTCTCACTCGAATCCTAGCTCAAGGATGGAAATTTTGCTTTTGGAGAGGATTTGGAGTGAGTGGAGTATGGCTCAAGTGTATTGGAGTTCGAATGTGCAAGAGAGAATGAGTGAGGGGTGGAGTGTGGCCTATATACCACAGCTCCAAAAAGAGCCGTTGGCTCTGTCCGAACGACCCGCACCGGAACTTCCGATGGCATATCGGAACTTCCGGTATGGTCGAATTAGGGTTAGATGTGGATTTCGGCCCGCACCGAAACTTCCGGTACGTAGGTTTAGGGTTTCAAAACGGGGCCGCATCGGAGCTTCCGGTGTCCTATCGGAACTTCCGGTATGGCATTCTAGAGAGCTCAAACTCTCCGTTAGCCTACCGGAACTTTCGATACCGGAGACCGGAACTTCCGAGTATGGCATTCCGGAGAGCTCAAACTCTCTGTTAGCCTAACGTAACTTCCGGTACCGGGGACCGGAACTTTCGCTATGGCATTCCGGAGAGCTCAAACTCTTTGTTAGCCTACCGGAGCTTCCGAGTACCGGGGACCGGAACTTCCGATATGGCATTCTAGAGAGCTCAAAGCTCTCCGAGTGCCTACCGGAACTTCCGATACCACACCGGAACTTCCGGTGGGTCCCGAAAGAATAGGCTTGGGATATTTTTTCTTGGATTTTGTGAGCATCTTCATTCTTTGCCAAGATTGTGATTTGCATCCCTCTTTATAGTACGGCATCCCTATGACTCAAAGTAAAGATAAAACGAGAAGCTCAAGCTTTGAGATAGGTCTTCTCCAATTTCTTGTTTCATTGCATTTCTCATTTATTTTCTTCTTTTTGATCATACTTGCTATGCTTTCATGTTCTTTGGATGTTCACTACACACATTCTCATGCAAACATTAGTCCAAATTTAATTGTATTGATATCAATCATTATAAAATGAGGGTCCTAGATGCACTTTCAATCTCCCCTTTTTGGTGATTAATGCCAATACAATCAAATTTCTAAAAAGATAGTTCAATAAGTTCAACTAGCAAAGATAAAAAGCGAGCTCCCCCTTAATATGTGCATGAAATTGAATTTCAAAGGTTAGCCTTTACAACACCAAATGCACATTTGAGTTACCAATCATGAAGAGCTCCCCCTTTGTCTATGCATCCATGTTATGAATAAAAAGGAGAAACCACGAACAATACAAAATGACATTTCATCTTCACACAAATGCATCTAAAAAGAGAGAACAACAATACGACATATCATGTCATAAAGCAAACCACATGGATAAATAAACCAAGTCTTAACATTGCAAGCATTCATTGTTCAAACATAACAAATTTGTCCATCACGTAGTCCATCACAAGGTAAAACATAATAAAAAAGATAGATAGAAATTTCTTCTCCCCCTTTGGCAACAAATCACCAAAAAGAGAAAAGAACGGAGACGCCCACAAGAATCACTCCTCATCATCTTCGTCGTCTTCTTCCTCGCCATTGCTCTCGCCATCATCATCATCGGGACTTGCCACGCCCTTGCCTTTCTCATGAGGCGGAATCGCATGGTGTAGCGAGGAGCGGTAGCGGTGGCTGACGGGACATCCTCTGCACTCTGTCACCCTCCTCACTCTCGGTCGCACCGCCCTCAACATCCTGTGCTGCTGCTGTGCTGCTCTGTGCTGCCACTCCTGAGGCCTCGCTGATAAGGAGCCCAAGGATCCTCCCACTGCCGAGGCACAATCGGAGCAAGATCCAAGGGAAGAGGGGGTGGCTGCTGCTGCTGCTGAGCAAGGTGAGTAAGATACCGGTGATGACCTTCATTGATGCGCCGCTACTCCATCCTCATCTCATAGATATTCTCACTCGTTGGCCTTGCACATGCAAAAGATTGTCTTGAGAACCGAGCTGATAAAGCCCGACTTGCTGCGAGTCCGGCGAGATGATGAAGCGGGAGCATCCCTAGCTACCTGAGCCGACGGTGGAGGAGGAGGATCTGCTCGTCGCACTGGAGATCCCCGAGGAGTGGGGAGTAGAGGGAACTTTTTGGGATGAAGTCCTGAATGGCTCTTGTCATGTATGAAGTTAATTCCAGGTGACATGCTCAATCATCTTCATGATAAAGGGAGAGAATGGAAGACTAGCCTTGTGAGTGTAGGAATGATTGATGATAGAAGTCCAAATGTGCTCAAACACGAGAGAAAGGCTCATCTCCGGGACACATAGCACACGAGTAGAGTCTTGACAAGGAGGATGCATCCCCTATCCTAGGATCCAAGGTCCACCTAAACATGTTGTTCAAGACACGATAGTAGGGGTGCAATCCAAAGTGAGTCCCAATGATCATCCCCTTAGGCTGGTCGTAGGGACTGTCATCCATGAATTCCAATGCTGCATCATCTACAGGATCAAACACATTGATGTTGTTCTTCATTGCATCTGCACGACCAAAACCAAGAACCTCAGCAAATTCTGCATAGGTGATCCGAAAGCGATTTCCATCAAGCGTCCGAGTGCATGATGGATGTGACATCCCCTCCGGGATACCCGGGACTCGGTACAGGGGGACACTCGACGCAGCGAGTTACAACGGTTTATCATCTCATACAAGCCAGAATATATACATCATGGTATAATACAACCAGGTTTTCGAAATACAATCATTCGTGCAGCGGAAAACACAATTATTATTGAAGTTTAACAACCTACGAGTATTGCAGCGGAAACTTATACTTTGAACAACAACACACTATTAGACGATCAACGTGATGCACCGAGCCCTTCGTACATCACGGTCCTCCCTCTTCACGACGTCGGGATCCATTCCCACTGGAGGGAACCACCCTCGGGGCACTTGCTCCACTTCGGGGAACTACCGTCCAAGTCGTGGGAGTACGACTCGGATCCTGAAAAACATAAGGAACAAACCCCGAGTATTCTAATACTCAGCAAGACTGACCCGTCAACATGGCACGCTAAGGCCGACGCCTAGTATGCAAAGGCTTTCCGGTCTGTGGGGTTTACTCCTTTGCGAAAACAGACTTTAAAGGTTGGATCCTTACTTTCAAAGTTTTAGCTCAAGCATTAAGTTCATTAACCTCTAGGTTTGCGAGTCTACGACTATTGCAATCATGTTTGCAAGAAAAGATCGAGAATAGATCAACATTCCTTTCATCTTTCATCCTCATCTTCCAGTTAATTAACTACGATGTGACACGGTGAACAAGCGATACTCATTACTGCGAGGGACAGCGATTAAAATCGATTTCACTAGCTGGGAAAACCCGTTTACACGGCGTATACGCATCCCGTTGGTCGCATACGACAACCTTTCACGCTAATTCCTGGCGGTGGCCGGGTTAGTCTCCCATCCGCCCGAGAACACTGGGGACCCCACGCGATACCCGTCCTCGACGTTATCCGTGAGCGACCACCCATTCCTCTCCCTTTGAGACATGAGGCCTCACCTCATTCTCCAGCCAATTAGGGGATGGGCTACGTCCAACCGCTGTGGCAATTAGGTTACATCGGCTTCCTGGCCCCATAAACACCGGTATGTAAATCGGTACGTTCAAATACTTGCTCACGCAGGGCCAACAACGGTACGGTCCTTGAACGACACGAGACGGGGCTACCACCTTGCAAGACCTCGTCTTTGCTCTTTCTCCTACGAGGCCCGTCCGGTCTCCATTTCAGTTTCATCTTCATCTATACTTACAACTTAAAAGACATCAATCAACTTAAAGCCTCCATGCTTTAAGATCGGACCGTACCAGCTTGCGAGTGTGCTCGGTACCACTCGACTTCTACCGTAGCCCCGTGAATTAAGCGTAGCATCTATCGAGATATAAACCAACATGGGATAAACAGAAAACATAGGAACCTACTCATGCATCTAGGGTGTCAAGCAATTCCTGAAACCTAATGCACAATCACGACACAATTACTTGTGATAAAAGAAAAGACTTTAAAACATAGGTGGGATGCACCGGGGCTTGCCTTGATTCGAGTCGGGGTTAGCTTCCTCGATGTGCTTGGTCGACTTCGAAGCTTCCGTCTCCTTCCTCGACCTCGGACGGAACCTCGATCACGCCGGGACCTAGGTCGACCAACAATACGTCGCGAATCACAACCATGTATGCATGGATGAAGATGATATGATCATGCAAAGGTTTTGTTAATTTTGTTCATCAACTAATACTTATTGATTAATTAGGTTCGAGTAATTAACAATTACCAATTAATGATTTATTATGTTTAGTAATTAATAATTAAACATTAATCATGTTCATTACTTAATAATTAATCAGGTTCATTCATTAATAATTAATCATGTTTTTAAACAACACTAATAAGTACTTAACGACATGGGATAACACTTAAGCTATTAATTTAGAATCACATGAAATGACGGTGTTTATGTTTAATTTTGGAAAACTAACTTAACAAAAACTTTCGTGTGCAGTATCTCTAATTTTTAAAGGAATTTATTTTTCAAAAACAATTAATAATTAGCATAAAATAATAAGTTATATTAACTAAAGAAAGGTACTTAATTAAACTATGAAATTATAATTTCTCAAAATTGGTATTTGAATTCATAAGTAAATAGAGAATAATTTTATGAATCTAATGAACTTTGTTTGACATTTTTTTGATTTTTCCTGAATTTTCTACGAATTTTTGAAGTTTGAATGGAATCGGGAAATAGATAAATTCGAAAAATGAATCCGGAGCCATTGGGCCGAAAGTAGCCAGGCCCAGCTGGCGTCTTGGCAGCCCAGCGGCTTGCTCCGGCCCAGCAGGCCCGCGCGCAGCCCGGACCGAGCCACGGCCGCCAGCCACGGCTGCGGCGGCCGAGCGCGGCGGCGCCTCGCCGGAATCGGCCAAACGGCGACCCTCGCTACGAGATGATACTTTTTGGGCTCGGGGAAACATGACGAACACGAAGATGATGACCTCTTCGCCGGAGGATGGCCGGAAGTAGGGCCACGGCGAGGCGGGGTGTGAGACGAGATTCGGCGGGGGCTAGAGCTCACCTCACTCAACCAAAAAATGAACGACTTCTTGCTGGAGCTTCGGAGGATCGCGACGAAGACCGGCATCGCATTCTTGGAGGCCGGAGGTGGCCATACCATGGTGCGCACCGGGAAGGCAGGGTGGACCGGCCGCCGGACTTGGGAACGACGACGAAACCCTCGGGAACCCGTAGGGCAAACACGCCGGTGAGTTTGCAAGGGCCGAGAGCAACCACTTGCGCACACCGAGGCAAAGCGGGTGGAAACCACTCACCGGATGGAGGGAATTTGGGGAAATGGTGGAGGTCGAACGGTGGTGACCTCCGGGAAGGAAACTTCCTCGATCTTCCTCCCTAGGGTGGGGAAATTCAATTGGACGGCACGGGAGCTGCGTTGGGTTGTGGCGAATATTTTGGGGGTGGGAACTCACACGGGGAGGGCCGGAGACGGCGGGCGGCGGAGGATAGGGAGGCGAGTGGCGGTGGTCCGGGTGGAGAAGAACCGGAGAGGAGAGAAAATGATAAGCACGGCCCGAGCTTTATCCCCACGTCCGGAGAGTGAAGCGGTAGAGAAAACAGCTGCGTGGCGCGGCTAGAGGGGGACGCGAGGCCGGGAGGCTGCTGCGTGGCGCCGGCGGCAGGCGGTGCGGGGCGAGGCGGTTCGAGAGAGAGAGAGAGGGAGAGAGAAGAAGGAGAATGACAATGGGGCCGGTCATTTTACATAAAACCCCCTGGGTTGTAACTAATTAAAAAACAGGTTTCCGGGCTCAAAAAATTCCGCAAAAATTCGGGGTTGTAAGCGAGAAGATTTTAGACATTTTTTTCTATTAAGTCCAGGGTAAGATTGCAAACTGTTTTCGAATTAAAAATTCCAAGATAAATTAATAAAAGAAGCTTTGTTTATTTCTTGCAAATATTTTCACAAAGCAAAATAATTTTAGAGTACTTTTATAATTCTTTATTTAGCATGTTTAAGAAATAGAAAATGTTAAACACATTATTTTCTCTTTTATTTAAATTCTTTTTAATCCTTTCCTTTAATCTTTAACTAGTTTGATATTTTATGTGTATTTTCTCTAACAAAATTCAATATTTTCACAATGCACAAGATGATATGCTTATGAATGACATGAAATGCATGCTTAGCATTTAGGGTTGTTACAGCCCTCCCCCTTACAGGAATCTCGTCCGAGATTCACGATGAAAGCAACTAGACGATAGTGCTAAAGAACTCGGGGTAGTTTGATCGAAGAAACTCTTCTTGTTCCCAAGTAGCTTCAGCTTACGAGTGATTACTCCACTGAACCTTGTAGAAGTTGATGGTCCGATGTCGAGTCACTCGATCTTTGGTGTCGAGAACTTTGACCGGACGTTCGTCATACGTCAAGTCCAGTCTGTAATCGTTGCACCGCGGTCGTCGGTATATCCACTGGTGGTTTCAAACACTTCTTCGGTTGAGATACATGAAATATGTTGTGTATACCCCACAAGTGTGCTTGGCAACTCCAAACGATATGCTACAGCTCCATATCTTTCTAAGATTGGAAAAGGTCCGATGTATCGTGGTGCTAACTTGCCCTTGATTCCAAACCTTTGAACACCTTTGGTAGGAGATACTCGAAGATAAACTTGATCTCCAACCTTGAATACCAACTCTCGACGTCTTTTATCGGCATAGGCGATCCGTCGAGATTTAGCTCTCTTGAGATTTTGTTGAATGAGGCGTACTTGTTCCTCTGCATCTTTTACCAGGTCGGGTCCGAAGATTATTCTTTCTCCACTTTCGGACCAATTCGGAGGAGTGCGACAACTACGTCCATACGAGCTTGAAATGGTGACATTCCGGCACTCTCTTGATAACCGTTGTTGTATGAGAACTCCGCCGGCGGTAAACATTTCTCCCAATCTTTACCGTAGGTCAAAACACATGCTCGAAGCATATCCTCGAGATATTGATTGATTCTTTCTGTTTGTCCATCCGTGCTGGGGGTGATAAGCTGAGCTTCGAATTAACTTCGTTCCTAACGACTCATGCAAGCTGTTCCCAAAATCTAGAGACAAATTGAGCTCCTCGATCCGAGATGATGGTCTTGGGTACTCCATGCAAACATAGGATGCGTGACATATATAGATCGGCATATTGCTTGGTCTTGTAGTTGGTATGTACCGGTATAAAGTGAGCTGACTTGGTCAATCTGTCAACTATGACCCGGATAGAGTCGTGCTTCCGTGGTGTCATTGGTAATCCAACAATAAAGTCCATGCTTGATATCTTCCCATTTCCATTCGGGTATGCTCGGAGGTTGAAGTGGACCTGCTTGCTTCAAATGCTCTGCTTTGACACGTCGACATGTATCACACTCGTTGACGTACCTTGCTATCTCTCGCTTCATTCTTGTCCACCAGAATCTCTTCTTCAGGTCTTGATACATCTTGTTGGTTCCGGGATGAATAGAATACTTGGACGTATGGGCTTCATCCATTATCTTCTTGCGAAGTTCCAAGTTCTTAGGTACTACTAGCCTATTCTTGAACCGAGATAACACCTTCGTCATCTATTTGGGAACACTTGACTTCACCCTTCCGGAGTCGTCTTCGATGTGTTCCATACCAGCATCCTTCTGCTGAGCTGCTACCACTTCTTCACGAATGGTAGGAATAAGAGCCAAATTGGTCAAGGCTCCATACGGAAGAATCCGAAGATTAGGCTCATCACTTTCGGGAGGGGCTTGAATCAAGAGTTGCGTCTGTGAGATTATTGCAATAAACCTTGCGACTTAAAGCATCGGCTACCACGTTTGCCTTACACGGGTGGTAGTGAATCTCCAACTCATAATCTTTGATTAACTCTAACCATCTTCGTTGACGCATGTTTAGATCCGCTTGAGTGAAGATGTACTTAAGACTCTTGTGGTCTGTGTATAGATGTACTAAATTTCCCAGGAGATAATGTATCCAGCTTTTCAATGCTAGAACGACAGCTGCTAACTCCGGATCATGTGTGGGATAGTGTTCCTCATGACGCCTAAGTTGTCGAGAAGCATAGGTAATCACTCGACCTTCCTGCATTAGAACACATCCAAGTCCTGTTCCGGATGCATCGCGAGTACACATAAAAAGGCTTTGTCGGATCCGGTCGAGCAAGTACTGGAGCTGTTGTCGGCAATTTCCTTAATGTTCGAAAAGCTTCTTCACATTCTTTACTTCATACATACTTCTTATCTTTTTCCAACAACTTGGTCATCGGCTTGGCAATCTTTGAGAAGTTGGGAATAAACCTTCTGTAGTAACCAGCCAATCCTAAGAAACTTCGAATTTGCGAAACCGACTTCGGCGGCTGCCAATCCATTACTTCCTTAACTTTGCCGGGATCAATCGCCACTCCTTCGGCTGATAGAACATGACCTAGGAACGGCACTTCCTTCGACCAAAACTCACACTTGCTAAACTTGGCGTACAGTTGGTGATCCCTTAGACGTTGCAATACAACTCTTAGGTGATTGGCATGTTCCTCTTCCGACTTGGAGTAAATCAAGATGTCGTCAATGAATACCACGACAAACTTGTCCAGTTCTTGTGGAGAATGCGGTCTTTGGTATGTCTTCGGTTCTTATCTTAATCTGGTGATATCCCGAGCGAAGATCTATTTTAGAGAAAACTTTAGCTCCCATCAGCTGATCAAACGAGGTGTCAATCCTCGGGAGAGGGTACTTGTTCTTGATGGTCACGGCATTCAAAGGCCTATAATCCACACATAGCCTTAATGTCTTATCCTTCTTCTTTACGAACAAGGCTGGGCATCCCCGAGGTGATGAACTTGGACGAATATATTTTCCCTTGTCCAATAATTCCTTTAATTGCACCTTCAACTCAGCTAACTCATTTGGTGGCATCCGATACGGTCTTCTTGATATTGGTGCTTGTTCTGGTCTGTAACTCTATCTTAAACTCTACCGCTCGATCCGGCGGTAAACCCGGTAAGTCTTCCGGAAAAACATCGGGGTACTCACGGACTATAGGAATGTCTTCCAAACTTTTACCAATAGTCTTATAAATCATTGGAGGAATAGTTTGGGAAGAAGTCAACCGAAAGCAATCTCGTCCGTGAAGAGGAGAATTCGAGTGAACTGCAAAAGCATCTATATCCAATAGTGCCTTATGATACTTCATCCATCTCATGCCAAGAATCGCATCCAATCCTTGCCCGTCTAAGACTATAAAGGAGGTGGGATATTCCTTACGACCCAATTTCAATGGTAGCTCTGTAGTACTTTGGTCCGCAAGTATATTACCTCCAGGCGATGATATGAGATGTGGGTAAGTCATCTTGCATGATGGAAGATTATGTTGTCGAACATATCCTTTGTTGATGAAGTTATGGGTTGCTCCCGAGTCAAATAAAATAATGGCATCATGATGGTTGATAGAGAACAAACCAGCCATGACTTGTGACCCTTTCGGAATCTCTTCGGCGATGGTGAAGTTGACACGACCAGTCTTCATCTTACCATATTTCAGTGCATTCTTCCGTCGACCAACTGCTTTCTTTTGAGGGCGTATTGACAAGTTTTGCTTTGTTGGTGCGACACAATCTTGAGCCAATTGTCCATGACAACCATCGTTATAGCGCAGATGGTCAACTGATTGTGGAGTTTGGAATAAGGAGTGTATACTTGATAGGTCCGATTGTGGGACCGCGGAACGGAAAAACACCCGTTGCTGATACTCGAGGTAGCCGGTGAGAAATGAGATCCGATGGCTGAGGCTCGAACCTCCGATCTCGCTGCAGAAATGTGGACTAGACGATACTTGGAGGGCACCTTACTTCCTTGTTCATTGGCTGCTCTCTTCTTAGCCTTCTCTTCTTGATGAACACGAATAGCATCCTCCATGAGTATAGCATCACTTACTAACTCATTGAAACTAACTCCTCGGTCCAAAACAAGCCGGGATTGTAACTTGGTAGTAAGTCCTTGCTTGAAGCATTCCTTCTTCTTGGCATCGGTGTCCACATTCGAGGAGCATATTGAGCCGGACGGTTGAACAATTTTGAATAAGAGTGCACGGTCATATCACCTTGCTTCGGCGCTAGAAACTCCTTACGCTTTTGGTTCGGGATACCTTCGGAAATATGGTGTTCACGAAAAGCCTTTGTGAATTCTTGCCATAGTACTTGATAACCTTCGGGAATCATGGCCTTGTAATTAGCCCACCATGCTCCAGACAAATCCTTCTAGTTGCTGAGCGGCAAAGATAGTCTTCCGATACTCTGTGCATGGTAGGAGCTCTAGCTTCGACTCGGTAGTACGTAACCAATGGTCCGCTTCTAGAGGATCTCCCTCATCCGAAAACTTGGGTGGACCAATAGCCAGGAAATCCGAATATGTAACGTGAACTGGTGGAATATGCTGATCTTGACCACCGGCCCGTGAGGCCGTATTCCGAACAAGTTGCTTGAAGAAGTTCCCGTTGCTCTTCACGAGACTCCGATATAGTGGCAATAGCTTGTGCCGGGGTAGGTGGAGTTGATGCTGACTCTCGAATATCTTGCTCGGGAGCTTTCGGGATGGTTTCCTCTTCTAGTTTGTTCCATTCTGTTATAAACTTGGTATTAGTGTCACTGATCCAAAATTGGGATATAAGGATACCAACGATACAACACGTTGAAGTTCCAAAGCACAAGCGAGTGTATAGAGAAGAGGTGCACTATCTCTCATTCCAACCCCAGATTCACTTGTAGTACACACTTGTACGAGCATCTTTAATTTGTCCTTCTAAATCCATAGCTCTCATAGGGCTCCTTGATAACTACAGGTGATTATCCTTCTCTCCGATCGCCTTTAAGCATCCGTAGATGAAGATCTTGAATTTACCCATTCCCTTGCATCGGTGGAAGAGTTACGCTTGCCTTCTATTTCATTCGCATAAACTCCTTCTAATGCCCTCCATAGGGAACTAACTCTACACTACGATACTAGCTAAGTATAACCCCAACTTTTTATTATAGCACTCAATATGACATGATGCATGCTCGGTAATCTAACTATACGTACTATAGTATATAAAACTACAACGAATAGTTAGCACTTCCCAAAACCCAAACGTCGAACCGTTAGTAAAAAGCCTAACTATTCTACATCCTTATAGGGCTCCGTACTCTCTCGTGTTCTAAACGCGCTAAACGTGTTAAGTTTTGAAAACAAGCTTGTAATGATGAACTGTTGCCTCCGAACCCGGCTACGATACCAGCTGTGACATCCCCTCGGGATACCCGGGACTCGGTACAGGGGGACACTCGACGCAGCGAGTTACAACGGTTTATCATCTCATACAAGCCAGAATATATACATCATGGTATAATACAACCAGGTTTTCGAAATACAATCATTCGTGTAGCGGAAAACATAATTATTATTGAAGTTTAACAACCTACGAGTATTGCAGCGGATACTTGTACTTTGAACAACAACACACTATTAGACGATCAACGTGATGCATTGAGCCCTTCGTACATCACGGTCCTCCCTCTTCACGACGTCGGGATCCATTCCCACCGGAGGGAACCACCCTCGAGGCACTTGCTCCACTTCGGGAACTACCGTCCAAGTCGTGGGAGTACGACTCGGATCCTGAAAAACATAACGAACAAACCCCGAGTATTCTAATACTCAGCAAGACTGACCCGTCAACATGGCACGCCGAGGCCGACGCCCGGTATGCAAAGGCTTTCTGGCTGTGGGGTTTACTCCTTTGCGAAAACAGCTTTAAAGGTTGGATCCTTACTTTCAAAGTTTTAGCTCAGCATTAAGTTCATTAACCTCTAGGTTTGCGAGTCTACGATTATTGCAATCATGTTTGCAAGAAAAGATCAGAATAGATCAACATTCCTTTCATCTTTCATCCTCATCTTCCAGTTAATTAACTACGATGTGACACGGTGAACAAGCGGTACTCATTCTGCGAGGGACAGCGATTCGAATCGATTTCACCAGCTGGGAAAACCCGTTTACACGGCGTATACGCATCCCGTTGGTCGCATACGACAACCTTTCACGCTAATTCCTGGCGGTGGCCGGGTTAGTCTCCCATCCGCTCGAGAACACCGGGGACCCCACGCGATACCCGTCCTCGACGTTATCCGTGTTTGACCACCCATTCCTCTCCCTTTGAGACATGAGGCCTCACCTCATTCTCCGACCAATTAGGGGATGGGCTACGTCCAACCGCTGTGGCAATTAGGTTACATCGGCTTCCCGGCCCCATAAACACCGGTATGTAAATCGGTACGTTCAAATACTTGCTCAGCGAGGCCAACAACGGTACGGTCCTTGAACGACACGAGACGGGGCTACCACCTTGCAAGACCTCGTCTTTGTCCTTTCTCCTACAGGGCCCGTCCGGTCTCGATTTCATTTTCATCTTCATCTTTACTTACAACTTAAAATACATCAATCAACTTAAAGCCTCCATGCTTTAAGATCGGACCAGTACTCAGCTCGCGAGTGTGCTCGGCACCACCCGACTTCTACCGTAGCCCCGTGAATTAAGCGTAGCATCTATCGAGATATAAACCAACATGGGATAAACAGAAAACATAGCAACCTACTCATGCATCTAGGGTGTCAAGCAATTCCTGAAACCTAATGCACAATCACGACACAATTACTCGTGATAAAAGAAAAGACTTTAAAACATAGGTGGGATGCACCGGGGCTTGCCTTGATTCGAGTCGGGGTTAGCTTCCTCGATGTGCTTGGTCGACTTCGAAGCTTCAGTCTCCTTCCTCGACCTCGGACGGAACCTCGATCACGCCGGGACCTAGGTCGACCAACAATACATCGCGAATCACAACCATGTATGCATGGATGAAGATGATATGATCATGCAAAGGTTTTGTTAATTTTGTTCATCAACTAATACATATTGATTAATTAGGTTCAAGTAATTAACAATTACCAATTAATGATTTATTATGTTTAGTAATTAATAATTAAACATCAATCATGTTCATTACTTAATAATTAATCAGGTTCATTCATTAATAATTAATCATGTTTTTAAACAACACTAATAAGTACTTAACGACATGGGATAACACTTAAGCTATTAATTTAGAATCACATGAAATGACGGTGTTTATGTTTAATTTTGGAAAACTAACTTAACAAAAACTTTCGTGTGCAGTATCTCTAATTTTTAAAGGAATTTATTTTTCAAAAACAATTAATAATTAGCATAAAATAATAAGTTATATTAACTAAAGAAAGGTACTTAATTAAACTATGAAATTATAATTTCTCAAAATAGGTATTTGAATTCATAAGTAAATAGAGAATAATTTTATGAATCTAATGAACTTTGTTTGACATTTTTTTGATTTTTCCTGAATTTTCTACGAATTTTTGAAGTTTGAATGGAATCCGGAAATAGATAAATTCGAAAAATGAATCCGGAGCCATTGGGCCGAAAGTAGCCAGGCCCAGCTGGCGTCTTGGCGGCCCAGCGGCTTGCTCCGGCCCAGCAGGCCCGCGCGCAGCCCGGACCGAGCCACGGCCGCCGACCACGGCCGTGGCGCCGGAGCGCGGCGGCGCCTCGCCGGAATCGGCCAAACGGCGACCCTCGCTACGAGATGATACTTTTTGGGCTCGGGGAAACATGACGAACACGAAGATGATGACCTCTTCGCCGGAGGATGGCCGGAAGTAGGGCCACGGCGAGCGGGGTGTGAGACGAGATTCGGCAGGGGCTAGAGCTCACCTCACTCAACCAAAAAATGAACGGCTTCTTGCTGGAGCTTCGGAGGATCGCGACGAAGACCGGTATCGCATTCTTGGAGGCCGGAGGTGGCCATACCATGGTGCGCACCGGGAAGGCAGGGTGGACCGGCCGCCGGACTTGGGAACGACGACGAAACCCTCGGGAACCGATAGGGCAAACACGCCGGTGAGTTTGCAAGGGCCAAGAGCAACCACTTGCGCACACCCGAGGCAAAACTGGGTGGAAACCACTCACCGGATGGAGGGAATTTGGGGAAATGGTGGAGGTCGAACGGTGGTGACCTCCGGGAAGGAAACTTCCTCGATCTTCCTCCCTAGGGCGGGGAAATTCAATTGGACGGCACGGGAGGCTGCGTTGGGTTGTGGCGAATATTTTGGGGGTGGGAACTCACACGGGGAGGGCCGGAGACGGCCGGGCGGCGGAGGATAGGGAGGCGGGTGGCCGTGGTCCGGGTGGAGAAGAACCGAGAGAGGAGAGAAAATGATAAGCACGGCCGAGCTTTATCCCCACGTCCGGAGAGTGAGGCGGTAGAGAAAACAGCTGCGCGGCGCGGCTAGAGGGGGACGCGAGGCCGGGAGCTGCTGCGTGGCGCCGGCGGCAGAGGCGGTGCGGGGCGAGGCGGTTCGAGAGAGAGAGAGGGAGAGAGAAGAAGGAGAATGACAATGGGGCCGGTCATTTTTCATAAAACCCCCCTGGGTTTTTGACTAATTAAAAAACAGGTTTCCGGGCTCCAAAAATTCCGCAAAAATTCGGGGTTGTAAGCGAGAAGATTTTAGGCATTTTTTTCTATTAAGTCCAGGGTAAGATTCCAAACTGTTTTCGAATTAAAAATTCCAAGATAAATTAATAAAAGAAGCTTTGTTTATTTCTTGCAAATATTTTCACAAAGCAAAATAATTTTAGAGTACTTTTATAATTCTTTATTTAGCATGTTTAAGAAATAGAAAATGTTAAACACATTATTTTCTCTTTTATTTAAATTCTTTTTAAGCCTTTCCTTTAATCTTTAACTAGTTTGATATTTTATGTGTATTTTCTCTAACAAAATTCAATATTTTCACAATGCACAAGATGATATGCTTATGAATGACATGAAATGCATGCTTAGCATTTAGGGTTGTTACAATGGAATCCTCCCGAGAGTCCTCATTGAACTCAAGCCATTGGGTGGCATAGAACCGAACCACCGGTTCGGTATTCCACCCATGCTCAAGTCCCATGAGATCCACCATGTCTCTCCTTGCACACTCGGACTTGATTTGATTGAACACCTGGATCATTCCGACGGTCCATCTAGTCCCACTTGATCCATTTCATCTCACTGGTTTTGTTTTTGAGCTTTAGTACTTCCTTGTCATTCATAAGCATGTCATCATGTTGCATATATGAAATTATTTAATATTGTGTTAAGAATGCACATAAAATATCAAATTAACTAAGGATTTAAGTAAAATTCTTAAAAGGAATTAAATAAGAGCAAATAATGAGTTTAACAATTTCTACTGATTAAACATCATAAATAAAGAATTATAAAAGTCCCCTGAAATTATTTTGCTTTGTAAAAACATTTACAAGAAATAAACAAAGCCTCTTTTGTTAATTTAAGTATGAATTTTTAATCCGAAAACTATTTGGAATGTTAACCTGGACTTAATAGGAAAAGTGCTTGAAATATTTTCATTCACACCCCTGAATTTTCGTAGATTTTTCCGAGCTCGGGAAGGTAGTTTTTAATTTTGTGAAAGCCCGGGGGTCTTTTTGCAAAATGACCGAGACCGGCCCGGCGCCGGCCTCTCTTCTTTCTCTCCCTCTCTCCCGCGTCTCACCGCCGCCCGCGGCAGAACCGCCTCCCGGCCGGCCGCCCCGACGCCCCGCCACGCAGGTGCTTGGCACCACGTAGCCGCTTGCCCCGTTGCCGCCTCCGGCAAGGATAAAGGCCCCTGCCCGACCCTATCTTCTCCCTCCTCTCTCTCATTTTTCTCTCCACACCTTACCGCCATCACTCGCCGCCTCGAGAGCTCGACGCCGGGCCGCTCCAGCCACCCCCACTTCGAGCCAACGCTGCCGGAGGTTCCGACATCACCTTGCGAAGCTCCCCAAGCCTTCAATTCACTTGAGCCGCCCTACTCCATCGATGCAAGACCATTCTTCTTCCTCGGGAGCTCACCGTCGACCGTCCCCGCGACTTCGAATCCGGTGAGCCGTTCATCCATCTTCTTGTTCTTGCTGGTGTGCAACTCATTGCTCCGGGTTCCTAGTTGGTCATCATCGAGTTTGTTCCACGAGGAGCCGTGAAATCGACGTTCTTCTCGGTGAGGTTTGGCTCAACGCCGGCCAACTCCGGTGGCCACGCCGCCGTGCCATCGCCGCCGTGGTGGTGCCATACCGCGGGCCACACACGCGGGATCGCGTGTGGCCACCGAGCTGGATCACGTGTGGTAACTCTATGGCCTAGTGTGTGGCACAGAACACATTTAAATTTTCAAAAATTCATAGAAAATTCAATAAAAATCGGAAACATGTGAAATCAATTTTGTTACTCGGAAAAATAAGATCTATGCAATAAAATAGCTAATTTGAGTATTTTCATTTCATAGATATTAATTAATTACATTCTTTGATTAATAGAAGCTATTATTTTATGCTAATAAAATAATTATTTTGAGAAAAGAATTTAATTAAATGAAGGAGATAGTGCAGATGAAAGTAATTATGAAATTTGTTTTCCAAAATTAAACTTAAACACTATCCCATTATGTGATCCCAAATTATTATCTTATGAGTTATCACATGTTATTAAGTAATTACTAATTGTTGATTTATAAGCACGCTTAATTAGTAATTAATGAACCTGATTAATTATTAATTAAGGAACGTAATTAATTATTAATTAATGACCATGATTAAGTATTAATTAATGAGCATAATCAATTGTTAATTATTGACTAATGAACATGATTAATTATAAATTATTAATTAATAAAGATAATGAAGTATTAATTGTTAATTGCTAATTATCAATTAATGAACATAATTAATCATTAATTATTAGTTGATGAACATAATTAATACCCTCTTTGCATAATCATATCATGTTCATTCATGCATGCATGGTTGTGATTCGCGACGTATTGTTGGTCGACCTAGGTTCCGAGGTGATCGAGGTTCCACTAGAGGTCGAATCGGGAGACGGGAATCTCTAAGTCGACCCACACGCCGAGGAAGCTAACCCGACTCGCATCAAGGCAAGCCCCGATGCATCCTACCTATGTTTTTAAATATTTTATTTTATCACATAATTAAGTTATGTTTGTGCATTAAGTGTTAGGGAATGGTTGATACCCTAGATGCATTGAGATAGGTTTCCGTTTGTTTATACTATACTTGGTACAGGTAGCTCAATAGAAGCTAGGCTAAATTTATAGTCGCAACGGTAGATGTTTTAGGGAATCTTAAAGCATGGAGGCTTTAAGGGTTGAGGTGTTGGCACTAAGATGAAGGAGAGTGTTAACGAAGTTGAGACCGGACGAGCCCCGTAGGAGAAAGGGCAAGACGGAGATAAGGTCTTGCAAGGTGGTAGCCCCGTCTGAGTCGGTCAAGGACCGTACCGTTGTCGGCTTAGTTGAACAAGTTTGAACGTACCGTACTACATGCTGGTATCATGGGCCCAGCAAGCTGATGTACCCTACCGCCCCGGAGATGTAGCGTAGCCAACTCTCTTTTACCGGCCGTTAGTGAGAGGTGAGTCTCACGGGAGGGAGATGGGTCGGCCATGAAGGAAGTCATGGAGTCGCCATACTCCCGGGGAGTTTGGAAATGGCTAGTCTTCCGTCGAGTGCTAGCAGGAAAAGTTGTCGTATACGACCAGTGTGGTGCGTATACGTCGTGTAGTCGGGTTTTGCCGACCTGGTATAAAATCGATTCGAATCGCTGTCCCTCGCAGAAATGAGTATCGCTTGTTTAGCTCGTCACATCGTAGTTAATCAACATGGATGATGAGGATGAGAGATGAAAGAAACATGGATCTATTCCGATCATGTCTTGCAAACTTGATTGCAATAGGATAGCTTGCAAACATAAAGGTTAACGAACTTAATGTTGAGCTAAAACGTTGAAAGTAAGGATCCACCTTTAGTGCTGTTTTCGCAAAGGAGTAAACCCCACAGCCGGAAAGCCTTTGCATACTAGGCGTCGGCCTTAGCGTGCCATTTTGACGGGTCAGTCTTTGCTGAGTATTAGAATACTCGGGGTTTGTTCATTATCTTTCAGGGAATGAGTCTTATTTTCACGACTTATATGGTAGCTTCCCGGAAGAAGAGCAATGTCCCGAGGGAGGTTCCCTCCAATGGGAACGGATCCCCACACCGTGAAGAGGAGGACCGTGATGTACGCCGGGCTCGAGTACATCACGTTGATTGTTTATAGTCTTTTGTTGTATAAAGTACAAGTTCCGCTGCAATACTCGTAGGATGTGAAAGTTCAATAATACTTATATTTCCGCTGTGCGAATGTTTGTATTTCGAAAACCTGATTGTATTATACCATGATGTATATATTCAGGCTTGTATGAAATGATGCTCTGTTGTAACTCGCTTCGTCGAGTGTCCCTCTATACCGATTCCCGGGTGTCCCGGAGGGGATGTCACAATCATGCGATGTAGATTCATCATCTTGTGCTTGAGCATGATCCTCATTACCAACTTCTTGATCTTGATCAACTTGATCATGATTTGTGCATGGTTGGTTTTGACTCGAGGGGAGAGGTTGATCTTGATCATTTTGCGGTTCTTGCGGTCTCACATCACCAATGGACATTCTCTTGATTGCTTGTCTAGGACCCTCAACATCTGCATTGTTAATGACAACTTGCTCCCCTTGAGAGCCGTTAGATTCATCAAATGTCACATCCCGTGCAACTTCAACACAACCGGTGGTTTTGTTGAAAACACGATATGCGTGATGAGTTTGATCCATACCCAAGCAAGAAACCTTCATAAACTTTAGGGGAGAACTTTGAAGCCTTGGGTTTCTTGTTGAGCATGAAGCATTTGCTCCCAAAAACGGGAAAATATGAGATATTAGGCTTTTTACCGGTTAGTAGCTCGTATGGTGTTTTCCTCGAAGAGTCGATGGAGATACAACCGGTTGGAGGCATGACATGCGGTGTTGATTGCTTCGGCCCAAAAACGATCGGAGGTCTTGTACTCATCAAGCATGGTTCTCGACATCTCTATGGGAGTGCGGTTCTTTCTTTCGGCCACTCCGTTTTGTTGAGGAGTGTAGGGTGCCGAAAACTCATGCTTGATGCCTTCTTCATCAAGGTACTCTTCAACTTGAGTGTTCTTGAACTCGGTACCATTGTCGCTTCTTATGACCTTGATCTTCACTTCAAATTGATTTTGTGCTCTTTTTAAGAATGACTTGAGTACATCCTTCACTTCACCGTTGTCACACAAAAAGAATACCCACGTGAAGCGAGAATAATCATCAACAATGACAAGGCCATATTTGTTACCGCCAATGCTAATGTAGGAAATGGGACCGAAGAGATCCATGTGTAGCATCTCCAACGGTCTTGTTGTTGTCACAATGTTCTTGGATGGATGTGGTGCTCCAACTTGTTTTCCTGCTTGACATGCACTCGCAAATTTTATTTTTCTCAAAGCAAACATCCGTTAGTCCAAGGATGTGACCGCCCTTTTAGAGTTTGTGAAGATTTCACATACCGACATGGGCTAGTCGTCTATGCCACAACCATCCCATGTCGAACTTTGCAACTATGCATGTGTCAAGTTTTGCTTTATCCGCTGTAAAATCCACAACATAAAGCTTTCCTTTGAGCACACCCTCAAAAGCAATCGAGCCATCACTTCTCCTTGAGACAATCACACCCTTGTCGTTGAACAAGCAATTGTAGCCCATTCCACAAAGTTGTGAGATAGACAACAAATTGAAGTCAACGTTATCCACAAGCAAAACCTTTGAAAGTGAATGCGGAAAAGTTAAAGGAATGTTACCATAACCTAACACATATCCTTTTCCCTTGTCTCCAAAGGTGATGTACTCATTTCTATCTTTGCTTGGCTCAAATGATTCAAACATTTTCTTGTCTCCGGTCATATGATTGGTGCATCCACTATCCACCACCCAAGATGAACCACCGGAGGAGTATTCCTACAAAACAATTTATGCTTTGTTTTTAGGTACCCAAACCTGCTTGGGTCCTCTAACATTAGTAACAAGTGCCTTGGGCACCCACACACAAGATTTGTGGATCTTGTTGCGTGGCCCAACATATTTTGCATAGACACGACCATGCTTGTTTCTCAATAGCACATAGATTGCATCGAAATCATTAAAGAGAGCACAAGAGGAGTTAGGCACGTTAGTACGCAAATCACAAATAAGAGAAGATTTATTAGTGTTCTTGATTTGCTTCTCCTTCTTGACTTGCTTTTGATATTCACCTTCCTTGGTGAACTTGATGAATTCGGTGCCATTTTTTGTTGACTCTTGCATTGTGCTTATCGCCCTGCTTGTAGCCAATGCCATCCTTCACATGTGGCCGTCTTGCATTGGTGTATGCACCCCTTGCATACTCGGCCTTGACATCATCAATGACCTTCACTTTCTTTTGTGCTTGTTCTTCAAGCACTTGTACTTGCTTCTTTAAGTCATCAATAGTCTTGTCATTTCTTGTGCAAGCTTCGATATCAACCTCATGGCACCTAGCACATTCATTGCTAGATGAGGGACAAGACAAAGATTGAGAGGAAGTAGTGTTACAGCTTAATTTTCTCAAATTGCACTTTAAAAGAATTATGAGTCTTTTGCAAGACATCACATTTCTCTTGAAGTGACACATTTGTGACTTTAAGTGTCCCACTATCTTTTTCAACCACCGAGAGACTTCACCAAGTCCTCATTTTTCTTCCTCTCGAACTTCTAGGAGCTTCTCAAGTTCAAGTACCCTTTGCTTCTCTTGAACAAGCATTTCCTCCTGTTTCTCAAGAAGCTCCCCTTGCCTCTCATTAGTCTCCTTTTCCTGCTCAATGATGTCCAACAAGTCAAACATGTTAGGAGTTTGAGAACTTCCGTTGGCATTTACCTTGGAGCCTTTTGCCATCATGCACTTGTGCCCGGTGTCATCTTCATCATCCGTCAAGTTTCCAAACAAGGACGTGTTGGTCGGTGTGAGTCAAATTGCAAGTGATGCAATGCCTCCCTTGTCTTCATTGGATTCCGACTCGGAGGAGGAGGATGATTCATCGGAGTTCCATTCTTGCCCAATGTGTGATTCACCCCGACGGTAATTTCTATGCTTCTTGTACTTCTTGTCACCCTTCTTGTTTTGCTTGTTCTTGTAGTTCTCCGGACATTCCACCACGAAGTGACCTTTGTCTCCACAAATGTAGCACTTGTCTTTGGCTTTCCTCAATTTGCTCTTGTCTTGATGATTCTTCTTGAAGTTTCTTTTTGACATGAGTTTGTTGAACCTCTTTACAAAGAGAGCCATATCATCATCACTATCATCATCGCTCTCCTCAACCACCTTCTTTTTCTTTTCTTGCTCGACATTGAGAGCTAAATCACTTTTGCTCCCACTAGCTCGTTCCTTGTCCTCAAGCAAAGCAATGATCCTATTGCCTTGATCGGTTTGCTGTTTTTGGGATAGTACCTTTCCAATCACTTCATCGGTGGTGAAATATCTAAAGCCATCTTTGTCTCTTATGTTGGCATCCCATGATTGCAAGGCTTGTAGCAACCTTCCGTTGACATCCAAATCCGACACCTTTTCTCCAAGTGCTCTTCTCTTGTTTACTATCCTCATTATTCTTTCATATGCTTCCTTTGGCCCCTCTTCCGACCTCATGACAAAGTAGTTAAACTCTTCTCTAAGCCCTTCTAGCTTAGACTCCTTTACACTATCAATGCCCTCATGAACTAATTCAAGCTTTAACCAAATTTGATGAGCATCCTCCAATCCGGCTATCTTCTCATACTCGGCGGGGCTAAGTGCGGACACAAGAGCACTCGCCGCCGTCACATTGCATCTCACATTGAACAAGTCTTGTGTGGTTGGCTTGCTTCTACATTCCCACAAGAATCCATTTTGAGTGACACTCCTCACATTTTAATGCATGGAATCCAAGTGTAGGAGCATCTTTGTTTTCCAATGATCAAAGTATTGACCATCGAAATATGGAAGTCTTCCGAAGCCGGGTCCAATGTGCTCACTATAGGTGTAGCGCATGTTGTTGTAGTGTATTGGCAACACACTAAACTCATCTCCATCCTTAGCAATTCCTTTTCCACTCTCATTTCTTGCCTTGAGAATTGCTTCATCCGGTGAGTTTTCATTACCTACTTCACCGGTTGGTTTTGGTGGAGCTTCACCACTACCACTACCACTAGCCGTTACATCTTTGTCATTTGTCATCTTTAATCTTCAAGCGTGTGAGGCATCAATGAAGATACCCGCTCCGATACCAATTGAAAGTCGCCTGGAGGGGGGAGGGTGAAAAGGCGATCCCAAAAATTTCTACGAAATAAGACTAAGACAAAAAACGTCAAATATCGAAACTTCCGGTAGGGTACCGGAACTTCCGGTGCAGGGTAAAAAATGCAGAATTTACCCTACACAATTCTAGTGATTTACAAGAAAGAAAGCACAGCTCTATGCAATTCTAGGAATTTAAAGGCGCAAAGGGAAACTAACAAGCAACCTTGTAAAGTAAACAACAAAGCGCTTAAGTAAAAGAGGGAGCACACGAGACAAGGATTTTTCACCGAAGTTCAAGCCCACCAAGGACTCTACGTCTCCGTTGAGAAAGTCCACCAAGGACCGGGTTTCTTTCAACCCTATTTCTCCCTTAAGTCACCACCAAGGTTGAGCTTGAGTTTTCCACTATCAAAGCTTTCGGGAGGGGTAAAACAAACTTCTCGGGCGTCACCACACAAGTTGGGAGCTCACGAGCACGCCTAGCCGTCTAGGAGCTCAAAGCTCCAAGAGTAACAAATCCAAATCGCAAGCTTGACGGGAGTCAAGATGCTCAAGAATGGAATCAAGTCTCTCAATATCTTGCTTAAAGTCTCTCACTCGAATCCTAGCTCAAGGATGGAAATTTTTGCTTTTGGAGAGGATTTGGAGTGTGTGGAGTGTGGCTCAAGTGTATTGGAGTTCGAATGTGCAAGAGAGAATGAGTGAGGGGTGGAGTGTGGCCTATATACCACAGCTCCAAAAAGAGCCGTTGGCCTCTCCGAACGACCCGCACCGGAACTTCCGATGGCATATCGGAACTTCCGGTATGGTCGGATTAGGGTTAGATCCGGATTTCGGCCCATACCGGAACTTCGGTGGTGTACCGGAACTTCCGGTACGTACGTTTAGGGTTTGAAAACGGGGCCGCACCGGAGCTTCCGGTGTCCTATCGGAACTTCCGGTATGGCATTCCGGAGAGCTCAAACTCTCTGTTAGCCTACCGGAACTTCCGGTACCATGGACCGGAACTTCCGGTATGGCATTCCGAGAGCTCAAACTCTCTGTTAGCCTACCGGAGCTTCGGTACACGGGACAGGAACTTCCGGTATGGCATTCGAGAGAGCTCAAAGCTCTCCGAGTGCCTACCGGAACTTCCGATACCACACCGGAACTTCCGGTGGGTCCCGAAAGAATAGGCTTGGGATGGTTTTTCTTGGATTTTGTGAGCATCTTCATTCTTTGCCAAGATTGTGATTTGCATCCCTCTTTATAGTACGGCATCCCTATGACTCAAGGTAAAGAGAAAACGAGAAGCTCAAGCTTTGAGATAGGTCTTCTCCAATTTCTTGTTTCATTGCATTTCTCATTTCTTTTCTTCTTTTTGATCATACTTCTATGCTTTCATGTCCTTTGGATGTTCACTACACACATTCTCATGCAGACATTAGTCCAAATTTAATTGTATTGATATCAATCATCCAAAATAAAATGATGGGCCTAGATGCACTTTCAATTCCTTCCAATCTTCAAGCCGGCATTGCTAGCTTGTTAAGAAATAAGCCCACTATCCCTGCCGCAACTAGTGGTACAACACCAACTTCTACTCATGCTGTACCCAGAATCGTAGGAGTCTCCGAGACCAAGAGTGCAGTAAGTGCAAAGGAAATCTCTGCTGCCCGACCTGAAGAAAAAACCTCCAAAGCGGTCGAAGAGCGGGTTGTCACCGACGCCGATGTCGGTGATACAATCGCGAGTGACTTCCCGCCGCAAGCCACTCTATTCCAGGTCGCACATGAACTCCCATCGGGGCCGGTCCGGATTGAAGAAATCCCCCGTCGGACTAGGACTACTAGAAAAGCTCTAGGTGCTCCAAGGCTCACCAAGATGGTTGTAGGTGACCTAGAAATCGACAGCTCGAGCGGAGCCGGGAAATTCACGGCAAGCGCCAGTGGGATTCTCTTCAAGAAGAGGAGGCCTTGAAGAATTTCTCCGAGTCCGGCTAGGTATGTCTCCGTTTCTTACCCAGTATTTCCTTGGCTTTGTCATATTCCAATCCGACCCTTTGATTCGCCTATCCTCCAGGTTCTCCTGAAAAACTCTAAAGCTAAGAGCACAATCATTGCTCGTCTTGAAGAAGAGCTGCACCGGACTCGAGAGCGGCTAGTTGAGCTCGGATCTCAGACCGCCGACTTAAAATCCAAGGAAGCGGATTTGCTAAGGAGGGAAGCAAATCCAATGAATACCCCTCGCATGATGGAGGACCGTCGGCGGGAGATCGTCAAACTCCGAGAAAGAAGTCCGGAGTAAGTTTCTAATTTAGCCTTAATTTCTTTACTTGATTTGTGACCCTTCCGACCGGACTGCTCACAAGAAGGCTGAGGAAGTTCGCTCCGAAAAAGCGGCTACTCAAGAACAAGCTCTTCGGGAGGGCTCTAGGGTTGAATAGCAGCAAGCCGCTCATATTGGTGAATTGGAGGGCGAGCTCACTCGCCAAGGATAACATTCGGGCGCAGACCCTTCGTTTCAATAAAATGCTTGAAAATGACAACTCTCGCTCTGAAGACCAAGCTAGGCTGTCGGTGTTCGAACCACCGACTAGCACTACGTCGAGTCTACTCTCTAGTAACACATATACGTGTTACTGGAAGAAGAGATAAGTGTTACCGAGGTCTATAGTAACACATTTAATAAGTGATCTAGGTTGCGCCGTTACTAGAGCAGATTTTGTTGTAACACATATATCTGTTACTACATGGAACTAAAACTCATAGAAGTAAAATTTGTTGTAACAAACACATGTGTTACTGCTCGTAAACACACGTGATACGGGAACAACCCATTGTAACACATATATGTGTTACTTGTTTAAGAAAAGTGTTACATTTGTAGCACAAAAAATAATACTAAATATAAAAAATATGTGTTTACCAAGAATTGAACTCTGGTGGTATATTTGTAGGTTAGTGCCTATACCACCCGAGCTAAGACATAATTGTGACTTTCATCACTATTTAATCAATTTGTAACATGAAAGAGTATAAGTAAAGGCTATTGTAACACATATATGTGTTACTTTCTACAAGCAAGTGTTACTTGTTATGACATAAAACATAACTCCAAATATAAGCTCACGTGTCATACTTAAGGTTTAATTGCATGGCCACCTATAATAATATGTAGTTGACTCTCCTATTAGCCAGGACAACTTATAATATGTTAATATATGGCAGTAGTTTCGACTCGATAGTGCGTTTATTGTCATTCGAGAAATATTTTGGATCACACACATCTGGAGTTTAGGGACTTATAGAATTAGCACATAACTTTTGGTCCCTCGTTGTAACATTATTTTGTGTTCCAACAAGATTTTTCTTGTAACACTCCGAAAGTTGCCTAGAGAGGGGGGGGTTGAATAGGCAATCTAAATAAAAACCTGAAATTGCAACACTTAAAACAAATGGGTTAAATTCGCCATCGACGGAACTTCCGTCAAGGGGGTGAGATGAAAACCTAGGGAATGGAATGTTGACGGTCCTTATGGTCCAATTTTACCGTCAACATGTTGCATCCTTTTGAATCAAACACCATCACCAAGAATAGACATAGGGATTATTTCTAACAAATTCCACTAGTCTTGGTGAAATTATGAATGCAGGTGCAATCCATATGAAAACGAGGGGAAAACATGCACGAAACATGGACTTTGCAATCGACGGATTTTCCCGGACTAAAGAATATAGTCCAAAAGCCCAAAACCACAAAACAGAGCCTCAACATCAAACCAAGCAAGTGGATTGGGCCAGTACACAGCCGGGGAAGGCACCGAGAGAAGAATCAAGCCCGGGGGAGTCCGAGGCCGGTTCGGCAGAACCACCCTAGTGGGTTCGGCCGAGCCGACGAGTGGGCCCCCTGGCCCATCTTTCTCCGGCGGTTTGTCACCGACGTGCGGAGGTCGGTTCCACCTGCAATTAATGCCACCGACGTCCGGAACCGCCTCCAAGTTGCCGACCTTCCAAGGCTATAAATAAAGGGCTACACCCCCTCTCTCAACACACCACCAACATCAAGATACAAGACAAAACTCTCATCCTTAGGCCAAGGGCCTCTTGTATTTTAGTAGAATAGGAGAGAGGGCAAGGAAGAGGAAGGAGTGTTCCTCCCTTTTGTAAAGTGGAGTAGTATTTCCTTTTCTTTTACCTTGGCGTGTAAACACTCTTTTGGTGATTTATACGTGGTGATCTACTTATCTATCGTGACATATCTTTGTGTTAGACGTAATTCTTGTTATACTTGTTTACGGGATCATCGCTTCGCAAGAAGTACTCTAGCTTTACGAACTCGGTTCTAGGCCGAGGCTAGAGTAGTGGTCAATAGCATAGACGTGGTGTCTAGGCTGGAGATCGCCTTTGTTTGCTGTGTGCCCCACGGTTTGTAGAGGTAGGTGGCGGAAGTGACAGCCCTGTCATCCAAAGGAACCCTCCACGTTCGGGTACATAGTAGAGCTTTCGTAGACCGGAGTGGCTTGGCGGACCAAGCCTAAGACGGTGCCCGAAGTAAACAAGTCTAGCTTGCGTTCGTCTACCTTTAAAGGATAAATAGATAAGAGTCACCCTCTCGACCCTATTTTGCTACGTTGTCTTGGTTGTCCTTGGGTAAACTAACCTTGTTGCAGAAATACTCCGTTCCCTGCGGATATAAATACGATACCTTGGAATACTCCGGGTGAAGTGCTACAACGGTATTCCGTGCGCTTGCGGATTTATTCGTGACGTAAGAAATACCAACAAGCATTTCTGGCGCCGTTGCCGGGAACGGTTGTTATCTTTGTAACGAATCAGGTTTGCCCTCGTAATCTATCTTACTTACCGTTCTGTTTTTATTTTTTTCCTTACATTCAAAATTTCACAAAAACATATCATGGAGTCACACCCAACCATCCAATCTTTCTCCACTCCACGGGGTGAACTCTTAGAGCCACCATCATCATCACAACCTATTTCTTCACCTGGCTATGAGTTCTCCCCGATTACATTTCGATGATTAGAGGTTTATCCTTTTCGGGTTTTAAACATGAAAATCCTTATGAACACTTGCGAGAGTTTGAACATTTGTGTTCATGCCGATTGATCCATGGCATGACACAAGAAACATTGAAGTGGAAGTTGTTTCCCTTCTCTCTCAATGAGAAGGCGAAGCAATGGTACACTTACACCGCTAAGAGAGTGAACGGTGATTGGAAAGAATTGCGAGACAAATTTTGTCTAGCATTCTTCCCCGTATCTCGTATCACTTCTCTACGAGCGGAAATAATAGGCTTTCGACAAGAAGAAAAGGAAACCTTAAGTGCGTCATGAATTCGGTTCTGTTCTCTAACGGACTCCGGACCAGAATTATTGCTCCCCGAACCCGTTTTATTACAACACTTTTTTCGGGATTGAGCAACGATACCGCACTTTATCTTGACACGGCCGCGGGTGGATCTTTTTCTCATAAGACCATAGCGGAAGCACACGAACTTTTGGATCGAATTGTGGAAAACACACCTTTTTCCGCTGACTTACTCGTAGAGCCGGAGTCGAGAAGATGAGGAACTCGTTGTGCAAGAGACACAACACTTGGTGCCCATGATGGAGCACCTAGCACTCGAGTCCTCATCTAACACAAGAACAATGATAGAGGAAGATGAACCTCTTGATTTCCCATTTGAGTTCAAGGAAGAAATTTTTGAAGATTTTGGAAACACCTTGAACTACTCCTATCAAAAGAAACCAGCACTCCCTGCACCAACCCCCGAACCTATTGAAAAATCTCTTCTCTTAAAAGCTGTTCGGAAGTTGACAGACAATTATGAGCGATGAATGGTTGATGGAAAACGAACTTTCTTCGGAAGTTCTTCGACTTGATCATCCTAGATCAACCATTCTTGGCTCAATTCGGGGAGTAATGGAAGATGTTCTCTATAATCCTCTAGTAGGTGCCAACATCATGTCCGAATCTTTTGCTTCAACTTTATTTGGAAACGAGACATGGGCACCTTCGACAAACTCCTTAAAGCCCCACCGGGGCAATTTTTGAGAGTTTGGGGATCATTAGAGATGTTTGCATTAAGCGTAATGAAGCAGAGGTTTCCTTGGACTTTCACGTTTTCGGAATCCTGGATTTCGATGTTTTGGTCGGTCATCCCATAGAAAAGCTTTTCTTAGGGATATCACCTTCGGGAACCTTAGACTTCACCCTCGGCAAGAAAACTTTTCTCTTCCTATCATTCATGCACAAAACTCTTTTGCCGAGGAGCCGCTTGTGGAAGAAGAATGCATGGAGGAGGTTATGGCAATTTTTCCTCATGAAAACCCCGAATCATCCTTGGATGAAGATGCTCTTGATTTCATTTTAGAAGAGGATGATTCGGCGGAAACTTTTGAGCTGCCCGAAACTTTTACACCTACGCCACCTCCCGTAGAGCTCAAAACTCTTCCACCGAGGCTTGCGCTACGTTTTTCTTCACGGAAATCCCGAAACCCCTGTCATCATAAGTGATAAGCTTTCGGAGGAGGAAGCTGCAAAACTCTTAGCCGTGCTAGAAAAACATCACTCCGTTTTTGGGTACTCGCTTGGAGACCTCAAAGGAATCAGCCACGCTCTTTGCACCCATCGCATTCCCATAGACCCCGATAGTACACCATCTAGGGAACCTCAAAGGAGGTTGAACAATGCGATGCGGGAGGTCGTTAAAAGGAGGTCTTAAAACTTTTACATGCTGGCATTATCTATCCTGTTCCACACAGCGAGTGGGTGAGTCCAGTGCAGGTTGTACCCAAGAAAGGAGGAATGACGGTCGTCCATAATGACAAAAATGAGTTGATCCCTCAACGCACCGTCACGGGATGGAGGATGTGCATAGATTACCGAAAACTTAACAAGGCTACAAAGAAGGATCATTTTCCGCTGCCCTTCATCGATGAGATGTTGGAGCAGTGGCAAATAATTCTTTCTTTTGTTTCCTTGATGGGTATTCAGGATATCATCAAATCCCCATCCATCCCGACGATCAAAGTAAAACCACTTTCACATGCCCCTATGGAACTTACGCCTATCGACGAATGTCTTTTGGGCTTTGCAATGCACCTGCTTCTTTTCAACGTTGCATGATGTCTATCTTTTCGACATGATCGAAGAGATTATGGAAGTATTCATGGATGATTTCTCTGTTTATGGAAAAACCTTCGATCATTGTTTAGAAAATTTAGACAAAGTCTTGCAACGTTGTCAAGAAAATGATTTAGTGCTCAATTGGGAGAAATGCCATTTCGTGGTTAGAGAAGGCATAGTTACGGGGCATTTGATTTCCGAAAGGGGGATAGAGGTGGACAAAGCTAAATTAGAAGTTATAGAAAAGCTTCCACCTCCTGTGAATGTTAGGGGCATTCGCAGCTTTGCGGGACATGCGGGGTTCTATCGTCGGTTTATCAAAGATTTCTCTCAAATTGCTAGACCCCTTACAAATCTGCTTGCGAAGGATGCACCCTTTGAGTTTACTCGATGAATGCATGATTGCTTTCACTACCCTTAAGAATGCACTCATCTCAGCGCCAATTATCCAACCCCCGATTGGACGCTGCCTTTTGAGATAATGTGTGATGCTAGTGCTTTTGCTGTGGGGGCTGTTCTTGGCCAAACTAGAGATAAAAAGCATCATGCAATCTCCTATGCAAGCAAAACCTTGACTGGAGCTCGGTTAAATTACACTACCACTGAAAAAGAGCTCCTTGCTGTTATTTTTGCTTTTGATAAGTTTAGATCCTACTTGACTGGAGCAAAAGTCATTGTTTACACCGATCATGCTGCTTTAAAGTTTTTGCTCAATAAGAAGGATGCTAAACCTCAATAAGAGCATGTCCACCTCCTTGACAGGGTGTACGCCTCTTGAGCGTGTTTGGAGTCGATCATCGCTCCACCCTTGATTGGAGACCATCTTCTCTATGAGTTCTTTTGCTTGGGCAACGGTTTTGGAGAAGAAGGCTCCTCCAGCAGCGGCATCCATATGTCCACGGGTCGTTGGTGTCAACCCGTTGTAGAAGTGTTGAAGAATGAGCCATTCCTCCATCCCATGGTGAGGACAGGCCAGAATGTATTCTTGAAGCCTTTCCCATGCCTCGGGCATGGATTCATTTGTCGCTTGTCTGGAAACTTGCAATTCTTCCACGAAGGGCATTGGTTTTACCCATCGGGAAAAACTTGGCGAGGAACGCCGTGGAACATTTGTCCCAAGTGTCAATGCTTGCACGATTGGCATAGAACCACTGTTTCGCCTTCCCAAGGAGGGATAGGGGAAACAGCGAAGTCCGATAGCATCTTGGTTGACTCCGGCCGTGGTCGATGTGTTGCATATCTCCAGGAACTGTTGGAGATGAGAGTTGGCGTCCTCGGAGGCCTTTCCACAAAAGGGAATGGCTTGCACCATAGTGATGAGGCTGGACTTGATGTCAAGTCCTGCGGCACCAGCGTCGACGTTGGGCCCAATGGGCACATTGGCGACGGAGGGCGCAGAGTAGTCACGAAGGGTCCTTTCAGCCATGAGTGTTGAGGTTGATGGTGCGGAAGATGCGGGCTTGCTTGTCGTGGGTTCTTGAGGAGAGACAACGACGCGAGGTCGAGTCTTTCTCGCAAGAGCCTCGGGATTATCAACGAAGTTTTTCGGCAAGTTGAATCCACGCATGCACTATCCTGTTTCCACATTGAAGAGAAAACAGATCAAGGTTAGCTCTGCAAAGGTAATGATTAAATCATCATCAAGTGTAATCATGAACATTCATTGTATTCTTATTAACCAATGTCTTCCCCGACAACGGCGCCAGAAATGCTTGTTGGCATCTCTTAAGGTCACGCGGAAAGAAACACGTGACCGCGGGAGAGCCAAGGGTTTAAGTCACTTGCACTATTTAACCAAATAATCCACATCCAAGTACAAGTACTAGATATGTATTATAAGGTGGGTCATGAATATCCGCAAGCGGACGGATAACCCGTTGTAGCATTTCACCCGAGAGTATTCAAGGGTATCGTATTTATATTTTCCCAAAGGAAGACATGGTTGATAAGAGTACTTATGCTCATGGTGTTACAAAAGAATGATGAAGTAATCACATTCCAATGCAGGGGTTAGGAGCAATAAATTGAGGATAGTGTGACACACACCAAGGCAATGCATTCTCTAATAAAAGGTATAGAGGCAATCCTAGATGAAGCTAAACTAGACTAGCAGACCACTACTCCTAATGATACAACATTCATATGAGTGCGCAGCTTCTACCTAACATCCAAGATCATGCAAGCGCAAGCAAGCGTCTAATGCCTAGGCATCATCGGGAGATCCGTCTTACGCGAGGTCCGCCTCGCGACTCCGGCCTTTTAGACTCCTATGCCATGCCCGAACGTGGAGGATTACTTTGGATGACAAGGCTGTCACTTCTTGTCACCTACCTCTACAAACCGTGGGACACGAAGCACATTCAAAGGTGGGTAGATAACCCCGAGCACCATGCCGGCGTCACTAACCACAACTCTAGATCCCTCGAGGCACCCCAATCCTACGGATCGACATGGTGGTAAATCTAGAGCACCCTTGCGGGACGATGAACCCGAAGCCTATTCATAAGAACACTAGTCTAACTAGCATAAGCCAGACGAAAGGATCAAAGCTAGCACTAAGTCATGCAAAGGCGTTCGTCGCTCAAGAATGAGCGACGAACGGCAATCAACCAAGTAAGATCAAGAGTAATCGATGATCAAGTATGAACGAACGAAGAACATTCGATATGTGTTCATCTTCTATTAATGAAGAACGAAGAACGAACGATGAACTCATATGAACGAACGATGAACGATCAAGCAAGATCATGACTACTCTGTCAAGCTCATGACAAGGATATAAACGAAAGTATTCCATATATAAAAGATCAAGTCTTACAAAGAGAGGATACAAGAGCTATACCCAATTCTCCACAAGACCTTGGGAGCAATGAGGCAGCCCACTACTAAGCCTAGCACTACCTAGAAAGCCTCTAAACTTCTAGTGTGAGGAGAGAATGATCCTTGTGTTGTTGTGTGTGTTAAGGAGGGGGGGGGGTACCCCTCCTTATATAGGCTTGAAAGGTCGGCTCCTGGAGGCGGTTTCGTAGGTCGGTGGCATTTAATGCGCGTGGAACCGACCTCCGGAGGCGGTGGGCAAACCGCCGGAGAAAAGTGGGCCGGGGGGCCACCATCCTGGTTCGGCCGAACCACCCTGGTGGGTTCGGCCGAACTGGTCCTGGCCCCTCCTGGGCTGGGCTTTGGCAGTTGGCTCCCCCACTGGATGTTGGTCTTTGATCCAGGTGCTTGTGGCCTTCTTTGTGTTGTATTTCGTGGTCATTGGCCTTTTATCTTGGAGTTGATTCCCGCGGCGAAGTGGAAGTTTTGTAAAAGTGTTGATTTGTCGCCTCGGGGCCTGGAATTCATCATTATCCACCTGCACACTAAAAATCTAGAGGTACAAGTGGAACTAGGTTATTTCTAAGTAAAATGCGTGTAAGACACGCCTAGTCCTTCTCATTTATTTGACTAATTGACGGTCGAAATTGGTCCGTAACGACCGTCAACACAGGTACAACACTCTCAAGGCAAAAGGGAGGTTTCCATTCAAGAGGAATCGTGAGATTTTCTCTCTAGTTCCATTCCCTAGGTTTTCATCTCACCCCCTTGACGGAAGTTCCGTCGGTGGCGAATTTAACCCATTTGTTTTAAGTGTTGCAATTTCAGGTTGACGGTAAAATTGGACCATAAGGACCGTCAACAAGACCCCCACACTTAGCTCTTTGCTCGTCCTCGAGTAAAGGTGGGAGCGTAAGTTGAGAGATCTCTCCCCTTAGAGACCTGCACACATGTTATTACAAGCCACACCGTTTTACTTGTGAACATGACGGTGGCTAACATGCATTCTTGGATGATTGATAAGTGGAACAGCTCATGACTCAAGTCACTATACTTTTGCTCACTAAGCACCTTGGGTTTTTGAAAGTTTTGAAAATAAACAACATGACTCCCGCTCCTCTTCGATTCTCTTGAATCGCTCAAAAAGTGTTTTCCTCACCAAGGCATTGTGTTGCCTCTCTTTTTCCTACTTCTTAGGCTTGTATGTGGAGCTTGGTTGGGAATGAGAGAGGCATACTTGTATCACAAATATTGCTAAACCAAAAGAAAGGATCCATGGAGAAGCCAAGTCATGCAACCTTGATCAAGAAGTGCGTGTGTGTATGGATATGAAAAAGTGACAACTCCTATTGCAATTGACCTCTCTTTATTTTGCATTTTCGAGACATGGCTATCTTTTTATTTTCTTTCTTTTCTTTTCTTGCTCTATGCTTGAGCATCTCTTTTCTTCTCTCTTTTTCATTGCTCATCTTTGTGAGCTTTCTTTTCATTGCTCATCTCGTGTGAGCTTTTCTCTTTTTTTTTTTTTTTTTTTTTTTTACATAGCCATGTCTCGTTTATGCGTGATTGAGAGAGAGAGAGAGAGGTAAAAAGAGGTGCAAACGAGGAGTGTCTTTATTTTGGTGGGGTGCTAGCTCCCAGTGTAGGAGTTTAGCCCTTTTTTTTTTTTTTTTTTTTTTTTTTTTGGTGGAGTGTACGTGATCTTGATCAAGAGAGCATGACAAGTTTCTCTCTAGGGTCACTCGATTTTGGTAAAGCTCATTGCAATCACAAGCAGCATATGTATGTAAGTTTTGCAAGGTATGATCATCATATGGCATTGGTAGGCATTTTTGTATCAAGAGAGGAGCATGAAGCCATGGTATTTTTGTTTTGTGAAATAAAATTCCCAAGGACTCGGTAAGCTAAGCATAAGATCATTTCGTCGAGCCATATCACACTTGCCAATAATCTAGAGAAACATGGGTCCTATGGATTTGATTATTTGTTCACGGGCAAGTGGTGATGAAGCGAGTAATAAAAAGTGTGCAAGATCATCATGAGAGCATTAGGGAGAGACTTGGGAAAAGGTATTCAAAAGAAATCTTCCCAAGTTTTAGTTGGTCAAGTTTTAGTAATTGTTTTTCGCGTCTCGGAATGAACTTGACAAATAAAGTAGGCGAAAAGGAAGTGTGGGAAACAAACTCAAGTGCCATGAGGAAGCAGGGGCTGAGTGGGACCCACCAGGGTTCGGCCGAACCACCCTTGTGGGTTCGGCCGAACCGGCCTCGGGCCCCACCGGTGCTCTGTTTCGCAGGTTGTGTTTGTGTTGTTTTCCTCGTGATGTTTCTGCTGCGCTACGCGTGTGTTTGTCTTTGCTTTCCGCGATGTCCCCCCCACACTTGCCTTTTTGCCTGTTTTCTTCAAAATAGACAAAGATATTTCGAAACAAAACTTGCTCTACCGGTAAGGGAAGACCGGGGAGCACTAATATGATTAAAAATTTAAAAGAGCAGGCGCATTACAATCTTGAGGAATTGAAAAAATGATAAAAATGTGCTCGCGGGAAAATGATGAACGCGGGAAGGTTCATTTTAAACGTCGTATTCATCCTCCTTCCCCGCGTCCTTGAAGAGACGCTTGATCTTGGAGTTGGTGCTGCGGCGATGGCTCGCCCGGGCATCCTTCAAGTCTTCAATAGCGTCTTTGATCTCCGCGACATTATCACGTAGGCGTTCATGGGCTTCGCGGAGATCAACGTGTTTAGCGAGGAGGATTTGGTAGGGGCCTTTTTTAGGAGTTTTCTCCTCCTCGCTTTCATACATTCCCCCGCCCTCTTGATGGGAGAGGGAGAGAGACGCCTCCTTATCCTCTTAGGAGGAGTGTCGCCCACGGATTCGCGGGCGTCTCTCTTTTCCGCCGAGGTGAGCGGCGGGATGAGCTGCTTTCCGCCACCGCGGATTCCCTTGATCTTGAACCTCTCGCCGGGCTTCTTGATGGGGCTAGGCAGGTTGCGCCCTCATATTGATGGTGCACCACCTGCCCGCTCTTGGTAGCGAGGGTGCCGACGTACTTCTCTCCAGGAAGGAGAGCGTTGTCGGCGGCGTCGGCGCTCTTCTTCTTGGGGGTAGATTTCCCCTTCTTTTGGCGAGGTGCCACAGCAGCGGGAGAGCTCTTGGAGGGTGTTCTTGCTGCTGTGGGTGGAGGTTCAATAGCGAGCGGTAGATCATGGATCATCAAGGCTTGCTCGCTGGGAATGGAGACATGATCAAGGATGTCTTCGAGGCCGACTTGGCGGCAAAGCTCGCCGGTGGTGACGGAGACGTCGAGGCTTGGGATGCTGCTGTCCATGGTGCTGGGCAAAAGCTTTTTTTTTGTGCGAAATGGACAAGGTGGAAGAAAGGTGCAAGGGAAAAATGAAAGAAAACACCTTCATTTATAGATAAAAGCATGGAAAGAATTAATTTGATTTTTCCCGCAGCATGGAAGGCACTAAGCAGGGAGATTTGATCTTGTGACCGTTGGAGACAAAAGATGAAAGAAAAAAGTGACCGTTTGGGGTTCAGATCTGTTCGGCCGAACCAGCAAGGGGGTTCGACCGAACCGTAGTGGGCCCCTCTCGGTCCCCTTCTTTTTCTCGGTTGATTGCTTGCTAAAATTATTTCAGGGAAAGAGCTACTACGGGATATAGATAAGAAAGAGCTATCATGAGAGAAAATTTAAATTAATCAAGTGCATGACATCAAATTCTTTATCTTTATCGGGCTCGAAATAAATTTTAAGGCGCTGACCATTTACCTTAAATATTTTACCTTCGTCGTCTTGAAGTGTGATTGCTCCATGTGACGAGGTGTCAATAACCGTGTATGGTCCGTCCCATTTACTTCTTAATTTTCCATGCCCGAAGAGTTTCACCCGTGAATTGAATAGCAAGACCTTATCTCCAACCTTAAATACCTTTATCTTTATCTTTTTGTCGTGCCACCTTTTTGTCCTTTCTTTGTATATAGCTGAGTTGTGGTAAGCTTTGTCTCTCCATTCTTCTAACTCAGCTATCTCCATTTTTCTTTTGCGTCCGGCACCATTAAAGTCCATGTTCCATTTCCGGATGGCCCAATACGCTCGGTGTTCCATCTCGACGGGTAAATGACATGTTTTCCCGTACACGAGCTGGTATGGGGACATGCCTATGGGTGTCTTGTATGCTGTACGGTATGCCCATAGTGCATCGGGTAGCTTGTCCTTCCATCCCTTCCCCATTTCTGTTACGGTCTTTTGCAGGATCCGCTTGATTTGCTTGTTTGAGGTCTCGGCCTGCCCACCGGTTTGAGGGTGGTATGGAGTAGCGATATTATGCCTTGATCCAAGTTCTCTTAGGAAGCTTCGGAAGGTCTTATCAATGAAGTGAGACCCTCCGTCGCTTATCACTAGCTTCGGTGTTCCAAACCTTGGGAAGATAATTTCGTGGAACATCCGGCGAGCATGCTTGGCATTTGCGGCCCCGCAAGGCATTGCTTCCACCCACTTAGACACGTAGTCTACCGCCACCAAGATGTATTCGCAGTCATGTGACTTGGTGAACGGTCCCATGAAGTCAATGCCCCATACGTCGAAGAGCTCGACTTGTAAATTGTAGTTGAGGGGCATTGCATCTCTTGCCGTGATGCCTCCAACTTTTTGACATTCCGGGCATCGCCTCGACAAATTCCTTTGTGTCTTCGTACATGGCTGGCCAAAAGAAGCCACTTTGCCATATCTTGGCCTCGTGTACGAAACACGCCGTAGTGTCCCCCGTATGGCGATGCATGGCACTTCTCAATGATTCGTGTGCTCTCGGGTATGGGCACACATCGCCTTAGCAATCCATCGGCGCAGACACGGTAAAGGAAGGGCTCTTCCCATAAGTGACGGCGACTCTCATAGATGAGTCGTTTCTTGCTCTTTCCAGGTGGTACGTACCTCGTTGCCATGAAGTTCACAATGTCGGCGTACCATGGATGTGAGTCCCTCACTAGGAGCAGCATGTCATCGCGTAGGAAATCATTGATGGGTAATTCCTGCAGGTTAGTGAATTGTATACGCGACAAATGATCTGCCACGGAATTTTCTACTCCTTTCTTATCACGGATTTCTACATCAAACTCTTGGAGTAGAAGAACCCATCGTATCAAACGAGGTTTAGCATCCTTCTTATTGAGCAAAAACTTTAAAGCAGCATGATCGGTGTAAACAATGACTTTTGCTCCACTCAAGTAGGATCTAAACTTATCAAAAGCAAAAACAACAAGCAAGGAGCTCTTTTTCAGTGGTAGTGTAATTTAACCGAGCTCCAGTCAAGGTTTTGCTTGCATAGGAGATTGCATGATGCTTTTTATCTCTAGTTTGGCCAAGAACAGCCCCCACAAAGCAAAATCACTAGCATCACACATTATCTCAAAAGGCAGCGTCCAATCAGGGGGTTGGATAATTGGCGCCGAGATGAGTGCATTCTTAAGGGTAGTGAAAGCAAGTCATGCATTCATCAGTAAACTCAAAGGGTGCATCCTTCGCAAGCAGATTTGTAAGGGGTCTAGCAATTTGAGAGAAATCTTTGATAAACCGACGATAGAACCCCGCATGTCCTGCAAAGCTGCGAATGCCCCTAACATTCACAGGAGGTGGAAGCTTTTCTATAACTTCTAATTTAGCTTTGTCCACCTCTATCCCCCTTTCGGAAATCAAATGCCCCGTAACTATGCCTTCTCCAACCACGAAATGGCATTTCTCCCAATTGAGCACTAAATCATTTTCTTGACAACGTTGCAAGACTTTGTCTAAATTTTCTAAACAATGATCGAAGGTTTTTCCATAAACAGAGAAATCATCCATGAATACTTCCATAATCTCTTCGATCATGTCGAAAAGATAGACATCATGCAACGTTGAAAAGAAGCAGGTGCATTGCAAAGCCCAAAAGACATTCGTCGATAGGCGTAAGTTCCATAGGGGCATGTGAAAGTGGTTTTACTTTGATCGTCGGGATGGATGGGGATTTGATGATATCCTCGAATACCCATCAAGGAAACAAAAGAAAGAATTATTTGCCAGCCGCTCCAACATCTCATCGATGAAGGGCAGCGGAAAATGATCCTTCTTTGTAGCCTTGTTAAGTTTTCGGTAATCTATGCACATCCTCCATCCCGTGACGGTGCGTTGAGGGATCAACTCATTTTTGTCATTATGGACGACCGTCATTCCTCCTTTCTTGGGTACAACCTGCACTGGACTCACCCACTCGCCGTGTGGAACAGGATAGATAATGCCAGCATGTAAAAGTTTTAAGACCTCCTTTTTAACGACCTCCCGCATCGCATTGTTCAACCTCCTTTGAGGTTCCCTAGATGGTGTACTATCGGGGTCTATGGGAATGCGATGGGTGCAAAGAGCAGGGCTGATTCCCTTGAGGTCTCCAAGCGAGTACCCAAAAACGGAGTGATGTTTTTCTAGCACGGCTAAGAGTTTTGCAGCTTCCTCCTCCGAAAGCTTGTCACTTATGATGACAGGGGTTTCGGGATTTCCGTGAAGAAAACGTAGCGCAAGCCTCGGTGGAAGAGTTTTGAGCTCTACGGGAGGTGGCGTAGGTGTAAAAGTTTCGGGCAGCTCAAAAGTTTCCGCCGAATCATCCTCTTCTAAAATGAAATCAAGAGCATCTTCATCCAAGGATGATTCGGGGTTTTCATGAGGAAAAATTGCCATAACCTCCTCCATGCATTCTTCTTCCACAAGCGGCTCCTCGGCAAAAGAGTTTTGTGCATGAATGATAGGAAGAGAAAAGTTTTCTTGCCGAGGGTGAAGTCTAAGGTTCCTGAAGGTGATATCCCTAAGAAAAGCTTTTCTATGGGATGACCGACCAAAACATCGAAATCCAGGATTCCGAAAACGTGAAAGTCCAAGGAAACCTCTCGCTTCATTACGCTTAATGCAAACATCTCTAATGATCCCCAAACTCTCAAAAATTGCCCCGGTGGGGCTTTAAGGAGTTTGTCGAAGGTGCCCATGTCTCGTTTCCAAATAAAGTTGAAGCAAAAGATTCGGACATGATGTTGGCACCTACTAGAGGATTATAGAGAACATCTACCATTACTCCCCGAATTGAGCCACGAATGGTTGATCTAGGATGATCAAGTCGAAGAACTTCCGAAGAAAGTTCGTTTTCCATCAACCATTCATCGCTCATAATTGCTGTCAACTTCCGAACAGTTTTTAAGAGAAGAGATTTTTCAATAGGTTCGGGGTTGGTGCAGGGAGTGCTGGTTTCTTTTGATAGGAGTAGTTCAAGGTGTTTCCAAAATCTTCAAAAATTTCTTCCTTGAACTCAAATGGGAAATCAAGAGGTTCATCTTCCTCTATCATTGTTCTTGTGTTAGATGAGGACTCGAGTGCTAGGTGCTCCATCATGGGCACCAAGTGTTGTGTCTCTTGCACAACGAGTTCCTCATCTTCTCGACTCCGGCTCTACGAGTAAGTCAGCGGAAAAAGGTGTGTTTTCCACAATTCGATCCAAAAGTTCGTGTGCTTCCGCTATGGTCTTATGAGAAAAAGATCCACCCGCGGCCGTGTCAAGATAAAGTGCGGTATCGTTGCTCAATCCCGAATAAAAGTGTTGTAATAAAACGGGTTCGGGGAGCAATAATTCTGGTCCGGAGTCCGTTAGAGAACAGAACCGAATCCATGACGCACTTAAGGTTTCCTTTTCTTCTTGTCGAAAGCCTATTATTTCCGCTCGTAGAGAAGTGATACGAGATACGGGGAAGAATGCTAGACAAAATTTGTCTCGCAATTCTTTCCAATCACCGTTCACTCTCTTAGCGGTGTAAGTGTACCATTGCTTCGCCTTCTCATTGAGAGAGAAGGGAAACAACTTCCACTTCAATGTTTCTTGTGTCATGCCATGGATCAATCGGCATGAACACAAATGTTCAAACTCTCGCAAGTGTTCATAAGGATTTTCATGTTTAAAACCCGAAAAGGATAAACCTCTAATCATCGAAATGTAATCGGGGGAGAACTCATAGCCAGGTGAAGAAATAGGTTGTGATGATGATGGTGGCTCTAAGAGTTCACCCCGTGGAGTGGAGAAAGATTGGATGGTTGGGTGTGACTCCATGATATGTTTTTGTGAAATTTTGAATGTAAGGAAAAAATAAAAACAGAACGGTAAGTAAGATAGATTACGAGGGCAAACCTGATTCGTTACAAAGATAACAACCGTTCCCGGCAACGGCGCCGTAAATGCTTGTTGGTATTTCTTACGTCACGAATAAATCCGCAAGCGCACGGAATACCGTTGTAGCACTTCACCCGGAGTATTCCAAGGTATCGTATTTATATCCGCTAGGAACAGAGTATTTCTGCAACAAGGTTAGTTTACCCAAGGACAACCAAGACAACGTAGCAAAATAGGGTCGAGAGGGTGACTCTTATCTATTTATCCTTTAAAGGTAGACGAACGCAAGCTAGACTTGTTTACTTCGGCACCGTCTTAGGCTTGGTCTCGCCAAGCCACTCCGGTCTACGAAAGCTCTACTATGTACCCGAACGTGGAGGGTTCCTTTGGATGACAGGGCTGTCACTTCCTCGCCACCTACCTCTACAAACCGTGGGGCACACAAGCAAACAAAGGCGATCTCCAGACCTAGACACCACGTCTATGCTATTGACCACTACTCTAGCCTCGGCCTAGAACCGAGTTCAGAAAGCTAGAGTACTTCTTGCGAAGCGATGATCCCGTAAACAAGTATAACAAGAATTACGTCTAACACAAAGATATGTCACGATAGATAAGTAGATCACCACGTATAAATCACCAAAAAGAGTGTTTACACGCCAAGGTAAAAGAAAAGGAAATACTACTCCACTTTACAAAAGGGAGGAACACTCCTTCCTCTTCCTTGCCCTCTCTCCTATTCTACTAAAATACAAGAGGCCCTTGGCCTAAGGATGAGAGTTTTGTCTTGTATCTTGATGTTGGTGGTGTGTTGAGAGAGGGGGTGTAGCCCTTTATTTATAGCCTTGGAAGGTCGGCAACTTGGAGGCGGTTCCGGACGTCGGTGGCATTAATTGCAGGTGGAACCGACCTCCGGACGTCGGTGACAAACCGCCGGAGAAAGATGGGCCAGGGGGCCCACCTGTCGCTCGGCCGAACCCACTAGGGTGGTTCGGCCGAACCGGCCCGGACTCCCCCGGGCTTGATTCTTCTCTCGGTGCCTTCCCCCGGCTGTGTACCGGCCCAATCCACTTGCTTGGTTTGATGTTGAGGCTCTGTTTTGTGGTTTTGGGCTTTTGGACTATATTCTTTAGTCCGGGGAAAATCCGTCGATTGCAAAGTCCATGTTTCGTGCATGTTTTCCCCTCGTTTTCATATGAATTGCACCTGCATTCATAATTTCACCAAGACTAGTGGAATTTGTTAGAAATAATCCCTATGTCTATTCTTGGTGATGGTGTTTGATTCAAAAGGATGCAACATGTTGACGGTAAAATTGGACCATAAGGACCGTCAACAAGACCCCCACACTTAGCTCTTTGCTCGTCCTCCGAGTAAAGGTGGGAGCGTAAGTTGAGAGATCTCTCCCCTTAGAGACCTGCACACATGTTATTACAAGCCACACCGTTTTACTTGTGAACATGACGGTGGCTAACATGCATTCTTGGATGATTGATAAGTGGAACAGCTCATGACTCAAGTCACTATACTTTTGCTCACTAAGCACCTTGGGTTTTTGAAAGTTTTGAAAATAAACAACATGACTCCCGCTCCTCTTCGATTCTCTTGAATCGCTCAAAAAGTGTTTTCCTCACCAAGGCATTGTGTTGCCTCTCTTTTTCCTACTTCTTAGGCTTGTATGTGGAGCTCGGTAGGGAATGAGAGAGGCATACTTGTATCACAAATATTGCTAAGCCAAAAGAAAGGATCCATGGAGAAGCCAAGTCATGTAACCTTGATCAAGAAGTGCGTGTGTGTATGGATATGAAAAAGTGACAACTCCTATTACAATTGACCTCTCTTTATTTTGCATTTTCGAGACATGGCTATCTTTTTATTTTCTTTCTTTTCTTTTCTTGCTCTATGCTTGAGCATCTCTTTTCTTCTCTCTTTTTCATTGCTCATCTTTGTGAGCTTTCTTTTCATTGCTCATCTGTGTGAGCTTTTTCTTTTTTTTTTTACATAGCCATGTCTCGTTTATGCGTGATTGAGAGAGAGAGAGAGAGGTAAAAAGAGGTGCAAACGAGGAGTGTCTTTATTTTGGTGGGGTGCTAGCTCCCAGTGTAGGAGTTTACGTGATCTTGATCAAGAGAGCATGACAAGTTTCTCTCTAGGGTCACTCGATTTTGGTAAAGCTCATTGCAATCACAAGCAGCATATGTATGTAAGTTTTGCAAGGTATGATCATCATATGGCATTGGTAGGCATTTTTGTATCAAGAGAGGAGCATGAAGCCATGGTATTTTTGTTTTGTGAAATAAAATTCCCAAGGACTCGGTAAGCTAAGCATAAGATCATTTCGTCGAGCCATATCACACTTGCCAATAATCTAGAGAAACATGGGTCCTATGGATTTGATTATTTGTTCACAGTGCAAGTGGTGATGAAGCGAGTAATAAAAAGTGTGCAAGATCATCATGAGAGCATTAGGGAGAGACTTGGGAAAAGGTATTCAAAAGAAATCTTCCCAAGTTTTAGTTGGTCAAGTTTTAGTAATTGTTTTTCGCGTCTCGGAATGAACTTGACAAATAAAGTAGGCGAAAAGGAAGTGTGGGAAACATACTCAAGTGCCACGAGGAAGCAGGGCTGAGTGGGACCCACCAGGGTTCGGCCGAACCACCCTTGTGGGTTCGGCCGAACCGGCCCGGGCCCCACCGTTGCTCTGTTTCGCAGGTTGTGTTTGTGTTGTTTTCCTCGTGATGTTTCTGCGCGCTACGCGTGTGTTTGTCTTTGCTTTCCGCGATGTCCCCCCCACACTTGCCTTTTTGCCTGTTTTCTTCAAAATAGACAAAGATATTTCGAAACAAAACTTGCTCTACCGGTAAGGGAAGACCGGGGAGCACTAATATGATTAAAAATTTAAAAGAGCAGGCGCATTACAATCTTGAGGAATTGAAAAAATGATAAAAATGTGCTCGCGGGAAATGATGAACGCGGGAAGGTTCATTTTAAACGTCGTATTCGTCCTCCTTCCCCGCGTTCTTGAAGAGACGCTTGATCTTGGAGTTGGTGCTGCGGCGATGGCTCGCCCGGGCATCCTTCAAGTCTTCAATAGCGTCTTTGATCTCCGCGACATTATCACGTAGGCGTTCATGGGCTTCGCGGAGATCAACGTGTTTAGCGAGGAGGATTTGGTAGGGGCTTTTTTTAGGAGTTTTCTCCTCCTCGCTTTCATACATTCCCCCGCCCTCTTGATGGGAGAGGGAGAGAGACGCCTCCTTATCCTCTTAGGAGGAGTGTCGCCCACGGATTCGCGGGCGTCTCTCTTTCCGCCGAGGTAAGTGGCGGGATGAGCTGCTTTCCGCCACCGCGGATTCCCTTGATCTTGAACCTCTCGCCGGGCTTCTTGATGGGGCTAGGCAGGTTGCGCCCTCATATTGATGCTGTACCACCTGCCCGCTCTTGGTAGCGAGGGTGCCGACGTACTTCTCTCCAGGAAGGAGAGCGTTGTCGGCGGCGTCGGCGCTCTTCTTCTTGGGGGTGGATTTCCCCTTCTTTTGGCGAGGTTCCACAGCAGCGGGAGAGCTCTTGGAGGGTGTTCTTGCTGCTGTGGGTGGAGGTTCAATAGCGAGCGGTAGATCATGGATCATCAAGGCTTGCTCGCCGGGAATGGAGACATGATCAAGGATGTCTTCGAGGCCGACTTGGCGGCAAAGCTCGCCGGTGGTGACGGAGACGTCGAGGCTTGGGATGCTGCTGTCCATGGTGCTGGGCAAAAGCTTTTTTTTTGTGCAAAATGGACAAGGTGGAAGAAAGGTGCAAGGGAAAAATGAAAGAAAACACCTTCATTTATAGATAAAAGCATGGAAAGAATTAATTTGATTTTTCCCGCAGCATGGAAGGCACTAAGCAGGGAGATTTGATCTTGTGACCGTTGGAGACAAAAGATGAAAGAAAAAAGTGACCGTTTGGGGTTCAGATCTGGTTCGGCCGAACCAGCAAGGGGGTTCGGCCGAACCGTAGTGGGCCCCTCTGGTCCCCTTCTTTTTCTCGGTTGATTGCTTGCTAAAATTATTTCAGTGGAAAGAGCTACTACGGGATATAGATAAGAAAGAGCTATCATGAGAGAAAATTTAAATTAATCAAGTGCATGACATCAAATTCTTTATCTTTATCGGTCTCGAAATAAATTTTAAGGCGCCGACCATTTACCTTAAATATTTTACCTTCGTCGTCTTGAAGTGTGATTGCTCCATGTGACGAGGTGTCAATAACCGTGTATGGTTCGTCCCATTTACTTCTTAATTTTCCATGCCCGAAGAGTTTCACCCGTGAATTGAATAGCAAGACCTTATCTCCAACCTTAAATACCTTTATTTTTATCTTTTTGTCGTGCCACCTTTTTGTCCTTTCTTTGTATATAGCTGAGTTGTGGTAAGCTTTGTCTCTCCATTCTTCTAACTCAGCTATCTCCATTTTTCTTTTGCGTCCGGCACCATTAAAGTCCACGTTCCATTTCCGGATGGCCCAATACGCTCGGTGTTCCATCTCGACGGGTAAATGACATGTTTTCCCGTACACGAGGTGGTATGGGGACATGCCTATGGGTGTCTTGTATGCTGTACGGTATGCCCATAGTGCATCGGGTAGCTTGTCCTTCCATCCCTTCCCCATTTCTGTTACGGTCTTTTGCAGGATCCGCTTGATTTGCTTGTTTGAGGTCTCGGCCTGCCCACCGGTTTGAGGGTGGTATGGAGTAGCGATATTATGCCTTGATCCAAGTTCTCTTAGGAAGCTTCGGAAGGTCTTATCAATGAAGTGAGACCCTCCGTCACTTATCACTAGCTTCGGTGTTCCAAACCTTGGGAAGATAATTTCGTGGAACATCCGGCGAGCATGCTTGGTGTTGACGGTCGTTACGGACCAATTTCGACCGTCAATTAGTCAAATAAATGAGAAGGACTAGGCGTGTCTTACACGCATTTTACTTAGAAATAACCTAGTTCCACTTGTACCTCTAGATTTTTAGTGTGCAGGTGGATAATGATGAATTCCAGTGCCCCGAGGCGACAAATCAACACTTTTACAAAACTTCCACTTCGCCGCGGGAATCAACTCCAAGATAAAAGGCCAATGACCACGAAATACAACACAAAGAAGGCCACAAGCACCTGGATCAAAGACCAACATCCAGCTGGGGAGCCAATCGCCAAAGCCCAGCCTCAGAGGGGCCAGGACCAGTTCGGCCGAACCCACCAGGGTGGTTCGGCCGAACCAGGATGGTGGCCCCCCCGGCCCACTTTTCTCCGGCGGTTTGCCCACCGCCTCCGGAGGTCGGTTCCACGCGCATTAAATGCCACCGACCTACGAAACCGCCTCCAGGAGCCGACCTTTCAAGCCTATATAAGGAGGGGTACCCCCCTCCTTAACACACACAACAACACAAGGATCATTCTCTCCTCACACTAGAAGTTTAGAGGCTTTCTAGGTAGTGCTAGGCTTAGTAGTGGGCTGCCTCATTGCTCCCAAGGTCTTGTGGAGAATTGGGTATAGCTCTTGTATCCTCTCTTTGTAAGACTTGATCTTTTATATATGGAATACTTTCGTTTATATCCTTGTCATGAGCTTGACAGAGTAGTCATGATCTTGCTTGATCGTTCATCGTTCGTTCATATGAGTTCATCGTTCGTTCTTCGTTCTTCATTAATAGAAGATGAACACATATCGAATGTTCTTCGTTCGTTCATACTTGATCATCGATTACTCTTGATCTTACTTGGTTGATTGCCGTTCGTCGCTCATTCTTGAGCGACGAACGCCTTTGCATGACTTAGTGCTAGCTTTGATCCTTTCGTCTGGCTTATGCTAGTTAGACTAGTGTTCTTATGAATAGGCTTCGGGTTCATCGTCCCGCAAGGGTGCTCTAGATTTACCACCATGTCGATCCGTAGGGTTGGGGTGCCTCGAGGGATCTAGAGTTGTGGTTAGTGACGCCGGCATGGTGTCGGGGTTATCTACCCACCTTTGAATGTGCTTCGTGTCCCACGGTTTGTAGAGGTAGGTGACAAGAAGTGACAGCCTTGTCATCCAAAGTAATCCTCCACGTTCGGGCATGGCATAGGAGTCTAAAAGGCCGGAGTCGCGAGGCGGACCTCGCGTAAGACGGATCTCCCGATGATGCCTAGGCATTAGACGCTTGCTTGCGCTTGCATGATCTTGGATGTTAGGTAGAAGCTGCGCACTCATATGAATGTTGTATCATTAGGAGTAGTAGTCTCGCTAGTCTAGTTTAGCTTTATCTAGGATTGCCTCTATCCCTTTTATTAGAGAATACATTGCCTTGGTGTGTGTCACACTATCCTCAACTTATTGCTCCTAACCCCTGCATTGGAATGTGATTACTTCATCATTCTTTTGTAACACCATGAGCATAAGTACTCTTATCAACCATGTCTTCCTTTGGGAAAATATAAATACGATACCCTTGAATACTCTCGGGTGAAATGCTACAACGGGTTATCCGTCCGCTTGCGGATATTCATGACCCACCTTATAATACATATCTAGTACTTGTACTGGATGTGGATTATTTGGTTAAATAGTGCAAGTGACTTAAACCCTTGGCTCTCCCGCGGTCACGTGTTTCTTTCCGCGTGACCTTAAGAGATGCCAACAAGCATTTCTCGGCGCCGTTGTCGGGGAAGACATTGGTTAATAAGAATACAATGAATGTTCATGATTACACTTGATGATGATTTAATCATTACCTTTGCAGGCTAACCTTGATCTGTTTTCTCTTCAATGTGAAAACAGGATAGTGCATGCGTGGATTCAACTTGCCGAAAAACTTCGTTGATAATCCCGAGGCTCTTGCGAGAAAGACTCGACCTCGCGTCGTTGTCTCTCCTCAAGAACCCACGACAAGCGAGCCCGCATCTTCCGCACCATCAACCTCAACACTCATGGCTGAAAGGACCCTTCGTGACTACTCTGCGCCCTCCGTCGCCAATGTGCCCATTGGGCCCAACGTCGACGCTGGTGCCGCAGGACTTGACATCAAGTCCAGCCTCATCACTATGGTGCAAGCCATTCCTTTTGTGGAAAGGCCTCCGAGGACGCCAACTCTCATCTCCAACAGTTCCTCGGAGATATGCAACACATCAGCCACGGCCGGAGTCAACCAAGATGCTATCGGACTTCGCCTGTTTCCCCTATCCCTCCTTGGGAAGGCGAAACAGCTGGTTCTATGCCAATCGTGCAAGCATTGACACTTGGGACAAATGTTCCACGGCGTTCTCGCCAAGTTTTTCCCGATGGGTAAAACCAATGCCCTTCGTGGAAGAATTGCAAGTTTCCAGCAAGCGACAAATGAATCCATGCCCGAGGCATGGGAAAGGCTTCAAGAATACATTCTGGCCTGTCCTCACCATGGGATGGAGGAATGGCTCATTCTTCAACACTTCTACAACGGGTTGACACCAACGACCCGTGGACATATGGATGCCGCTGCTGGAGGAGCCTTCTTCTCCAAAACCGTTGCCCAAGCAAAAGAACTCATAGAGAAGATGGTCTCCAATCAAGGGTGGAGCGATGATCGACTCCAAACACGCTCAAGAGGCGTACACCCTGTCAAGGAGGTGGACATGCCGTCCGCCAAGGTTGACCTCCTCATAAAACGCTTGGATGAACACAACGCAAATGGTGGTGTTCATGCATTGGACTCACACATGACGTGTGAGGAATGCGGGAACACCGGCCACATGGGGAAGGATTGCCCCCATACCCATGAAGAAGCATTCTACATGAACAACAACAACGGGTATCGTCCAAACGGAGGACAAGGGTACAACCAAAACCGACCATCATATCAAGGAGGTAACAATTTTTCTCGGCTTTAACAATAATCAGCCTTCCTTGAAAGATTTGGTTTATGGCCAAGCTAAAATCAACGAATCTATCAACAAAAAGCTTGCTGCCAATGACAAAGTCTTAGAAAACATAATCGCACAAATAGAAGGCTTCTCCTCTCGCTTTCAAAAATCAGCCGAGCTTTAATAAAATGATTGAAACCCAAGTTGCTCAGCTAGCTGCTCTTATTCCTCGGTTCTAATTCGGGAAGATCCCGGGCAACCCGAGTCTTCTTTGGAAAATGTTAATGCGGTTACCACGAGGGGAGGAAAATCCACTCGGGATCCGCCATATCCTAACCATGCAGCAAAGAAGAACAGGAACGAACCGGAGGAGGAAAGCCCTTCTACTACCAAAGAAAAAGAAGAAGAACCGAAGCCAAGTGACGGGAAGAATGGAATTGAATTTCAAGACACAAGCTTCTTGCCATTCCCTCACGTAAACAGGAAGCCAAAGGAGGATGAACAATTTGCTCGATTCGTCGAGACCATCCGAAGGATTCATGTCAACGTGCCATTGTTGGACATGGTGCAAGTGCCCACATATGCACGTTACCTTAAAGACATCCTCAACAACAAGAGACCATTACCCAACGAGGAAATGGTCAAGCTCACGGAAGAGTGTAGCGCAGCTATACTCAATCGGCTTCCGTAAAAGAAGAAGGACCCCGGCTGCCCCACAATATCATGTTCCATTGGGGCACACCACTTCGACCAAGCCTTATGTGATCTTGGGGCAAGCGTCGCGTGATGCCCAAAGAAGTCTTTGATCGTTTGAGCTACACAACCTTGACTCCTACACCAATGAGGTTGCAATTGGCAGTACTCTTCGGTCCGCTACCCCGCGGGAATAGCCAAAGACGTGCCAGTAAAAATTCGAGGCAACTTCATACCGGTGGACTTTGTGGTGCTTGAGATGGATATTGACAAGAACACGCCCTCATTTTGGGACGTCCCTTCCTCGCATCACAGAACGCCCAAATTGATGTTGGGAATGGAGAAATCCGATTCCACATCAAGGGGAAGGAGGAAAAGTTTGAGTTTCAACCAAGAAAAGAACAATGCTCAATGATCAAGATCAAGTATGGACCAAATCCCTCAAACATCCGTGAAGTTGAAGTGACACCAAGAAAGACGGATAGTCTCGTCGCCTTTTGGAAGCAACTTGACAAAATTGAGAATCCGTCATGGTACCAACCCAAGAAGCCTGCAACAAGCAAGGCCGGGATTATGGGCCAAGAAGCCACTCCTTCAAGACACAAAGCCACCTACATCAACAAAGACCAACCAAGTGTGGCAAGTGAAGAAGGTGCAGCCATCTTCATCCTCCTCTCCAGGGAAAGGGCCCGCACCACAAGGATGAAAAGAAATGGAGAAGTCCTCGCTCGCCGCACTTAAAATGGCGAAGCCCTGGCCGACAGGATAAATCGGTATTATCTTTCGATTTCTTTTTGATTTTGTTTTCCACCACATGCATTTAAAAAAATAATAATAATAATAATAAAAACCTCCCTGCATACTCTATTTTATCACAAGAAAATTTTCATTTCATTTATTTGGATTTTCCGCCAAGCATATTCGATTTTTTTTTTCCACTCGCCATGCATATAAAATTTGAAAACCAAAATCCTTTTACGTCCAAATTTTCCTACTTTTGTTTGAAACTTTTGGACAACCCTTGTATCCTTATACAAAACCCAAAAACAATTTTTGCATGTTGGAATTTTCTCCAACACTTTTTCTCAAGATTTGATTTTTCGAATAAAGTTGAATTTGAGGCAACTTTCCTTGGATTTCTTATTGAGCAAATATTTCGAGGAATATCCGGACGTAGCAACCATGGTCAATGATCATTTGGCCGTTGGGGGCTATGGGCCAAAAGGGGGAGCAAGAGGGACCCACAGCAGGCCGGCCGAACCCACCTCCTTGGTTCGGCCGAACCGCTATGACCGTTGCTCGGTCTGTCCTTTTTCCCAACGGTCATATGCCCCTTCTAACGTTCAAAAACGGCTACTTCGTGAGCTATAAGTAGAGGTGGCCGGGCCGTAGCTCTCTCCCCTCTCACACTATCATTTCCACTCCTCACTCACTTCATTCTCATTGCTCTCAAGTTTTCCATTGCCCTCACTTGCTCATTGCCTAAAAGTTCTGCAGAAATCTTTTGTTCTTGGTGTGCTTTCTAGTTTTTGGTTTGAGTTGTTTTTGTTTGGTTTTCTCGAGTTGCGATTTCTTGCTCACATGAACAACCGACGGTGTCGCCAATTTGATTTTTCCCTCACATAACCCGTTCGGCGTTGTTGTTCTTGTGTTCTTGCTCTCTTTGTGTGCAGCCATGACCGGTGCCAAGAAGCTGTTCGGGTCGATCAAGAGGTCCTTGAGCTCACGCTCAAGTTCAAGCTCTTCACGTCGAAGCACCCGCGCACGCCCCGTAGTCGAGTCACCGCCAAGTTCACCACCACAAGTCGAGGAAGAAGGGCAAGAGGGCAACATCGAGCATCGTCTCCTCACCGACACCGACCTCGACTTAGTGGGCGAGTACGAGACGCACACCTACACGCTTCTCCAACACCGCCTCTTTGCTCCTACGCGAGCATTTGACACGGAGCTGCTGCACAAAATAGGTATGGATGCTGAATTTGCTCAAGTATTTAAAGCCTTAGGGTGGACAGATTTTGCTAGTGTAGATGAGCCGGGTTCCCGCTTGCTTACACTTCAGTTTTTATGCACCCTACGAACGGTAGATGAAGGAATTTCTTTTCGGTTTTTCCGTGAATCCTACCGTTTGACTTGGAAAGAACTTAGCACTCTTCTTGGCTTTAATACTCGCTGCAATACCGACTTGGATGGTGCCCTTCCTCAGTTTTCAAAGCATGCTTTTTGGGAGAGGATTACGGGTCTTCCTAGTTGCGTGCGACCTAGAGCTAATCACATCCATCATCCTACCTTGCGTTTTATGCACATGTGGATTGCTATCACTCTTTTTCCAAGGAGTGATATTCGAATTGTGCGCGAGGATGAGCTAAAAATTCTTTTTGCTGCGGTTGATAAAATTAAGATTGCTCCCGTGAAAGCCATGATTCGCCAATGGATAGAAAATCTTGGGACGATAGGACCAATTGAATGTACCTCTTTAGTGACACGAATTGCCATGCGGGTGGGAGCTTTACATGATGCTAATGTTGAATACCTTGCTACACCTCGCTCTCTTATAAATAAAGATTATCTTATTCAAGGTCACTCTCTTAAGAATGGTCCGAACGATTCCCTCATATATTATTTTGTGGGATATACAAACGAGTTTCGGTTACCTAACCCGGACCTTCGTTTGTATACTCTCAAAAATCTAACCATTGAGCTCCAAGAAGCGGAGCGGTCTCGCAGGAGTGTATCTTCTCGCAGGGGGCGCACAGATCGGAACAGCCATCTACCTCCGAGATGCCCACACCGCAGCCCACGGCTCATGGCGGGCCGGGGTACAGCCACCCCGGGCTTTCTCCCGGTGGGTACCCAGCCCCGCCACCTCACATGGCCGGGGGATCGGCGTGGCAAACTCCGGGATATGGCCCGGGGCTGTTTTCTCCACAACAACAATGGGAGGAACACTCCACCGACTCCGGATCAGCCCAAGGCTACAACTTTGAGCAGGAGATGAACAACCTCTCCTCACAAATGGGAAGACTCCAAACCACGGCGGAAGACACCGAGTATGCGCTCAACCAACACATCTTGCAAAATCGTCAATGGCAAGAGCGCACCGACACCCAGCTCACCACCCTCACCAACATGACGGAGCAACAACGAGCCGATCTTTTGGCTTACTTCCGTCACATGGGGTTCATTCCACCAAACCCATGAGCAAGAACAAGCTTGGGGGGGGCAGCACCCTCGCTAAGGTATCATGTATCGCAACTTGTATCCTTTATTGTCTCCTGTTTTTGCTTGTTCTTGCCTCTCATATGAAAAACAAAATAAAAATGATAAAACTAAAAAGAACAAAAAGAAGTAGCTTAGTTTCCTTTTATGCGCTGCAAGTATGTTGCTAGTCTTTCTATGTTGAGATGATGAATAGTTGCTCTGTTTTATTTCTCTCATGTGCCTAGTTTATAATTTAGAACTCTCCTAGTTTTGAGTTTGTTGGTGGCAAAACTTGTTTAGAACCTGAAACTTGTGGGCTGCACATGCTTGAGCTGCACCTAAGTTGTTGTGAGATGATGATATGGTAAAAAGAGCTGCTATGATCTTGTCCTAAGTTGAACTTGAAATCTCCGGAATTTTGTTCCCAAAAATTGCGAAATCTATAAGTTCCCAAGTGATGATAAATTCCTACCAAAGCCATATGCAAATTTCCTTTGAAAACCTTACTCATTTGCTACTTGTTACTTCATTGAGCTTTATCAAAATTGTGTGACCCTAGTGAGATGCTTTTCATACTCTCATGATCAAGATCACGTACACATTCCACCTCATATGCTACACTTCTACACCGGAAGTTAGCAACATGTCATGCCATCCACCAAAATAAAGACACTCCTCACATTTTATCACCTCTCTTAAAATATCAAAAGAAGGCATGGCTATGCAAAAGAAAAAGAAAATAAGGCTCACAAAAGATGAGCATGAGAAAAAGAAAAAAAAAAAAAGCTGCTCTCATTTCGAGCATGGAAAAAGAAAGAAGAAAAGATAGCCATGCCCAAAATCCAAAATAAAAAGAGGTGAAACAAAAAGAGGAGTAGTCACATACACCACCACCATCATTTTCACACTTGCACATCTTGATCTACGATTGTATGACTTGCTATCTCCATGGATCCACTCTTTTGGTTTTGCAAAATATGAATGCAAGTATGCCTCATTTCATATCCTACCTTGAGCTCCACAAAAGCCTATTAGATGTAGGATGAGGCAATACACATGCCTTGGTGAGGAATACAAACACCACTAGAGCGATTCGAGAGTATCACTTGTGGAACGTGGTTTTACTTGAAAAAAAAATCCTTTGGAAAACTTCCGGAGAATAAAAAGCAAGACAAGGGAAGAGAAAATAAATGCTCTATACACCGTTCTCTCTCTCAACCGCCCAAGGTAAAGTGAAAAGCACAAAGCCCCATGAGGACTAAGGGGAAGGGTGAGTTACCATTGCCAACTTATTCAACTCAAGGATGAGTATCTTTGTTATACACTTGGTACCTTTGAGAAGTAGGCATTATAGCAACTCCCGATCAACAACCTAAAGTTCCACTACTTGCTCGGGACGAGCAAGGGGTAAGCTTGGGGGGACTTGTTGACGGTCGTTACGACCAATTTCGACCGTCAATTAGTCAAATAAATGAGAAGGACTAGGCGTGTCTTACACGCATTTTACTTAGAAATAACCTAGTTCCACTTGTACCTCTAGATTTTTAGTGTGCAGGTGGATAATGATGAATTCCAGTGCCCCGAGGCGACAAATCAACACTTTTACAAAACTTCCACTTCGCCGCGGGAATCAACTCCAAGATAAAAGGCCAATGACCACGAAATACAACACAAAGAAGGCCACAAGCACCTGGATCAAAGACCAACATCCAGCTGGGGGAGCCAACTCGCCAAAGCCCAGCCCAGGAGGGGCCAGGACCAGCTCGGCCGAACCCACCAGGGTGGTTCGGCCGAACCAGGATGGTGGCCCCCCCGGCCCACTTTTCTCCGGCGGTTTGCCCACCGCCTCCGGAGGTCGGTTCCACGCGCATTAAATGCCACCGACCTACGAAACCGCCTCCAGGAGCCGACCTTTCAAGCCTATATAAGGAGGGGTACCCCCCCTCCTTAACACACACAACAACACAAGGATCATTCTCTCCTCACACTAGAAGTTTAGAGGCTTTCTAGGTAGTGCTAGGCTTAGTAGTGGGCTGCCTCATTGCTCCCAAGGTCTTGTGGAGAATTGGGTATAGCTCTTGTATCCTCTCTTTGTAAGACTTGATCTTTTATATATGGAATACTTTCGTTTATATCCTTGTCATGAGCTTGACAGAGTAGTCATGATCTTGCTTGATCGTTCATCGTTCGTTCATATGAGTTCATCGTTCGTTCTTCGTTCTTCATTAATAGAAGATGAACACATATCGAATGTTCTTCGTTCGTTCATACTTGATCATCGATTACTCTTGATCTTACTTGGTTGATTGCCGTTCGTCGCTCATTCTTGAGCGACGAACGCCTTTGCATGACTTAGTGCTAGCTTTGATCCTTTCGTCCGGCTTATGCTAGTTAGACTAGTGTTCTTATGAATAGGCTTCGGGTTCATCGTCCCGCAAGGGTGCTCTAGATTTACCACCATGTCGATCCGTAGGATTGGGGTGCCTCGAGGGATCTAGAGTTGTGGTTAGTGACGCCGGCATGGTGCCGGGGTTATCTACCCACCTTTGAATGTGCTTCGTGTCCCACGGTTTGTAGAGGTAGGTGACAAGAAGTGACAGCCTTGTCATCCAAAGTAATCCTCCACGTTCGGGCATGGCATAGGAGTCTAAAAGGTCGGAGTCGCGAGGCGGACCTCGCGTAAGACGGATCTCCCGATGATGCCTAGGCATTAGACGCTTGCTTGCGCTTGCATGATCTTGGATGTTAGGTAGAAGCTGCGCACTCATATGAATGTTGTATCATTAGGAGTAGTGGTCTCGCTAGTCTAGTTTAGCTTCATCTAGGATTGCCTCTATACCTTTTATTAGAGAATGCATTGCCTTGGTGTGTGTCACACTATCCTCAATTTATTGCTCCTAACCCCTGCATTGGAATGTGATTACTTCATCATTCTTTTGTAACACCATGAGCATAAGTACTCTTATCAACCATGTCTTCCTTTGGGAAAATATAAATACGATACCCTTGAATACTCTCGGGTGAAATGCTACAACGGGTTATCCGTCCGCTTGCGGATATTCATGACCCACCTTATAATACATATCTAGTACTTGTACTGGATGTGGATTATTTGTTTAAATAGTGCAAGTGACTTAAACCCTTGGCTCTCCCGCGGTCACGTGTTTCTTTCCGCGTGACCTTAAGAGATGCCAACAACCCGCAGGAATTTAGTAGACACGCAATACACAAGTAGATCGGGCGAAAACACACCCTAGAGGTGAACAAACAAACACACAACAAAAACGAACAAGAAAGGCACGGAGATTTTTCACCGAAGTTCGGACCCCTCACAAAGAGGTTCCTACGTATCCGTTGAGGAGCTCACAAAGAGCCGGGTTTCTTTCAACCCTAATCCTCCCAAGTGACCACAAAGGTCAAACTTGTTTTTCTTCTTCTTCCTTGGATTCTTTTCCTTGCGGAGGCGAATCACAAACTTCTCAAGGCTCACCACGAGCTTGGGAGCTCTAGAGCAACACCTAGCCAATCTAGAAGAACAAATCTCCAAGAGTAACAAGTGAGGAACGAGATTAGTTGCTAAGGGAAGATGTGCTCTAGGTTGGGTTGATGCTATCAAGCTTGGAATCAAGATGGGAGCTCACTCCAATGGCTTTGGATCTCAAGAGTAGTGGAGAGTAGTGAGAGAGAGAGAGCTTGAGCAAGATCCGAGAGTTCAAAAAGGCACCAAGCACTGTTTCTCACGGGTTAGGTCAAAGCTATATATAGCGTGGGCTCTAAAAGAGCCGTTGCTCAAGTCAATTATTGGACTTAACGGAACTTCGTGGGTGACGAAACTTTCGTCACCCCATTAGGTCAAACACGAAACATGCCAGGGCGGTACTTCCGTCCGAGTTAGAACTTCGTCCAAAACTCTCCGGAACCGACGGAACTTCCGTCGGGCAAGATTTGAACTGGAAAGATCTGCGAACGGTACTTCCGTCACGTTTGGTACTTCCGTACCAAACTCCCCGGAACCGACGGAACTTCCATCAGCCTGCACGAAACTTCCGTCATGTGTGGAGATGATAGGAAAAGATAGGCTTTTTGATCTTCGGTGAGTTGTTATTTTGGTTCCAAGTTGTTTGAGGATAACTAGAGCACATTCTTCCCCGCATGTAAAATCGTCTCACCCCTCTTAATAGTTTGGCACACCTATACTCAACAAGCTATAAATCTAAATTTGAAGCCTTTGCTTTTGAGTACTTGATCACTTTTTAATTGAGGGGTTTACTTTCTCACATTGTGGATACTATCACTTTGTTGTCCTACACAATGACTTAATAACCACATTAGAGCTTTTAATCATTTGTCATTTATCACCAAAACCCACTAGGGGGCCTAGTGCATCTTCAATCCCTCCCTTTTTGGTGATTGATGACAAATAATTAAAAGGGATAAACGAGATCACATACGGAAAGAACAAAACAAACAAAATATAGCGGAGCTCCCCTAAAGAGATGCATGGGTCACACAAACATGTGAGAGAGCTCCCCCTATATTTTGGGCTTGTGGGGTGCTTGCAAACTAGGTGCACAAGTGACAAGATTAAGTGTGAAGAAGGAAGGCAAGCACAAGCGCAAATAGCTTCACACCACATAAAGCAAGCCACATATATCAATGATCCATAAACACTACATTAAAGCATTAAACAACCATCATCCATCATTCAAGCACACAGTTTGCAAGGAATTAAAAAGACTAGCCCTATTACACATAGTTCCATACATAAATTCCCATAAGTTCCAACAACTAAAAATAGATAAAGAACACAATGATAAAGATAGTAGTGATCCCTTTTCTCACTCTCTCCCCCTTTGGCATCAAGGCACCAAAAAGGAAGAAAGGAAGGAGAGTAAGATAGGAAATCACTCGTCGCCCTCCCGCCCTCCAAAGTCCTCCTCGTCTTCTTCTTCATCTTCTGCATGGGCTGCATGGGAGCTTTGACCACCATCACCACCAAAGTACGGAGCATAGTCCTCAGGCTGCCACCGATAGACAGGAGGAGGTGCATCCTCCTCTTCCTCGGATCCTCGGAGGAGAGACCTCGGCACCTCGTGACCTCATGAAGTTCTTCATTCGCCTAGCATTCTTCTTGATGCCCTGCCTATTCTTTTGGATCTCAACGGCATTGTCGGTGCACACCGTGAAGATGGACTTGAGTGCTCCCATGATGCGAGAAGTGGGAGAGCCATCCCGGCTAGGAGCCGCACTGCTAGAAGCACCAACCGGAGGTGGGGCGGAGGGGCGCTGCGCTTCTTCTTTGCTCCACCTTTGAGCTTGAGCTGCAGTGGACGATGTTTGCATTCCTTTTCAAATGTCAGCTTGGTGACTCCCTCAATCATAGCCATAATCCAGGGAGCATAAGGTAGAGTCATCCTAGTGTTCACACTGCGCCTGCTAATCTCCTCGAAAGATAAAACCCATGACACAGTAAGGGAGTGGCGTCGGGTGCAAACCTCACTAGCACATTCCTTGACCAAGTAGCAATCTGATCATTGTATCCATCCTTGGGCACAATGGTCCGGCGAAGGATCCGGTTAATGTAGAAGTAGTAGGGCAAGAGGCCCTTGGTCCGTCCATACACATAGGGTCCATCCTCATACATGAAAGCCAATGCTGCCTTAGGAATGTTCTCGCTCATTGATAAGACTCTCATGGTTGTCATCTCTCGTCGAATCCGGCAGGTTGAAGTAGGAGGCAAACACTCGCCGCCTGCACTCATAACGCTGCCCCCGAGTCATCCAAACAATCTTGTGACGGCTCGTGTCGATGTAGAGTGTGGCATAAAACCGACAAACAATTTCTTCATTCCAATCATGGCGAAAAGCCATGAGATCATAAACTCCACGAGCCCTACACACATCCATCACCCGATCAAAAATGGCATCATTTTTGTCTTCCATGTACTTCCAGTCAATCCACCGATGCTGATGCAGCCTTCGGGACTTTTTCTTCATGTCAATGAAGAATGTGTAGTAATAGTCTTGTTGACCCCACAGGTGGAACCTTGGATCCGATGCCTCTCTCTCCCGTACACTCGCGGGGATCCGTCCTTCTCAAATCATCCAAGCACAGTGGGGTGCCTCCTCATATCACACCAGCTGTAGGAGCCAATGTAGACCGGTGCTCTCACATGAACATCACCAATTGCATCACCTGCAGCAGCTGCCCCCGACCGATCACGAGCAATCCCCTTGCCCTTGCCTCTTGTGTCGGGATGCGATGTGCGCTTGATCACCCTCTTGCGCTTGAGCTGTGATCGAGACGGCACATCCTCCTCACTCTCCAAAGATGGAACTTCTTCTTCAATCTCTTCATCGGGTCTTGGTTCCCGGATGGTTGGCCCGCCGCTCTTCTTGCCCGCGTGCTTGGTACGAGTCATATTCTGACAAGGATTAAAGGATTGATAAGGACTTGGTCAAATAGCATAGGTTATGCGTCAATAAGGGCGACTTGATGTGCAAAATTCTGTCGAGACGGAACTTCCGTCTCCGGCGGGATTTTGCGCATGAAGTTGACCAAAGTGACGCAAAAATCTATCCTATCTACTAGAGCTAGACAAAGACTTGAGCATGCTAAGGCACTAGACGCTATTCTACTCAAGATGGACTAACAAGCTCTTAGTATTGACCAAGATTAAAAAAAAGATATTTCAAGATCCATACCAAATCCACGCGAAGGAGAGCGCGAAACCACGGAAGAACTTGAGGAACGGAAGTGCCGTAGGATGGAGAAGCTTTCCCACGGATCACTTGAGCCTTTTCTTGGTTGAAAAGCTAGATCGCCACGGGAGGTTTCGAGCTAGGGTTTGGGAGGAGAGAGAAAAAGTGAGGAGTTGTGAGGAAGAAGAAGGAAAGGAGAAGGGGTCGGGTCCCCTTTAGACCCGCACATGACGGAAGTTTCGTCACCTGACGGAAGTTCCGTCAAAACCAGAGAGTTTTGCACGGAAGTTCCGTCAAGGAACGGAAGTTCCGTCCTGTCCTGGTTCAGCCCTTTTTGGAAGAATTCTGAGAAAAGTTTTTGAAGTTTGGAAACCTAGGTTGGAACTTGGGGTTGCCTTCACTTGTGGATAGCCAGCAATCAACCACATTGAACAATATCCACAAGATGGGCAATATGATCACGAGATCAACTTCAAATATTTTCAATACGAAAATAAGCTTTATTTTTGCAAATAGTTTTTGAGAGAATAACAACAACAATCAATATCACCAAGATGCGCAAAAGTTGATTCCACATTAGAAGAATCAAGTATATTAAGTTTACTCCTAAGCTCACAAAATCTTTTCTCATCTAATGGTTTGGTGAAGATATCGGCTAGTTGTTTATCTGTTCTCACATAACTAATCTCAATGTCCCCTTTGATTGAATGATCTCTCAAGAAGTGGTGCCGGATATCTATTGTTTAGTCCTGTTGTGATCAACGGGGTTGTATGCAATCATGATGGCACTCTCATTGTCACATAGGAGAAGAACTTTGGTCAAAGAGTATCCAAAGTCCTTTAGAGTTTGTCGCATCCATAAGAGTTGTGCACAACAACTACCGGCTGCAACATACTCCGCTTCGGCTGTGGAAAGGGCAACGGAATTTTGTTTCTTGGATGACCATGACACAAGTGCCCTACCCAAGAATTGGCAAGTCCCCGAGGTGCTTTTTCTATCTACCTTACATCCGGCGTAGTCGGCATCGGAGTAGCCAACTAACTTGAATTTGGCGTCCTTCGGATACCACAAACCTATGTTTGGAGTGTGAACCAAATATCTCAAGATTCTTTTAACGGCCACTAAATGGCTCTCTTTTGGAGCGGCTTGAAATCTTGCACACATGCACACGCTAAGCATGATATCGGGCCTAGATGCACAAAGGTAAAGCAAAGAGCCAATTATGGAGCGATATACCTTTTGATCCACCGCCTTCCCATTTACATCCAATCCTAAATGACCATTTGTCTTCATTGGAGTCTTGCTCGGCTTTGCCTTGTTCATATCAAATTTCTTGAGGATGTCTTGGGTGTACTTAGTTTGACTTATAAAAGTTCCATCTTCTAGTTGCTTGACTTGAAATCCTAGAAAGAACTTCAACTCCCCCATCATCGACATCCGAAATTTCCTAGTCATAATCTTGGCAAACTCATCACGGAAAGATTGGTTAGTAGAATCTAACAACCCTAAAGAATAAACCTGCATTTCATGCCATTATCATCATGTCATATGAGCATCCGTGAAATTAGTTACTTTGTGTTAAGAAAATGCACATAAAATACCAAATGTGCTAAAGAATAAAGGAAATGTTAAATAGAAATAAAATGAGAAGAAAATTCAAGTTTAACATTTTCTATGGCTCAAATATTATAAATAAAGATTTATGAAAATTTCCTGAAAGTATTTTGCTTTGTAAAAATAATTGCAAGAAATAAACAAAGCCTCTTTTATTAATTTAGCTATGAATTTTTAATCCAAAAATGATTTGGAGTTTTACCCTGGACTTAATAGGAAAGATGCCTAAAATCTTCTCAATTACACCCCTGAATTTTTGCGGAATTTTTGGAGCTTCGGAAGGTTGCTTTTTAATTAATCAAAAACCGAGGGGGTTTTATGTAAAACGACCACAGCCCCCACTCGTCATCATCTTCTCCCTCTCCCGCGCCTCGGCGCCGCCCGCGCTCCGCACCGCCTTCCCGGGCCGTCGCAGGAGGTTGGCTACACGCAGCTGCTCGCCGGTCTCCTCGCCTTACCGCCTCGCCATGGGATAAAACCCCTCCCGGCCGTGCTTGGCTCTCCCTCTTTCCCTTCCGCCATTGCCGCCCTCCTCCGAGCTACGCCGCCCGGCCGCCTCCGCCACTTCTCCGTCCAAGCCGAGCCACCACGAGCTCCGCAAGAGTTCCCTGGGGCTCCACCAACCCCTCAATCAACACGAGCTACCTCACTCGGTCAAGGCGAAGCCATCTCTTCCCGAACAAGCTCGTCGTCGTTCCTCCGCCGCGAACGGAAATTCGTGGCTGTCGGGTGAGCCTCTCGACCAGATTCTTGTTTCGGCGGGTGCGCAACTCATTGCTCTTGGGTTCTAGCTGATCATCCTTGAATTTATTCCACAGGGAGCTGCGAAATTGTTGATCTCCTTGACGTTCGGTCGCCGCCGCCTCCGCTTTCCACGGTGAGCTCCCTCTCCGGCCGTGCTCATGTTCCTAGAGGTTCCTGTCGAGCTTGCTCTTAGTGCGTAGAAGCTCCAGGAGCTTTTTCCCCTAAATTTTGAGCGCTCGGGTGAGTTCCCCGTGATGCCGGACCGCCGCGAAGCCTAGTTCTCACCGTCGGCGGGGTTAGGTCCGAGCTCATGCTAGTTTCCCTCCACCCGTGTATTCGCCATGTTGTGTAGAGTACACAGGAGCTCCCGTGGCGAGCTTTGCTCCACTCCCGGCCGTCTCCGACGACCGCGCCGCCGCCGGCCCGCCGCCGTGGTGGCGCCACACCGCGGGCCACACGCTGTGGGATCGTGTGTGGCTACGCAGGATCGGGTGTGGCCAACCCTATGGCCCTCCGTGTGGCACGAAATGTTTTTAAACTTTCAAAATTCGTAGAAAAATCATTAAAAATCGGAAAAATGTCAAACCAACTTTGTTAGACTCGGAAAAATGAGATCTAATTGTTTGTGAAATAAAATAATTATTTTGAGTAAATTTATTGTATAATTAGTAATTAATCCCTTTCTTTGATTAAAGAAAGCTATTATTTTATGTAAATAAAATGTTTAATTGGGAAAAAATAATTTTTATTGATGAAGGAGATACTGCAGACGAAATTAATAATGAAATTTGTTTTCCAAAATTAAACTTAAATTGTATTATTTTATTTGATCACAATCTATTAACCTTTAATCACTTAAAGTAATTATTTATTTATTGCCTAATAAATCAGAATAATTCATTAATTATTAAACTTAAGTAATTAGTGACCTTAATTAAGTAATTAAGGAAACAAAACTAATTAGTAATAATCGTGATTAAACATTCATTAATCAGCATAATTAAATATTAATTAATGCTTAATGAACATACTTATCTCTAATTATTAATTAACTAAGGTGATTAAGCATTAATCATTAATTATTATTGCGAGACTTACTTAATGAACCCTTGCATACTTTCATCATATGCATTCATGCATACATGATTGTGATTCGCGATGCATTGCTGGTCGACTAGGTTACGAAGTGATAGAGATTCCACCCGAGGGCGAGTCGGAGCCGGGATCTCGAAGTCGACCCAGCCGCCGAGGAGACTAACTTCGAACAAACTCAAGGCAAGCCCCGGTGCATCCTACCTATGTTTTTAAATATTTTACTTTATCACATAGTACAGTTATGCTTGTGCATTAGGTGTTAGGGAATGGTTGACACCCTAGATGCATTATGGTAGGTTTTCGGTTGTTTATTTCTATACTCGGTACAGGTAGCTCAATAGAGGCTAAGCTTAATTCATAGTGGCAACGGTAGATGTTTAGGGCACTTAAAGCATGGAGGCTTTAAGAGTTTTGTGTTAACACTAAAGATGATGAGAGTGTTAATGAAGATGAGACCGGACGGGCCCCGTAGGAGAAAGGGCAAGATGGAGATGAGGTCTTGCAAGGTGGTAGCCCCGTCCGAGTCGGTCAAGGACCGTACCGTTGTCGGCTTAGTGGAACGAGTTTGAACGTACCGCACTACATGCTGGTATCGTGGGCCCAGCAAGCTGATGTAACCTATCGCCCCGAGAGATGTAGCGTAGCCGGCTCTCTTTTGCCGGCTGTTAGTGAGAGGATAGTCTCACGGGAGGGAGATGGGTCGACCATGAGGGAAGTCGTGGCTTCGCCATACTCCCGGGGAGTTGGAAATGGCTAGTCTGCTGTCGGTGCTAGCGGGAAAGGTTATCGTATACGATCGAGTGTGATGCGTATATGTCGTGTAGTCGGGTTTTGCCAGCTGGTATAAATCGATTCGAATCGCTGTCCCTCACAGTAATGAGTACCGCTTGTTTAGCTCGTCACATCGTAGTAAATTGTATGGAAGATGAAGATGAGAGATGGAAGGATAAAGATCTATTTTATTTTGATTGAGAACTTGATTGAATTAGAGATAGGTTGCAAACACCAAGGCTAATGAACTTAACATGAGCTAAAATATTGAAAGTAAGGACCCAACCTTTAATGTCTGTTTTCACAAAGGAGTAAACCCCGCAGCCGGAAAGCCTTTGCATACTAGGCGTCGGCGTTAGCGTGCCATGTTGACGGGTCAGTCTTGCCGAGTATTAGAATACTCGGGGTTTGTTCATTACCTTTCAGGGAACGAGTCGTACTACCACGACTTGTATGGCAGCTTCCCCGAAGAGGAGCAATGTCCGGAGGGAGGTTCCCTTCGGTGGGAACGTATTCCCACGCCTTGAAGAGAGAGGACCGTGATGTACGAAGGGCTCGGTGCATCACGTTGTTTCGTTTGAAGTCTTTTGAGTTGTATAATAGAAAAGCTTCCGCTGAATACTCGTAGGATGCTAAACTTCAATAATGTTATATTTCCGCTTGCACGAATGTTTGTATTTTGAAAACCTGGTTGTATTATACCATGATGTATATATTCTGGCTTGTATGAGATGAGGTTTCGTTGTAACTCGCTTCGTCGAGTGTCCCTCTGTTCCGATCCCCGGGTGTCCCGGAGGGGATGTCACAGCTGGTATCGGAGCGGTTCGGAGGCAACAACGACATCATTACAAGCCTATTTTCAAAACTTAACACCCTTATACCATAGACGACGACAGAGTACGGAGCGTATAAGGATGTAGAATAGTTAGATTTTTATTAACTCGTTTGACGTTTGGGTTTTTTGGAAAGAGCTAACTATTCGTCGTAGTTTTCTTACTATGGTACGTGTAGTTAGTTCACGAGCATGCATCATGTCATATTATGCACTAAATCAGTATTGGGTATGTGTTTAGTTAGTTGTAGTACTTTATAGGTTGTTCCGTTCGTTTTCTTCGTGGGAAGAAGTGTTTAACTTGTTTAAACATGTTCCCTGCAGATGCCGGTCACTCGTGGTCGGAAGCGCGCCCAGGAGGAGGAGGACGCACGAGCTGCACGTGTCGCCGAGCCGGAGCAGCAGCTTCACAGCCTTGGAGCCGAGGACACAAAGTCGGGACCGACAGCTTGGGTGCTTGGAAGCACCGCCGTCGAGTGGACTGTCGGGAGGTCCGGAGGTCCCACGCCGGGATCGCCGAGCTGGAGGAGCAGATAGTGGAGGTGACCCGCGCTCGTGACGAGTACCGTGAGGTGGTCATCGCCTTTGATGAGCAGCTGACTACGGTTACCGAGGAGCGAGACGCCGCCCGCGCGGTAGACGACGCGCACGAGCTACGTGCAGAGATAGTGACGGCACAGCGGGACCACTTAGTGGAGATCCTGGTCACGAGAGAGGTCGAGCTGGGTCAGCTGCGGATGCAGTAGAACGGGCTAGCCGAGGCACACCACGCACCTGCTCCACGACCACGACGACCTGGTTGAGGAGTTCGAGCAGTTGCAGCAGCGAGTGGCAGCAGCAGGGTCCACCGCACGACGCCGAGGAGGTCTCTAGGATGGACTACGAGCCACCACCCGTTTCACCAGCCGAGGACGTTGAGTCGGATGGCGGCGATCCACGCGCCGTCGGCGTAGTTGTGTTGTGTTTCCACTAATGTAGGAGGGTAGCCACATTTTGCTGACATAGGTTAGATGTATATAGGGTACTAGCAGGTGTTGGGCAGATGGGAGTGTAGGAAGTGGGTTTGAGTTTGTACCAACAATAACTAATGGAAAGGAAGTGGTAGTAATATATATATGCAGTTGCTAGAATAAACAAATATGCTGAATTAGTAGGATTAGTTTCTATTTATACTCGATGCTCTTACTTCTTCACGGAGATGGACAACACAAGTACGGGTGTGAGTGAAGTAAGAGGATCAAGGGAGGATGTTCGTATAGTTAGGCTGGAGAGACAGCTGCAGGAAAAGGAGGAGTTGTTAGCACTTAGAGAGGCGCAATTGCTAAACAGGGAGCAGCAGATTCAATTTAAGGATCATCAACTAGCAAACGCACATGCACCGATCACTCGGTTAGAGCAAGATCTGCTGCAAGCACACAACGCAATAATGAATGAAGCAATAGGACAACAACCTCCAGGAGATGAACCAATAGTGCAGGAACATCCTATGGAGGCTGAATCGAAGAAGAAGAGGAGGATCCTGAAGAGATAATGGACGTGGATTCAGTCATAGACTTCACGGAGATTCCACGACTAGAGGATGCGAGAATCCGAGACAGAGCGGTTCCATAAGCCAGGAGGTGACATCCAGGCGTCGCAAAGAGTAGTAGGGTGCTAGCTGTTAGCGAGTGATAAAACTAGTATGTAAAATAGGCTCTAGTTAAATAATGAGCGTGATGTAACCACGCATGAGTGTATCATAGGAACCGTTGTAACGTGAGTGTATAAATATGTGTTACTGGATTTGGTGGTGCTTGAATAAAGATGGGTTGTTGCATAAGATTGGAGTCCTCATCTACCTATTCCTGTTTCTTCCATTATTATGTTGGAATGAAGATGTCTAACGTAAACTTTTCTTGGACAGAATGGTTGGAACAAGGAGACGCGATGAGCCCGAGAGTTCTCAACACGGGGCGGGAACACCACCACCACCCCCGACCTTGGCACAGGCCATCGCTGCAAGATCTGGATTCTCGCGCGGAGCAGCGAGAATTGTTGGAGCAATTGGTTCGTAACACGGCTCCACAGGAACGTCACCAGGGCCGCAATGCACCGGAAGAAAGGGTGACCTTCTCGGACTTCTTATCGGTTCGCCCCCGGTCTTCTCGGATGCGGGTGAGCCCTTGGAAGCCGATAACCGGTTACGCACCATCGAGTCAAAGCTAGAGCTGTTCCCATGCACGGATCATCGGAAGACCCTCTTCGCTTCTCAACAATTGCAAGGGTTTGCTAGAGCTTGGTGGGCCAACAACAAAGCAATATTTCCTCCAGGACATCAAATTTCATGGGCAGAGTTCACTAAAGCCTTCGGAGAGCATCATATCCCGGAAGGCTTAATGAATCGAAGAGAAAGGAGTTCCTCTCACCGAAGCAAGGGGATATGAATGTGCACACCTACTCCAAGGTATTTAACCTCCTTGCTCAGTATGCTCCCGAACATGTGGACACAGATGCCAAGAAAAAGAATTTATTCAAGGAAGGGATGAGTACCAAGCTACGGCCTCGCTTGGTGTTGAACAAGACCGACGGCTTCACCGACTTTGTGAGTGATGCTATCGTACTAGAAGACTCTATCCGTCATCATCGGACGGAGAAGAACAAGAAGAGGCCGGCTACTGGACAAGGGAGTGGGGGACCATCAAAGTACAGGCTGGTCTACACCGCACCATCGAGTCAGCGTTATCAGCATACACCCTCTCGTCCCAATTTCTACCGGCAGAATCAATCACCCCAAGCAACCTCAAGCAACAGCGGTCGAATCAGTATCGTCCGTCCTATCAGCAACGAGAACTTCCAAAATCCCCGACCGATGAGTCAAGCACCGCAGCAGAATGGACCGCCATGTTTCAATTGTGGCTGTTCAAGACATTATTACCGCAGCTTGCCCATATCCTCGAAGGCACCATATGCACCCGGACCTCAAGGGCAGCCGCAGAACCAACAGAGGGCACCAGCCAAGAATACACCAGCAAAGACGGGTCGTACCAACTTTACGATGGCCGAGGAGCTACCCGAAGGAGGACAAATCTTAGCGGGTATGTTTTCTATCGCTGAACATCCTGCTATGGTTTTATTTGATTCGGGAGCTACGCATAATTTCATCAGCAAGTCATATATTGCTAAGCATTGCATCATGCCATCCAAGCTACTATGTGCTCATATCATCTCAACACCTGGGGTAAAATCCTTACTAATGAAGAAGCCGCCAATATGCCATTAAGATTGGGTAGCAAGGTTTATCCTACTTCATTAATCATCCTGGATGGGCAAGGGTTAGATGCAATTATTGGCATGCAATGGATGAATTTTCATAAGGCAAGTATTAGATATAGCATCTCGAGCCGTATATCCGAACTCTCCTGTTCATGGTCGAGATTGCTTACTCTTAACTTTTCCTCAAGCTATGCTGCCAATGGTCAATAAGGTTGTAGGTAAGAGTCCGGAGGATATACCCATAGTCCGTGACTATCCGGATGTCTTTCCGGACGACTTGCCGGGACTACCGCCGGACCGAGCGGTAGAGTTTAAAATAGAGTTACAGACTGGAACAAGCACCCATATCAAGAAGGCCGTATCGGATGCCGCCGAATGAGCTGGCAGAATTGAAAGTGCAACTAAAGGAATTATTGGACAAAGGATATATACGTCCATGTTCATCACCATGGGGATGCCCAGCCTTGTTCGTAAAGAAGAAAGACAAGACATTGAGGCTATGTGTGGATTATAGACCTCCGAATTCGGTTACCATCAAGAACAAGTATCCACTTCCGAGGATCGATATCTTGTTTGATCAATTAATGGGAGCTAAAGTCTTCTCCAAGATAGATCTCCGCTCGGGATATCATCGGATTAAGATAAGAGCTGAAGATATACCGAAGACCGCATTTTCCACAAGGTATGGACTTTATGAGTATCTAGTGATGTCATTTGGATTGACCAATGCACCAGCAAATTTCATGTATCTCATGAATTCGGTGTTCATGCCTGAGCTGGACAAGTTTGTCGTGGTATTCATTGACGACATCTTGATCTACTCTAAGTCGGAAGAGGAACATGCCAACCACTTAAGAGTGGTGTTGCAACGACTGAGGGATCATCAGCTCTATGCTAAGTTCAGCAAGTGTGAATTTTGGCTGAAAGAAGTACCGTTCCTAGGTCACGTGATATCAGCCCGAAGGAGTGGCCGTTGATCCGGGCAAGGTTCAAGAAGTGTTGGATTGGGAATCACCAAAGTCCGTCTCACGGATCGGGAGTTTCTTGGGATTAGCTGGTTATTATAGAAGGTTTATCCCAAACTTCTCAAAGATTGCCAAGCCAATGACTAAGCTACTAGAAAAGGATAAGAAGTACGTATGGAGCAAAGAATGCGAAGAAGCTTTCCAAACGTTGAAGAAATTATTGACCACAGCTCCTGTACTTGCTCGGCTAGATTTGACGAAGCCTTTTGATGTGTATTGTGATGCATCAGGAACAGGACTCGGATGTGTCCTAATGCAGGAAGGTCGAGTGATTGCCTATGCGTCCCGACAACTAAGGCGTCATGAGGAACACTATCCTACCCATGATCTGGAACTAGCAGCGAGTGGTACTCGCATTGAAAGGTTGGAGACACTATCTCCTGGGTAACTTGGTACATTTATTTATACACGGACCACAAGAGTCTCAAGTACATCTTCACTCAAGCAGATCTGAATATGCGACAACGAAGATGGTTAGAACTAATCAAGGATTATGAGCTGGAAATCCACTACCACCCCGGTAAGGCAAACGTGGTAGCTGATGCCTTAAGCCGCAAAGTTCATTGCAATAATATCACGGCTCAACTCATGATTCAAGCACATCCATCCGAAGGTGAGAAGCCAACCCTTAGGATCATTCCGCATGGAACCCCGACTAATTTGGCTCGATTCCTACCATTCGTGAAGAAGTGGTAGCATCTCAACGGAAAAGCGTTGGTATAGGGCATATAAGGAGACGACTCGGGAAGGGTGAAGTCAAATGCTTCAGGGAGGACGAAGCAGGAGTTATTTGGCTCAAGAATCGTTTGGTAGTACCAAAAGACTTACCGCTTCGCAAGAAGATAATGGATGAAGCTCATATGTCCAAATATTCCATTCATCCTAGAACCAATAAGATGTATCAAGATCCGAAGCAAAGATTTTGATGGACACGCATGAAACGAGAAATAGCCAAGTATGTCAATGAATGTGATGTCCGTCGACGGGTCAAAGCCGAGCACTTGAAGCAAGCAGGACCCTTACAACCACTAAGTATCCCCGAATGGAAATGGGAAGACATCGAGTATGGATTTCATCGTGGGATTACCACTAAGTCCACGGAAACATGACTCTATCTAGGTTATGGTGAATCGGTTGACGAAGTCTGCTCACTTTATCCCGGTACATACACGGTACACTCGCCGAGAAATATGCGGAACTCTACATTTCTCGAATTCTCTCGTTTGCATGGAGTGCCGAAGACCATCATATCGGACGGAGGAACCCAATTTGTCTCCAGATTCTGGGAACAACTACAAGAATTTTTGGGAACCAAGTTGATACGAAGCTCGGCATATCATCCTCAAACCGATGGCCGGACGTAAAGGATCAACCAATATCTCGAGGATATGCTTCGAGCATGTGTCTTGACCTATGGTAAAGATTGGGAGAAGTGCTTACCTTTAGCAGAATTCTCCTACAATAACAGCTGTCAAGAGAGTGCAGGAATGTCGCCGTTCCAAGCTCTATATGGACGTAGTTGTCGTACACCCCTGAATTGGTCTCGAAAGTGGAGAAAGAGTAATCTTCGGACCAGACCTAGTAAGAGACGCGAGAGGAACAAGTACGTCTCATCCAACAGAACCTCAAGAGGGCTAAATCACGACAGATCGGTTATACCGACAAGAGGCGTCGAGAGTTAGTATTTCAGGTTGGAGATCAAGTCTATCTTCGAGTATCTCCTACCAAAGGGGTTCAAAGGTTCGGAATCAAGGGCAAGTTAGCACCACGATACATCGGACCTTATCCAATCTTGGAAAGATGTGGAGCCGTGGCGTACCGATCGGAGTTGCCGCCCCACTTGGCGAGCATCCATAACATATTTCATGTATCTACTCGAAGAAGTGTTTAAAACCACCCATGGATATACCGACAGCTCGAGGTGGAACGATTCATGACCGGACTTGACATATGACGAACGACCGGTTAAAGTTCTCGATACCAAGGATAGAGTGACTCGCCATCGGACCATCAAGTTCTAGTCCAATGGAGCAATCACTCGGAAGCTGAAGCTACTTGGGAACAAGAAGAGTTTCTTCGTTCAAACTACCCCGAGTTCTTTAGCACTATCGCCTAGTCGTTTCGATCATGAATCTCGGGACGAGATTCTCGTAAGGGGAGGGCTGTAACAACCCTAAAGAATAAACCTGCATTTCATGCCATTATCATCATGTCATCATGAGCATCCGTGAAATTAGTTACTTTGTGTTAAGAAAATGCACATAAAATACCAAATGTGCTAAAGAATAAAGGAAATGTTATGAAAATTTCGTGAAAGTATTTTGCTTTGTAAAAATAATTGCAAGAAATAAACAAAGCCTCTTTTATTAATTTAGCTATGATTTTTAATCCAAAAATGATTTGGAGTTTTACCCTGGACTTAATAGGAAAGATGCCTAAAATCTTCTCAATTACACCCCTGAATTTTTGCGGAATTTTTGGAGCTTCGGAAGGTTGCTTTTTAATTAATCAAAAACCGAGGGGGTTTTATGTAAAACGACCACAGCCCCCACTCGTCATCATCTTCTCCCTCTCCCGCGCCTCGGCGCCGCCCGCGCTCCGCACCGCCTTCCCGGGCCGTCGCAGGAGGTTGGCTACACGCAGCTGCTCGCCGGCCTCCTCTGCCTTACCGCCTCGCCATGGGATAAAACCCCTCCCGCCGTGCTTGGCTCTCCCTCTTTCCCTTCCGCCATTGCCGCCCTCCTCCGGAGCTACGCCGCCCGGCCGCCTCCGCCACTTCTCGTCCAAGCCGAGCCACCACGAGCTCCGCAAGAGTTCCCTGGAGCTCCACCAACCCCTCAATCAACACGAGCTACCTCACTCGGTCAAGGCGAAGCTATCTCTTCCCAAACAAGCTCGTCGTCGTTCCTCCGCCGCGAACGGAAATTCGTGCTGTCGGGTGAGCCTCTCGACCAGATTCTTGTTTCGGCGGGTGCGCAACTCATTGCTCTTGGGTTCTAGCTGATCATCCTTGAATTTATTCCACAGGGAGCTGCGAAATTGTTGATCTTCTTGACGTTCGGTCGCCGCCACCTCCGCTTTCCACGGTGAGCTCCCTCTCCCGGTTGTGCTCATGTTCCTAGAGGTTCCTGTCGAGCTTGCTCTTAGTGCGTAGAAGCTCCAGGAGCTTTTCCCCTAAATTTTGAGCTCTCGGGTGAGTTCCCCGTGATGCCGGACCGCCGCGAAGCCCGGTTCTCGCCACCGGCGGGGTTAGGTCCGAGCTCATGCTAGTTTCCCTCCACCCGTGTATTCGCCATGTTGTGTAGAGTACATAGGAGCTCCCGCGGCGAGCTTTGCTCCACTCCCGGCCGTCTCCGGCGATCGCGCCGCCGCCGGCCCGCCGCCATGGTGGTGCCACACCGCGGGCCACACGCCGTGGGATCGCGTGTGGCTACGCGGGATCGGGTGTGGCCAACCCTATGGCCCTCCGTGTGGCACGTAAATGTTTTTAAACTTTCAAAATTCGTAGAAAATTCATTAAAAATCGGAAAAATGTCAAACCAACTTTGTTAGACTCGGAAAAATGAGATCTAATTGTTTGTGAAATAAAATAATTATTTTGAGTAAATTTATTGTATAATTAGTAATTAATCCCTTTCTTTGATTAAAGAAAGCTATTATTTTATGTAAATAAAATGTTTAATTGGGAAAAATAATTTTTATTGATGAAGGAGATATCTGTAGACGAAATTAATAATGAAATTTGTTTTCCAAAATTAAACTTAAATTGTATTATTTTATGTGATCACAATCTATTAACCTTTAATCACTTAAAGTAATTATTTATTTATTGCCTAATAAATCAGAATAATTCATTAATTATTAAACTTAAGTAATTAGTGACCTTAATTAAGTAATTAAGGAAACAAAACTAATTAGTAATAATCGTGATTAAACATTCATTAATCAGCATAATTAAATATTAATTAATGCTTAATGAACATACTTATCTCTAATTTATTAATTAACTAAGGTGATTAAGCATTAATCATTAATTATTATTGCAAGACTTACTTAATGAACCCTTGCACACTTTCATCATATGCATTCATGCATACATGATTGTGATTCGCGATGCATTGCTGGTCGACTAGGTTTTGAAGTGATAGAGATTCCACCCGAGGGCGAGTCGAGAGCGGGATCTCGAAGTTGACCCGACCGCCGAGGAGACTAACTTCGAACAAACTCAAGGCAAGCCCCGGTGCATCCTACCTATGTTTTTAAATATTTTACTTTATCACATAGTACAGTTATGCTTGTGCATTAGGTGTTAGGGAATGGTTGACACCCTAGATGCATTATGGTAGGTTTCCGGTTGTTTATTTCTATACTTGGTACAGGTAGCTCAATAGAGGCTAAGCTTAATTCATAGTGGCAACGGTAGATGTTTAGGGCACTTAAAGCATGGAGGCTTTAAGAGTTTTGTGTTAACACTAAAGATGATGAGAGTGTTAATGAAGATGAGACCGGACGGGCCCCGTAGGAGAAAGGGCAAGATGGAGATGAGGTCTTGCAAGGTGGTAGCCCCGTCCGAGTCGGTCAAGGACCGTACCGTTGTCGGCTTAGTTGAACGAGTTTGAACGTACCGCACTACATGTTGGTATCATGGGCCCACCAAGCTGATGTACCCTATCGCCCCGAGAGATGTAGCATAGCCAGCTCTGTTTTGCCGGCTGTTAGTGAGAGGATAGTCTCACGGGAGGGAGATGGGTCGACCACGAGGGAAGTCGTGGCTTCGCCATACTCCCGGGGAGTTGGAAATGGCTAGTCTGCTGTCAGGTGCTAGCGGGAAAGGTTGTCGTATACGATCGGTGTGATGCGTATACGTCGTGTAGTCGGGTTTTGCCAGCTGGTATAAATCGATTCGAATCGTTGTCCCTCGCAATGAATGAGTACCGCTTGTTTAGCTCATCACATCGTAGTAAATTGTATGGAAGATGAAGATGAGAGATGGAAGGATAAAGATCTATTTTATCTTGATTGAGAACTTGATTGAATTAGAGATAGGTTGCAAACACCAAGGCTAATGAACTTAACATGAGCTAAAATATTGAAAGTAAGGACCCAACCTTTAATGCTGTTTTCGCAAAGGAGTAAACCCCACGGCTAGAAAGCCTTTGCATACTAGGCGTTGGCCTTAGCGTGCCATGTTGACGGGTCGAGTCTTTGCTGAGTATTAGAATACTCGGGGTTTGTTCATTACCTTTCGGGGAACGAGTCGTACTACCACGACTTGTCCGGCAGCTTCCCGAAGAGGAGCAATGTCCGGAGGGAGGTTCCCTTCGGTGGGAACGTATTCCCACACCTTGAAGAGAGAGGACCGTGATGTACGAAGGGCTCGGTGCATCACGTTGTTTCGTTTGAAGTCTTTTGAGTTGTATAATACACAAGCTTCCGCTGAATAATCGTAGGATGCTAAACTTCAATAATGTTATATTTCCGTTGCATGAATGTTTGTATTTTGAAAACCTGGTTATATTATACCATGATGTATATATTCCGGCTTGTATGGAATGAGGTTTCTGTTGTAACTCGCTTCGTCGAGTGTCCCTCCGTTCCGATCCCCGGGTGTCCCGGAGGGGATGTCACGAGTAGAACCAAATATTATGTCATCGACATATATTTGGCATACAAATAAATCACTTCCAACTTTTCTAGTGAAGAGGATAGGATCGGCCTTGCCCATTATGAAGCCCTTGTCGATGAGGTATCCCTTGAGGTGTTCATACCAAGCTCTTGGTGCTTGCTTGAGCCCGTAGAGTGCTTTGTGAAGCTTATACACGTGGTGAGGTTTCTTCGGATCTTCAAAACCCGGTGGTTGTTGCACGTACACTTCTTCTTGTATTGGACCATTGAGGAATGCACTCTTCACATCTATTTGATATAACTTGAAACCATGATATGTAGCATAGGCGAGCAATATGCGAATTGACTCAAGCCTTGCTACCGGTGCATATGTCTCTCCAAAGTCCAAAACTTCAACTTGTGAGTAACCTTTTGCAACAAGTCTTGCTTTGTTCCTCACCACCACACCATGTTCATCTTGTTTGTTGCGGAACACCAACTTGGTTCCCACAACATTTTGCTTGGGTCTCTCCACAATGACCACACTTTGTTTCTTTCAAATTTGTTCAACTCTTCTAGCATGGCCACCACCCAATCCAAGTCTTGTAACGCTTGTTCCACCTTAAGAGGTTCCAAAGAGGAAACAAACGAGTAATGATGGCAAAAGGTAGCGACTCGAGATCTAGTGGTTACCCCTTTTTGAATGTCACCAAGAATGTTATCAACGGGATGATCTTTTTGTATGCTTTGGCGCACTCGGGGTTGTTGGGGCCTAGGTGCATCTTCTTCTTCTTCTTGTGGTTCGTCTTGATGATCATCACCTCCACCATCTTGTTCTTGATCTTGGTTGTTGCCTTGATCATGATCGTCACCATGATCTTGGCCACTACCTTGATCTTGTTTATTGTGTGGATCTTGTGGGGGATCTTGATCTTGACTTGGAGAAGATGGATCACCTTGCACTTGAGTTGGGTCTTGTGGTCTTATTTCACCAATTGCCATGTTCCTTATTGCTTCACAAGGAGCCTCATTACCTACATCACTTGGATTAACTTGCTCTACTTGAGAGCCGTTAGATTCATCAAATGTTACATCACGCGTGATCTCAATAATGTCGGAGACTTTGTTGAAAACTCGGTATGCATACACATTTGATCCGTACCCAAGTAAGAAACCTTCATTGGTCTTTGGAGCAAACTTAGAAGACCTTGGCTTCTTGTTAAGAATAAAGCACTTCCTCCCAAAGACACGAAAATACGACACGTTAGGAATTTTACCGGTAAGAAGCTCATAAGGTGTCTTTATCAATATCTTGTGAAGATACAATCGATTTGTTGCATGGAAATCGGTGTTGATGGCTTAGGCCCAAAAGGTGTCGGGAGTCTTGTATTCATCAAGCATGGTTCTTGCCATCTCAATGAGTGTACGGTTCTTCCTCTCGGCTACACCATTTTGTTGTGGAATGTATGGTGCCGAGAACTCATGCTTGGTACCTTCTTCATCTAGGTACTCCTCGACTTGTGTGTTCTTGAACTCGGTGCCGTTGTCACTTCTAATCTTCTTGATCTTCACATCATATTCATTTTGTGCTCTTCTCAAGAAGCTCTTTAGAACACCTTGTGTTTCACTTTTATCCTTCAAAAAGAATACCCAAGTGAAACGGGAATAGTCATCAACAATGACAAGGCCATACTTGTTACCGCCAATGCTTAGGTATGTGAGCGGTCCGAAGAGGTCCATGTGAAGCATCTCCAATGGTCTTGTCGTCGTCATCATCGTCTTGGAAGGATGGTTGGCTCCAACTTGTTTTCCGGCTTGACATGCGCTACACACTTTTTCCTTCTCAAAAGCAACATCCTTTAGTCCAACAACTTGCCCACCCTTTAGAAGTTTGTGTAGATTCCTCATCCCAACATGAGCTAGTCGACGATGTCATAACCAACCCAAGGTGGTTTTTGCTATCAAACAAGCACTTAGATTTGGACCCTCTTTGTTGATGAAATCAACAAGATAGATCTTATCCTCCAAGTACCCTTTGAATGCAATTGAGGAATCTGCTTTTCTAAAGACGGTCACGCCTTCATCGGTAAAGAGATAATTAAAGCCCAATCCACAAAGTTGTGATATGGACATTAAGTTGTATCCTAAACCTTTAACAAGGAACACATTACTAATTGAAAGGTCATGGGCGATTTGAATTCCACCACGACCAATTACCTTTCCTTGTTGATCATTTCCAAAAGATATACTCCCACTTGGTAGATTATCTTTGTCAAGTGTGGAGAACATCTTCCTCTCCCCGGTCATATGATTTGAGCACCCGGTGTCGACCACCCATATTGAACCGCCCGAGGAGTATCCCTACACACAATTAAGCACAAGATTTAGGCACCCAAACTTGCTTGGGTCCCTTAACTCTAGAAACAACACTTTTGGGCACCCACACACAAGGATTCCATCTTGCATAGTGTGGCCCAACAAATCTTGCAACTACTCTCCCATGAGCACCATGGGTTAGCTCATATGTTGCATGATCATACACATAGAAGGATACAGGTGAGCTCTTCTTGTTGAGCTCTTGTGTTGTCTTGGCCTTCTTCACGTGCTTAACTTGAGCAACTTGCTTTTGTTGATTCATGTTGTTGCTCTTGTTGTTGTATTTCTTCCTGGGCTGCTCTTTGAACCCAATGCCTTTGTTGCCATTGAACTTTCTTTCCTCACTAACAATTTTCTTAGCTAGCTCAATTTGAGCCGCTCTCTCAAGATTCTTAATCTTGTTAGTGAGATCCTTGATTGTCACCTTATCGGTGGCAATGTTGTCAATGTCAACACCTTCACATCTTGCGCACTCTTCGCTTGACAAAGATTGCATTGACTCAACCTTGTTTTTGTAAGTCAAAGTGCTACTCTTGAGGACTTCAATCTCTCCTTCCAACAATTTGTGATTCTCTTGAAGAGATTTACACTTTGTTTGGAGTGAGAGATTGTTGTCTTCAAGTTTAGTGTTTGACTTGTTTACCTTTGTAAGGCATAGAGTCAACACCTCTCGTTGACGGTCGTTACGGACCAATTTCGACCGTCAATTAGTCAAATAAATGAGAAGGACTAGGCGTGTCTTACACGCATTTTACTTAGAAATAACCTAGTTCCACTTGTACCTCTAGATTTTTAGTGTGCAGGTGGATAATGATGAATTCCGAGGCCCGAGGCGACAAATCAACACTTTTACAAAACTTCCACTTCGCCGCGGGAATCAACTCCAAGATAAAAGGCCAATGACCACGAAATACAACACAAAGAAGGCCACAAGCACCTGGATCAAAGACCAACATCCGGTGGGGGAGCCAACTGCCAAAGCCCAGCCCGGGAGGGGCCGGGACCGGTTCGGCCGAACCCACCGGGGTGGTTCGGCCGAACCAGGATGGTGGCCCCCCGGCCCACTTTTCTCCGGCGGTTTGCCCACCGCCTCCGGAGGTCGGTTCCACGCGCATTAAATGCCACCGACCTACGAAACCGCCTCCAGGAGCCGACCTTTCAAGCCTATATAAGGAGGGGTACCCCCCTCCTTAACACACACAACAACACAAGGATCATTCTCTCCTTACACTAGAAGTTTAGAGGCTTTCTAGGTAGTGCTAGGCTTAGTAGTGGGCTGCCTCATTGCTCCCAAGGTCCTGTGGAGAATTGGGTATAGCTCTTGTATCCTCTCTTTGTAAGACTTGATCTTTTATATATGGAATACTTTCGTTTATATCCTTGTCATGAGCTTGACAGAGTAGTCATGATCTTGCTTGATCGTTCATCGTTCGTTCATATGAGTTCATCGTTCGTTCTTCGTTCTTCATTAATAGAAGATGAACACATATCGAATGTTCTTCGTTCGTTCATACTTGATCATCGATTACTCTTGATCTTACTTGGTTGATTGCCGTTCGTCGCTCATTCTTGAGCGACGAACGCCTTTGCATGACTTAGTGCTAGCTTTGATCCTTTCGTCGGCTTATGCTAGTTAGACTAGTGTTCTTATGAATAGGCTTCGGGTTCATCGTCCCGCAAGGGTGCTCTAGATTTACCACCATGTCGATCCGTAGGATTGGGGTGCCTCGAGGGATCTAGAGTTGTGGTTAGTGACGCCGGCATGGTGCTTCGGGGTTATCTACCCACCTTTGAATGTGCTTCGTGTCCCACGGTTTGTAGAGGTAGGTGACAAGAAGTGACAGCCTTGTCATCCAAAGTAATCCTCCACGTTCGGGCATGGCATAGGAGTCTAAAAGGCCGGAGTCGCGAGGCGGACCTCGCGTAAGACGGATCTCCCGATGATGCCTAGGCATTAGACGCTTGCTTGCGCTTGCATGATCTTGGATGTTAGGTAGAAGCTGCGCACTCATATGAATGTTGTATCATTAGGAGTAGTGGTCTGCTAGTCTAGTTTAGCTTTATCTAGGATTGCCTCTATCCCTTTTATTAGAGAATGCATTGCCTTGGTGTGTGTCACACTATCCTCAATTTATTGCTCCTAACCCCTGCATTGGAATGTGATCACTTCATCACTCTTTTGTAACACCATGAGCATAAGTACTCTTATCAACCATGTCTTCCTTTGGGAAAATATAAATACGATACCCTTGAATACTCTCGGGTGAAATGCTACAACGGGTTATCCGTCCGCTTGCGGATATTCATGACCCACCTTATAATACATATCTAGTACTTGTACTCGGATGTGGATTATTTGGTTAAATAGTGCAAGTGACTTAAACCCTTGGCTCTCCCGCGGTCACGTGTTTCTTTCCGCGTGACCTTAAGAGATGCCAACAAGCATTTCTGGCGCCGTTGCTCGGGAAGACATTGGTTAATAAGAATACAATGAATGTTCATGATTACACTTGATGATGATTTAATCATTACCTTTGCGAGGCTAACCTTGATCTGTTTTCTCTTCAATGTGAAAACGAGGATAGTGCATGCGTGGATTCAACTTGCCGAAAAACTTCGTTGATAATCCCGAGGCTCTTGCGAGAAAGACTCGACCTCGCGTCGTTGTCTCTCCTCAAGAACCCACGACAAGCGAGCCCGCATCTTCCGCACCATCAACCTCAACACTCATGGCTGAAAGGACCCTTCGTGACTACTCTGCGCCCTCCGTCGCCAATGTGCCCATTGGGCCCAACGTCGACGCTGGTGCCGCAGGACTTGACATCAAGTCCAGCCTCATCACTATGGTGCAAGCCATTCCCTTTTGTGGAAAGGCCTCAGAGGACGCCAACTCTCATCTCCAACGGTTCCTGGAGATATGCAACACATCGGCCACGGCCGGAGTCAACCAAGATGCTATCGGACTTCGCTGTTTCCCTATCCCTCCTTGGGAAGGCGAAACGGTGGTTCTATGCCAATCGTGCAAGCATTGACACTTGGGACAAATGTTCCACGGCGTTCCTCGCCAAGTTTTTCCCGATGGGTAAAACCAATGCCCTTCGTGGAAGAATTGCAAGTTTCCGAGCAAGCGACAAATGAATCCATGCCCGAGGCATGGGAAAGGCTTCAAGAATACATTCGGCCTGTCCTCACCATGGGATGGAGGAATGGCTCATTTTTCAACACTTCTACAACGGGTTGACACCAACGACCCGTGGACATATGGATGCCGTTGCTTGGAGGAGCCTTCTTCTCCAAAACCGTTGCCCAAGCAAAAGAACTCATAGAGAAGATGGTCTCCAATCAAGGGTGGAGCGATGATCGACTCCAAACACGCTCAAGAGGCGTACACCCTGTCAAGGAGGTGGACATGCTTGTCCGCCAAGGTTGACCTCCTCATAAAACGCTTGGATGAACACAACGCAAATGGTGGTGTTCATGCATTGGACTCACACATGACGTGTGAGGAATGCGGGAACACCGGCCACATGGGGAAGGATTGCCCCCATACCCATGAAGAAGCATTCTACATGAACAACAACAACGGGTATCGTCCAAACGAGAGGACAAGGGTACAACCAAAACCGACCATCATATCAAGGAGGTAACAATTTTTACGGCTTTAACAATAATCAGCCTTCCTTGAAAGATTTGGTTTATGGCCAAGCTAAAATCAACGAATCTATCAACAAAAAGCTTGCTGCCAATGACAAAGTCTTAGAAAACATAAGCGCACAAATAGAAGGCTTCTCCTCTGCTTTCAAAAATCAGGTGAGCTTTAATAAAATGATTGAAACCCAAGTTGCTCAGCTAGCTGCTCTTATTCCTGGTTCTAATTCGGGAAGATCCGGGGCAACCCGAGTCTTCTTTGGAAAATGTTAATGCGGTTACCACGAGGGGAGGAAAATCCACTCGGGATCCACCATATCCTAACCATGCAGCAAAGAAGAACAGGAACGAACCGGAGGAGGAAAGCCCTTCTACTACCAAAGAAAAAGAAGAAGAACCGAAGCCAAGTGACGGGAAGAATGGAATTGAATTTCAAGACACAAGCTTCTTGCCATTCCCTCACGAAACGGGAAGCCAAAGGAGGATGAACAATTTGCTCGTTTCGTCGAGACCATCCGAAGGATTCATGTCAACGTGCCATTGTTGGACATGGTGCAAGTGCCCACATATGCACGTTACCTTAAAGACATCCTCAACAACAAGAGACCATTACCCAACGAGGAAATGGTCAAGCTCACTGAAGAGTGTAGCGCAGCTATACTCAATCGGCTTCGAGAAAAGAAGAAGGACCCTGGCTGCCCCACAATATCATGTTCCATTGGGGCACACCACTTCGACCAAGCCTTATGTGATCTTGGGGCAAGCGTCGCGTGATGCCCAAAGAAGTCTTTGATCGTTTGAGCTACACAACCTTGACTCCTACACCAATGAGGTTGCAATTGGCGGACTCTTCGGTCCGCTACCCCGCGGGAATAGCCGAAGACGTGCCGGTAAAAATTCGAGGCAACTTCATACCGGTGGACTTTGTGGTGCTTGAGATGGATATTGACAAGAACACGCCCCTCATTTTGGGACGTCCCTTCCTCGGTACCGCAAACGCCCAAATTGATGTTGGGAATGGAGAAATCCGATTCCACATCAATGGGAAGGAGGAAAAGTTTGAGTTTCAACCAAGAAAAGAACAATGCTCAATGATCAAGATCAAGTATGGACCAAATCCCTCAAACATCCGTGAAGTTGAAGTGACACCAAGAAAGACGGATAGTCTCGTCGCCTTTTGGAAGCAACTTGACAAAATTGAGAATCCGTCATGGTACCAACCCAAGAAGCACTGCAACAGCAAGGCCGGGATTATGGGCCAAGAAGCCGGTCCTTCAAGACACAAAGCCACCTACATCAACAAAGACCAACCAAGTGTGGCAAGTGAAGAAGGTGCAGCCATCTTCATCCTCCTCTCCGGGGAAAGGGCCTGCACCACAAGGATGAAAAGAAATGGAGAAGTCCTCGCTCGCCGGACTTAAAATGGCGAAGCCTTGGCCGACAGGATAAATCGGTATTATCTTTCGATTTCTTTTTGATTTTGTTTTCCACCACATGCATTTAAAAAAAAATAATAATAATAATAAAAACCTCCCTGCATACTCTATTTTATCACAAGAAAATTTTCATTTCATTTATTTGGATTTTCCGCTGAGCATATTCGATTTTTTTTCCACTCGCCATGCATATAAAATTTGAAAACCAAAATCCTTTTACGTCCAAATTTTCCTACTTTTGTTTGAAACTTTTGGACAACCCTTGTGTGACATCCCATGTCACATAATAGCAGGTAAGCAATGTCAAAACCTTAAGTGCAGGAATTGAGCACTAATTAAGGGAGTGAATACATGAAATAATGAATTAGCATATTTGAAAAAAATTTAAAATTCAAATATAGTTTAACTCCAACTATTTAAAACTCAAGGATCCTCAACACAAGTATGCAAATAGTTTTGCATATCCTTGTAGAGGAGATCAAAACATGATTTTAGAACATTTTTACTAAATTTTTTAGAGTGGCATATTTTCATAGAAAATTCCAACTGAGTTTGAAAACAGCAGCGATTCATGAATTTTTGTAAATTTTTACAAGCAGAATTTGAACTTTTGCCTATAACAAAAATTGTTCATCACAATCCACTGAATCACCACAATTTTTGGTTTGCAAAAATGTCAAACGAATTAAATTCTATGGGCAAAACCAGAACCAACAACTCGATGGCAAAATCGTGAATAAGTGGGAACTTCTTTGAATAGCAATGGCACGGTGGCCGGGGCCACCGGCCGGAGGCGCTCGCCGCCGGCGCCCATGCCGGATTAGGCACCGCCGTCCTCGCGCGCCTGTGCAGCCCCACGCGTCGTCCATCGCCGTTTCCCTTCGCACGGAAGCCGGCGCCCACGGCCGTCGATGGCGGTGGCCATTTTCCACCATGGTTGCCGCCCTAGGTCATCCCCGTGCGCCGCACCTCCCCTCACCCACAGCTCCTCCATTGCGTGCGCAAGTGCTCCCCATCTCCCTACGCAGCCCCGGCTCTCTCCTCCAGCCATCGCATCCTCCCCTAAGCACCTCAATTTCGCAAAAATCAAAACCGAGCTTCCGGTTCCGCCATCCACGCCGTCGAGCTCAATTGCTTGTGCTCGGGTGAGCTCATGTAGTGTCCCGCCTCCGAAAGGTGCCCAAGGGTCCGGCTAACCTCCTTGTTGCTTCCCGGGTCGAGCCAAGCCCGGACGGCGACGGATTCTCTTTTCTTCTCCACCGCCGGTCCACCGAACCCCGCCACCTCGTCGACGCCGGCCATCTCCGGCACTCCTCCGCCTGCACCGACCCTACGCCGCGCTTCTCCGTGCGAAGGTGAAGCTCCCCGCCTTGACCGCCCCTTCTTTCGCGCGGTGGCGAGCACAAGCTCCCACGCCGGAGTTTGCCTCTTCCGCCATTGCCGTCGCGAGCTATGCTCCGCTCACTCTCCCGCCTCGCCACCTCCACCGGTAGATGCACCGTCTCGAGTAACGCACAGGCGGCCAAGCACAGCCCCTGCGGCGAGCCCTAGCTCAACGCCGGCGAGCACCGCCGCCGTCTCCAGATGACCCCCTGCGCGCCCAACTTAGAAAAATTTGAAAAACGCGCTGGCATGTGTAAAATCCGTGAACTTCAAGCATTTTAAAAATTGCACAACTTCATTTCTAGAGCTCGGATTTGAACGATTCAAGGTGTTATGGAAAGTTTGAAACTTTTACTTTGAAATGAATCAAATGAACATATATGTTTATATTGCGAAAATACAAATTTGAACAACCTTAAGATGCTATCACGGCCACAAAGCTTAACAGGATTGGATTTTAAAAATTGCGTAACTTTCATATCCTGGATCCAAAATACATGAATAAACGCTCGTTGGAAAGTAGATGTTGTTTACTTTGCCTTGGTAGCATAATCCAAGTACTTTATGTGAGGAAAATAAAAGATCCGAGTACTTTAAAGTGCTAACCCGTTAAGGACACATGACAACTTTGCATTTTAAAAATTCAATAACTTTTGCTATACAAATCCAAATGATGCAAATGAACATTCGTTGGAATCCTTAAAGAATGTACTTTAGATGACCACAATTGGTTTACCCAAGTTCTATGGCTAAAAGTTAAGTTTTAGGCCCCTTAAGAAGGCTTCACGATAAGCCCTAGATTGGACTTAAAAATGAAACGGTTTTGTAAATAAAACTTCACCAAATTTGAACACACCATTTCAGTTAGCATGGTTCATCATATCACACATGGTTCTGGTGCATTTGAGCATGTCATGATAAATATTAACATTTTCTTTAAGTACACTATTTTTGCATTGTCCTTGCATCATTGGAAAGGCTTATGAAAATTCATATTTTCTTTTGGTGCTCAATCATAAGAAAAGTTATGTTTCATCATGGGGATTTTATTTAGAAGTGTTTTATTGCTTAATTGCTGTCTATAAGTTGCTATGTTAAAATATGCATAGAATGACACATAGCCATATTGCAATATCTAACTCATATACAAGTGCTCTCAATATTGCCTATAGGTTATTATGCACACAATTAAAAAGATATTAATATAACCATACAAATAATTTTTCATAATCATCAAGGGTATTCAAAAATAGGAATTTTAGTGATGTTACCATAATTTTTGGTAAAGGTTAAACAGCCCTACAAATTCAGCAAAAGCAGAAAAACAGTTTCTGGTGTAGGATTTTTATTAATTTTTGTAGGCCGAATCTCAAGAAAAGTTCTATATAAAAGTTGTCCCAAATTTCATTCTACACACCCACAAAAATTGGCAACCCCAACAAAAATCACATTGACTTACTCTTGACTGCAACAGTACCAGTGGCAGAATTTTCAACTTTGTGGGACCCACCGTTTCTCTCTTATCCCTTTGTTTCCTTCTCTCCTAAGTCTCACACCGGTTGTACACCTCAGGGACTTCACCAGGACGTCCCCCTCCTCCTGCATATGGTCAAGATCCAAGCCAAGTCAAGTCTTCATCTTCCTCTTTTCTTTCTCCTCCAAGAACAACCACCATAGCTACCCACCATGAAACTCCATGCCATGGCTCACCTTGGCATGAGCAAGGGCAGCAAAAGCCTTCACTTGGACTCCCTCCAACTTTTGCATGGTGTGTTTTGATTAATCTCCAAGCTCTTCCTCAAGTATGGCATCAAGAATACGTCGAGTTTCACCGTCGGTTTTTGCTTCTCCGGTGAGCTTTTTCTTGAACATCAGCTCACCATGTTTGTATCACTTTCCTATCCATCTTTTGCAACCATCTCTCATGCTCAAATCACAGCCCTATCCTAAGAAAATAGAAGATCCAAATATACACATGAGCTCTGATTTTGTTTTACTGTTCACACACCCTAAATCCAGAAAAACGGTAAATCTGTTAGCTACTTTAAACAAAAATCATATCTCCTGAAATAAAAAAATGAGAAAAATGCAAACTAAAATGTTTTGGAATCCTTGAAACATGAACTTTGCAATGGTCAAATGTTTTACCTAGGTTTCTGTGGAAGAAAAGAAAGTTTTATGTAAAAGGAAATGGCAGCTTGTTATGCTTTTAAAACCCATATAAAAATCTTGAAGAATGTAAAATTTATGAGAATTGACATGAGCACTTTACATAACATATTGGACCCCCTGGTACATGGCTTTTGTGCATTCATACATGTTTTCATCATATTTATCATTATGTACTTAGCTAGCACATATTTGCATATAAAGGTTTAATTAGGAAAAACGCAAACAAAAATATCATATTATTTGTTTCTGATGCTTATTATGAGCAAATCATGTTCTACCATAGAATTCACGTTTAGGAATGTTAAGTCATAATAATTGCCTCAGGTATTGCCATATACCATTATGTCCGTAATTCACGTTAAGCTTTGCACTTCATGCATGATCATCATCTCTACCATGCCCTCTTTCACGTACATGGCAGCAAGGTAGTTCATATAGGTTTGTCTTCAATACATCATATGCCATGCTCATGTTGCCATATAGGACACTAGCTAAGTCTTATACAAACTACTTGCCATACTCGTGTTTCATTTTCAACCTAGACCATGTGCTTTTATGATACACAGTCTATGTTTCTTTTAATTAGAAGGTTGTCCCCATGACATATCCTGTATAAATTATCATCATAAGAAATCATCTTCATCTCCACATGAACATATTTATTTTATGCAAACATTGCATTAGATTTCGTTATTGAGAAAGTTCCATGAACAAAATATATGTGTATGCATCCATACTCACATCATGCATTGCATCCATATAGGGACCCCGACCGAAGAAAGAAATCACGAAGAGGATCCCGCCTAATTGAACATGATTGAGAGTGCTAACTTCAAACAAAGCCAAGGCAAGCCCCGGTGCATAACCCACGCTTTTAAAAGTTTTGCTTTACCTCACATGTGATGATGTCATGTATTGTGCACTTAAGTTCAGGAGTTGATCGTAACCGTAGTTGCATTATTATCCCTTTATGCCTATGGTCTCATTGGATAGGTAAAATCCTTTTCGTTAGAAATGCTATGCTTAATAAGAAGTCATCGGTAGCAACACCGAGTGATTTGGAGATCACCCGGTCTAGGGATTTAACTTTGTTACCTCTCACATGATATTGATGAAATTGAGACCGTACGGGAAATGCATGTGTAGGATGCGGTGGCAAGGTTTGCCTATGTTCGCCATAGCCCCGTGCGTGTCGGTTGAGGACCGTGTGACTCCGCGAGCAAGTATTGAGTTGTGTACCAAATGCATACCTTCGTATGGGAGTTGGTAAACCGATGTAACTTGAGAGTCGTAGTGTTGGACGGTCGCTCCACCCTTTGTGCAAAGTGTTGGTCACGGTGGATGCACGGGTTTGTGAGTAGTCGGAGGGTGTGTTATTACCCTTGGACCCGACGCTACTGCGGTCGCATGTGGAATGCACACTCGGAGGGTGGACCCGGCTCATATCTATGATAATCTTGTGAAAGGTGGCCATACGTGTTCTTAAATGATGCGTATGTCGTGCATTTGGGTTTCCCCTGCAGGGTGTAAATCGATATATATCGCCGTACCTCGCGGTGATGAGTACCACTTGTCTCGAGCAGATCGCATCGTAGTAATGAAGTGAACATGGATATTATACTTGCTGATTTTGAAGTACTTAATCTTTGTACTGCAACCATGTTTGCTAGTCTTGCTCATTAAATTTACGTTTATGTTTCAACCCTCTTAATGTGGCTAAAACATGAAATTTTAGACTTAGCATAGGTGCTGTTTTTTTGCTATTTCCAGCAAACCCGGTCAGCCCCCTGCATACTAGGAGTCGGTTTTAGAAACCATTTTTTGTCGGGTAAGACTTGCGGAGTATATTAGATACTCAGGGCTTTGTTGTTAACATTTTTGTGCAGGTGAGATTGTCGAGAAGAATGGGCATATCTACGGGCTGATGTGTTACATTTTAGGCAACTATCGTCGAGATTATCTTTACGCTTCCGCTCATTGTATATTAAATCTGAATTCCGAACTCTATGTATAATAATAACTTGAACTTCAGATGTAAAATATATCACTCATGTATCTAAACATGTATATGAAAATGGTGGATGTATCGTTAACGTATGCGCAATGAACGTTCGCTTCGTCGAATGTCTCCCGATACGATCCTGTTCGACAACCCCTCTCGCCTTGCGAGGTGGGGGTGTCACAGCTGGTATCAGAGCTAAATCGGGATATGCCATACGTTAATGATCATTCTTAAAAATTGCAAACACGTTATACGGTGAGGAACGACTTAGTAAGCCCAATTAAGGTCTATAATAGAAGTAGAAAGTGGCAAACTAACCCTGGGTTATGATTGTTTAATATCTTGCATCTACGGCTTGGCCAAGGTATGTTTGCAATTTAAATTAGCGCTCCGTGCCCGCGGAAGTAATAATACGGGACAATGTTGGCTCGTGGCAATCCACGAGGCGATCCTTTCAATGGATCGTTACTATATGAATATAGTAGAACTGTGATTTGTTTCGTAGTTTCTTTTTGAATTTGATGTACTGTTTCTGCAATGAATCTTCTGCAGGTATGCTAACCACAAACCATAGAACGTGTAGCAATCGTGTTGAGAACGTGTGTGTGTTGCCACTAAAATTGCAAGTTGGTCGGCTATATACCGATCACATCTTTTAATTTTGGAAAGGACGTAGGCACCGGCATGTTCATCTCATCATTCATGCCATTCATAACATATGCATATCACACATGTGCATGAACTCAAAGTTATCGAATATAAATAACTCATCAAGTCACCGTATCAAAAACACAAGAAAACATGATTCGGGCAGAGAAATACCACCCGCCTGCCAGTAAATTTCCACCCGATAATCAGTTTCGCGAAAACGACCATAACTTTTATGTTACTAATCCAAATGGAATGATTGACCCCAGTATGGAAAGCTCATGATATGTGCCACAACCCTGTAATCACAATCAAGATGAAAAAGAAGTCTAAACGAACAAAAATACACCTACCTGAAACCCTAGCAAAAGTTGCCAGATTGGCAGATTTCGCGTGTTTCGCCGAAATCGCCATAACTTTTGCGTTACTTATCGAAATAAAGCGATCTACCCCATTCTGGAAAGCTCATGATATGCTCCACATTTTATTTAGTATCAAGTTGGTCAGTAAAATTCGTTAAGGTGGTCAAATAGGCGAAAACAGAGAGCAAGTCGAATTGTCATAAGTTGCCAGAAATTTTGGCAGAACCCGGTAGAGTCGGAAATCGCCATAACTTTTGATCCCCTTAAGCTTTTTATGTGTTTTAAGATGCGTTGGAAAGCTTGTAAAGTTCTCTAGCCTTTTGATAAGGTTTGGGTAAATTTTAATGTTCATACCAGAGGTAAAACAGCAAGACCTTGTAACCTGTTTTTGGCATTGTCGGTAGTGGGCAGAATTGCCAATGTCATTGCCAAGTCTAATTGCCTTCTTTTAATACACATTTCATCTTACAAAGATTATGCTAGTTCACTTGGAATAATACTATGTTGGCCATGCTATTTAACTTGTTTCAAAAATCCACCACCTCCGGCAAATAATGATGACGACGCCGCTAACAACGATTTCGATATCAACTACCCGGTCGTGCCTACGGACATCGATAGCGATGCTTAGGTGTTGTTGTTGGTTCTGTGTAGCGTATGCAAATGAATGTAGTAGGCTAGATTAAATTAGTGGCTTGTAATCGCGTAAACAATAGGTGGTGTTGTCTTTTGTTGTACTTAAGGCATCCTAATAAGTAATCCAAAATGTCATAACCGAAAGCTTCGCAACATGGATGAATTTCAGGTGCTATCCCAATTGTCGGCACCAATTTCCAACATCGAGAACCAATCATCGGAAACCCTTTGGTCTTGACCCCAAAGTTGTCCTTATTCTTCCACTCACTTGGATCACTACCTACCTTGTTAGTAAATCGTCTTGAGTGAATCCTGAAACTATTGACCATCCAACCTTTTATTGTGCTAAGTTGTACCGAGAGCAGAATTCAATTTAGTGGATATGTGATTCCAAATTGCCATTTTGTTTCTGAATTGTGCCGGTTCGCCCGGGCGCTTCTCAAAGCCAAAGATAGGCTATATGGGAATGCATGCTGCTAAATCAGAATTTAGTGAGAGAATTCGAATATGATGTTTTTCGGAACGGATGGCGTATGACCGGGATACGCAACCGGAAAGAAGAATGTTGTGTTTGGAGACTCGCTGGTACTATTAGCCGTATCTCCATCCCACGACCTTACACAATAAAAATCGACATGGTCTTGCCATGATCATGGAACTTCTGGTTGTACCCCAAAATTCTGAATCATTCTTGTCCTAACGTTACCGTCATTTTTACCCCCCATAACTCCTTGCAAATCTCGGGACGAGATTTCTTTAAGGGAAGGGCTGTGACATCCCATGTCACATAATAGCAGGTAAGCAATGTCAAAACCTTAAGTGCAGGAATTGAGCACTAATTAAGGGAGTGAATACATGAAATAATGAATTAGCATATTTGAAAAAAATTTAAAATTCAAATATAGTTTAACTCCAACTATTTAAAACTCAAGGATCCTCAACACAAGTATGCAAATAGTTTTGCATATCCTTGTAGAGGAGATCAAAACATGATTTTAGAACATTTTTACTAAATTTTTAGAGTGGCATATTTTCATAGAAAATTCCAACTGAGTTTGAAAACAGCAGCGATTCATGAATTTTTGTAAATTTTTACAAGCAGAATTTGAACTTTTGCCTATAACAAAAATTGTTCATCACAATCCACTGAATCACCACAATTTTTGGTTTGCAAAAATGTCAAACGAATTAAATTCTATGGGCAAAACCAGAACCAACAACTCGATGGCAAAATCGTGAATAAGTGGGAACTTCTTTGAATAGCAATGGCACGGTGGCCGGGGCCACCGGCCGGAGGCGCTCGCCGCCGGCGCCCATGCCGGATTAGGCACCGCCGTCCTCGCGCGCCTGTGCAGCCCCACGCGTCGTCCATCGCCGTTTCCCTTCGCACGGAAGCCGGCGCCCACGGCCGTCGATGGCGGTGGCCATTTTCCACCATGGTTGCCGCCCTAGGTCATCCCCGTGCGCCGCACCTCTCCTCACCCACAGCTCCTCCATTGCGTGCGCAAGTGCTCCCCATCTCCCTACGCAGCCCCGGCTCTCTCCTCCGGCCATCGCATCCTCCCCTAAGCACCTCAATTTCGCAAAAATCAAAGCCGAGCTTCCGGTTCCGCCATCCACGCCGTCGAGCTCAATTGCTTGTGCTCGGGTGAGCTCATGTAGTGTCCCGCCTCCGAAAGGTGCCCAAGGGTCTGGCTAACCTCCTTGTTGCTTCCCGGGTCGAGCCAAGCCCGGACGGCGACGGATTCTCTTTTCTTCTCCACCGCCGGTCCACCGAACCCCGCCACCTCGTCGACGCCGGCCATCTCCGGCACTCCTCCGCCTGCACCGACCCTACGCCGCGCTTCTCCGTGCGAAGGTGAAGCTCCCCGCCTTGACCGCCCCTTCTTTCGCGCGGTGGCGAGCACAAGCTCCCACGCCGGAGTTTGCCTCTTCCGCCATTGCCGTCGCGAGCTATGCTCCGCTCACTCTCCCGCCTCGCCACCTCCACCGGTAGATGCACCGTCTCGAGTAACGCACAGGCGGCCAAGCACAGCCCCTGCGGCGAGCCCTAGCTCAACGCCGGCGAGCACCGCCGCCGTCTCCAGATGACCCCCTGCGCGCCCAACACTTAGAAAAATTTGAAAAACGCGCTGGCATGTGTAAAATCCGTGAACTTCAAGCATTTTAAAAATTGCACAACTTCATTTCTAGAGCTCGGATTTGAACGATTCAAGGTGTTATGGAAAGTTTGAAACTTTTACTTTGAAATGAATCAAATGAACATATATGTTTATATTGCGAAAATACAAATTTGAACAACCTTAAGATGCTATCACGGCCACAAAGCTTAACAGGATTGGATTTTAAAAATTGCGTAACTTTCATATCCTGGATCCAAAATACATGAATAAACGCTCGTTGGAAAGTAGATGTTGTTTACTTTGCCTTGGTAGCATAATCCAAGTACTTTATGTGAGGAAAATAAAAGATCCGAGTACTTTAAAGTGCTAACCCGTTAAGGACACATGACAACTTTGCATTTTAAAAATTCAATAACTTTTGCTATACAAATCCAAATGATGCAAATGAACATTCGTTGGAATCCTTAAAGAATGTACTTTAGATGACCACAATTGGTTTACCCAAGTTCTATGGCTAAAAGTTAAGTTTTAGGCCCCTTAAGAAGGCTTCACGATAAGCCCTAGATTGGACTTAAAAATGAAACGGTTTTGTAAATAAAACTTCACCAAATTTGAACACACCATTTCAGTTAGCATGGTTCATCATATCACACATGGTTCTGGTGCATTTGAGCATGTCATGATAAATATTAACATTTTCTTTAAGTACACTATTTTTGCATTGTCCTTGCATCATTGGAAAGGCTTATGAAAATTCATATTTTCTTTTGGTGCTCAGTCATAAGAAAAGTTATGTTTCATCATGGGGATTTTATTTAGAAGTGTTTTATTGCTTAATTGCTGTCTATAAGTTGCTATGTTAAAATATGCATAGAATGACACATAGCCATATTGCAATATCTAACTCATATACAAGTGCTCTCAATATTGCCTATAGGTTATTATGCACACAATTAAAAAGATATTAATATAACCATACAAATAATTTTTCATAATCATCAAGGGTATTCAAAAATAGGAATTTTAGTGATGTTACCATAATTTTTGGTAAAGGTTAAACAGCCCTACAAATTCAGCAAAAGCAGAAAAACAGTTTCTGGTGTAGGATTTTTATTAATTTTTGTAGGCCGAATCTCAAGAAAAGTTCTATATAAAAGTTGTCCCAAATTTCATTCTACACACCCACAAAAATTGGCAACCCCAACAAAAATCACATTGACTTACTCTTGACTGCAACAGTACCAGTGGCAGAATTTTCAACTTTGTGGGACCCACCGTTTCTCTCTTATCCCTTTGTTTCCTTCTCTCCTAAGTCTCACACCGGTTGTACACCTCAGGGACTTCACCAGGACGTCCCCCTCCTCCTGCATATGGTCAAGATCCAAGCCAAGTCAAGTCTTCATCTTCCTCTTTTCTTTCTCCTCCAAGAACAACCACCATAGCTACCCACCATGAAACTCCATGCCATGGCTCACCTTGGCATGAGCAAGGGCAGCAAAAGCCTTCACTTGGACTCCCTCCAACTTTTGCATGGTGTGTTTTGATTAATCTCCAAGCTCTTCCTCAAGTATGGCATCAAGAATACGTCGAGTTTCACCGTCGGTTTTTGCTTCTCCGGTGAGCTTTTTCTTGAACATCAGCTCACCATGTTTGTATCACTTTCCTATCCATCTTTTGCAACCATCTCTCATGCTCAAATCACAGCCCTATCCTAAGAAAATAGAAGATCCAAATATACACATGAGCTCTGATTTTGTTTTACTGTTCACACACCCTAAATCCAGAAAAACGGTAAATCTGTTAGCTACTTTAAACAAAAATCATATCTCCTGAAATAAAAAAATGAGAAAAATGCAAACTAAAATGTTTTGGAATCCTTGAAACATGAACTTTGCAATGGTCAAATGTTTTACCTAGGTTTCTGTGGAAGAAAAGAAAGTTTTATGTAAAAGGAAATGGCAGCTTGTTATGCTTTTAAAACCCATATAAAAATCTTGAAGAATGTAAAATTTATGAGAATTGACATGAGCACTTTACATAACATATTGGACCCCCTGGTACATGGCTTTTGTGCATTCATACATGTTTTCATCATATTTATCATTATGTACTTAGCTAGCACATATTTGCATATAAAGGTTTAATTAGGAAAAACGCAAACAAAAATATCATATTATTTGTTTCTGATGCTTATTATGAGCAAATCATGTTCTACCATAGAATTCACGTTTAGGAATGTTAAGTCATAATAATTGCCTCAGGTATTGCCATATACCATTATGTCCGTAATTCACGTTAAGCTTTGCACTTCATGCATGATCATCATCTCTACCATGCCCTCTTTCACGTACATGGCAGCAAGGTAGTTCATATAGGTTTGTCTTCAATACATCATATGCCATGCTCATGTTGCCATATAGGACACTAGCTAAGTCTTATACAAACTACTTGCCATACTCGTGTTTCATTTTCAACCTAGACCATGTGCTTTTATGATACACGAGTCTATGTTTCTTTTAATTAGAAGGTTGTCCCCATGACATATCCTGTATAAATTATCATCATAAGAAATCATCTTCATCTCCACATGAACATATTTATTTTATGCAAACATTGCATTAGATTTCGTTATTGAGAAAGTTCCATGAACAAAATATATGTGTATGCATCCATACTCACATCATGCATTGCATCCATATAGGGACCCCGACCGAAGAAAGAAATCACGAAGAGGATCCCGCCTAATTGAACATGATTGAGAGTGCTAACTTCAAACAAAGCCAAGGCAAGCCCGGTGCATAACCCACGCTTTTAAAAGTTTTGCTTTACCTCACATGTGATGATGTCATGTATTGTGCACTTAAGTTCGGGAGTTGATCGTAACCGTAGTTGCATTATTATCCCTTTATGCCTATGGTCTCATTGGATAGGTAAAATCCTTTTCGTTAGAAATGCTATGCTTAATAAGAAGTCATCGGTAGCAACACCGAGTGATTTGGAGATCACCCGGTCTAGGGATTTAACTTTGTTACCTCTCACATGATATTGATGAAATTGAGACCGTACGGGGAAATGCATGTGTAGGATGCGGTGGCAAGGTTTGCCTATGTTCGCCATAGCCCCGTGCGTGTCGGTTGAGGACCGTGTGACTCCGCGAGCAAGTATTGAGTTGTGTACCAAATGCATACCTTCGTATGGGAGTTGGTAAACCGATGTAACTTGAGAGTCGTAGTGTTGGACGGTCGCTCCACCCTTTGTGCAAAGTGTTGGTCACGGTGGATGCACGGGTTTGTGAGTAGTCGGAGGGTGTGTTATTACCCTTGGACCCGACGCTACTGCGGTCGCATGTGGAATGCACACTCGGAGGGTGGACCCGGCTCATATCTATGATAATCTTGTGAAAGGTGGCCATACGTGTTCTTAAATGATGCGTATGTCGTGCATTTGGGTTTCCCCTGCAGGGTGTAAATCGATATATATCGCCGTCCCTCGCGGTGATGAGTACCACTTGTCTCGAGCAGATCGCATCGTAGTAATGAAGTGAACATGGATATTATACTTGCTGATTTTGAAGTACTTAATCTTTGTACTGCAACCATGTTTGCTAGTCTTGCTCATTAAATTTACGTTTATGTTTCAACCCTCTTAATGTGGCTAAAACATGAAATTTTAGACTTAGCATAGGTGCTGTTTTTTTGCTATTTCCAGCAAACCCGGTCAGCCCCCTGCATACTAGGAGTCGGTTTTAGAAACCATTTTTTTGTCGGGTAAGACTTGCGGAGTATATTAGATACTCAGGGCTTTGTTGTTAACATTTTTGTGCAGGTGAGATTGTCGAGAAGAATGGGCATATCTACGGGCTGATGTGTTACATTTTAGGCAACTATCGTCGAGATTATCTTTACGCTTCCGCTCATTGTATATTAAATCTGAATTCCGAACTCTATGTATAATAATAACTTGAACTTCAGATGTAAAATATATCACTCATGTATCTAAACATGTATATGAAAATGGTGGATGTATCGTTAACGTATGCGCAATGAACGTTCGCTTCGTCGAATGTCTCCCGATACGATCCTGTTCGACAACCCCTCTCGCCTTGCGAGGTGGGGGTGTCACACCTTGTATCCTTATACAAAACCCAAAAACAATTTTTGCATGTTGGAATTTTCTCCAACACTTTTTCTCGAGATTTGATTTTTCGAATAAAGTTGAATTTGAGGCAACTTTCTTTGGATTTCTTATTGAGCAAATATTTCGAGGAATATCCGGACGTAGCAACCATGGTCAATGATCATTTGGCCGTTGGGGGCTATGGGCCAAAAGGGGGAGCAAGAGGGACCCACAGCAGGCCGGCCGAACCCACCTCCTTGGTTCGGCCGAACTGCTATGACCGTTGCTCGGTCTGTCCTTTTTCCCAACGGTCATATGCCCCTTCTAACGTTCAAAAACGGCTACTTCGTGAGCTATAAGTAGAGGTGGCCGGGCCGGAGCTCTCTCCCCTCTCACACTATCATTTCCACTCCTCACTCACTTCATTCTCATTGCTCTCAAGTTTTCCATTGCCCTCACTTGCTCATTGCCTAAAAGTTCTGCAGAAATCTTTTGTTCTTGGTGTGCTTTCTAGTTTTTGGTTTGAGTTGTTTTTGTTTGGTTTTCTCGAGTTGCGATTTCTTGCTCACATGAACAACCGACGGTGTCGCCAATTTGATTTTTCCCTCACATAACCCGTTCGGAGTTGTTGTTCTTGTGTTCTTGCTCTCTTTGTGTGCAGCCATGACCGGTGCCAAGAAGCTGTTCGGGTCGATCAAGAGGTCCGTGAGCTCACGCTCAAGTTCAAGCTCTTCACGTCGAAGCACCCGCGCACGCCCCGTAGTCGAGTCACCGCCAAGTTCACCACCACAAGTCGAGGAAGAAGGGCAAGAGGGCAACATCGAGCATCGTCTCCTCACCGACACCGACCTCGACTTAGTGGGCGAGTACGAGACGCACACCTACACGCTTCTCCAACACCGCCTCTTTGCTCCTACGCGAGCATTTGACACGGAGCTGCTGCACAAAATAGGTATGGATGCTGAATTTGCTCAAGTATTTAAAGCCTTAGGGTGGACAGATTTTGCTAGTGTAGATGAGCCGGGTTCCCGCTTGCTTACACTTCAGTTTTTATGCACCCTACGAACGGTAGATGAAGGAATTTCTTTTCGGTTTTCCCGTGAATCCTACCGTTTGACTTGGAAAGAACTTAGCACTCTTCTTGGCTTTAATACTCGCTGCAATACCGACTTGGATGGTGCCCTTCCTCAGTTTTCAAAGCATGCTTTTTGGGAGAGGATTACGGGTCTTCCTAGTTGCGTGCGACCTAGAGCTAATCACATCCATCATCCTACCTTGCGTTTTATGCACATGTGGATTGCTATCACTCTTTTTCCAAGGAGTGATATTCGAATTGTGCGCGAGGATGAGCTAAAAATTCTTTTTGCTGCGGTTGATAAAATTAAGATTGCTCCCGTGAAAGCCATGATTCGCCAATGGATAGAAAATCTTGGGACGATAGGACCAATTGAATGTACCTCTTTAGTGACACGAATTGCCATGCGGGTGGGAGCTTTACATGATGCTAATGTTGAATACCTTGCTACACCTCGCTCTCTTATAAATAAAGATTATCTTATTCAAGGTCACTCTCTTAAGAATGGTCCGAACGATTCCCTCATATATTATTTTGTGGGATATACAAACGAGTTTCGGTTACCTAACCCGGACCTTCGTTTGTATACTCTCAAAAATCTAACCATTGAGCTCCAAGAAGCGGAGCGGTCTCGCAGGAGTGTATCTTCTCGCAGGGGGCGCACAGATCGGAACAGCCATCTACCTCCGAGATGCCCACACCGCAGCCCACGGCTCATGGCGGGCCGGGGTACAGCCACCCCGGGCTTTCTCCCGGTGGGTACCCAGCCCCGCCACCTCACATGGCCGGGGGATCGGCGTGGCAAACTCCGGGATATGGCCCGGGGCTGTTTTCTCCACAACAACAATGGGAGGAACACTCCACCGACTCCGGATCAGCCCAAGGCTACAACTTTGAGCAGGAGATGAACAACCTCTCCTCACAAATGGGAAGACTCCAAACCACGGCGGAAGACACCGAGTATGCGCTCAACCAACACATCTTGCAAAATCGTCAATGGCAAGAGCGCACCGACACCCAGCTCACCACCCTCACCAACATGACGGAGCAACAACGAGCCGATCTTTTGGCTTACTTCCGTCACATGGGGTTCATTCCACCAAACCCATGAGCAAGAACAAGCTTGGGGGGGGGGGCAGCACCCTCGCTAAGGTATCATGTATCGCAACTTGTATCCTTTATTGTCTCCTGTTTTTGCTTGTTCTTGCCTCTCATATGAAAAACAAAATAAAAATGATAAAACTAAAAAGAACAAAAAGAAGTAGCTTAGTTTCCTTTTATGCGCTGCAAGTATGTTGCTAGTCTTTCTATGTTGAGATGATGAATAGTTGCTCTGTTTTATTTCTCTCATGTGCCTAGTTTATAATTTAGAACTCTCCTAGTTTTGAGTTTGTTGGTGGCAAAACTTGTTTAGAACCTGAAACTTGTGGGCTGCACATGCTTGAGCTGCACCTAAGTTGTTGTGAGATGATGATATGGTAAAAAGAGCTGCTATGATCTTGTCCTAAGTTGAACTTGAAATCTCCGGAATTGTGTTCCCAAAAATTGCGAAATCTATAAGTTCCCAAGTGATGATAAATTCCTACCAAAGCCATATGCAAATTTCCTTTGAAAACCTTACTCATTTGCTACTTGTTACTTCATTGAGCTTTATCAAAATTGTGTGACCCTAGTGAGATGCTTTTCATACTCTCATGATCAAGATCACGTACACATTCCACCTCATATGCTACACTTCTACACCGGAAGTTAGCAACATGTCATGCCATCCACCAAAATAAAGACACTCCTCACATTTTATCACCTCTCTTAAAATATCAAAAGAAGGCATGGCTATGCAAAAGAAAAAGAAAATAAGGCTCACAAAAGATGAGCATGAGAAAAAGAAAAAAAAAAAAGCTGCTCTCATTTCGAGCATGGAAAAAGAAAGAAGAAAAGATAGCCATGCCCAAAATCCAAAATAAAAAGAGGTGAAACAAAAAGAGGAGTAGTCACATACACCACCACCATCATTTTCACACTTGCACATCTTGATCTACGATTGTATGACTTGCTATCTCCATGGATCCACTCTTTTGGTTTTGCAAAATATGAATGCAAGTATGCCTCATTTCATATCCTACCTTGAGCTCCACAAAAGCCTATTAGATGTAGGATGAGGCAATACACATGCCTTGGTGAGGAATACAAACACCACTAGAGCGATTCGAGAGTATCACTTGTGGAACGTGGTTTTACTTGAAAAAAAAATCCTTTGGAAAACTTCCGGAGAATAAAAAGCAAGACAAGGGAAGAGAAAATAAATGCTCTATACACCGTTCTCTCTCTCAACCGCCCAAGGTAAAGTGAAAAGCACAAAGCCCCATGAGGACTAAGGGGAAGGGTGAGTTACCATTGCCAACTTATTCAACTCAAGGATGAGTATCTTTGTTATACACTTGGTACCTTTGAGAAGTAGGCATTATAGCAACTCCTGATCAACAACCTAAAGTTCCACTACTTGCTCGGGACGAGCAAGGGGTAAGCTTGGGGGACTTGTTGACGGTCGTTACGGACCAATTTCGACCGTCAATTAGTCAAATAAATGAGAAGGACTAGGCGTGTCTTACACGCATTTTACTTAGAAATAACCTAGTTCCACTTGTACCTCTAGATTTTTAGTGTGCAGGTGGATAATGATGAATTCCAGGCCCCGAGGCGACAAATCAACACTTTTACAAAACTTCCACTTCGCCGCGGGAATCAACTCCAAGATAAAAGGCCAATGACCACGAAATACAACACAAAGAAGGCCACAAGCACCTGGATCAAAGACCAACATCCGAGTGGGGGAGCCAACTGCCAAAGCCCAGCCCAGGAGGGGCCAGGACCAGTTCGGCCGAACCCACCAGGGTGGTTCGGCCGAACCAGGATGGTGGCCCCCCCGGCCCACTTTTCTCCGGCGGTTTGCCCACCGCCTCCGGAGGTCGGTTCCACGCGCATTAAATGCCACCGACCTACGAAACCGCCTCCAGGAGCCGACCTTTCAAGCCTATATAAGGAGGGGTACCCCCCCTCCTTAACACACACAACAACACAAGGATCATTCTCTCCTTACACTAGAAGTTTAGAGGCTTTCTAGGTAGTGCTAGGCTTAGTAGTGGGCTGCCTCATTGCTCCCAAGGTCTTGTGGAGAATTGGGTATAGCTCTTGTATCCTCTCTTTGTAAGACTTGATCTTTTATATATGGAATACTTTCGTTTATATCCTTGTCATGAGCTTGACAGAGTAGTCATGATCTTGCTTGATCGTTCATCGTTCGTTCATATGAGTTCATCGTTCGTTCTTCGTTCTTCATTAATAGAAGATGAACACATATCGAATGTTCTTCGTTCGTTCATACTTGATCATCGATTACTCTTGATCTTACTTGGTTGATTGCCGTTCGTCGCTCATTCTTGAGCGACGAACGCCTTTGCATGACTTAGTGCTAGCTTTGATCCTTTCGTCCGGCTTATGCTAGTTAGACTAGTGTTCTTATGAATAGGCTTCGGGTTCATCGTCCCGCAAGGGTGCTCTAGATTTACCACCATGTCGATCCGTAGGATTGGGGTGCCTCGAGGGATCTAGAGTTGTGGTTAGTGACGCCGGCATGGTGCTGGGGTTATCTACCCACCTTTGAATGTGCTTCGTGTCCCACGGTTTGTAGAGGTAGGTGACAAGAAGTGACAGGCTTGTCATCCAAAGTAATCCTCCACGTTCGGGCATGGCATAGGAGTCTAAAAGGCCGGAGTCGCGAGGCGGACCTCGCGTAAGACGGATCTCCCGATGATGCCTAGGCATTAGACGCTTGCTTGCGCTTGCATGATCTTGGATGTTAGGTAGAAGCTGCGCACTCATATGAATGTTGTATCATTAGGAGTAGTGGTCTGCTAGTCTAGTTTAGCTTTATCTAGGATTGCCTCTATCCCTTTTATTAGAGAATGCATTGCCTTGGTGTGTGTCACACTATCCTCAATTTATTGCTCCTAACCCCTGCATTGGAATGTGATCACTTCATCACTCTTTTGTAACACCATGAGCATAAGTACTCTTATCAACCATGTCTTCCTTTGGGAAAATATAAATACGATACCCTTGAATACTCTCGGGTGAAATGCTACAACGGGTTATCCGTCCGCTTGCGGATATTCATGACCCACCTTATAATACATATCTAGTACTTGTACCGGATGTGGATTATTTGGTTAAATAGTGCAAGTGACTTAAACCCTTGGCTCTCCCGCGGTCACGTGTTTCTTTCCGCGTGACCTTAAGAGATGCCAACAACCTCATTCTTCTTTCTTTCTTCCTCAAGGAGAGCCTTCAATTCCTTAATCTCATCAAGCTTCTTGATAAGCATGTTTTCTTGTTTGTCCACCATCTCTTCGCTCTCTTCAACCTTCTCTTGCATTATCCCTAACATTTTCACCATATCTTGCAAGGAGGGGACTAGTTCATCCTCATTATCATGGTTAGAGGAATTGACAAGAGGCTTAGTTTGTACCTTGTTTTCTTTGGCCATGAAGCATTTGGGGGCATCATCCTCATCGTCGGTGAGGTTGTTGAAGAGTGATGATTTGGCCGGTGCTAGGCCATAGGCAAGATTGGCGATCCCTCCTTCTTCATCTTCATCATCATCTTTATCATCATCGGAGACATATTGTTGGCCAATATGAGCTTGATCCTTGAAGTTCTTCTTCTTGATGAACTTCTCATTCTTCTCTTCCTTTCCATTGAGTTGAGGGCACTCCGCAATGAGATGCCCCGGTCATGACAATGATAGCACTTTCTTGTTGATCTTCTTGCCCTTGCTTTGTCAAAGCTCTTCTTGGTAAACCCGTTGTTGATCATGAACTTGCCAAACTTCTTCACAAACAAGGCAAGCTCTTCATTGTCTTCTTCAATCTCAATTTGGTCTACTTCCACAACTTCCTTCTTTTTGGCCTTGAGTGCCACATCTTGCTTGCTTGTGCTCTCATCTCCAATTAGCACACTCACTCTCTTTCCTTCATCATCACGGCTTTTGTGAACAAGGATTCTCCCAATTACTTCATCCGTGGAGAATCTATCAAATCCTTTCTTTTCTTCAATGATGGTGCAAAGTGTGGGGTTCCACACTCTTAGTGACATTAGAAGCTTGAGATTCACTTCTTGTTCGCTCACGTCATCTCCAAGTGACCTTCGCTCATTCATAATATCCAAGAGCCTATCGTGTGTTTGTTGAGGGTCCTCACCCTTTTTCATCACAAAGAAGTTGAATTGATTCTTCAAGACTTGCATCCTTGACTTCTTCACTACATCGACTCCCTCATAAACCGCAATCGGCTTGTCCCAAATGGCTTTGGCATTCTCGAGTCGGGACACTTTAGAGTACTCTTTAGCACTCAAGGACGAGAGCATGGCCGACACGGCTTGGGCGTTGCGATGTATATTGATGTTGTCCATAATGGTGTGTTCCTTCTCATTCTCAATCACATATCCTTTTTCAACCACTTCCCACACGGGTGGACTAATTGATAATAGGTACATCTTCATCCTATGCTTGTACCAACTAAAATCTTTTCCATCAAACCAAGGTAGTCGTCCACTACCACTACTATTCACATTTGCCACATCATTATAGTTGAAGCTGACTTCCCACCACTAGTCTCATCCTTGGCAAATGGATTCTTGGTAGGGTCATTGTCCTCAACACGTTCCCCGATATCTTTTCTTCTCAAGCGATTAAGCTCTTTTCGAGAAGACCCGCTCCGATACCAATTGAAAGTTGCCTAGAGGGGTGGGGGTGAATAGGCAATCTAAATGAAAACCTAAACACTTAAAACAAATGGGTTAAATTCGCCATCGACGGAACTTCCGTCACCAAGTGGAACTTTCGTCACGGGGGTGAGATGAAAACCTAGGGAATGGAACTAGAGAGGAAATATCACGATTCCGCTTGAATGGAAACGTCCCTTTTTGCCTTGAGAGTGTTGTACCTGCAGGAATTTAGTAGACACGCAACACACAAGTAGATCGGGCGAAAACACACCCGAGAGGTGAACAAACAAACACACAACAAAAACGAACAAGAGAGGCACGAAGATTTTTCACCGAAGTTCGGACCCCTCACAAAGAGGTTCCTATGTCTCCGTTGAGGAGCTCACAAAGAGCCGGGTTTCTTTCAACCCTAATCTTCCCAAGTGACCACAAAGGTCAAACTTGTTTTTCTTCTTCTTCCTTGGATTCTTTTCCTTGCGGAGGCGAATCGCAACCTTCACAAACTTCCCAAGGCTCACCACAAGCTTGGGAGCTCTAGGGCAACCCCTAGCCAATCTAGGAGAACGAATCTCCAAGAGTAACAAGTGAGGAACGAGATTAGTTGCTAAGGGAAGATGTGCTCTAGGTTGGGTTGATGCTATCAAGCTTGGAATCAAGATGGGAGCTCACTCCAATGGCTTTGGATCTCAAGAGGAGTGAGAGAGAGAGCTTGGGCAAGATATGAGAGTTCAAAAGGCACCAAGCACTTTTTCTCACGGGTTAGGTCAAAGCTATATATAGTGTGGGCTCTAAAAGAGCCGTTGCTCAAGTCAATTATTGGACTTAACGGAACTTCCGTGGGTGACGGAACTTCCGTCACCACATTAGGTCAAACACGAAATATGCCAGGACGGTACTTCCGTCCGAGTTAGAACTTCCGCCGTGCAAGATTTGAACTGAAAAGATCTGCGAATGGTACTTCCGTCGCAAACTCTCTAGAACTAACGGAACTTCCATCAGCCTAGACGGAACTTCCGTCATGTGTGGAGATGATAGGAAAAGATAGGATTTTTGATCTTCGGTGAGTTGTTATTTTGGTTCCAGGTTGTTTGAGGATAACTAGAGCACATTCTTCCCTCGCACGTAAAATCGTCTCACCCCTCTTAATAGTTTGGCACACCTATACTCAACAAGCTATAAATCTAAACTTGAAGCCTTTGCTTTTGAGTACTTGATCACTTTTTAATTGAGGGGTTTACTTTCTCACATTGTGGATACTATCACTTTGTTGTCCTGCACAATGACTTAATAACCACATTAGAGCTTTTAATCATTTGTCATTTATCACCAAAACCCACTAGGGGGCCTAGTGCATCTTTACACTCACACTTGATATATATGGAATAATCACAATCTTTGTAACACTATGCATGTAACATAAATTTTGTGTTACTCGTAATCACTTCTTGTAACACATAATTATAGGATAAAAACAATATGTTACAAACAAACTTGTAACACAAAATTTTGTGTTCCTATAAAATATTTTGTAACACATCACTCTATGTGTTACAAGAATATGTTACAATAACCTTGTTTTGTAGTAGTGTAGTAGAATTTGTCCCGGGTCACGCGTTTTAGGCCGGATGGTACACAAGGGAAGACACGAGGGATTTAGGCTGGTTAGGGAAAGCTGCCTACGTCTAGCGCGGGTGGTGTCGCGGCGCTCGTGTTCCTTGCGTCAATGGAACAACGGTGTACGGAGGTGGTGGGAGAGGAGCGCGCTCCAAGTCCCGTGCGGCGAATGTGCGTGGGTGTGAGTGTGTGATCGTGTGTTTGTCCCGAGTGTGTATGTGATAGCGTGAAAAACTTGTCTAGGGGGTGAGAGATTCTTCCCCTTTATAGTCGGGGTGAAACTCGAGTTACAAGAGAGAGAGAGAGAGAGAGAGAGAGAGAGAGAGAGAGAAGGTGGCCGTGGACTCGTCCGATCGTATCGAGCTGTCCCGTCGGTCTTCCTCCCGGCGCGTACTTGAGTTGGTTGATCGGGCGGTCACGTCGCTCCGGTAGCTCGCTGCGTCGGGGTGGAGTGTTCCGCGTCCGGCGGAATCATGGGCGGCGCCATGGCAGTGTGGTTAGAGGGGACAAGCCATCCTCGTCCTTCTCTCGTCGGACGCATTGATGGCGAGCCCGGGGTCGAGGCCGTGAGGCAGCTCGTTCGAGCCTCGAGCTTGCCGGCGAAGGTCGTGCGGGGTGGGGGTAGCTCGAGCCCGACCTCGAGCTACACCCGTCGACGGGTATGATGGGGTAAGGTCGTACCATCGTACGTTAGGGGATGATGGCTCTTTCCGGAGTCTTCGGCCACGCCAACTCTGCCGAGGCTATAGGGACGGCGCGTCCCATCGGCGTGGCCCGACGGGAGCAGGTGGTGGTGGCGGGAGGGATGGGGCGCGAGTTCTCGTCAATGATTGCCGAGTAGCGCCCACGTGGGTGCTGGAGTAGGAGGAGTTAATGTGGTTGGTGGTCGAGTTTTGAGGTCGAGCTCGGGGGTCGAGCGGGGCAAGGTCATGCAAGGCGGACCTCCTTGAGTAAGACGGACAAGGTCATGCGAGGCGGGCCTCCTCGAGTTTGTCATCCGTTGACCTGTTTTCCTGCGGGGTCGTACGGGGGTGGGTCCATCCTCATCCGCCGACGCGGTTTCGCTAATCCTCTATTAAGTAGGTTCGGAGGGCGCCACGTGGCAGCACTAATCTTTCTCCCCGACACTAGCTGAAGTATTAGAAGCGACCAAAGCTACACGAGATGGAGAAGGAAAGCGCTCCGAGGACCGCGCGTGAGTCCGCTCGGCTTGCGCTCAAGGTAAAGGAACACGAAATACAACGCCTTCGAAGAGTGAAGCCAAGCTGAAGGCTTCTAATGTTAACATCAAAGGCAGGTTCGAGCTTTGGACATCGGGTACAAGCGTAAGTTCCTTCTTCCTAACTTGTTTAGAAAAAACATGTTAATACCGGTCTACATTTATGACTTTTCTTGTACTTCTTCTTCTTCGTAGCTTGCAGCAGGCCGTATGAGGACGCTCGAACGGGGTCAGCCCATTCATCAAGATGAACTAGATCTTGAAACTGCGATTTGGGATGTTCCCCGAAGGATCGGAGAGCACTCCACGATGATCGCCGCAGCGGGAGGAGGGCACGTCGCTGCGATAATCCTGTCTTGGACTTCGGCCGAAGACTGCGATTTCAACTTCATTAGAGCGGGTGCCCATCCGAGACGATCGAAGACCGGTTCAATGACTTGAGGAATTCACTCATTAGCACCGTCACGGAACAAGTCGAAGATGTCCCCGTGGACCCGACCGGTGTTCCGCTAAACGAAGCCGCGACACTTCCCGCCCTGAGCCAAGCTGCTCGAGACAAACAACGAAGACGATCCGGATGCCGATCTGCTTCCTTCTCCTTCCAGCTCCGAAGGAACAATTGACAATAGATTGGTGGAAGCCCCCAAGACCGGAGGTACTCGGAGATTCTAGTGGTCCTGCCTAATAGATGTTTGCTATAGGACCAGTCTTTTGTATCCTAAACAATCGGTTTAATCTCAATATTTTTGTAAGTTAATTGTTATCTCTATTAATCGAGATGAATTTTCAGTTTATTTTCTCTCTTTCATACTACTCGACCAAAATTTACCATCTCATCCCTACTAGTTAAATTCTATATCTCAAGCAATGATGGTTATTTCAGCTTAAACCAACTATGACAAAATACTGGCTCTAATCAACACAGATCATAACGCATAGTGGTAGCGTATTTTAACAAAATCATGCTTTATAGAAAAAATAACAAGTCCTAAGGTTTTAAGATTACATAATATCACAGATTGCTCTTTTAAGATAGCAGCCTACGGACCAGTATTTCACAAGAGATGCTTAAAATTTCCCTTCCTAAATATACCGATCGGGGCTGAATCAAAGTAAATAATCTCACAGACTGCTGTTAACACAACAACCGCCTGCCTTGAGGAAATGACAGGTACTAGTATTTAGGAATTTCGTAACTTCACATACTCGCTCTTAATACAGCAGCCCCCGACTCGATAAGTTAATGCAAAATTAAAATATCGAGGCACAAAAAACACAAACATATTCATACCAGAAATCAAGAATGCTTTATTAGATTACTAAGAAAGTTACAAGAGAAATCTTTAAAGTGTAAAAACGACGAAGTTGATCAATATTCTAAGAATTTGAAATTTCCTCCTCCTGCTGGGTGATAAGCCTATAAGCCCTCGGTTTGGAAACCGATTTGACCACAAAAGGTCCTTCCCAGATCGGTGACAACTTATGCCTGTTTTTATTGGACTCGTATCTTCCGAAGTACCAAATGTCCCACTTGAAATTCCCGCGTGCGCATATTGCGATCATGATACCGACGAAGCCCCCGATGATATTTGGCCGCTTGAATCAAGGCTTGCTCTTAATTCTTCAACAGCGATCAACTCAATTTGACGCTGGTCATCGTACTTCTCTTCATCATAATACCGCACCCGACCGGCACCATATTCACTTCGTAGGCAACATTACGTCGGATCCATAGACTAGAGAAAAAGGAGACTGCCCTGTAGCTCGACTAACATTCGTGCGCAATCCCCATAACACCCAGGGCAATTCCTTAACCCACTTTCCAGCATATGGTTTTAAGCGATAAAATATTCCGGGCTTAAGACCGGCTAAGATCATACCATTAGCACGCTCAACTTGTCCATTGCTCGCGGATGTGAAACTGAAGCATAATGTATCTTGACTCCCAAGCTATCAGCATAATCCTTGAAGAACTCGAGGTGAACCGAGGCCCATTATCGGTGATTATGCAATGCGGAATGCCAAAGCGGATAAAGATATTCTGCAAAAACTTGATTGCTCGAGTGGTCATGCTAGTGACAACTTCAGCTTTAATCCACTTGGAAAATTTGTCGACGGCTACAAAAATATGAGTAAACCCTCCCGGCGCTTTCTTGAATGGTCCGATAATATCCAGCCCCCATGTTGCAAAAGGCCAAGTCATTGGAATCATATGCAACTCATGAGCTGGTGTATGAGGTTGTCTAGTGAAAGTTGACATCCCCGGCAATTCTTAACTACCGTATGTGCATCATTTGTAGTTGTAGGCCAATAAAAACCCAGTCGTAACACTTTGCTAACCGTAGTTTTCGATGAAACGTGATTACCACGGATCCCCTTATGAACTTCTTCTAGCAATTGAATGAAATCGAAACAGATACACACTTCATCAAGATGTTGACTCCACGTCGATAAAGTTCTCCTTCAATAATCAAGTAACTCCTTGCTCGAACCTCTAGCCTTTGCCGCCTAACTTTATCTTCTCGGAGTTTTACCAAATTGTAGATATTCAAGATATGGAGTACGCCAATCGGAATCCATTATCATGACCTCGAGCAACCGCTCCGCTTCTTCTGCCTGGAATCCATCTTGAGCCTTTTGGCCAACCTCATGCTCGTAAGACCGCTTCCCGGTCTTCTCTTCCAAGACTGCGTCTTCTCTTGCAAGACTGCATCTGCGATCTTTATTTCCGTAATAGTAGTCTTGTGATCCATCTTAAGAGATGGTTTATGAAAACTTGAAGAAAGACACTAGGTGGCACTCGCTCGTCTCGCAGATCCTAATCCGGCTAACTCATCCGCAGCAGAATTATTTCCGCGCAGTATATGAGAAAAGCGCAGACCATCAAACTTGTCTTCAAGCTTCCTTACCTCTTGGCGGTAAGCTATCATATGATCATCATGAGCGTCCCATACTTCATTAACTTGACTGATTACAAGCATCGAATCTCCATATATATCCAATCGCTTGACTCCTAGCGAAATAGCTACCCAAAGTCCATGAAGGAAGGCCTCATACTCTATAGTATTGTTTGAAGCACGAAAATGCATCTGTAATAGGTATCTCAATGGTTCTTTTTGTGGAGTGAGAAGCACAACTCTAGCTCTCGTATACTTGCCTTATGGGTATACAAATGATGAAGGAATGGATACGCAGAGACATGGTGACAAATTAAGGAAGATAAAGACGATGGCGATAGGCGACGATTGGTCCTCGACCGGTCCGGGATAACGGAACATTCTCGTATACCGGTATGGAAACAAGGCGGATACTAAGACCGGTAAACAATGACTTGATGAGCAAGATATTGAACAATTTATAGTCCGATTAGGACTCGAATCAATAAAGAAAGTAGAGATAGAGTTCCATGTATGTAATTCATGTAATCGATTAGGACTCGCTTGTAACCCTAGCTCCCCGTACATATAAGGCGGAGCAAGGACCCCCAAAAACTCTCCGACATCTTGCAATTAGCAAATCACTAAAGGCAATACATAACATACGGGACGTAGGGTATTACTCTCGATTCGAGGGGCCTGAACCTGTCTAAAATCGCGTGTTCCTGTGTGTTCGTGTGTTGCACCATCGAATTCCACGCTCGTGACGGACCGGGTAGTACTAGTGCCGAGTTTAAGACTCGACATTTGGCGCGCTGGTAGGAGTCCCGGCGAGTTCCTAGCGAGTTCGATGGCCACTTCGTTTGTCGTCGACTTCGAGCCCGGCTTCAAGATTCGCTTCGGGTCCCTCGACTTTGAAGGCGACTCGGACGGGAAATTGTGTTTGATGAATCCGACTCGTTGCTAGGCCGCTGCTTCTAAAGCGCAATCACCTGCCACGGTTGATACCTCCGATTCAGGACTTAGCGGATCCGACGTAGCTTTAGCGCGAAACATCGGACTCCCTACGCCTATGCCTCGGACCGGTGCTCGGGCTGCGGCGATAAGCTGTTCTCCCGAGCTGGATAATGACTTCGAGGAAGACGCTCCGGTCTTCTTCCAAGTATTCATGACAGGACCGAGTTATCCGACAACTCACTTCGAGGAAGCTGCCGAAGAAGAAGCAAGGATGGCGAGAGTTGAAGCCGAACGCGATCGTCGTGAAGCGAAGTAGCAAATAGAGATGAACAACCTCCGCCACCTTCGGCCGCGGATCCGCGCGCAAGTGCTACTGCTCCGGCTGGAGGAAGCGCCCCGCAACCGCTCCCCGACCACGGGCCCGCTACTGGACCGGTCCGGAGACTCGGACGATTCTCCGGGATACAACAACCGATGGGGATGTCGCAGCGGGAGACGCCATCGATCTTCCGAGCGAGCTTTGGATTTAAGTTCCATGGAAGTAGAGATGAATGGCGCTCGAGTCTTCACGTCGCTCGTCCACAATATTGTAGGAGTGAAGTAAATTCTTGAAACAATACCGGAAGAAGTCCTCAATGCTACGCCGGGATTGCGGCGCGCGCTGAATCTGGTTGACGCAACGACTCTGCAAACAAACCAGCTCATCCATGATCGAGCGGAATCTTCCGGTTGCTCGCGTTCCCATTCGGAACGACCGGCAAGGGCCCGGTCCGAAGGAGCTTCTTCCGGAGGAAGGCTTGGACCCCGGCATACCCCGATTGCAGATGCACATGAACGAGCTCCGGACCAAGATTTGCGTGTACCGCTCAACGGGAACCGTGATGCTCGGAACGTGCTAATTGATCGTCATGCGGAGAGAGCGGAGGAGCGAACAAGACATGAGGAAGATGAGAGACGACGGACCGGTCATGTCGATGATCGTCCTCGGGATCTTGCCCCGCCCGGTCGCGTTTGAACAATTCTCCGCGTCACGGGCCGGCAGCTTCGGCGCCGCCCGCCAACGCAAATTATCCGCGCAACGATCAACGAGGGCATGGTAGTAGGCATGCTCATCGGGATGAACGACCCGGAAGGGATGATCGCCGTGACACTAGAGACCGAAGAGGGCGAGACAACCGGGACGAGAGATGTTGAACCCCGGCGCACGGACAATGATCGTCAAGCTGCACCTCCGCCTCTACCTCCATCGCAACGTGAAGAACCAGCAAACAATGATCGTCAAGCGGCGCCTCCACCTCCGCCTCCGCCTCCTTCACGGCACGTGGAGCCGGTGAATAACGATGGACAGGGCGGCTCGGGAGATAGATACCAGGATGACCGTTATTACGACTATTCCGACGATGACGGGGATCGTAATTATCGGCATCGCCCTAGTCGTCGATCTCCGTCACCGGTCCGGACCGGTCTAGAAGATGATGAATACTCCGTAATTCCTGCTTTCACGCGAGATTTACGCATCTGCAAATATCCCGGGGATTTAAGCCCGGGGCCATTGACAAGTATGATGGCAAGGCACCTCCAGCTGAGTGGCTTCGTATGTACACCACTCGCTATCCGATCCGCGAGGAGGAGACACGTTCGTACTAGCTAATTATCTACCGATGTGCATGGAGCAGGCTGGACGCTTATGGTTGCAATCCCTGCCCGAGAGATCCATCTCTTCTTGGGGAGACCTCACCAAAAAGTTCATAGAAAACTTCTAGGCGACTTGTGAGAAGCCAGGGAATTACTTCGACCTCAATAGGCTGAAGCGAAGCCCGATGAGACCCTCACTGATTTCATCGAGCGATTCCGCAACAAGAAGGCCATAATCCCCAATGTTCCTGATCAGCAAGTAATTGCTGCATTTCAAGCCGGTGTCCGAAGTGAAGCATTGGTTCACAAGATTGGGAGACGAAATCGAAACCTCACCATGACGGCGTCGTAGTGCTTTAAGATAGCGAGACGATTACGCTGCTGGAGAATCTAATGTAGTCAATTTGCGCGGGAACAAAGGGAAGGAACCGAAGCATGACCAAGGCAACCGATCCGCATCCGGGAACGACAAGAAGCGCAAGGTTGATCACCTTGTTACAGCTGTCGACCGGTCTCATGGAGGAGACCGGCCGGCACCTCCTAAGAGAGGTCCAAGAGAACGATTGTCGTTTGAGACACTTCCGGATGGCCCTTGTATGATTCATAACGGGAATCATAAAGCTAAGGAGTGCTTCTTGTTAAGGCCGTTTGCTCGGCTTGCCTTGAAGGTTCCACCCCGGTCGACCTACGGGAATCGGAAGGATGACAAGGGCAAGGATAAGAATCGTGAAGACAATGAGGACGACGAAGGCTTTCAAGAACCGGTCCGAGAGGTGAACATGATCTGTGGAGGTCCGGACGCATATGAGTCGAAGCGGAAGCAAAAATTGGCGTTCCGGAGGTTAATGCTGTTGCTCCCGCAACTCCCGAGTATCTCCGGTGGTCCGAGGTCCCCATTACATTTAGCAGGGCAGATCATCCGGAGGTACTACCAAAGGCTGGAAAATATCCACTCATCCCGGCCCCCATTGTTCGAAGGTGCGATCGAAGAGAACTTTCATTGATGGGGGAAGCTGCTTGGATATCTTGTTTGCCAAGACTCTACCCGAGCTTGGTCCGACCGTGGCTGATTTAGAGCGCAGTGTCTCTCCGTTCCATGGTATAATACCCGGGCGGAATAGTTACCCCTTGGGGCGGATCCCTCCGCCGGTGACTTTTGGGACGAAGGAAAACTACGGAAGGGAGAATATCATCTTTCGGTGGCTGACATAGACTCGGCGTATCATGCTATCCTCGGAAGACCGGCTCGGTAAAATTTATGGCCATCCCAAATTATCAATATTTGATGTTGAAGATGCCTGGGCCAAATGGGGTCCTGTCATTCGGGGTGATATCAAGACCGCTTATGCTTGTGAGGTGCACAGCACGAGTTGGCGTCTCGGGCCAATTCGGAAGTTGAACGTCGAGAAATCAGGGAAGCAGCTGAAGCTTTGGAAGTTCAGGCAAGGATAGAGGATGAAGTTCCGGTCAAAAAGATTGCAAAGGAGAAATTGAAGGTCGATGCGGTGGTTTCCAAGACTGTCCGGCTTGATGAGTCGGACCCCTCCAAGGTCACCCATATAGGGGCTGACTTGGGGGATAAATAGGAAAGCGCGCTCATTCTTTTCCTCCAGGAAAATAGGGATATCTTCGCATGGCAGCCTTCGACATGCCGGGTGTTCCTAGGGAGAAGATTGAGCACGCACTATTGGTGCGTCCCGATGCAAAGCCGGTGAAACAGAAGCTCCGGAGGTTTGCTCAAGACCGCAAGGAAGCTATCAAAAAAGAGATAACTAGGTTGTTAGCAGCAAAGTTCATTAGGGAGGTGTATCATCCAGATTGGCTTGCCAATGCGGTGCTTGTACCGAAAAAGAATACTAAAGAATTAAGAATGTGCGTCGATTATACCGATCTCAACAAAGCTTGCCCCAAAGACCCTTTCGCGCTGCCTCGAATCGACCAAGTTGTTGATTCGACCGCTGGCTGCGAGCGTCTTAGTTTCCTTGATGCTTATTTAGGATATCATCAAATACCGTCGAGGGTTGAGGATCGAGATAAAGACCGCGTTTATCACCCCTTCGGAGCATACTGCTACACAACTATGCCATTTGGATTGAAAAATGCTGGAGCTACGTATCAGCACGGCATACAATGTTGTTTGGATTCGCAATTGGGAAGGAACGCATAAGCTTATGTTGACGATATAGTGGTCAAGTCTCGAAAACCGAAGATCTCCTCTCGACCTGGCGGAGACCTTCGATGATCTGCGGAACGTTTCCATGAAGTTAAACCCTGGAAAGTGTATATTTGGAGTTCGTTATGGGAAATTATCGGGTTATTTGGTATCATGGAGAGGTATTGAAGCCAATCCAGAAAAAATTCAGACAATTGTTAACATGCAACCCCCGAGTTGTTTGAAGGATGTCCGGAAGTTGACGGGCAAGTATGGCGGCTCTTAGCCGTTTCATTTCAAGACTGGGAGTACGAGGACTTCCGTTCTTCAAGTTACTCAAAAAACAAGATAAGTTTGAGTGGACTAGTGAAGCACAAGCTGCACTTGATCAACTTAAAGAGTATCTCGAGTAACCCTCCGGTGTTGGTCCCGCCGGAGCTCTGACGAGGTTATTCAGTTATATATCTCCACAACAACCCATGTGGTGAGCACGGTTACGGCGGTTGATCGGAAGGAAGAAGGACACCTGCAATTGGTGCAACATCCGGTCTATTTTGTAAGTGAAGTTCTTACTGAATTTAAGATACGATATCTCCAATTGCAGAAGTTAATATATGCTGTAGTGATAACTTCTCGGAAGTCGAAGCATTATTTCTAAGCGCATCCTATTGAGGTTAAAACTGGGTTTGCCATCGGAGATATTGTTCGCAACCGAGAAGCGATTGGTCAAGTTGCTAAGTGGGTTATAGAACTTGGCCGAGTATGAAATTACGTTCTCTTCGCGAACGGCTATTAAAGGACAAGCATTAGCTGATTTCATAACACGAGTGGCTGGAAACACAAGTGCCACGAGAGATTCAAGCATTGGAGTATTGGGAGATGTTCTTTGATGGGTCCCTGCAGCTTTCGGGCTCGGGGACTGGCGTGATACTTCTCACCCCACAAAAGGAGCCGCTCAAATATGTGTTGCCAATGCACTTTCGAGCTTCAAACAATACGGCGCAGTATGAAGCTTTGCTTCATGGGCTCGCAGTAGCCGTTTCGCTAGGCGTTCGACGACTGGATATCTATGGTGATTCGATGTTAGTGATAAGCCAAGTTAACAAGGTGTGGGATGCTCATGATGATCATATGATCGCTTATCGTCAAGGGGTTCGGAAACTTGAAGATAAATTTGATGGTTTGTGATTTTCTCATATACTCGCGCGGAAATAATTCTCGCTGCGGATGAGTTGGCTAGACTAGGGTCTTCGCGACAGGCGGTTCCTCCTGGCGTTTTTCTTCGAGTGTTGGATAAACCATCTATAAAGATGGAGCCCAAGGTTACTATTATAGAAATCAAAGATAAGGCGGTCTCGGAAAGTCGGGACGAAAAAGCGGTCTTGAAGGACCAGTCGATAATGCGGGCTTGCCGGGAAAGATAGTTGGCGAATTCAATGCTGGTGAAATTCAGCCATTGGATGTTATGATTATTGATTCCGATTGGCATACTCCATATCTTGACTATTTGCAATCCGGCAAAACCCCGGAAGATAAGGTGGAAAAGCAAAGATTGGAAGTTCGAGCTCACGAGTTATTTAATTCTCGAAGGAGAATTATATAAGCGTGGAGTTAATATCTTGATAAAATGCGTATCGGTTTCGATGGCATTCAATTGCTTGAAGACGTACACAAGGGAATTTGCGGAAATCATGCTTCTTCGAAGACATTGGTTGGGAAGATATTCGGACAAGGGTTTTATTGGCCTACGACGACGGATGATGCGCATAGAGTGGTTAAGAATTGTCAAGGATGCCGGTTTTTTGCAAGACGACCTCATACTCCGACTCGGGAGTTGCAATTAATTCCAATGACTTGGCCTTTCTCTACTTGGGGGCTGGATATAGTGGGACCTTTTAAGCGGGCACCAAGAGGATTCACACATATTTTTGTGGCGGTAGACAAGTTTTTCAAGTGGATCGAGGCTGAAGCGAGTTACTAGTACGACTACGGCCCGCGCAATCAAGTTTTTGCGGAACATTTTTGTACGTTTTGGGGTTCCATACAGTATTATTACTGATAATGGACCTCAATTCACTTCAGAATTCTTCAAAGACTATGCTTGAGAGCTTAGGGATCAAGGTACAATATGCGTCGGTGGCACACCCGTAGAGCAATGGACAAGTGGAACGAGCTAATGGAATGATTTTGACCGGTCTTAAACCGAGAATTTTTGATCGGTTAAAGCCTTATGCAGGAAGTGGGTTAAGGAATTGCCCTGGGTGCTTTGGGGTTTGCGCACTAATGTTAGCGAGCTAAAGGACAGTCTCCTTTTTCCCTGGTATATGGATCCGAAGCCATGTTACCTACTTAAGTGAATATGGTGTCAGCTCGGGTTCGGTATTATGATGAAGAAAAGTATGATGATCAACGTCAGGTTGAACTGGTTGCTGCGAGAAGAATTGAGAGATCAAGCTTTGATTCAAGCTGCCAAATATCAACAAGGCCTGCGTCGTTACCATGATCGTAATGTTCGCACACGGGAGTTCCAAATAGGAGATTTGGTTTTGCGGAAGATTCAATCTAACAAGAACAGGCATAAGTTGTCACCGGTCCGGGAAGGACCTTTTTTGGTTAAATCGGTATCCAGACCAGGGGCTTATAGGCTTATGACCTTGGAGGAGGAAGAAATTCCAAATTCTTGGAATATTGATCAACTTCAGTCGTTTTTATACTTAAAGAGCATTTATTGTAAAAGTTTTTTACTTAAAGAGCATTTATTGTAAAAGTTTTTTCTTATTATAATAAAGTACTTTTATCTAATGATGATGTGTTTGTTTTTTATGTCTCCATACTTTAATTATGGATTAAATTATTGAGCCAGGGGCTGCTATGATAAGAGCGATCTGTGATATGTTGTTATTCTGCTATGATAAGAGCAGTCTATGATATGTTGTTATTCTACTATGATAAGAGCAATCTGTGATATGTTGTTATTCTGCTATGATAAGAGCAATCTGTGATATGTTGTTATTCTGCTATGATAAGAGTAGTCCGTGATATTTTGCTATTTCGAATAATAAGACCAGTCATTTAGTTGATGGATTGTCTGTGATAAGAGCGGTCTACTTAAATTATAAGCTTGTGTTTAAGACTGGTATATTCAGGAAAAGATATTGTATAGCATTCTTTTTTATGAATACTGATTGGTAAGGTGTTGTATTAAGAACAGTTTGGGAAATCTTACAAACTAACTTTTTTGCTCACACTATATGATTTTGTTAAAGTAAGCTATAATTATGAATTGTGATCTGTGCTGATTGAGAGCGAGAATTGGATCATAATTATCAAATTGAAATAACCATCATATCTTGAGTAAATAAGTTAGTAAGTATGATGGTGAAATTAGTATTCGTATAAAAAGAAAAGTGACTAGTATTTAAAAGCAAACAATGTAATGGTCAAGATGTTCAATTACAAAATGGCCCTATTACAAAGATTTCTAAGCGGGACCGCTTGAAGTACCGGTGTCACCGATCTTGGGATTTCCTTCGAGCCTATCATCCAGGTGTTTCTTCAGAATCGAGAAGAAGTTACAATTAAATCTCTGTCAAGATCTTTGAAGGCATCTTCTATCGTCTGTCTGGCAGCGAGTTGCAGCATCCCGAGCATCTTGATCCAGGGCGAAAGCTGCTGGTGCTACGTTTAGAGGGATGCCCGACGGATCAAGCTGGAACATCTTCCACCAACTCGGAAACAGTACCAATGAGTGAGTTCCTCGGCTCATTGAACCGGTCTTCGATGGTGTTAGGATGGGCACCATCCCGGATGAAATTGAAATCACAATCTTCGACCGGAGTCCAAGATTGGATTATGGCGGCGATGTGTCCCCCTCCTAAAGCAGCGACCAACCTTGAATGCTCCTTGATCCTTCTCGGGACTGCCCGGATGGCGGACTCAAGGTCTATTTCATTGGGATCAATAGTCGACCGCCATTAAGATATTCCAGGGTATGAATGGTACCTGCAGTAAGTTCTGAAAAAACAAGCCAATATTCAAGAGAAAAGACCGGTATTTTCAAAAGATGACGTAAGGATGAACAAGAAAGACTGGTACTTACGCCTATGCCGGATCTCGGCGGCTCCGAACCTGCCCTTGACTTTAGTGTTTGATGCTCTCGGCTTGGCTTCGATTTTTTGCAAGTGTTGAATCTCGCGATCTTTCGCCTGGAGAGCAAGTTGGGCAGATTCTTGTGCGGTCTTCGGGGCTATCTCTTTGTCCGCTTGAGCTGATTTTGCCGCTTCTAAGGCTTCGAGCAAGTTCAGCCTTCAAGCTGGCATTCTCGATCTCTAAGATCTTGTTGGAGCGACGGGTTTGAGCCAAAATGCTATCTTTAGCAGTGAGTTCACCTTCGAGTTCTCCAATCCGGGCCGCTTGTTGTTCTTCGACACGAGAACCTTCTTCCGGTGCTTGTTCTTGAGCCGCCGCTTTTTCAGCAAGAATTTCTTCAACCTTTTTGTGAGCAGCGACAAGGTTCTCAAGTGCTGAAGTCAAAAGTAAGGCTGGTCGGGAAGGGAGCCGGTTAAATATATATATATATATATATATATATATATATATATATATGAAATATGAAGAGAAAAATTGGGAATATTACTGCGATTAACTTGACGAAGCCTTATGATTTCTTGCCGGCGCTCCTCCATCATTCGATGGGTGTTACGCAAGTTGGCCTCTCTCTTCGAAGATCGTCCTCCTTAGCCTTCGGATCGGCGGTCCGAGTTTCCAGCTCACCCAATCGTTCTTGATTGGTATAGAGTTCTTCCTGCAAGTGGGTGATAATAGCGAGTCTTGGCCTCGAGCTTTTTAGAAGAACCTAAAAGGAAAAAAGAGAGTGAGAAATCGATAATCAAAAGGAAATTGGTTGGAGGAATTGTTAAAAGATAGGGATATACTTGGCCGGATTCCGAGAAATTCTTTAAGGCTTCTTCTTCTTGGAGGGCGTCCCATTGAGCTGTTGCGGTGAAGGTTCTAGCTCCATCGGAGCTATCCACCTCTACCTCTCCGACTACCATTTTGGCCGGTTTGGGTTCTCCGGGAGATTTGCGAGTTGTCCTGGCCCGGCGAGAATTTCTTCCATCCAGACTGGTCCCAATGAGAGCCCTGGAGGGATTTGAAATAAGGTGGCATGTGGAGGAGGGTTGCCGGAAGAGGAGCTTTCGACATTGGAAGCTTGCTTTTCAGCTTCTAGGTTTGAGGCGGCTGGGAGTTCCTTTGTGGGAGCCGCACTTTGAGCTTCTATGCTTGAAGTGGCGGGAGCGATGAGTGGAGGCGCCGGGAGTGGAACCGATCCGTGGCACGTCGGGGGAGGAAGTGGGAATATCGCTGGGAGGAGCTTTTGAGGAAGATTTATTTCTTAGAAAGCTAGCTATGCTAGCTTGGAAGTTAGAAGGAATCCTGTAAGAAAAAAGCAATATTAACAAGATTAGAGTGAGGAGCTTCGGTACTTAAGGAGTTCTAGCATATGGAATAATTCGAGAAAGAATTGATAATCCGAGAAAACTTACGTGGAAGCTTTCTTGAAGCCGGTGGAGGATTTGACCTTCTTGGGTGGGCCTTGGATATCCCCACCATCGCTATCTGCAGCTCTTTTCTCCGCTGGATTGACTTGCGGAGTTGGAGCTGAATCCCCGACATCAATAGGACCGGTCCGGTGACCATACGGGACCGTTTGGGGACCTTCGACAAAGGATCAACCGAGGCGGAAGCGCCTTGAGTTTTCCCCAATGAAGCTTCGAGGATGGCTCGGGCTGCTCGGCGATCCCTTTCGACGGCCTCTTCTTCTCGCCGACGGTCTTCAAGTCTTTGTGCCTCCGAGCGAGTATCGCCGGGAGCAGCGAGGAGGAGTAGCGGGTCTGCCGATGGTCAAGGAAGTAGTACGTTTTCTTGTACTAGGAGCTTGAACCACGGTCCCAGATTTTGTGATTTTTGGGGCTAATCTTGGAGGTAAAGGGAAATACCGGTCTAAGGATCTTTGAGTCGGACCGGCTTGAACAGACTAGTGGAGCGGCATTGTTGGCGTAGTCCTCTCCCCAAGTGTCATTAGGAGGAAGAGGAGGATGACTTACGTAATTGTCCATTTTCCGTAATTATAGAGATTGAGTCTTTATAAGTAAATGATGGCAATAAGCAATAAAGATTTGAAGAAACAGAAAGAGGTACTTACGGCATCGCGAGGATTGCATGAAGCGAAAGCCAATCCCACTCTTGTACATCCGGACAGTGTCCGGATTTGGCTGCAACATCCGCTTGATGCGAACTTCTAGCCGCTCCTTGTCGGGGAGGAGAGTTCCATCCAAGGGCATAGCGGTGTCTTCATTGAAAAGCCGGGCGGGTGTTCTTGCTTCTTGAGTGGTTGGACGCCCCGCACTATGAAGCTCCGGAGAAGCTGTCTTGGCGGTTACGCCTTTGACATTCTTCAAGTATCCGATGCGAGCGAGGAGTGCAAGAACTTCATCGTCCTCTTTGAGTTTTTCCTGGTTTCAGCGGTGGGGAAATTCTTGGCCACCTTCGCATTGAAGGCGGGGAGAGATGGTCGAGGATTGTCGCAGAAGAACCAGCCTTTTTTCCGATGAGCTATGCTATTGTTCAAGGATAAGGAGAAATATTCATCCACGCTCTAGCACTAGATTCCCACACCGCCAAGCTGCAGCACTGGCGGTCGACGATGGAAGCGGGCGAATTTGGAGCAGGATATTGGAACAGCTTGAAGTGGGGGAGAACTCCAAGGAAAGCTTCGCATAATTGAATAAAAAGGCGATCCGAAGGATGGAGTTAGGGTTAAGGTTCACTAACTCCCATCCATAGAAGAAAAGAAGTCCTCTAAAGAAAGAACGAGCATGGGAGATCGAGGCCACGAAGGAAAAAGGCTTTGAAGACTAGTTGCTTGAGATTCATCTATACCCAGGGAATTTGGCTGGGGAAGGGACACTCCGGTTTAAGATGGGTTGAGGAGGAAGATACCCATCTTTAACCGCTTCGTTCGAGGAGGATTCACGTGACTTTGCTTGGGACCAAGATCTTGGACCCCAAACGGAAGGCGATCGCGAGGAACAGGTGGAAGAAGATGAGGGGACGGCGGTGGATTTCTTCTTGCCCATCTTGAGAGATGGAAAAGGAAAGCTTGGAATTGGTTAATGAGGAAGGAGAGCGCAACGGAACGAAAGCAAATGGCGAGCGCGTATGAATTTTGGGAGCGAGGGTTGACCTAGGTCGACCTTTCGATTTCTTTTATAGACACACGGGATGGGCCCGGGGCTGAAAAGTTATTGGGCCTTTTTTAAGAGGCCCGAGGGATTGTCAGTAATCGTGCAATTATGACCTAACGGCCATAAGGAAGTTAATGATCTGTTATATGCGTTAATCATGACTTAACGGTCATAAGAGTAAGCCGTCGTGCTTTTATGAAAGTGAAAGGCGGTCTGAAATATGGAAATTTTCGGATGAAAGTTAAAGTCATGCTGAATTTTATAAATCAGCAATATGAGAGAGTTAGATTTTACATCACTCGGTGATAAAGGATGCCTTAGGCTATGGGTGTTAATCATCCGGCTGATAATAGGCTTTGGAGACTCGAGTCGCTGTGAGAATATAAGGAATAAACTGGTCCGATCAACCAGAATTTTGGTTCTTAGTGAAATTTCACTAAGCGGATTATGAGTCCGAGCTGATTCGGGTGGTCTGTTATGTGAAATTGGTGAGAATATACGAGAAGATAAGAAATTCGACCGGTATGACCGGTCTGGAAAATATGTTCTTGACAAAAATTGCTTGAGAGGAATGTGATTTGATGGGAAATAATACAGCCTAGTCTCTCAATAAAGACTCTTGCATTATTTGTGATTCCCAAATGATCCAAGAGTCGGGGGCTATACCTAATTAGGTGCACTGACCGGTGCACCGCATTCAAGAGTGGTATATGAAGATCGTGGAAAAGGAAAAGATGGAAATTGAAAGGAGCGGTCCGAAGAAATTGCATATTAAAGGAAATAATGAAGAACCAACTAATGGACTCTTGCATTATTTGAAAAGAGTTCAAATGATCCAAGAGTCGGGGCTATACCCAATTGGATGCGCCTAATCGGCGCACCGTGAGAAGAATAAGCTACGATTACCTAATTAGGTGATATGAAAGGTGAAAAAATAATAATTTTTTGGGCTTCTTGAAAAGCACTCGTGAAGAAAAATGTAACATCCTGGCCCGATGCTTAATAGGATTGATAGAATATTCATGTCAACAAGTTACAACTTCTTTTCCGGAAGCTCATCTCTAAAGAACTCTAAGGTTAAGCGTGCTTGGCTCTGGAGCAATTTAGGGATGGGTGACCGACCCGGAAGTGTTTCCCGGGTGTTCATGAGTGAGGACAAAGTGCGTAGAAAAGACTAGTGTTGATCCGTGGGAAAATCTTGAGGGCCTATTAAGCTGCCGAGGTAAGCGGGCCCGGCCGGAGTGGCGGGACGTCACGGATGGTATCGAGCCGACTCTCGCGGTTTCACGGGCGCGTGTGTTGCACGTGTGCGAGCATGGTGTGCATGGCTGGTGTGGGCCCGGAGTGGTCGCACAGCATGACACATGCGCTGGCGGTGGACACATGAACGTGGCCAAGAGAGGAAGTTCTCGACTGGGGTTGACCGACGAGGACGTCGGTCTTCTAAGGGGTGAGTGTGTAACATCCTGGCCCAGGACTTAATAGGATTGATAGAATACTCATGTTAACAAGTTGCAACTTCTTTTCCGAAAGCTCATCTCTAAAGAACTCTAAGGTTAAGCGTGCTTGGCTCTGGAGCAATTTAGGGATGGGTGACCGACTAGGAAGTGTTTGCCGGGTGTGCATGAGTGAGGACAAAGTACGTAGAAAAGACTAGTGTTGGTCCGTGGGGAAATCTTGAGGGCCTATTAAGCTGCTAGAGTTAAGCGGGCCCGGCCCGGAGTGGCGGGACGTCACAAAAAAGAAACAAGTTTTGCAACAGATTGGAGTTCTTTTTAATTTTACCATGAATAAAGACCAACGAGGCGGAAGACTGGTTAGTCTTATTCAAAGTTAAATCAAAAATTACTCGGGGCTGCTGTCATATACTTTCCTTATGGGTATACAAATGATGAAGGAATGGGTACGCAGAGACATGGTGACAAATTAAGGAAGATAAAGACGATGGCGATAGGCGACAGACTGGTCCTCGACCGGTCCGGGATAACGGAACATTACGTATACCGGTATGGAAACAAGGCGGATACTAAGACCGGTAAACAATGACTTGAGGAGCAAGATATTGAACAATTTGTAGTCTGATTAGGACTCTGAATCAATAAAGAAAGTAGAGATAGAGTTCCATGTATGTAATTCATGTAATCGATTAGGACTCTGCTTGTAACCCTAGCTCCCCGAACATATAAGGCGGAGCAAGGACCCCCAAAAACTCTCCGACATCTTGCAATTAGCAAATCACTAAAGGCAATACATAACATACAGGACGTAGGGTATTACTCTCGATTCGAGGGCCTGATCCTGTCTAAAATCGCATGTTCCTGTGTGTTCGTGTGTTGCATCATCGAATTCCACGCTCGTGAGAGACCGGGTAGTACTAGTGCCGAGTTTAAGACTCGACACCAGCCCCGCGCCTCGAAAGCTATAGGGACCCATCAAAATACATCTCCCAATACTCCAAATTCTGAATTGCTTGTGGCACTTGCGTCTCAAGCCACTCAGTAATAAAATCAGCCAAAGCCTGTCCTGATGTGGACTAGGGTCCCGATCTTCCGAAAGGTTCAGATAACTCTTGATTTGGCGAAGATGTGACACACGTCGATCCGGCTCCCGAACAACACGTTCGAACCCCGCAATCGCAGCACCACGTCCTCTATGGTTATCAACCGGCGTTGCACGGTTGACCTCGCCTGAAGGCTAATCCCTGCCTGCGAATCAAGAACACAAGCAAGAACAAGAAAAAACGCAACCAAATTTGCAAATGTATGATTAATCTCACAAGTTGGGGTCTCACAAACCGATGAACGGCGAAACTATCTAAGCAGAATAATCTAAGCAAAAACCCAACCCTAACATGGGTGGCGGCTGCTGCTAATAAAGACTTGGGGACGTGCAAGAACCTCCTGGACGCTCCCCTAATGGGCTCACACGAGATACACGGCCCAAAGGCCAAAAACGGTGACGCAGCACCAAAAACAGATTCTGGACGTTCCAATGTTTCGAGGATTCCCGGCGACTCCGGATGAAATTTGACGTGGGACCGGTTCCACTGGAAAGCTTATGAAATTATCTTTCCATCCATATGTAGAACGTCCAAATCCGACTTCGTATGCAATCTGGGCGTCCGTTTTAATTCAGTCTATTCCTGGACTCCGAAACAGACTCGAAGTCGACTTGGTTTGGGCCTCCACAATGCCTTGCGCCTCTTGCTGGACCTCCACGCCTCCAAGCCCTATTCCATTCATATTATGGTCCTCTCCTTGATTCCTAATCATAATAAAATCATTAGGTAGAAAACTATTCTCAAAATTATGATAGGAAAGACTTAGGAACGAGCTCACCTCTAAATTTAATTGTCGGGCGCGAGCTCTAGTGATTGGTCCATGAACGTTCAGTGGAGGAGTGTCATTTGTATCCAAAGTGTCATTTGTATCCAAAGGAGTGATGTCCTCATCATCCTCCCCCTCTTGAATCGGAGTCGTCCTCGACTCAAGCTCATGCTCCTCGCCCAAATAAGGCTTCAAATCTGCAATGTTAAAAGTGGAACTAACCCCGAACTCGGGAGGCAACTCAAGTTTATATGCATTATCATTAATCTTCTCAATTATCTTGAAAGGACCAGCAGCTCTAGGCATTAACTTAGACTTTCTCAACTCAGGAAACCGATCCTTTCTCAAGTGCAACCATACTAAATCACCCGGTTCTAATTTAACTTCCCTTTTACCTTTACTACCAGCAATCCTATACTTTTCAGTCATCTTTTCAATGTTGTGCTTAGTTGTTTCATGCATTTTTAAAATAAACTCAGCACGTTCCTTAGCATCAAAGTGAACTCTCTCACTAGTAGGCAAAGGCAAAATATCAATAGGAGCACGGGGATTAAAACCATACATTACCTCAAAAGGACTTACCCTGGTGGTCGAATGTGTTGCACGATTGTATGCAAACTCCACATGAGACAAACATTCCTCCCACATCTTCAGATTTGTCTTTAAAATAGCTCTCAACATGGTGCCCAATGTGCGGTTCACTACCTCGGTTTGGCCATCAGTTTGTAGGTGACATGTTGCAGAGAACAACAACTTCGTTCCCAGCTTATTCCATAAAGTGCGTCAAAAATGACTCAAGAATTTGGCGTCACGATCTGAAACAATAGTAGAAGGCATACTATGCAAATGAACAATCTCTTTGAAAAATAGATCAGCAATATGAATAGCATCATCACTCTTATGACAAGGTATAAAGTGAGCCATCTTAGAAAATCTATCCACGACAACAAAAATACTATCCCTCCCCCTCTTAGTTCTAGGCAGTCCTAAAACAAAATCCATAGAAATATCCGCCCAAGGTATTGAAGGAACGGGAAGAGGCATATACAAACCATGTGGATTCAAGCGAGACTTCGCTTTTTTACAAGTAGTGCAGCGAGCCACAAAGCGCTCAACATCCCTTCTCAACTGTGGCCAAAAGAAGTGTGTGGCCAACACATCCGCCATCTTCTTTGCACCAAAATGTCCCATCAATCCGCCTCCATGCGTTTCCTGTAACAACAAAAGACGAACGAAACCAACTGGAATGCAAAGACGGTTAGCTCTAAGCAAATATCCATCATTTATCACAAACTTAGTCCATGTACGACCCTCTCTACAATGCAGCAAAACATCTTTAAAATCAGCATCAAGAGCATATTGTTCTTTAATTGATTCAAGCCCAAAAATGCGACAATCAAGGTGTGACAACATAGTGTATCGTCTAGACAAAGCATCGGCAATCACATTATCCTTCCCTTTCTTATGCTTGATAATATAAGGAAAAGACTCAATAAACTCAACCCACTTAGCATGTCTATGATTCAAATTACTTTGAGAACGAATATACTTAAGCGATTTATGATCAGAATGAATAACGAATTCCTTAGGCCATAAATAATGACGCCATGTTTGCAAAGAACGTACAAGAGCATATAATTCTTTATCATATGTAGAATAATTCAAAAACAGGGCCAGTTATCTTTTCACTAAAATAAGCAATAGGTTTGCCATTTTGCATCAAAACACCACCAATGCCAATACCACTAGCATCACCCTCAAGTTCAAAAGTCTTACCGAAATCTGGTAGTTGCAGCAACGGTGCATGTGTAAGCTTGTCCTTCAAAGAGCTAAAGGACTCGTCGTGTGCTTTGCTCCATTGAAACACAACACCCTTCTTTATCAACTCATGCAACGGTGCAGCGATAGTGTTGAAATCTTTGACAAAGCGGCGATAGAAACCTGCAAGACCAAGAAAACTCCGAACCTGTGTGATGGTTTGGGGCTGCGGCCAGCTAGCAATAGCGTCAATTTTCTTGTCATCCACCTCTATACCCGGTGGAGTAACAACATAGCCAAAAAAAGAAACTCGATCGGTGCAAAAGGTGCACTTCTCAAGGTTAGCAAATAAACGTACATTTCTTAAAGCAATAAAAACAGCACGTAAATGATCCATATGTTCATCTAAAGACTTGCTGTAAATCATGATATCATCAAAGTAAACCACCACAAAACACCCAATAAAAGCCCTCAAAACCTCATTCATTAAGCGCATGAAAGTACTAGGTGCATTAGTTAACCCAAAAGGCATTACTAACCACTCATACAATCCGAATTTAGTTTTAAAAGCTGTTTTCCATTCATCTCCAAGTTTCATTCTAATTTGGTGGTAACCACTACGCAAGTCAATTTTAGTGAAAATTAGAGAACCGCATAACTCATCAAGCATGTCGTCTAGCCTAGGAATAGGATGACGATAGCGAATAGTAATATTGTTAATGGCTCTACAATCAACACACATGCGCCAACTACCATCTTTCTTAGGAACCAAAAGTACAGGAACAACACAAGGACTAAGGCTTTCTCGTACATACCCGCGGTCCAAAAGGTCTTGGACTTGTCGCTGAATTTCCTTTGTCTCCTCGGGGTTGGTCCTATAAGCAGCACGGTTTGGCAAGATAGCTCCCGGAAATCAAATCAATTTGATGTTCTATTCCTCTCAAAGGTGGTAATCCGGGAGGAATCTCAGCTGGAAAAATATCCTCAAACTCCTGCAAAAGGTCGGTGATAGCAGAAGGCAAAGAGCTAGCAATATCATCAAAGGAATACAAGGCTTGTTTGCATATCAAAGCATAAAAAATATCATCATTAGAAATTTCAGCAAGGACTGATTTTGTAGCAAGCATAACACGACCTTTCAAATTAATTCCATCTCCCTTAGAAATAGGTGCAGACTTATCCTTTATAGGTGGGAAAATAGAATTAGCAACTTGCTGATTTTCAGATTTAGAATTATTCAAAGAAGCAGCTCGTTCTCTATCAGCTTCTACAATTTCAGCAGGGGTCAAAGGTACTAAAGTAATTTTCTGTCCTTTATGCATAAAAGTGTATTTATTACTTCTACCATGGTGTGTAGCATCATTATCATGTTCCCAAGGACGATCCAATAAAAGGGAACAAGCTTGCATAGGAACCACATCACAATCAGCATAATCCGAATAAACACCAATGGAAAAAGGAACTCGGCAAGTTTGTGTTACCTTAGCTTTTCCCGAGTTATTTAACCATTGAATGTAGTATGGATGAGGATGTGGTCGTTTGGCCAAACCAAGCTTCTCAACCAGATCTGAACACACCAAGTTATTGCAGCTTCCTCCATCAATGATCACACGTGCTCGTCGATTCTTGATGACGAAGAAAATCTGGAACAAGTTGTGGCGCTGTATCTTTTCAGAAGTCTGAATTTGCGTGCTAAGTACACGCTGTACAATGATGTTCATGAAACCCGAAGTGTCTTCTCCACCAAGTACATGGCCCTCGTTGGTGTCGTCGGCGACTTCGTCTTCATCATCAGCTTCTATGTCGGAGGTGCTGATGTATCCTCCATCTTCGGTGGCCACATATGCCCGCTGACTTGGGCAATCCTTCTGGACATGGCCCAGTCCATGGCAGCGGTGGCACTGAATGTTGGAAGTGCGTCCCGTCGAGGCGACCGATGAAGCACTTTGAGCAGGACCTTGCACAGAATTTTTACCTGAATTTGCAGGACGTGTAGGAGGTGCGTGTGGGGCTGCCATAACACCACTCGCGGACGCGGGAGGCTGTTTGCTTGCTGGTGGAGATGGCCGGGAAGAAAACCCCGAAGACGGCGTCGACCGTGGGGTGTAAGAAGGTCTGCTTGTACTGCTGCTCCTCTGTTGCTTCTCCCGTCCCTGCAATTCTTTCTCTGCAAGCATAGCAAACTGGAACAAGCTGGTTGATGGTGTTAAACTCCTTATAATCAACAATGTCCTATATATCACGTCTCAAACCAGAGTAAAAACGAACAATAGAGCTCTCATTATCCTCTACTATCATGCAGCGTTGTAAACCCTTTTGAAGCTCACCATAATAGTCCTGCACAGATTTATCCCCTTGTTCTAAGCGTTGAAGTTTTTTGCGTAAATCTCTATGATAAGAAGGAGGGACAAAACGATCATGCATAGCTTCCTTAAGTTGAGTCCAAGTTACGGGAATATCATCAGCAATTAGAGAATTCCACCAAATGATAGAAAAATCTTTAAATTCACTAGTGGCTTGTCTAACTCTATGCTGCTCAGGAACTAGGTGGCCACTAAATTTTTGCTGTACTTGTCATCTCCCAATCTAGGTAACCCTCCGCATCATATTGCCCTGAAAAAGTGGAATGGTAAACTTAATCTTAGCATAAGGATCATCGGGGACTCGATTATTGTTACCTTGTTATCGATGTAGACTACCCATACCTTGGGTATTATGTTGTAGACGTCGGTGAAGCCTTTGTGCTCGTATAGCTGCGTCATCGGCGTCGAAAGTGGCATCATTCACCGTGTCATCTTTTTTGTTTCCTCCGGCGTTGCTACCAGCCTCATCTTCATGGATCTTCACACGGTTCTCCACCTCTGTCAGCTTGCCGATCAACGTTGTCGCCACTTCTGCTAGAGTATTAACCGTGTCCGTCATCTTGGACAAACGCTTATCGATCCTCTCAATCTGGTTGCCCAGATTGAGTTTGTTGATGCCGTCGGTAACGGCCTTGTTAACAGCTTCTGTCATCTCCTCACGTGCCCTGTCAAGAACAGACTGAAGCTACCCTTGACTAACACACTCGTGGAAATCTTTAGGGGTACCAGCGTCTGCAGCATCTCCTGCCATAGCAAATACCAAAACAGGAACAAACAGTGAAGGTTATCCTAATAACACTAGTACTATGGTGGACGGTGGTGACTCTCACAAAAGCAAATGGAAACGTCTCACCAAGTTCTTACAAGGGTCTTACCAAGCAAGGCAAAGGATACCTAGAAGACGTGCACCACGATTGCAAGGGTCAAAACCTGTGTTGTCCGAAGTAGTATGTGAAGCTAGGAAGGCCAAATATGTGAGTGGAACACAGTTCAAAAACGAGATGGTAATGCTTGAATAAATGTCCAAAGCTACTTGTCCTTAGTTGCTGGTCTACACGTATCCTAGAACAGTAGTGCAGGCAAAGCAAGGATGACAGGCACAAAGGAAACAAAGCAAAAGGGAACTAGCAAGGAAGAAACAACAACTAGACACAAAAAACAGGCCAAAACCCTGTTTTGTCTTTTAGCACTAGTAGAAATCACAAATTTTTCTTTTTGAAATTATTTTTTTGATATTTTTCTTCCACTGAGAGGCAACAAAATAGGAACCACACAAAGTTTCAGGTCAAACGAGAGAAGGAATGTGGCCTACAGATTTTCTTGTAAGATGCCACGACGACGGGTTCCAAACTTTTTTCCTCGGATCAGTGGGCTTAACTATTTTTTTTGATTTTTTCCAGATTTTTCCTGCCCGGCGAAGTGGGACGAGCAGATGCGAAATTTTTTTCTACCCAATTTCAAAAAAATTTTTGCCTAATTTCGAGTCCGTATGCGAAAGTTATGGCTATTTGAAGGAAGGGACTCGAATTAGGGTTTCGGTGGACGGAATTGCAATCGGGTAGGATTTTTTTTTTCGACGATTAATGTATGCAACAGAAACAGAGTAGGTCTTGTTCGTGGGGTGTTGAGTTCTAGATGAAAAGGGTGGGAGTGTAGGGTGGGACTACGGTGGATGCAGCGGAGGTGACAAAAACTCTCGAGACAAAGCAAAACTTGAGGTAATTCGGCTAGGGTTTCAAGGTGGCACAAACTGACGACAAGAACACGAACTAAACCAGTAACAAAAGAATCACTAGAACACAAACTCAACACTACGGACTCTGAAATTGAAACATGCAAAGGCTAAACACGGCTTGGACAGGATGAACCCTAAAACTAAATTTTTTCGCTTTTTCGTGGATGATAGGATAATAAAGAAACAAATTAAACTAAAGGTAGGAGTGAACCTGACGGTGCACCGAAGCTCTAATTACCACTTGATGTGGACTAGGGTCCCGATCTTCCGAAAGGTTCAGATAACTCTTGATTTGGCGAAGATGTGACACACGTCGATCCGGCTCCTGAACAACACGTTCGAACCCCGCAATCGCAGCACCACGTCCTCTATGGTTATCAACCGGCGTTGCACGGTTGACCTCGCCTGAAGGCTAATCCCTGCCTGCGAATCAAGAACACAAGCAAGAACAAGAAAGAACGCAACCAAATTTGCAGATGTATGATTAATCTCATAAGTTGGGGTCTCACAAACCGATGAACGGCGAAACTGTCTAAGCAGAATAATCTAAGCAAAAACCCAACCCTAACATGGGTGGCGGCTGCTGCTAATAAAGACTTGAGGACGTGCAAGAACCCCCTGGACGCTCCCCTAATGGGCTCACACGAGATACACGGCCCAAAGGCCAAAAACGGTGACGCAGCACCAAAAACAGATTCTGGACGTTCCAATGTTTCGATGATTCCTGGCGACTCCGGATGAAATTTGACGTGGGACCAGTTCCACTGGAAAGCTTATGAAATTATCTTTCCATCCATATGTAGAACGTCCAAATCCGACTTCGTATGCGATCTGGGCGTCCGTTTTAATTAAGACTATGCCTGGACTCCGAAACAGACTCGAAGTCGACTTGGTTTGGACCTCTACAATGCCTTGCGCCTCTTGCTGGACCTCCACGCCTCCAAGCCCTATTCCATTCATGTGACACCCCTACCTCGCGAAGCGAGAGGGATTGTCGAACAGGATCGTATCGGGAGACATTCGACGAAGCGAACGTTCATTGCACATACATCGGGAATACATTCAGCATTTTATTACATAGAGAACACTAATTGAGTAATAAGTTTCATACATAATTTCTTAAGTATTACAAGCCATCGTTCGAATTTCAGATTTACCATACATAAGTGAAGTGATCTTACAATACTTGATAATGTTTTTGCGGAAGCGTAACATCTCGACGATACTTATATATAGAGTTAACTTAGGAGAACCACACCAGCCCATACGGCATGGCCTCACTCTTGGGTCGGTGAAGCGGGAACCCACTCCACGGTCCACTCCCGAGGTTCCTCGCTTTGACACACATACTTCCCGCAGCAATCACAATAGTCGGGCTGCGGGAATCCTGAAAACAGTTGCAGCACAAACCCTGAGTATCTAATATACTCCGCAAGGCTTACCCGTCAAAAATGGTTCCTAAGAACCGACTCTAACATGCAGGGGGCTTGACCTGGCTTGCGGAAACTTGCAAAATCAGCACTTAAAGTATTTGTCTAACTCATGTTTTAGCCAAGTTAAGAGGGTTGGAACATGAATATAAATTTAGTGAGCATTTCTAACAAAACATGGTTGCAATACATGAAGTAATTCTTCAAAAATCAGCAAGCTTATTCATCATATTCACTTGTTACTACGATGCAATCTGCTCGAGACAAGTGGTACTCATCACCGCGAGGGACGGCGATATATATCGATTTACACCCTGCGGGGAAACCCAAATGCACGACATACGCATCATTTAAGAACACGTATGGCCACCTTTCACAAGATCACCATAGATATGAGCCGGGTCCACCCTCCGAGTGTGCATTCCACATGCGACCACGGTAGCGTCGGGTCCAAGGGTAATAACACACCCTCCATCTACTCACAAACCCGTGCATCCACCGTGACCAACACTTTGCACAAAGGGTGGAGCGACCGTCCAACACTACGACTCTCAAGTTACATCGGTTTACCAACTCCCATACGAAGGTATGCATTTGGTACACAACTCAATACTTGCTCGCGGAGTCACACGGTCCTCAACCGACGCGCACGGGGCTATGGCGAACATAGGCGAACCTTGCCACCGCATCCTACACATGCATTTCCCGTACGGTCTCAATTTCATCAATATCATGTGAGAGGTAATAAAATTTAATCCCTAGACCGGGTGATCTCCAAATCACTCGGTGTTGCTACCGATGACTACTTACTAAGCATAGCATTTCTAACGAAAAAGGATTTTACCTATCCAATGAGACCATAGGCATAAAGGGATAATAATGCACTACGGTTGCGATCAACTCCTGAACTTAAATGCACAATACATGACATCATCACATGTGAAGTAAAGAAAAACTTTTAAAAGCGTGGGTTATGCACCGGGGCTTGCCTTGATTCGGTTCGCAGTTAGCACACTCGAACTCGCTCACTTCAAGGGGGTGCCCTCCTTGATCTTCGGTTCCGGTCGGGGTTCCTATATGAATGCATATGAAGTTCATGAGCATTGGATGAGTTCATATTTATATAGTTCATGGAACTTCCTCAATAACATAGTGCAATAAAATGTTTGCATAATTTAACATGTTCTTGAGAGGTGATGATATGGTCATGATGGTGGTAAGTGTGGTTCGTGTCATGGGGACAACCTTCTAATTAGGTAGATTTTTCCATCATGTAGTATAAATGTTCATGCTGGTTTTTGAGATCGAGAAAATAGGTATAATTCCTTATCACTTAGTATGCAAGAGGTTGATGTTCACTTTCTTAGGATGAAGTTTGAGCACGTCGTTATACATCGTGTACCATGAGTACTCATTATTTCATGTGGTTTTGTTACGATTAAACCTACACCATACGACCGTTCTTGCCCAAAAAGATAAACGTGATTATGATCTGTTTAATGGTGCCATGTAGGTGTGAAAATTATTTAACCATAACAGCAAGCAAACGGCAATTTGAGTTCAGATCATGCTTAGCCATTTTTATTCACTAAGTCCGGTTTGACAGGCTGCTCGTGAAGCCATCTTAAGGTGTTCAAAACTTAATATTTTGCTATAGCACTTAGGTGATTCATGTTGGTTAATGTAAAGTACATAACTCAAGGTTTACAACGAGCCAAAAATCGTTTCATTTGGATCTGTATTCAAAAAGTTATTGAATTTCAAAAACAGCATGTTGTCACGCAGGCATAACGGTTTAGCATCTTAGAGCGCTTGAATCTTCATTTTTTCTACACATGAAGTACCGGGATTATGTTACCACGTTAAAGTACAAGTTATCTACTTTCCAAAGAGCCCTTGCTCATGCAGTTTGGATCTGGGGTCCAGAAGTTACATCATTTTTAAAATGCAATCTTGTTTATGCGTTTGGTCACGATAGCATTTTCATCTCACTCAAAAATTAATTTTTACTATATAACCATAGGTGTTCATGTTCACCATGTTAAAGTAGAGGTTACAAACTTTCAAATGCGCTTTGAATCGTTCAAATCCGTGGTGTAAATCTCGAGATATGATTTTTCTAAAACGCTTAACCGTTACGAAGTTTTCAGCGCGTTTCGAAATTCGTCTAAGTGTTGCGCGCGGGAGGGGCTCGCCGGAGCGGCGGCGGCGCTCACCGGCGACACGCTATGGCTCGCCGCAGGGGTCGGGCTTGGCCGCCTGCGCACGGATTTTAACGGCGCACCGTTTGGTGGGGGTGGCGAGGCGAGTGGGTGGACGGAGCTTCGCTCGCGTCGAGCTATGGCGGGTGCGGCGGCTCCGGCGTGGGAGCTCGTGCTCACCAGCGAGCGAAAGAAGGAGCGGTCAAGGCTGAGAGCTTCACCTTCGCACGGAGATGAACGGCGCGGGGTCGGTGCAGGCCGAGGTGGTCCGGAGCGTGCTGGCGTCGACGGGGTGGCGGTGCGCGGTGGCCGGCGACGAAGAAGGAAGCGATTTTCTCCTCGGCCGCGGCTCGGTTCAACTCGGGGCAGGGCAGGGAGGTGCGTTAGGTTCCCGCGCACCCTTCCGAGGCCAAGGGGGAGCATGAGCTCACCCGAGCGGGGTGGATTCGAGCTCGCCGGCGCGGAAGGAGAAGAACACGGCTCGTCGGTTCTTAGTGAGATTTGTAGCGCTCCGAGGGCGAAGGGAGGCCGGGAAATGGTGGGGAGATGCGCAAGGAGCTGGCGAAGCGGTTTCACGCAAATGAGGGCGTGGCAACGCGGAGAGGCAGCGCACGGGGGGATGAACCGGACGGCGGCCATGGCGGAAGGTGGTCTTCACCATCGACGGTCGTGCGAGCACGCTTCGAGGCGAAGCTTGGGAGGTGATGCGCGACGCGTGGAGCTGCACAGCGGAGGAAGGACGGGGCGGCGCCTAACCGGCATGGGCGCCGGCGGCGAACGCCGCTGGCGGGTGGCCCCAGCCATCGTGCCAACTCTGTTCAAAGGGATTCCCACTTATTTACGGTTTTGCCACTGCTATTCTCTTCTCTGTAATTTGCTCATAGAATTCGATCCTTATGACATTTTTGCAAACCAAATTTTCTGTGGGTCCTCTGGATTATGTGGAACAACTTTCCTTATAGGCGAAAGTTCAGATTCGAAATTTAAAAATTTATAAAAATTGTTGAACAGATGCTGTTTCTGTTGAGAGTTGGATTTTTCTAGGGATTTGTGCGGACCCAAAAATTCAGGAAAAATGTCCTAAATTCAAGTCTTGATATGTTCTACCAGATTGTGCAAAAATTTGAGGTTACCACTTTGGAGAAAATATGAGATCTCAAGAGCTAGGGTTTTGGGACGATAAAAACCCTAATAGGCCTTAGTCTTATTATTTCATGTGACTAGCTAGATGATCTTTGTTTTGCACATGCAATTCTCCTGTTAGCACAGTAACATGGTGAATTTGTGACACGGGGTGTCACAATTCATATTATGGTCCTCTCCTTGATTCCTAATCATAATAAAATCATTAGGTAGCAAACTATTCTCAAAATTATGAAAGGAAAAACTTAGGAACAAGCTCACCTCTAAATTTAATTGTCGGGCGCGAGCTCTAGTGATTGGTCCTTGAACGTTCAGCGGAGGAGTGTCATTTGTATCCAAAGTGTCATTTGTATCCAAAGGAGTGATGTCCTCATCATGTCCTTTAATGGCCGTGCGTGAAGAAAAAGTAATCTCATATCGACCAAGTTCTATAGGCCATTTGGCAACCTTGTCCAATAGCTTCTCGATTACGCACTATATCCCCAATAGCAAACCTAGTCTAGACCTCGATCGGGTGTGCTTGAAAATAGTGTTTCAACTTCCGAGAAGTTATCACTACAGCATATATCAATCTCTCGTAACTAGAGATATCGCATCCGTGACTCCGTTAAGACTTCACTTACAAAGTATACCGGATGCTAAACCAGTTGTGGATGTCCTTCCTCCTTCGATCAACCGCCAACACTGTACTCACGACGTGAGTAGTTACGAGATATGTACAATTGAATGGTTTCATCAGGTTCCGACAGTATTAAGACCAGCGGATTACTTGAGATATCCATTGAGTTGATCAAATGCAACTTGAGCCTCATCTTTCCACTCAAACTTATCCTGCTTCTTGAGCAGTTTAAAGAAGGGGAGGCCTCCGACCCCCGATCTTGAAATGATGCGGCTAAGAGCGGCCATACATCCCGTTAACTTCGTACATCCTTCAAACAGCTTGGAGGTTTCAAATTAACAATCGTCCGAATCTTCTCTGGATTAGCTTTAATGCCACGCCATGACACCAAACATCTAAGTAATTTCCCGGAACGAACTCCAAATACACATTTACCGGGATTGAGTTTCATAGAAACGTTTCGCAGCTTGCTTGAAGGTCTCTACCAAGTCATAGAGAAGATCTCCAGCTTTCCGGGATTTCACCACCATATCATCAACATAAGCTTCTGCGTTCCTTCCAATTTGCGAATCCAGATTGCGTTACATGCCACGCTGATAAGTAGCACCTGCATTTTTAAGTCGAACAACATTGTTGTGTAGCAATACGCTCTAAAGGGGGTGATAAATGCGGTCTTAATCTGATCCTCAACCTTCGGGAAATCGAAGGTATCCGGAATAAGCATCAAGGAAGTAGAGACACTCGTAGCTAGCGATCGAATCAACAACTTGGTCAATCCGAGGCAGCGCAAAAGGGTCTTTGGGGCAAGCCTTGTTAAGATCAATATAATCAACGCACATTCTTAACTCTTTAGTATTCTTCTTTGGTACAAGAACCGGATTGGCAAGCTAATCGGGATGATACACCTCCCTAATGAACTTAGTCGGTAACTCGTTGACGGTCCTTATGGTCCAATTTTACCGTCAACATGTTGCATCTTTTTGAATCAAACACCATCACCAAGAATAGACATAGGGATTATTTCTAACAAATTCCACTAGTCTTGGTGAAATTATGAATGCAGGTGCAATTCATATGAAAACGAGGGAAAACATGCACGAAACATGGACTTTGCAATCGACGGATTTTCCCGGACTAAAGAATATAGTCCAAAAGCGCAAAACCACAAAACAGAGCCTCAACATCAAACCAAGCAAGTGGATTGGGCCGAGTACACAGCCGAGAGGAAGGCACCGGAGAAGAATCAAGCCCGGGGAGTCCGAGGCCGGTTCGGCGAACCACCCTAGTGGGTTCGGCCGAACCGACGAGTGGGCCCCCCGGCCCATCTTTCTCTGGCGGTTTGTCACCGACGTCCGGAGGTCGGTTCCACCTGCAATTAATGCCACCGACGTCCGGAACCGCCTCCAAGTTGCCGACCTTCCAAGGCTATAAATAAAGGGCTACACCCCTCGGTGATCTACTTGGTGATCTACTTATCTATCGTGACATATCTTTGTGTTAGACGTAATTCTTGTTATACTTGTTTACGGGATCATCGCTTCGCAAGAAGTACTCTAGCTTTCGAACTCGGTTCTAGGCCGAGGCTAGAGTAGTGGTCAATAGCATAGACGTGGTGTCTAGGGCCGGAGATCGCCTTTGTTTGCTCGTGTGCCCCACGATTTGTAGAGGTAGGTGGCAGGAAGTGACAGCCCTGTCATCCAAAGGAACCCTCCACGTTCGGGTACATAGTAGAGCTTTCGTAGACCGGAGTGGCTTGGCGGACCAAGCCTAAGACGGTGCCCGAAGTAAACAAGTCTAGCTTGCGTTCGTCTACCTTTAAAGGATAAATAGATAAGAGTCACCCTCTCGACCCTATTTTGCTACGTTGTCTTGGTTGTCCTTGGGTAAACTAACCTTGTTGCAGAAATACTCTGTTCCCTCGCGGATATAAATACGATACCTTGGAATACTCCCGGGTGAAGTGCTACAACGGTATTCCGTGCGCTTGCGGATTTATTCGTGACGTAAGAAATACCAACAAGCATTTCACGGCGCCGTTGCCGGGGAACGGTTGTTATCTTTGTAACGAATCAGGTTTGCCCTCGTAATCTATCTTACTTACCGTTCTGTTTTTATTTTTTTCCTTACATTCAAAATTTCACAAAAACATATCATGGAGTCACACCCAACCATCCAATCTTTCTCCACTCCACGGGGTGAACTCTTAGAGCCACCATCATCATCACAACCTATTTCTTCACCTGGCTATGAGTTCTCCCCGATTACATTTCGATGATTAGAGGTTTATCCTTTTCGGGTTTTAAACATGAAAATCCTTATGAACACTTGCGAGAGTTTGAACATTTGTGTTCATGCCGATTGATCCATGGCATGACACAAGAAACATTGAAGTGGAAGTTGTTTCCCTTCTCTCTCAATGAGAAGGCGAAGCAATGGTACACTTACACCGCTAAGAGAGTGAACGGTGATTGGAAAGAATTGCGAGACAAATTTTGTCTAGCATTCTTCCCCGTATCTCGTATCACTTCTCTACGAGCGGAAATAATAGGCTTTCGACAAGAAGAAAAGGAAACCTTAAGTGCGTCATGGATTCGGTTCTGTTCTCTAACGGACTCGGACCAGAATTATTGCTCCCCGAACCCGTTTTATTACAACACTTTTATTCGGGATTGAGCAACGATACCGCACTTTATCTTGACACGGCCGCGGGTGGATCTTTTTCTCATAAGACCATAGCGGAAGCACACGAACTTTTGGATCGAATTGTGGAAAACACACCTTTTTCCGCCGACTTACTCGTAGAGCCGGAGTCGAAGATGAGGAACTCGTTGTGCAAGAGACACAACACTTGGTGCCCATGATGGAGCACCTAGCACTCGAGTCCTCATCTAACACAAGAACAATGATAGAGGAAGATGAACCTCTTGATTTCCCATTTGAGTTCAAGGAAGAAATTTTTGAAGATTTTGGAAACACCTTGAACTACTCCTATCAAAAGAAACCAGCACTCCCTGCACCAACCCCGAACCTATTGAAAAATCTCTTCTCTTAAAAACTGTTCGGAAGTTGACAGCAATCATGAGCGATGAATGGTTGATGGAAAACGAACTTTCTTCGGAAGTTCTTCGACTTGATCATCCTAGATCAACCATTCGTGGCTCAATTCGGGGAGTAATGGTAGATGTTCTCTATAACCCTCTAGTAGGTGCCAACATCATGTCCGAATCTTTTGCTTCAACTTTATTTGGAAACGAGACATGGGCACCTTCCGACAAACTCCTTAAAGCCTCACCGGGGCAATTTTTTGAGAGTTTGGGGATCATTAGAGATGTTTGCATTAAGCGTAATGAAGCGAGAGGTTTCCTTGGACTTTCACGTTTCTGAATCCCGGATTTCGATGTTTTGGTCGGTCATCCCATAGAAAAGCTTTTCTTAGGGATATCACCTTCAGGAACCTTAGACTTCACCCTCGGCAAGAAAACTTTTTCTCTTCCTATCATTCATGCACAAAACTCTTTTGCCGAGGAGCCGCTTGTGGAAGAAGAATGCATGGAGGAGGTTATGGCAATTTTTCCTCATGAAAACCCCGAATCATCCTTGGATGAAGATGCTCTTGATTTCATTTTAGAAAAGGATGATTCGGCGGAAACTTTTGAGCTGCCCGAAACTTTTACACCTACGCCACCTCCCGTAGAGCTCAAAACTCTTCCACCAGGCTTGCGCTACGTTTTTCTTCACGGAAATCCCGAAACCCCTGTCATCATAAGTGACAAGCTTTCGGAGGAGGAAACTGCAAAACTCTTAGCCGTGCTAGAAAAACATCACTCCGTTTTTGGGTACTCGCTTGGAGACCTCAAGGGAATCAGCCCTGCTCTTTGCACCCATCGCATTCCCATAGACCCCGATAGTACACCATCTAGGGAACCTCAAAGGAGGTTGAACAATGCGATGCGGGAGGTCGTTAAAAAGGAGGTCTTAAAACTTTTACATGCTGGCATTATCTATCCTGTTCCACACAGCGAGTGGGTGAGTCCAAGTGCAGGTTGTACCCAAGAAAGGAGGAATGACGGTCGTCCATAATGACAAAAATGAGTTGATCCCTCAACGCACCGTCACGGGATGGAGGATGTGCATAGATTACCGAAAACTTAACAAGGCTACAAAGAAGGATCATTTTCCGCTGCCCTTCATCGATGAGATGTTGGAACGGCCGGCAAATAATTCTTTCTTTTGTTTCCTTGATGGGTATTCAGGATATCATCAAATCCCCATCCATCCCGACGATCAAAGTAAAACCACTTTCACATGCCCCTATGGAACTTACGCCTATCGACGAATGTCTTTTGGGCTTTGCAATGCACCTGCTTCTTTTCAACGTTGCATGATGTCTATCTTTTCCGACATGATCGAAGAGATTATGGAAGTATTCATGGATGATTTCTCTGTTTATGGAAAAACCTTCGATCATTGTTTAGAAAATTTAGACAAAGTCTTGCAACGTTGTCAAGAAAATGATTTAGTGCTCAATTGGGAGAAATGCCATTTCGTGGTTAGAGAAGGCATAGTTCGGGGCATTTGATTTCTGAAAGGGGGATAGAGGTGGACAAAGCTAAATTAGAAGTTATAGAAAAACTTCCACCTCCCGTGAATGTTAGGGGCATTCGCAGCTTTCTGGGACATGCGGGGTTCTATCGTCGTTTTATCAAAGATTTCTCTCAAATTGCTAGACCCCTTACAAATCTGCTTGCGAAGGATGCACCCTTTGAGTTTATCGATGAATGCATGACTGCTTTCACTACCCTTAAGAATGCACTCATCTCAGCGCCAATTATCCAACCCCTCGATTGGACGCCGCCTTTTGAGATAATGTGTGATGCTAGTGATTTTGCTGTGGGGACTGTTCTTGGCCAAACTAGAGATAAAAAGCATCATGCAATCTCCTATGCAAGCAAAACCTTGACTGGAGCTCGGTTAAATTACCCTACCACCGAAAAAGAGCTCCTCGCTGTTGTTTTTGCTTTTGATAAGTTTAGATCCTACTTGACTGGAGCAAAAGTCATTGTTTACACCGATCATGCTGCTTTAAAGTTTTTGCTCAATAAGAAGGATGCTAAACCTCGTTTGATACGATGGGTTCTTCTACTCCAAGAGTTTGATGTAGAAATCCGTGATAAGAAAGGAGTAGAAAATTCCGTGGCAGATCATTTGTCGCGTATACAATTCACTAACCTGCAGGAATTACCCATCAATGATTTCCTACGCGATGACATGCTGCTCCTAGTGAGGGACTCACATCCATGGTACGCCGACATTGTGAACTTCATGGCAACGGGGTACGTACCACCTGGAAAGAGCAAGAAACGACTCATCTATGAGAGTCGCCGTCACTTATGGGAAGAGCCCTTCCTTTACCGTGTCTCGCGCCGATGGATTGCTAAGGCGATGTGTGCCCATACCCGAGAGCACACGAATCATTGAGAAGTGTCATGCATCGCCATACGGGGGACACTACGGCGTGTTTCGTACACAGTGCCAAGATATGGCAAAGTGGCTTCTTTTGGCCAGCCATGTACGAAGACACAAAGGAATTTGTCGAGCGATGCCCGTAATGTCAAAAAGTTGGAGGCATCACGGCAAGAGATGCAATGCCCCTCAACTACAATTTACAAGTCGAGCTCTTCGACGTATGGGGCATTGACTTCATGGGACCGTTCACCAAGTCACATGACTGCGAATACATCTTGGTGGCGGTAGACTACGTGTCTAAGTGGGTGGAAGCAATGCCTTGCAGGGCCGCAAATGCCAAGCATGCTCGCCGGATGTTCCACGAAATTATCTTCCCAAGGTTTGGAACACCGAAGCTAGTGATAAGCGACGGAGGGTCTCACTTCATTGATAAGACCTTCCGAAGCTTCCTAAGAGAACTTGGATCAAGGCATAATATCGCTACTCCATACCACCCTCAAACCAAGTGGGCAGGCCGAGACCTCAAACAAGCAAATCAAGCGGATCCTGCAAAAGACCGTAACAGAAATGGGGAAGGGATGGAAGGACAAGCTACCCGATGCACTATGGGCATACCGTACAGCATACAAGACACCCATAGGCATGTCCCCATACCAGCTCGTGTACGGGAAAACATGTCATTTACCCGTCGAGATGGAACACCGAGCGTATTGGGCCATCCGGAAATGGAACATGGACCTTAATGGTGCCGGACGCAGAAGAAAAATGGAGATAGCTGAGTTAGAAGAATGGAGAGACAAAGCTTACCACAACTCAGCTATATACAAAGAAAGGACAAAAAGGTGGCACGACAAAAAGATAAAGATAAAGGTATTTAAGGTTGGAGATAAGGTCTTGCTATTCAATTCACGGGTGAAACTCTTCGGGCATGGAAAATTAAGAAGTAAATGGGACGGACCATACACGGTTATTGACACCTCGTCACATGGAGCAATCACACTTCAAGACGACGAAGGTAAAATATTTAAGGTAAATGGTCAGCGCCTTAAAATTTATTTCGAGCCCGATAAAGATAAAGAATTTGATGTCATGCACTTGATTAATTTAAATTTTCTCTCATGATAGCTCTTTCTTATCTATCACCCGTAGTAGCTCTTTCCCCGAAATAATTTTAGCAAGCAATCAACCGTAAAAAGAAGGGGACCGGAGGGGCCCACTACGGTTCGGCCGAACCCCCTTGTTGGTTCGGCCGAACCAGACATGAACTCCGAACGGTCACTTTTTTCTTTCATCTTTTGTCTCCAACGGTCACAAGATCAAATCTCCCCGCTTAGTGCCTTCCATGCTGCGGGAAAAATCAAATTAATTCTTTCCATGCTTTTATCTATAAATGAAGGTGTTTGCTTTCATTTTTCCCTTGCACCTTTCTTCCACCTTGTCCATTTCGCACAAAAAAGCTTTTGCCCAGCACCATGGACAGCAGCATCCCAAGCCTCGACGTCTCCGTCACCACCAGCGAGCTTTGCCGCCAAGTCGGCCTCGAAGACATCCTTGATCATGTCTCCACTCCCAGCCGAGCAAGCCTTGATGATCCATGATCTACCGCTCGCTATTGAACCTCCACCCACAGCAGCAAGAACACCCTCCAAGAGCTCTCCCGCTGCTGTGGCACCTCGCCAAAAGAAGGGGAAATCTACCCCCAAGAAGAAGAGCGCCGACGCCGCCGACAACGCTCTCCTTCCCGGAGAGAAGTACGTCGCCACCCTCGCTACCAAGAGCGGGCAGGTGGTGCACCATCAATATGAGGGCGCAACCTGCCTAGCCCCATCAAGAAGCCCGGCGAGAGGTTCAAGATCAAGGGAATCCGCGGTGGCGGAAAGGAGCTCATCCCGCCGCTCACCTCGGCGGAAAAGAGAGACGCCCGCGAATCCGTGGGCGACACTCCTCCTAAGAGGATAAGGAGGCGTCTCTCTCCCTCTCCCATCAAGAGGGCAGGGGGAATGTATGAAAGCGAGGAGGAGAAAACTCCTAAAAAAGCCCCTACCAAATCCTCCTCGCTAAACACGTTGATCTCCGCGAAGCCCATGAACGCCTACGTGATAATGTCGCGGAGATCAAAGACGCTATTGAAGACTTGAAGGATGCCCAGGCGAGCCATCGCCGCAGCACCAACTCCAAGATCAAGCGTCTCTTCAAGGACGCGGGGAAGGAGGACGAATACGACGTTTAAAATGAACCTTCCCGCGTTCATCATTTCCCGCAGCACATTTTTATCATTTTTTCAATTCCTCAAGATTGTAATGCGCCTGCTCTTTTAAATTTTTAATCATATTAGTGCTCCCCGGTCTTCCCTTACCGGTAGAGCAAGTTTTGTTTCGAAATATCTTTGTCTATTTTGAAGAAAACAGGCAAAAAGGCAAGTGTGGGGGGGACATCGCGGAAAGCAAAGACAAACACACGCGTAGCGCGCAGAAACATCACGAGGAAAACAACACAAACACAACCTCGCGAAACAGAGCACCAGTGGGGCCTGAGCCGCTTCGGCCGAACCCACAAGGGTGGTTCGGCCGAACCCTGGTGGGTCCCACTCAGCCCTCGCTTCCTCGTGGCACTTGAGTTTGTTTCCCACACTTCCTTTGCGCCTACTTTATTTGTCAAGTTCATTCCGAGACGCGAAAAACAATTACTAAAACTTGACCAACTAAAACTTGGGAAGATTTCTTTTGAATACCTTTTCCCAAGTCTCTCCCTAATGCTCTCATGATGATCTTGCACACTTTTTATTACTCGCTTCATCACCACTTGCCTCGTGAACAAATAATCAAATCCATAGGACCCATGTTTCTCTAGATTATTGGCAAGTGTGATATGGCTCGACGAAATGATCTTATGCTTAGCTTACCGAGTCCTTGGGAATTTTATTTCACAAAACAAAAATACCATGGCTTCATGCTCCTCTCTTGATACAAAAATGCCTACCAATGCCATATGATGATCATACCTTGCAAAACTTACATACATATGCTGCTTGTGATTGCAATGAGCTTTACCAAAATCGAGTGACCCTAGAGAGAAACTTGTCATGCTCTCTTGATCAAGATCACGTACACTCCACCAGAAAAAAAAAAAAAAAAAAAAAAAAAGGGCTAAACTCCTACACCGGGAGCTAGCACCCCACCAAAATAAAGACACTCCTCGTTTGCACCTCTTTTTACCTCTCTCTCTCTCTCTCAATCACGCATAAACGAGACATGGCTATGTAAAAAAAAAAAGCTCACAAAGATGAGCAATGAAAAAGAGAGAAGAAAAGAGATGCTCAAGCATAGAGCAAGAAAAGAAAAGAAAGAAAATAAAAAGATAGCCATGTCTCGAAAATGCAAAAAATAAAAAGAGAGGTCAATTGCAATAGGAGTTGTCACTTTTTCATATCCATACACACACGCACTTCTTGATCAAGGTTGCATGACTTGGCTTCTCCATGGATCCTTTCTTTTGACTTAGCAATATTTGTGATACAAGTATGCCTCTCTCATTCCCTACCGAGCTCCACATACAAGCCTAAGAAGTAGGAAAAAGAGAGGCAACACAATGCCTTGGTGAGGAAAACACTTTTTGAGCAATTCAAGAGAATCGAAGAGGAGCGGGAGTCATGTTGTTTATTTTCAAAACTTTCAAAAACCCAAGGTGCTTAGTGAGCAAAAGTATAGTGACTTGAGTCATGAGCTGTTCCACTTATCAATCATCCAAGAATGCATGTTAGCCACCGTCATGTTCACAAGTAAAACGGTGTGGCTTGTAATAACATGTGTGCAGGTCTCTAAGGGGAGAGATCTCTCAACTTACGCTCCCACCTTTACTCGAGGACGAGCAAAGAGCTAAGTGTGGGGGTCTTGTTGACGGTCCTTATGGTCCAATTTTACCGTCAACATGTTGCATCTTTTTGAATCAAACACCATCACCAAGAATAGACATAGGGATTATTTCTAACAAATTCCACTAGTCTTGGTGAAATTATGAATGCAGTGCAATTCATATGAAAACAGGGAAAACATGCACGAAACATGGACTTTGCAATCGACGGATTTTCCCTGGACTAAAGAATATAGTCCAAAAGCCCAAAACCACAAAACAGAGCCTCAACATCAAACCAAGCAAGTGGATTGGGCCAGTACACAGCCAGAGGAAGGCACCGGAGAAGAATCAAGCCCGGGGAGTCCAGGCCGGTTCGGCCGAACCACCCTAGTGGGTTCGGCCGAACCGACAGTGGGCCCCCCGGCCCATCTTTCTCCGGCGGTTTGTCACCGACGTCCGGAGGTCGGTTCCACCTGCAATTAATGCCACCGACGTCCGGAACCGCCTCCAAGTTGCCGACCTTCCAAGGCTATAAATAAAGGGCTACACCCCCTCTCGTCAACACACCACCAACATCAAGATACAAGACAAAACTCTCATCCTTAGGCCAAGGGCCTCTTGTATTTTAGTAGAATAGGAGAGAGGGCAAGGAAGAGGAAGGAGTGTTCCTCCCTTTTGTAAAGTGGAGTAGTATTTCCTTTTCTTTTACCTTGGCGTGTAAACACTCTTTTTGGTGATTTATACGTGGTGATCTACTTATCTATCGTGACATATCTTTGTGTTAGACGTAATTCTTGTTATACTTGTTTACGGGATCATCGCTTCGCAAGAAGTACTCTAGCTTTCTGAACTCGGTTCTAGGCCGAGGCTAGAGTAGTGGTCAATAGCATAGACGTGGTGTCTAGGCCGGAGATCGCCTTTGTTTGCTGTGTGCCCCACGATTTGTAGAGGTAGGTGGCAGGAAGTGACAGCCCTGTCATCCAAAGGAACCCTCCACATTCGGGTACATAGTAGAGCTTTCATAGACCGGAGTGGCTTGGCGGACCAAGCCTAAGACGGTGCCCGAAGTAAACAAGTCTAGCTTGCGTTCGTCTACCTTTAAAGGATAAATAGATAAGAGTCACCCTCTCGACCCTATTTTGCTACGTTGTCTTGGTTGTCCTTGGGTAAACTAACCTTGTTGCAGAAATACTCTGTTCCCTCGCGGATATAAATACGATACCTTGGAATACTCCCGGGTGAAGTGCTACAACGGTATTCCGTGCGCTTGCGGATTTATTCGTGACGTAAGAAATACCAACAAGTAACAATCTAGTTATCTCCTTCTAAATTGCCTCCTTGCGGTCTTGAGTGAACCTCCGGAGCTTCGCTTGATCGCTTCGCATCGAGATGCACCAACAAGTGCGTGCTCAATCTTCTCCCTAGGGACACCCAAGCACGTCGAAGGTTGCCATGCAAAGATATCCCTATTTTCCTGAAGGAAAAGAATGAGCGTGCTTTCCTATTTGTCCCCCAGGTCGGACCCAATATGGGTGACCTTAGAGGGGTCTGTCTCTTCAAGCCGGTGATCGGGAGCGCGCTCATGCTCATCCACAATCGGAGTGTATCGACGCTCGATTCTTCCTTCGGAAGAGGCTCCTATAGACCGGGCCCTCACATGCCGCTCCGAGTGCGAATGCGAACGGCTGGAAGATTCAGCTCTATCCTAAACAAGCTGATTGGTTTGCAAAGCAGCCGCATCCACCAGGCTCAAAGCTCGCTGTAATCCCGGTCTCAAATTGAAAACTTCCTCCGTAATAGTCTCCGAATTTGTTTCACTCCCACGATGTTATGGACCGGTGAGGTGAAGACTCGAGCACCATTTAATTCAACCTCCATGGAGCCCATATCCAACGCTCTACTAGAAGATCGATGATTTCTGCCGCTGCGGCATCCGCGCCGGTTATTATAACCTCGGTAAATTTTCTACAAGCATCCCTCGATTGCTCCGGTAAAGGTCCGATGAGCGGGCGGAGCCGTGGCAGGAACACCCTCTCCATCTTGGCTAGTACTAGCAATATTCGCACGAGGATTTGCGGTCGAAGCTCGCGGGGGTGGATCTTTCACATCCGTTCCTTGCTTCCCGCCGGCGGCGGTTTGCTTCGTCTCTCGCCATCCTAGCCTCTTCCTTAGGTGTGAGTTCTTCAACGATTGGGCCAGTCATAAATACTTGGAAGAAGGCTGCAGATCCTTCCTCGAAGTCATTATCAAGCTCGCGAGAGCTGCTCAGTAGCTGCGAGCACGGTACCGGTCCGAAGTGTAAGCGGTTCGATGATTCGCGCTAAAGCTGCGTCGGTCCCACCGGATTCCATGCATATGGTTTTGATCGTGTCCGGTGATCGCGCTTTAGAAGCTGCGGCCATCGGAATCATCAAGCGTAGCTTTTGGTCGAATCGGCTCGAAGTCGAGGGACCCGAAGCGAATCTTGAAGCCAGGCGCGAAGTCGACGTCAAACGAAGAATGTGACATCCCATGTCACGATTAAGGCTAATCCCATAGTTAGTACCCTAATCACTTCACTAATAAAGCACTAACCCTAATTGCCCAAAGGAAAAGAAGAAAAATAAAAAGGAAAAAGGAAAAAACCTACTCCTAAACCCTAGCCCTAACCAAAATGCAAAAATTATAAAAACACTACCCACATATTTTTGCACCACTGGATTGCTCATGTAAAAAGATGAATTTACAATATTTTTACAAAAATTTTTGAACAAGGTTTTAAATGCCCAAAAATTCAAATTCAAATCTGAAACTCTGCTACTTGTGAATTTTGTATGAATTTTTGGAAGCAAGTTTGTAACTTCAAACTAAAAGATGAAAATTAAAGTGAATCACCCTGAACCTCCCCATATTTTTGGTTTTATTTTTTGAGCACCAGAACCATGAATTTTATCCAAATTACCGAACCACAGTTTGAAATCTGAAATTTGAGCTTCGAGCTACGCGTTGCCCCCGGGCAATGGCGACCGGACCGCCGGTCCGGCCAGCTCGGCCGCCGCCCTGCGTGCGCCCTGCCCTGTCCCGTCGCCACGCGAGCTCTGGCCAACCCCCAACCGCCCTTGTACCCGCCGCCCAACCCCGGCCGGCCGGCATTGAAGGCCCCCGCTCCGGCCGCCGCCCACCGTCCGGCCGCGCTCGCCTCAAAAGTGCCGCGAGAGGCCGAGCCCGCTCCTCCCATCGCCTCAAATCATTGCACCCACTCCCTCTCCAGCTCGCCCCCTCTCCCTCGCCGGCGCGTGAATCGGAGAAATCGCCGCCGCCGCCGCCATGGCCGCTCCGGGCTCCCCGCGTCGCATGCCGCCTAGGTGAGCCATTTCGCCTCTCTTTCTTCGCCATTGCGTGCGCGAGCTCATGCCCCAGCTTCCCCCTTGACGCGCTTCACTCCGTCGCCCCAGTGTCGTCGGGATTTTGGAGCACACCGCCGCCGGCAACGCCCGCTCCGCCACCTCTCCGTCGAGACCCCATCTCCGCCGCCCCCGCTCCGGCCGACCCCACGCCGCCCTTCCCCATCAGCCGGTAATGCTCTCCGGCCAAACCTCTCCTCTCTCATCCCTCGAGCTGCACGCGCGCCGCCGCCGCAGCCTCCCGAGCGCCGCCGCTCGCCGCACCACCTCTCCGGCCACCGCGGGCCCCCGTGGACCCCACCGTCGTGCTCCCCATCGCATGTGCTTCATTCTCCCCAAAGCTCGGAGCATGAGCTCCACCCTAGCGCCACCGCGGCGAGCCTCGCCGGCGCCGACCACCGCGGCCGGAGCCCGCGCCGCCCCCTCTCGTTTAAATGTACTCGGTGGCATTTCCGTAATTAGGTCCGAACTTCGTTCAAGTTTGAAAAATCCATATCTAGCGTTTGAATCGTCCAAAAATTGCAAACTAAAATGTTTTGGAAACTAGAAGACCTGTACTTTCATAAAAGTAACATGAACTCCCCAGATCTGGTCATTTTCACATTTTTACAAAAATGACAAAAGTCAACCCCTGAAAACTTAACTAAGCCATAACTTTAAAAATATAAATCCAAATTAAAAGCCACTTGGCCAAAGTCTTCACCCTCACACACATGAATTTTTGGCACTGGAAGATCTGCATTTCATTTCATATTTTTCAAGTTATTGCATTTCTTGCATTCTCTGTATTTAATTTTTAATTAAATCTGTATAAATTATTTTTGCATGAAACTTGGCCATTAATTTCATTTTGGTACTGTACACATGTAGAAAATCCTATGATAAATTTTGAGCATGTTAAGTAATGATTTTCGCAAACCCTAGACCTAAATTTCTAAAGGGTCTTTTTCAGCACGTTCATAATTGGTTTTATGTCATTAAAAATCCTGTCCATGCATGTTTATGTAAAGTATACTGTTCATTATGTCCTTTAGCACCCCATGGCAGGTTTAGTCAAAAGGTTTTATGTATTTCACCCATGTATGAATTTTGAAATCAAATTTCTATTCTAAAAGGGAATCGTCATCGCATGTGATGTCAAAAAGGCATAGGCCTAGATTTCTTCGTATTGCACTATAAAAGCTTGCTAAATTATTAGTGCTAAACCTACACTAACCACAGCACTCATGTCCATGCACCAAGTCATTACTCATTACATTAGTATGACCATGCTTGTCATGTCTTTAGACCCCACTTAAATAAAACAAGAGACATGTCATGCTTGTTAGGGTTTGAGCAAACAAACTTGTGATTAATAGGTTCATGGGCATCTTTACAAAACAGCACACATGCATTACCCTATTCATCACCCTTGTATGCATATTACTTACGCATTGCATTTCATCCTCTAGGTGACGACGTCGAATTGATTCCGCCGGAAGAAGCCGTCGCTACTCTCAACGCTTGTGAAGCTAGTACTAACTTCGATCACTCTCAAGGCAAGCCCCGGTGCATTCCTATTATTTCGAAATGTCTTTCTTTTATCACTATATTAAGGATGGTGAATGTGCATTTAAGTTCTAGGAGTTGATTGGAAATCCACATGCATAAATTCCTATATATCCTATGTCGCTCATGTGTCACATCCTCGTTAGAATTGCTATGCTATGTTTATGGAGTCAACGATAGATTGGGGATCTCACTCATGGCTTATGATTAAATGTGAACATGATGAATCTGGTTAAAATTGAGAACACCCCATTGTGGCTCCGCGAACAAGTTTGAGTTGTGTACCACTTGCATACCTTTCTTATGGGGATTGGTAAACCTATGTAGCTTGTAAGTTGTAAAGTGAGCCGGATATCTCACCGACCCGCAGGTGATGTGTTTGGCACGGTGGTTGCACGGGTTGAGGACCGTTGGAGAGTACATGGGTTAAGCCTTGGGCGCGTTGTTGAACGGTCGCAAGGGGACATGTACTCGGGGTCGGTGGCCCCGTGTTTTACTTTATGATGAACTCGCGAACGGTGGCCATACGTGTTCTTAAATGATGCGTATGTCGTGCATTTGGGTTCTTTCCTGCAGGATTAATAATTCGATAATTATCGCCGTTTCCTCTCGGTTAATGAGTACCACTTGATTCGAGCAGTCCGCAATGTGTAGTAATGGAAAGAGATTGAATAGCTTGCTGTTTTATATTGATATTAAATTGTATTGCAAACTCTTGTATTGTTAGCATGCTCACTAAAGTTTCTTTGATGCAACAACCCTATTAATTTGGCTAAGTAATAAAATTGCCAACCTAATTAGCATAGGTGCTATTTATGCAAAAATGCCAAGTTAAACCGGTCAAGCCCCATGCATCTAGGAGTCGGTCTTAGATGGCCAATTTGACGGGTAAGACTTGCGGAGTATGTTAGATACTCAGGCTTTGCCACTACATGTTGATTTCAGGTTTTCCGCAAGCCGGTTTTTGTGATTGTTGTGGTAAGGTGGTTTGGGATGGAGAAGAGCCCAAAGAGTGGACCATTGAATGGGTCCCTAGCTCTCCGACCCATGATGAGTGAGCCATGGCCTAGGCCGGCATGGTTCCCTTAAGTTATCTATGTATCGTCGAGTTATGTATTTCGCTTCCGCACTTTAAATTCGAACAAAGATCATGGTTATGTAAGACTTAATTTCGAACCTAATGTATCCTTTATTCGAACTCTATGTTGTAATCAAGACTTAATTATGTAACCTTGCAAATCGTGTATGTTTGTTAATGTGATGCTATGCATGGTTGCTTCGTCAATCATCTCCCAAGGCGATCCGTACCACACTTAACTATCTTTCGGGATAGGGGTGTGACACGTGGTATCGTAGCCGACTTGGGATTTGCGTCACGCTAACACTCATTCTAAAAATCTTAAAACCCGTTTTTGAGTTACGGTGAGGCACGAGTCCAGATAGAAAGGCCAATATAAGGACTATATAGAATGGTGGCAAAACTAACCCCGTGTTATGATTGTTAAATATTTTGCAACTACGGCTTGAGCAAAGGTATGTGATTGAGTGTTGTCAATTTTCGCATGATATTATTGGTGTGACTCGAATACACTCTTATTCGAGAGCTCTCCATGTGAGGCGAGGTGACATGGATTTATTTTTGGCTTGTTTCTTTTGAATTTGATGTAATGTTTCTGGAATCCATCTCTTGCAGGTACATAACAACGTTTTAGCTCGTGTAGTATCGTGTGAGAGGTGTGTGTGTGCCACCGATGCGCTTGTCCGATATTCGTATCGGCGGGCGCGGTCTTTTAATTTTGTGAGGACGTACGGAACGACATATTGAGCATCCATCATCCTTGCATATCATGTCATCATGTCAAACATATGCATGTGAACTTGTCCAAATGAAACGACCCGAAAATTTGGTCACCTAGCTTAATTCTCACAAAGGGGTAGAAACCGAAACACTAAAACGAGGCAAAACATGGCAGATTTCTTGACTTTCACCAAAATAAGCATAACTTTCAAGTTACTTATCCAAATAAGGCAAATAAGGACTTTCTGGAAAGCTTGTATTATGCACTACAACAATCTCCTAGTCTCAGGTCTTGTAAAAATCTGGAACGTAGCTAGAACTGCCCATTACAGAGAGCTGTTCTGGAAATTTTCAGAATGTGCTCCGGTTCTGTCCCTGTCGTAGATCGTGCATAACTTTCAAACGACAAGTCGGATTGAGCTGTTCTAGGATGCGTTGGAAAGCTTAAGAAATTGTCTAAAACTTTCGTAACAAAATAAAATTTTGATTCTGCCCAGAAACAGGAGTAATCATCGAGTTTTGGTAGTCTGTCGATTCTGTCCAGAAAACGGAACCGTGTTAGGATTGTGCGAAAAGTTTTGTCGCATTCTCTTGCTAAGTTGGTGCCAGTCCCTCATTCATGCTTTACTTCTTTAGCATGTTTTGTTGTTGGATTTTGAGTTTTGACTTGTGTTTCAAAATTCTCCGACAGATGGCCCCCGGCAAGCTCATGTTGGACCGTGAGAACCTCGCGAGGCGGGTGCTCGAGTTGGAGCAGGAGCGTGCCGCCCTGCAGGCCACCCTCGCCACCCGCGACGCCGAGCTTACCACCCGCGACGCCGAGCTCACCGCTCGCGACGCCGAGCTTGCTGCCCGCACCGCCGAGCTAGCCGAGCGCACTACCGAGGTGGATACCCTCCGTACGCAGCTCGAGTATAGCGAGACGGAGCGTTGGAACTTCTTCGAGCAGCTCCACGACGCCCACCTTGCCCTTGAGGGCAATGGAGCCGCCGCTCTGCAGGCCACGCTTGATGAGCGTGATGCCCAGCTCGCCGCCGCGAATGAGGAGCACTACGTCCTCTCCGGCCAGGTGGATGCCCTTCTCGAGGAGAAGGACGAGTTGGATGTTATCCTCCCGGAGACTCAGGGTGCTAGGGATGCTTTGGAGGGAGACCTCCAAAACGCCCGAGCGACCATAGCGCATAACAACGCTACCATTGAGCATCTCCAAGCCGCCAACAACGCCCTGCACGCCATCCTTAATGGCGGACCTCCCGAGCCACTTGAGATCATCCCACCCGAGGAGGATGTGGAGATGAGTGATGGCGAGGATGTTTCCGACGTCGAGGACGGAGCACCACCCTCTCCCATGAGGGATGACGCCGACTACTACGGCGATGACGACGAGTAGTTGTCACGACCGGTGGTCGGAGCTCTATGTGTGTAGGATTTGTAATCTCGTGAGGCATGTAACCGTGTTGGAAACGATCCGCGTGTTGTTAATTAAGCTCTCCGAGATTTGTGTTTGTTTGTGGGTCACATGTGATGTAACCTAAGACCGTGTTGTATCGGATTCGTGGTTTTCCGTGTATCAAAAATTTCGGTCATGTTGCTACTATGTTGGAATCTATGGAATATGTGTGTTGCCAATGCATTATGCTTATTTCATCAATATTTTCTTCGTACATGCAATCTGAAATTTTTGGTCCCTTATGCCCAATGTCATGTGATCTTGCTATTTTAGCTCTTGGTCTAATGAGCTAACGTGAGAAATTTTTCATGCATGACAGATGGTGAATACCCGCCGTGGTGAAGCTTCCGGAAGTGGGCATGGTGCGAGGGAAGAGCAACTTCCCAACCCTCCACCTCTCACGCCGTTGGAACAACTCGTGTCCAACCAAAACGAGATGTTCCGCTTGTTCTTTGCAAGTCAAACCAACCAAGGACAAGGCCAAGGACCGCCACCCCAAGGGCCGAGGAATTCCACCTATGCCGACTTTTGGGCCACTCAGCCGCCCAAGTTTGGTGAAGCTACTACCGATCCGTTGGAGGCGGATAATTTTCTCCGCATCATTGAGTCGAAGTTTGCTCTCCTCAATTGCACATCGGAGCAAAAGGTTCTCTTTGCAGCTCAACAACTTCGTGGCTCCGCTAGTGCATGGTGGGCAAGTTTCACCGCCGCACTTCCCGCCGGTACTCAAGTGAACCGGCCGGACTTTTGCACCGCATTTCGCGCGCATCACATTCCCGCCGGTCTCATGAAGCGCAAGTTGCAAGAGTTCCTTAGTTTGAAGCAAGGTGCTGGAACCGTGCAAGAGTATGCACGGAAGTTCAACTACTTGGCTCAATATGCATCCTATCATGCCGACACGGATGACAAGAAGAAGGATTGCTTTCGTTCGGGGCTAAGCCCAAAGTTACAAGATCGCTTGGCTCAAGTCACTACCGGCACGTTCAATGACTTAATGAGTGCCGCAATTGTGCAAGAAGATGCTATCCGTGCTCACCAAGAGGACAAGAAGAGGAAGCGTGCCGTAGGAAATCCATCCGGCTCCGCTCCGCCCAAGTACAAGCTAGCTATCACTTCCCCGACCGGACGAAGTTTCGGGCCGCATTGCCGCCGACGGGGGCTCACGTCAATTTGTGCCGCAGCAACACCACCACTCCCACGGTGGAAATCAGCAGCATACCACCTCGTTCCGCCCTCCACAGCAGCAATACCAAGGTGCTAGGCCCGGCCCGCAAGGTCCCTGCTTTAATTGTGGACGTCCGGGTCATTTCGCAAAGGATTGCCGTGTTCCGACACGCAACCGGGGCAACAACAACAATGGTTCCGAAGCGGCAACAACAATCAAAACCGCAATGGGAATAATGGAAATGGGAACCGCAATCAATCCTCCACTCCGAATGCTAAGAATGGCCGAGTCAACTATACCACGGCCGAAGAGATTCAAGCGGGAGAACCGGTACTTTCGGGTATGTTTTCGGTCAACAACCACTCCACTTTGGTTCTTTTTGATTCGGGTGCAACTCATGATTTCATTAGTCAAGCATGTGCAAAAACCCTACAACTCACTCCTACCGTTTTGGATATTCCCTATATCATCACATCACCCGATGGAAAAATAAAAACAAACCTAGAGTTGAGGCAAGTCCCACTACACCTAGAAAGAAAAATATACCCCTCATCTCTCATAGTTTTGTGTGGGCAAGGAATAGACATAATCCTAGGTATGAGGTGGATGAAACTCCTTAAAGCCGTTCTACATATCGATTCTCGTGAAGTTCACCTAAACTCCCCACTCCATGGTTCGTCTATTCTCCGACTACCCCATCCGAAATTCTCCACTTCAAAAATCTACCATCTTGAAGGAAAACGGATTGAGGATATTCCCGTGGTATGTGAGTTTCCCGATGTTTTTCCGGATGACTTACCGGGCATGCCACCCGATCGAGATGTCGAGTTTAAGATTGAGCTCCAACCCGGTACGGCACCAATTTCCCGTCGGCCGTACAAGATGGCTCCCAATGAGCTAGCAATCTTAAAAGAGCAATTGAGTGAGCTTATGGATAAAGGATATATTCGCCCTAGTTCTTCCCCGTGGGGATGTCCCGCTCTCTTTGTGAAGAAGAAAGACAAGACGCTACGTCTATGTGTGGATTATCGCCCTCTCAATGCGGTAACTATTAAGAATAAATACCCGCTCCCTCGGATTGATATTCTCTTTGATCAACTAGTTGGTGCTAAGGTTTTCTCTAAGATTGATCTCCGATCCGGTTACCATCAAATCAAGATCCGAGCCGAAGATATTCCAAAAACCGCATTCTCTACGCGGTATGGTCTCTTTGAGTATCTCGTCATGTCTTTTGGGCTCACGAACGCCCCGGCTCATTTTATGTACTTGATGAATTCGGTATTTATGCCCGAGTTGGATAAGTTTGTCGTGGTCTTCATTGACGACATTCTTATTTATTCGAAGTCCGAAGAAGAGCATGCCGAACACCTTCGCATTGTTCTCCAACGGCTTCGTGATCATCAATTGTATGCCAAGTTTAGCAAATGTGAATTTTGGTTGAAGCAAGTGCCTTTCTTGGGTCACATCATTTCCGCGGAAGGTGTCGCCGTTGACCCAAGTAAAGTGGAAGACGTGCTTGTTTGGAAATCCCCAAGGTCGGTGAGACAAATCCGGAGTTTTCTAGGTCTTGCCGGCTACTATCGGAAATTCATTCCCAATTTTTCAAGCATAGCCAAGCCTATGACAAAATTGTTGGAGAAAGACGCTAAGTTCAAATGGAGCCGTGAATGTGAAGAAGCCTTCCAAACTCTCAAGAAGCATTTGACATCCGCTCCGGTGTTAGCACAAGCCGACATCACCAAGCCGTTCGACGTGTATTGTGACGCGTCCAGCACCGGCCTAGGATGTGTGTTGATGCAAGAAGGTCGTGTCATTGCTTATGCTTCTCGTCAACTTCGCAAGCATGAACAACATTACCCCACTCATGATTTGGAGCTAGCCTCGGTTGTCCTTGCTTTAAAAACTTGGAGGCATTATCTACTTGGAAATCTTGTCAATCTTTACACCGATCATAAGAGTCTCAAATATATCTTCACCCAACAAGAGTTGAATATGAGGCAACGTAGATGGTTGGAATTAATCAAGGATTATGAGTTGGAAATCCATTATCATCCGGTAAAGCTAATGTGGTTGCCGACGCTTTGAGTCGCAAGGATCAATGCAATCATATTACCGGTTGTTCTAAGGAAAACTCGGAAATTTCAGATTCTAGTGAACCGAGTCTTCGAGTCATTCCCTATGGTTCGCTATATAATCTAGCTCTCATTCCGACCCTTCGTGAGGAAATTATTGAGGCGCAAAAGAAGGACGAAGGTATGGAATTTATTCGGCAAAAGATTGAGAAAGATGAAGCTACATGTTTCCGACAAGATGACAATGGTGTATTATGGTTCAACCAACGTCTCGTTATTCCGAAGGATATGGAATTACGGAAGAAAATAATGGATGAGGCACATTTGTCTAAATATTCCATACACCCCGTAGCAACAAGATGTATCGCGGCCTAAGAGAAAAGTTTTGGTGGACACGCATGAAGCGTGAGATTGCACGGTATGTGGCCGAGTGTGATACTTGTCAACGAGTGAAAGCCGACCACTTGAGAAAAGCCGGATTATTGAACCCATTGAAGATTCCCGTTTGGAAGTGGGAGGACATTGCTATGGATTTTATAGTTGGATTGCCTCTCACATCAAGGAAGCACGATTCAATTTGGGTTATTGTGGATAGGTTAACTAAATCCGCACATTTCATTCCCGTCCATACTACCTACAATACCAAGAAGTATGCCGAGTTATATATCTCAAGAGTGTTATGTTTGCATGGAGTACCTAAAACTATTGTTTCCGATCGAGGTCCGCAATTTGTATCTCGCTTTTGGGAACAATTGCATTCTTGTCTTGGTACCACCCTCATTAGAAGCTCCGCATATCACCCGCAAACGGATGGACAAACCGAAAGATTGAATCAATACTTGGAGGATATCTTGAGAGCATGTGCTATGGAAAATAGAGGAAATTGGGATGATTGTCTTCCATTCGCCGAATTCTCGTACAACAATAGCTATCAAGAGAGTTCGGGAATGTCACCGTTTGAAGCGTTGTATGGTCACTCTTGTCGTACACCCTTAAATTGGTCGGAAGCGGGAGAGAGAACCACTTTCGGTCCCGATCTTGTCACTCAAGCCGAAGAGAAGGTCCGACAAATTCAAGCCAACATGAAAGCCGCACAATCTCGTCAAGTGAGTTACGCTAACAAGAGGAGACGCCCCTTGGAATTCGAGAAGGGAGATCACGTTTATCTTCGTGTCTCTCCGAATAAGGGCGTATCCCGGTTTGGAATTAAAGGAAAGTTAGCACCCCGCTATATCGGACCCTATCCGATTGTGGAAAAGCATAGCGCGGTTGCTTACCGATTGCAATTACCGGAAAGTCTTGCTCGTGTGCACAATGTGTTCCACGTATCTCAACTCAAGAAATGTTTGAAGCCTCCGATAGATGTGGTCATTTCCGACACCGAACAACTGGAAGAAGATCTCTCCTACCCCGAATACCCCGTCCGGATTATCGATCAAAGCGACCGGGTAACTCGCAATCGCACCATCACCCTCTACAAAGTGCAATGGAGTAACCACACCGAAGAAGAAGCAACTTGGGAACAAGAGGATTTTCTAGAGAAGAATTTTCCCGAATTCCTCGCGTCACACAAATCGGTAACTTTTTCGCACTCCCTCTCCTTAATTCGTAGCGATTCTCGGGACGAGAATTTCTTTAAGGGGGAGGGCTGTGACATCCCATGTCACGATTAAGGCTAATCCCATAGTTAGTACCCTAATCACTTCACTAATAAAGCACTAACCCTAATTGCCCAAAGGAAAAGAAGAAAAATAAAAAGGAAAAAGGAAAAAACCTACTCCTAAACCCTAGCCCTAACCAAAATGCAAAAATTATAAAAACACTACCCACATATTTTTGCACCACTGGATTGCTCATGTAAAAAGATGAATTTACAATATTTTTACAAAAATTTTTGAACAAGGTTTTAAATGCCCAAAAATTCAAATTCAAATCTGAAACTCTGCTACTTGTGAATTTTGTATGAATTTTTGGAAGCAAGTTTGTAACTTCAAACTAAAAGATGAAAATTAAAGTGAATCACCCTGAACCTCCCCATATTTTTGGTTTTATTTTTTGAGCACCAGAACCATGAATTTTATCCAAATTACCGAACCACAGTTTGAAATCTGAAATTTGAGCTTCGAGCTACGGCTGCCCCCTGGGCAATGGCGACCGGACCGCCGGTCCGGCCAGCCTGGCCGCCGCCCCGCGTGCGCCCTGCCCTGTCCCGTCGCCACGCGAGCTCTGGCCAACCCCCAACCGCCCTTGTACCCGCCGCCCAACCCCGGCCGGCCGGCATTGAAGGCTCCCGCTCCGGCCGCCGCCCACCGTCCGGCCGCGCTCGCCTCAAAAGTGCCGCAGAGGCCGAGCCCGCTCCTCCCATCGCCTCAAATCATTGCACCCACTCCCTCTCCAGCTCGCCGCACTACCAGCTCGCCCCCTCTCCCTCGCCGGCGCGTGAATCGGAGAAATCGCCGCCGCCGCCGCCATGGCCGCTCCGGGCTCCCCGCGTCGCATGCCGCCTAGGTGAGCCATTTCGCCTCTCTTTCTTTGCCATTGCGTGCGCGAGCTCATGCCCCAGCTTCCCCCTTGACGCGCTTCACTCCGTCGCCCCGTGTCGTCGGGATTTTGGAGCACACCGCCGCCGGCAACGCCCGCTCCGCCACCTCTCCGTCGAGACCCCATCTCCGCCGCCTCCGCTCCGGCCGACTCCCACGCCGCCCTTCCCCATCAGCTGGTAATGCTCTCCGGCCAAACCTCTCCCTCTCTCATCCCTCGAGCTGCACGCGCGCCGCCGCCGCAGCCTCCCGAGCGCCGCCGCTCGCCGCACCACCTCTCCGGCCACCGCGGGCCCCCGTGGACCCCACCGTCGTGCTCCCCATCGCATGTGCTTCATTCTCCCCAAAGCTCGGAGCATGAGCTCCACCCTAGCGCCACCGCGGCGAGCCTCGCCGGCGCCGACCACCGCGGCCGGAGCCCGCGCCGCCCCCTCTCGTTTAAATGTACTCGATGGCATTTCCGTAATTAGGTCCGAACTTCGTTCAAGTTTGAAAAATCCATATCTAGCGTTTGAATCGTCCAAAAATTGCAAACTAAAATGTTTTGGAAACTAGAAGACCTGTACTTTCATAAAAGTAACATGAACTCCCCAGATCTGGTCATTTTCACATTTTTACAAAAATGACAAAAGTCAACCCCTGAAAACTTAACTAAGCCATAACTTTAAAAATATAAATCCAAATTAAAAGCCACTTGGCCAAAGTCTTCACCCTCACACACATGAATTTTTGGCACTGGAAGATCTGCATTTCATTTCATATTTTTCAAGTTATTGCATTTCTTGCATTCTCTGTATTTAATTTTTAATTAAATCTGTATAAATTATTTTTGCATGAAACTTGGCCATTAATTTCATTTTGGTACTGTACACATGTAGAAAATCCTATGATAAATTTTGAGCATGTTAAGTAATGATTTTCGCAAACCCTAGACCTAAATTTCTAAAGGGTCTTTTTCAGCACGTTCATAATTGGTTTTATGTCATTAAAAATCCTGTCCATGCATGTTTATGTAAAGTATACTGTTCATTATGTCCTTTAGCACCCCATGGCAGGTTTAGTCAAAAGGTTTTATGTATTTCACCCATGTATGAATTTTGAAATCAAATTTCTATTCTAAAAGGGAATCGTCATCGCATGTGATGTCAAAAAGGCATAGGCCTAGATTTCTTCGTATTGCACTATAAAAGCTTGCTAAATTATTAGTGCTAAACCTACACTAACCACAGCACTCATGTCCATGCACCAAGTCATTACTCATTACATTAGTATGACCATGCTTGTCATGTCTTTAGACCCCACTTAAATAAAACAAGAGACATGTCATGCTTGTTAGGGTTTGAGCAAACAAACTTGTGATTAATAGGTTCATGGGCATCTTTACAAAACAGCACACATGCATTACCCTATTCATCACCCTTGTATGCATATTACTTACGCATTGCATTTCATCCTCTAGGTGACGACGTCGAATTGATTCCGCCGGAAGAAGCCGTCGCTACTCTCAACGCTTGTGAAGCTAGTACTAACTTCGATCACTCTCAAGGCAAGCCCCGGTGCATTCCTATTATTTTGAAATGTCTTTCTTTTATCACTATATTAAGGATGGTGAATGTGCATTTAAGTTCTAGGAGTTGATTGGAAATCCACATGCATAAATTCCTATATATCCTATGTCGCTCATGTGTCACATCCTCGTTAGAATTGCTATGCTATGTTTATGGAGTCAACGATAGATTGGGGATCTCACTCATGGCTTATGATTAAATGTGAACATGATGAATCTGGTTAAAATTGAGAACACCCCATTGTGGCTCCGCGAACAAGTTTGAGTTGTGTACCACTTGCATACCTTTCTTATGGGGATTGGTAAACCTATGTAGCTTGTAAGTTGTAAAGTGAGCCGGATATCTCACCGACCCGGAGGTGATGTGTTTGGCACGGTGGTTGCACGGGTTGAGGACCGTTGGAGAGTACATGGGTTAAGCCTTGGGCGCGTTGTTGAACGGTCGCAAGGGGGACATGTACTCGGGGTCGGTGGCCCCGTGTTTTACTTTATGATGAACTCGCGAACGGTGGCCATACGTGTTCTTAAATGATGCGTATGTCGTGCATTTGGGTTCTTTCCTGCAGGATTAATAATTCGATAATTATCGCCGTTTCCTCTCGGTTAATGAGTACCACTTGATTCGAGCAGTCCGCAATGTGTAGTAATGGAAAGAGATTGAATAGCTTGCTGTTTTATATTGATATTAAATTGTATTGCAAACTCTTGTATTGTTAGCATGCTCACTAAAGTTTCTTTGATGCAACAACCCTATTAATTTGGCTAAGTAATAAAATTGCCAACCTAATTAGCATAGGTGCTATTTATGCAAAAATGCCAAGTTAAACCGGTCAAGCCCCATGCATCTAGGAGTCGGTCTTAGATGGCCAATTTGATCGGGTAAGACTTGCGGAGTATGTTAGATACTCGGGCTTTGCCACTACATGTTGATTTCAGGTTTTCCGCAAGCCGGTTTTTGTGATTGTTGTGGTAAGGTGGTTTGGGATGGAGAAGAGCCCAAAGAGTGGACCATTGAATGGGTCCCTAGCTCTCCGACCCATGATGAGTGAGCCATGGCCTAGGCCGGCATGGTTCCCTTAAGTTATCTATGTATCGTCGAGTTATGTATTTCGCTTCCGCACTTTAAATTCGAACAAAGATCATGGTTATGTAAGACTTAATTTCGAACCTAATGTATCCTTTATTCGAACTCTATGTTGTAATCAAGACTTAATTATGTAACCTTGCAAATCGTGTATGTTTGTTAATGTGATGCTATGCATGGTTGCTTCGTCAATCATCTCCCAAGGCGATCCGTACCACACTTAACTATCTTTCGGGATAGGGGTGTGACAAAGAAGCCATCGAACTCGCTGAAAACTCGGCGGGACCCCTACCTGGCACCTCAAATGTCGAGTATTGAACTCGGCACGAGTACTACCCGGTCCCTTACGAGCGTGGAATTCGATGGTGTAACATACGAAACAGACAAGAACACAAGATTTTAGACAGGTTCGGGCCTCTCGATAAAGAGTAATACCCTACGTCATGTGTGTTATGTATTGCCTTTAACAGATTGCTAATTGCAAGTTGTCGGAGAGTTTTTCGGAGCGTCCCTCGCTCCTCCTTATATATCCGGAGGAGCTAGGGTTACATGCAGAGTCCTAGTCGATTACATGAATTGCATAGTCGGAAGCTTTATCTCTAAACTTTCCTTATTGATCCGAGTCCTAACGGACTATAAATTGATCTTTTACTTGTTGCTCAAGCCATCATACGTTGGTCTTGATGCCCGCCTTATTTCCATACCGGTATATGGAATCTTCTATTATTCCATACCGGTCGTGGACCACTCGTGGGCCCTCTCCGCCGCTCTTATCTTCATTTAGTTGTCTTCGTATCTCTAATTATCCATTCCTTTGTCATCTCGTATACCCGTAAGGTAAGTATACAACACATTTATTTCTTGATCTTTGCATCTCGTAGCAGCACAATAGTTAACTAGTGCACGGTAGACAACAACATGTTGTTGTTGCTTTCTGTGTATGAAATGTTGATGTGATCTTTTTTTATATATTCGTGGTGTAGGAGCTGAAATTGAATCCGATGATTTCCAGGAGGAGATAAACAATTGGTGCTTCTAGCAGCTAAAAAGGAACTTTTTTTATGATAATTAGTTTTGAGAGTTTGATTAAATTATGAATTGAGTCTTGCTTTGAGAATTATCGAGTTGTGGACTTGATTGTATCATTTGTATCTATGAATTAGGTATCTTGTTTAGCGAGTTTTAGGCACTAATGGGTCATTCTCGTGAGGAAATCTCACCGTGCTACGACACTCTACAGGCGCTTGCGCTGTAACCTATTTGGTGCTGTTTTGGCACTTCTCCTTAATAGAAAGATGCACAGTTCTCTTGCACATTCATAAAAAAAATACTCGTTGGTGAGCACTAATATATTTGTGGTGCTTGTTTTGCCCTTAAGCTAGAGCAGCGCATCCTCACCAGGAAGCATCACATGATGCAATGATGAACAACACCCTAGTTTCTTAATTTTCGAGCCCAACCCAAAACGTCATCTGTTTTGAGAAATTTGATCCGAAGATTGTGATTGTGCCCTCCATTTAAGTCTCATCGGACTCTCATCCCATAAGACTCAAATGTGCCATGACACGTTTCGGCAATTTGATTTTGCATTACCCGAGTAAGGCTCAATGAAACTCTCGAAACAAGCATATGTGAACGTGAGAGCCACTTTGCAATACGTACACAATAGAATCAAGGATCATCACAAGTTTAGAACGTGGCTATGCACAAGAAGTAAACATTTGACTTTCCAAGAAACTAACGATGGAATAATTTGGAGTACGGAGTAGCTTAGCTTTGTTAATATAGTTGGCCCTCACATAATATTGTGAAACACGAGCCCATAAGAGAGATGTATATCCGAAAGTCGCCTAGAGGGGGTGGGGTTGAATAGGTGAATCTAAAAAATCCTGCAAAATAATCACTAGACAAAATGTCAAGTACCGTAACTTCCGTGTAGTGTGTAAAATGCAGAATTAAACCCTACACAATTCTAGAGATTTACAAGGAAGGAAAACACAGCCCTATGCAATTCTATGTATTTAAAGGCACAAAAGGAAAGCTAACAAGCAACTTAACAAAATAAACAACAAGGCGCTTAAGTAAAGGATAGAACACACGGGACACCGATTTTTCACCAAAGTTCAAGTCCACCTAGAACTCTACGTCTCCGTTAAGAAAGTCCAGACAAGGACCGGGTTTCTTTTTCAACCCTATTTCTCGCTCAAGTCACCACCAAGGTTGAGCTTGAGTATTTCACTATCAATGCCCCTATCGGGACGGGTAATACATACTTCTCCGACGTCACCGCACAAGTTGGGAGCTCACGAGCACGCCTAGTGTCACCCCGGTTTCAAATATCGAATCCGGATACATTTGTATGCGTACCCAGGAACAAGTTTTCACACACACAGGACAATTAATGTGATAAAAGAACAATATCTGTTATTATATAGATAAATAATTACAAAGATAAGAAGATTACATAGCGAAAAATAAAATCTAAGCGTAGGCTCCATGGAACTCCACAGGCAATCAACCGGAAGACCGCACGCCTAGTCTTCACTCCATCGTCGCCTTCAAATGGTCGCATCTTCATCCTTGGCTTCCGAGCAGCAACATAAGGCAAAAGAGGGGAGCAATAATGTTTGAGTACATAAAGTACTCAGCAAGTGGGGGAAAATATGACATGCAAGTTTAATAGAAGGAAAGGTCAACATAAGGTTTAACCGCATAGATAGCACCTATGTCTAAGTTGATTTTAATTAGAACAACCTATTTACTAAGTGATATTAACCCTTTGTTGACGTCAAAAGTCGCCAACACACCGTTGTCCGGAGAGTCCACCGAAACCCCGGCCGACGCAGGCCCTCGTGCTCCCAACGGACCGGCTCAGCTCGCCGATTCTCGTGTGCGCTGGTGCGTGCGCGATGGTTTTCCCGCAAACCAACAAAGACAATAAAGAGTGTAAAATTCCGGGTCATCGGCCCGGATAGACCGATGTGCAGCCGTGGCCGATTCTAGCGTAAGATAGACAGAATCGGCCATCGACGGGAACAAGCACGGCCCATTTATGTATTAAATGCCAGTGCAAGCGAACCGTGATACAAATGATACGAAATCGGCCGATGCTATAACATGCGATCGGTGGCTAGCAGCCGATTTCGTCGGTGAGCAATCAAATCATTAAGACCTTGCGGGGATGCATTATCGAATAAAGTATAAACAAGGTAATTATTAACGGGATGTAATTAATTTGATAGCAAAAAGATGGTTTAATCGTCAAATCGTAGCAATAAATCGGCCGATCGGGCATCCGACCGATTCTCGCCATCGATTATAACAGTGAGTTATTAGATCTATCTAGATGTATAATGATGATCAATGAAATCATACTAATAACTCAGGTTCAAAAGCAGTTTTAACAGATTCGGTACTAATTGTACATAAGAAAACGGCTAATGAACGTGATAAACAATCGGCTAAACACTCCGAAAGAACAAGTAAACAAATACAACCGCACAGATCTCGAATCGACTCGACCGCTCCAACAGACAAGTCAACCGATGGTACGCGATCGGACCAGGTCTAACGGCCGCGCACGCTCGGCCGATTCAGGACAAGCACAATCATAAACGCCTTAACTATGAAAGTAGATTTACACCGTAGCCAATCGGCTGCATGCGTCTAGGACAAGTCAACTATCGCAAAGGCAAACACAGGACACGTCAACCGAATCCGCACGACTGAATCGGCCGAGATGTAAAAGAATTCTCATAGCGGCTATCGTGACTCGACAACCAGATCCGAGCCAATCGGCGTTGCGAGCAAAGGTCGGGACGGGAGGTAGGACAAGTCGGACTACCTCCACCACGAGCCCGGACCAGGTCGACTTGACTCATCCCGACCGATACTCACTACGACGATCAAGAATAGATCCGGTCGCCGGATAACTAGTAATTAAGCCATCTAATCACGAACAATGCGCCGAGAACTAGACAACATAATTACCTTATCAAGCCGACGTGTCGTCGACCGGAGCCCCGAGGATCCCCGCGCGAAAAACAGTAGACTTGACAGAAAATTAGGGTTTGGCGATGCGCCGAAAGTTGTATTGGATGTGAATCGAGTTTACAGGTTACACCCGAGTACATATTTATATCCGACACAAAGAATCCTACTCGGATCCTCTTCGGGCCGACTTCCTAACCGACTAGGATCTTTTTCCAAAATTAAACTATCATTTCTAATTTTACAACGTGGGCCAGGCCCATCAATATTATGCTCTTCCGTTAGCATCCGTGCACGATTCCCGGAGGGACGCGCCTCTTACTCGTCCATGCGGCCGTCGGCCTTCGGCCCACCGGCCCTCCTTTGACCTATAGTCGCCGACAATGGGTCCGTTGGTCAAAAACCGGCGTCAACACATGTCCCCCGGTCCGGGGTATGCTATGCATGCGTCGGACCGATCTGTTCTCTTTTATCGCGCCGGTTTTACTCGCCCGTCACTCCTCCATAAAACCCGGGCCACCCCCGGTCATTTCCCATCCGCTTCCTCTCCTTGGCCTTCATCTTCCTCTCGTTCCAGCGACCTTTTCCTCCTCGAGCCTTTTCAACTTCTCATCGCGCCGTCGCCGTCTTTCTTCTCCGGCGACCATGAACCCCGTTGTTGCTGCTGCTGCGGCCGCCGCCGCCGGCCGCTTCGTCGCCACCACCAACGCCGTTCCGGAGGTAATGTACATTCGGGCATCCCTCTTTTCTACCTTTGCAATTTTTCTTCGCGTTCTTGTTCTTGTTCATTTTCACAATTTATCTTCTTCCCGTTCCGCTTCTCATTTTAGCCCTATTTCTTGTTTTTAGGAGATCCTGAACCAAGTCGTTATTCCGTCCAACATCCCGACTCATTTCTTCTTGGGTCCTATGGGCGATCCCGACCCCACAGATCTCATCCGTGCCGAAACGGACCGAGTTCCGTTTCGGCAACGAGCCCTCGCTATCGGCCGAGTGGGCCAACAGCTTCCGGTCATGGCCGACCCCCGTCGCAGGATGGCGTGATTGGTATAAACGGGTGTCGGCCGTCTATTTGCAAGGTTGGGCCAACATCGGCATCGCCCATGCCATCAAGTCGTCTCTCGGCCGATCACCGTAAGAATGAACCGTTGTCGGCGATCGCTTGCTACTTCGGTCGACGCCCGAATCGCTTCATGTTCGGCCACGGCCCGGCTACCATGACCTTATTGGATACAATCATGTTGGCCGATCTCGAACATCACGGCGGAGGCCACTCCGTACGCTGTCCGCATTAAGTCCTCCCACCGGATCAACCCTAAAGACACCAGGGGCTGGAAGGGCTATATTCGGACCTACAACAAGGGGCACGGCACGGTCGATCGTCGCGAACATGTCGCCTTCCTCAACATGTGGCTCGACCATTTCTTCTTTTGTGGGGTCAGCGTGAGCCCCACAAACAATTTTCTACCGATGGCCGATGTATCGGCCGACAGCCCATGCCCTTCCCATGGGCAAGTATCTTCCGGGGTCGGCGTACCTCCTTCTTCACCAGGTTTCAGTGGAGCTGCGCGCCGGCCGATCACCAAAAACCTAGGTAGCCCTTGGTGGTTTATTCAAATGTGGTTGACCCTCCATACCACCAAGGCCATCAATCTGGATCTCAGCGTGCTCCGCTTCCCGGCGACTACGCCGAATCGGCCGTGCCCGGATTCAGCCGGTGCATCTCTTTCGGGGAGGCGTTATCCATGGCACCAGGGGCGGCCATGTCGGACAAGAACCCGGCGTATTGGTTCGCCGCCTTCTACAAGGGCCTCAACGATGAAAGTACGGACCGGTACCCGTACATTGATTTCTTCGAGAGGGAGTACGACACCCCTTTTTGATCGACCCAACTTTCCCGACGGCCGACGGGGAAGCAATCAAAATCTTCACCACCCGCCTCCGCCCTCGTCTCGCCGCCGACGGACTCATCGCCGGGAGCAAGGCCTTTGCTCCTATGAGTTCTACCACCCGTCGATATCGGCCCGTCAACTCGGCTTCGCCGCTTGCTCCCTAGCCTCTTCTATGTGGGGCGGATAAAGGCGCGGGCTGCCGTCGACAATGCCATTTAGTGGAACCGGCTCATCGGCCGTACCGCCGATATCGTCACCGGTGACTTGGCCGGATTTTCCCGCGCGCCCGAGTACCCGCCTTTTGACCGTTGGTGGGGTGAGTGGAACCGGCACCTTCGCAGCTCGAACACCGCTTCCTTCTTCTCCGGCCTAGTCCCGGAAGAACCTTTCGCCGAGGTACGTGTAGCTGATTTATTTTTGTAACGCCGATTTTGTAAATGAAATCGGCCACTCCAAATGCTCATCCTTGTATCTTCTCTTTCGCCGGACTCGGAGGAGCCGCCGACCCAAAGCATCGATGGCCGGCCGATTGTATATTTATTGCCGAGCCCAATCGTTCCGAATATCGGCTTCACCGACCGCACTCCCGCTCAAGCATTTGCGGCGATGAGTCGAGGGCGCCAGCTGTCCGCAAGGCCAAAACCAAAACGGCCGCCCCCAAAAGAGGAAGGCTAATGTGCCACCGCAGGGTCGACTCAGGCCCCGAGCGATACCGCGCGCCGCTAAAGCAGCTCGTGCGCTCGTCCGACCCGGATTACTATAGCGAACCGTCTCCGCTGCGTCAGGTTGTTATTGCATGATCGCCGATTCCTTTTCACTTAACATGCCATCTAATTATGAGTTTTTAGCAGGAATCGGCGGTCCCTTCTCCTCGGGCTCGGACGCCAACGCCCGATAGGCCGATCCGCCTGCCGACTCCTCCACGGGCCAAGACGCCGACGCCCGAAAGGCCGACTCAAACAGCTCCGGAGCTCGCAGTCGTACTCAAGCCAGGCCGATCCAAATCCTACGGAGAGCCCAACTCACTCGGATCGGCCCGCGTCTCCCGAGGCCGCCGCCGAAGCCGAACAAGCCGGCCATGTGTCGCCCACGGCTCCTCCCAAATGCACCGCTACCGACGAAGAATCGGCCGGCCGGAGCCGCCCGCGGCTTCTCCCGAAGGTAATGCCGCCGATGAGCCGGCCGGCGGAGCGTCGCCTCGATGCCACCTCCGAGGATGTCGCCGGTGAAGGTGGATCGGCCGGCCGAGAGCTGCTTGGAACACACGAACCCGTGGGTTCAATGGCACGGCCGATGGACGTCCGGCCGCTCGCGTCGATGCTTCGCAGTGTCCGTTTTTACTATTTCCTCCTTGATTCGCCGCCGATCATTAGTTTTATCTTACTCTTCTTGGTATTTCGTGCGCTCAGCTTTCCTCGTCCTGCGCCGATTTCGGTATCTTCCGCTGGTCTTATCACCATGACCGAAATCGCGCGCCGCTTGAAGTGTCATCGGTTGAAGGCTTGGTGGCCGACGCCCACTCTATCCGGGAGCGGTACTTGGAAATCCGGCCGAGCTCCCGGATGATGTGCGCGATGCTCTGCACCGCGTAGCATACATGGAGTACCGGCAAATGGATTTCATCCGTGCCCAGCAGCGTCTAGCTTGCCACGCGGAGCAACAAAGCAAGCTGCACTACTCGCCGAGAACTCCATCAAGCGTTCCGAGGAGGAGGCCCGCAAGACCCCGGAGATGCAAGAGCAACTCTCAAATCGGCAGTGGCGAATCGCAAGCAATCAATCAGAGATTGCCGATTTGAGAGCAGCGCCGGCTCTCAAGGAGAAGGATGCGGCGGCTTTAGAAGCCATCATTGCACAGCTTGGCGGTTGATGTGGCGGCCCAACAAAAGACGACGGACGAGGCAATCCAAGCGGCCGATAAGATGGTTGCCGCGGCGCATGCCGATGTCGGCCCCATCGAAGATGACCCGTCGGTCATGGCCAAACTCGACTCCATGCTGGCCCGCGCCTTATCTCGCCATCCAAGACCTTCTCGTCCCGCGCCGAGGCCGTCGACTACGCTTAGATGTAATAGGACTTAAACAATCTTTTGTTGTAAATATTTTTTGTACTAAGGGCGATATACAGTAATATCGGCCATCCGAAGACGATGCTTAAATTACCGGCTGTAACTCATTTGTCCATTACTTCCTGCGTTTTGCTTTCATGCTTTACGGCTAAGGGCGATACTCTCAGTATCGGCTGTCTCAAGGCGATGTGCATCGACATCGGCCGTAGTCCCTTTTAGACCGAACACTATGAATTAATCCAAATACTAGGATAATACCGCTTCAAATACTTCCCATTAAGCGCTCGCCGAATTCCTCCCCTGCTAACTCTTTCAAAATATATGCATTACCCGGCGCCGATCGGCTAATCAAATAAGGTCCTTCCCAATTAGGCGACCATTTACCAAACCGATTGTCCTTCACACCGATCGGCATCCTAAGCTTCCGCATCAGATCGCCTCTTTTAAACTGTTTCAAGCACAACCTTCTTATCATAATGGCGGGCGACCCTCGCCTTATTCTCGCTCTATCTTTTCCAATGCATCCAACCGATTTTGTACCACGTCTTCTAATTCATCCATCATCAACCCGTGGTACTGATCGGCCGATAGCTTTTGTTGCAATTCAACCCTTCCGAGCCGATAGCTGTCTCCCATGGCAATACGGCTTCGTGCCCATACACAAGCTGATACTGGCGTGACTTGCATGGCCCCATGTCGTGACATACGATAAGCCCACAAAGCGTCCATCAATTTCATGTGCCACTTACGAGGATGCTCTTGTATTTTCCGCTTGATTAACTTGATCAAACTCTTATTCGCTGCTTCAGCTTGACCATTGGCTTGGGCATAATATGGTGACGAATTAATCAATTTAATCCCCATTTCTTCAGCAAAAGATTGAAATTCGTCCGACGTGAATACCGATCCCCGATCCGTCGTGATCGTCTCCGGAATCCCAAATCTATGAATGATATGCTCCTTAACAAACGTTATCACGTCGGCCGTCGAGACTTTGCGATAAGGTGCCGCTTCAACCCACTTTGTGAAGTAATCTGTAGCTACCAATATGTACTCGATGTCCTTTGCTTGATGCTGGATTTATCCGGCCGATCATATCCATGGCCCATCCTCCGAACGGCCAAGGCTTGATCACCGGATTCATGGCCGACGCAGTGCCCTCCGTATAGGCCCGAACTTCCGGCAATCTTGGCAACTTTTATAATATTTGAAACAATCGGCTAACATTGTCGGCCAAGTAATAACCAGCTCGCCTTAGCAGCCACTTCATTTTATGGGCCGATTGATGCGTTCCGCAAATCCCATCATGTACTTCGCTCATTACCACTTTGGCTTCGTGTCATCAATACATTTGAGAAGCACCCCATCAATTGTCTTGAAAAATAATTGATCATCCAACGAACATACTTCAAGGCTTTATATCTTATCTTCTTATCTCGTAGGTTGGGATGGATTGCTCAAAAACTTCGAATTTCCGTGCGCCAATCGGCCTCTTCAATATTGGCTATTTCCAAGCTCGTTCTCGGCGTGCCGATATCCGGATGCTAGTTGAGCCAAGTTATTTGCTTCAAGTTCTGCTCTCTTGGTATATGGCTGATTTTAACACACTTGAATCTTTTCATTAACTTCCGGCACTTTCTATGATATTGCAATAATATTTCATCTTTACACTCATACTCGTCGGCCAGCTGACTCACGACCAACAAGGAATCGCCGAAAATTTCTGTGCGCCAATCGGCCTCTTCAATATTGGCTATTTCCAAGTCTGTTCTCTGCGTGCCGATATCCGGATGTTAGTTGAGCCAAGTTATTTGCTTCAAGTTCTGCTCTCTTGGTATATGGCTGATTTTAACACACTTGAATCTTTTCATTAACTTCTGGCACTTTCTATGATATTGCAATAATATTTCATCTTTACACTCATACTCGTCGGCCACTGACTCACGACCAACAAGGAATCGCCGAAAATTTCCACAAAATCGGCCCCGGCATCGACGAGTAGTTCCGATCCTTTTAATACTGCCTCATATTCGACTTGGTTGTTGGTGTGCGCCTCTACCGTAATAGAGTATCCACGTATTGCCCCCGAGGCGACGCAACAACCAAGCCGATTCCACTTCCTTCCTTGCAAATTAAACCATCAAAGAACACCGTCCATGGCATTGGCTCAACGTATTTGGCCGAGTGTTCACCGTGTTGCACTATTAAGTCGACCAATACATGTGCTTTCACCGCTTTGGCCGATTCATAGCCTAGATCAAACTCTGCAATTGCCAACATCCATTTGCCCAACCGGCCTTTGGGTACCGGGGCCGATAGCATATATTTTACGACATCGGCCTGGCAAACCACAAGACACTCCTCGGCTAATAGATAATGTCTTAGTTTTGTGCATGAAAAATACAGTACAGAGACATAACCTTTCCACCTCTCGGATACCGCATTTCTGCATCAATTAATTTGCGGCTGAGATAAAATATGACCCGTTCTTTTCCCTCCCGTTCTCGAGTCAATGCGAGCCGATGCACCTATCATCTACCGATAAATATAACTTAAAGGGTGTGCTCGACTTCGGCGGAACCATCATCGACGGGGATATCAAATACTTCTTGATATCTTCTAAAGCCCTTTGATGGATCGGCTCCCATCGAAATTCTTGATTGGCCTTGAGTTTTAATAATGGCGTAAATACGTCAAGTCGACTGCACAAATTTGAGATAAATCGCCTAATAAAATTGATCTTGCCGATTAGGGATTGGAGCTTTGTTTTGTTCGTCGGTGGTTCCAGCTTTCTCGATAGAATCAATACTCTTGGGGCCGATTTCAATTCCCTTTTCATGCACAATAAACCCCAGAAATTGTCCAAATTGATACACCAAAAGCGCACTTGAGCGGGTTCATCTTCGCACCGTACTCGTCTTGTCCTCTTCAACACTTCTCCGAGATCAGCCACATGACTTTCGGCCGATTTTGATTTCACCATAACATCATCAATATAAATTTCCACCAATCGGCCGATCAAATCGTGATATATAAAATTCATGGCTCTTCGATACGTGGCACCAGCATTTTTTAGGCCGAAGGTCATAACAACCCACTCATATAATCCCAACGCTCCGGGCATCCGAACGCTGTCTTCGATATATCTTCTTCGGCCATAAAAATCTGATTGTACCCAGCATTTCCATCCATAAAGCTTAAAATTTTGTTGCCGGCGGCTGCATCAACTAACAAATCGGCGTTTGGCATCGGGTACTCATCTTTCGGAGTCGCCTTATTCAAATTCCTCGAAGTCAATGCAGACCCGCATCTTCCCATTTTTCTTCTCCACCGGTACAATACTGGAAACCCACTCTGCATATCGGCATGGCCTCGATAAAACCGGCTTCATATAATCTGATAATCTCTTCTTTGACGGCTTCATAATACCTAGGGTCAATTTTCCGAGCTCCCCGCTTATACGGCCGATATCCAGGTTTGGTGGGTAGCCGATGTTCAACGATCGATCGGCCGAGACCAGGCATCTCGCTATAATCCCAAGCAAAACAATCTTTATATTCTTTCAATAAGGCCACTAACTCATCTCTTACCTTTTTACACACTTTCTCGCTAATATATGTCGGCCGAGGCTTGTCTCCATCCCCTATATCTACCTCTTCTAATTCGTCGGCCGACACAAAACCGTGGCCTAATTTCCCGTCTTCCGGTTCGTCAATCGGCTGATTCATTATATGCCCCAGTGTGAGTGTCGATCGGCCGATTGTCCGTCAAATCTCCTGCGGGGCCCATCGGAGCAGCCGGGGTACCTGACTCCCTGGTCACAATAACTCCGTCGTTGGTGATGTTTATGGCCTCCGCGTCCCAATACGTGCCCGAGAAACAAGGCAGGCTCTCCAGTACCAGCAAACTCGAAATCGGCGGTTGCGATAATTACGGACTTATCAGCCCGCACGATCTCGACCTTGTTGCCGACCCATTGAATCAAGCACCGGTGCATGGTCGATGGAATGCAACAGCTTGGCACGAATCCAGCCTCTCCCCAACAAAGTTGTATATGCACCTTTTCCGTCGATGATGAAAAATGTGGTGGGTATGGTTTTGCTGCCCACGATGATCTCCATTATCGCGGCTCCACGAACATCTTGGCTTCTCCCGCCGTAATCCTTGAGCGTCGATTAGCTTTCATCATTTCTTCCGGCGTCTTCCCGAGCTTGCGGTATGTAGTAATTGGCATAACATTGACCGCCGCTCCTCCGTCGACCAACATTTTCCTCATCGGCGACCCATTGATGTAACCGCTAATGTACAATGCCTTGAGATGCAAATGATCGGAGTTGATCGGCTTATCAAATACCGCTGATTCCGGCGTCCACGTAATCTCCGAAGTTTCCCCAATCGGTTCTTCCTCGCCGATTCTCATCGGCCGATTCGTCCTCTATGGCCGATCCGACAATCCCGGGCGTCGTGGATATCATATTTATCGCGGCTTCAGCCCGACCACCCGAGATCGCACTTTGGGCCTCCACTCCCTTTTGGGCTTGGACTCATCATCTTGGTCATCTCTCGTAATATCGTCCACCCTTAATTTCTCGACAGCGCATTCTCTCGGAGCCTCCTCTTCTCGGGTTTTATTGAGCAAACCACCGGGACACCACTGTTCTTCGTGGTATTGCCGATCAAACTCTTCTTCATCGTTGATTGGCCCCGACCGATCGTGAACGGAGGTTCTCTTCGGCACAACGTATCTCCGTTCATCATAGCCGTGATCATGGCCGATCGCTTCTTCGGGGGCCGATTGTCGTGAATCGTAGTTGCGACCAACCGGCCGCCTCGGGAACTTGATGACCCGTCATCACGATACTCTTCACGCCAATGCACTCGGGCAGTTCTCGATAGATGGAAGCTTCATGTTTTGGTCCCAGCAGTATCGAAAGAAAGGACAAGCCCGAGTGTGGGTCAAAATCTCGGCCGATCACGCTCGTCCGTACTCGCCGACTTTGGCCGACAAATTCCCGCTCACGTGCCATCCGAGCACTTTCTTCCCTCTCTCTCTTCTTCTCATATCGGTGTATGAAACCAGCCGATCCACCACCGATGGTGTTGATGTACATCGTATTAGCCGGAAAGGGTGCCCATCAACTTTCATCTTCTTCTTTACATCGGCCGCTCGCAATACCCCACTCGTCAACTCGCCCTCCGGATTTAATCTCTCATGGCATAACAATCAATGGTGTTATGATGCGAATTTCCATGCCACTTGCACCACTTAGCCATTTTCTTCAATTCTTCTCGCGTAGGAATTTTGTGATGAGGGGAAAGTCGGATCTTCTTTTCCCGCAGCAGCTGATCAAATATCTCGTCGGCCTTAGATAAATCGAAATCATATTTTTTCTCCTTAGGTTTGACATGCGGAGAAAATATCGGCCGTTTGTTATTAGTCCACTCAACTGCATTAATTTCCTCTTCATCATCCTCATTGTCGAAATCGGCATAAGTCGTCTCGATACCGCCGGTTCCTCGGTGAGCTGGATATTTTCTTCCTGGCCAATCGCCCTACGGGTCACTCGTGCTAGCCCATCAAATTCATGTGGGGTAAACTTTACTTTGATGTTGGAGAATAGCCCCGCATAAGCGATTTCGGCCAATCGTTGCTCGTCAGTTCAGGTTGTAGCATCGTCCCCTCGTAGTCCCGAACCTCTCGTATATAATCGGCCACCGATTCCCGGCTTTCGTTTCACCGCCATTAAATCGGACAAACTAAGCTCGGTAATGCCCGTGAAGAAGTACGAGTGAAACCTTTTCTCCGCATCGGCCCAACTCGAATAGAACCAGGCGATAGCGAAGCAAACCATGAAAAGGCCGATCCGGATAACGAGAGTGGGAATAGCCGAACCCGCAAAGCCTCCCGAGTAGACGCCTCACCAAGCCGTGCGTCATATCGGCCGATGTGCTCCATAGTTGATGTGTTATCTTGCCCGTAAAACTTGGAGAACTCAGGGATTTTATACTTATTGGGTAAGGCCACGGAATCCATCCAGCCGTGGTAAGGTCGCCGATACAATGCACTTTTCTCCTTAGGCTTTAAATCGAACCGACTTTCATCATATCGGTGATCTTAGCCATGAGGCTACTCATATCATTGGGTTCAGCGGTTGCTGATCCGGTTCCTGTCATATAAGCTGTGTTAAGCTGTCCCCAAGTCGGGTGTACCGACCGGCCGTTTCCGAAATCCCGATGCCGCAGACTGGAACAAGAATCATGAGCGATTCCATAATTCATGGCCGATTGGATCGGCCGTCCGATCATGAATCCCGTCCCCACCCAATGCGATCTGTTGTGGAATACCGGATATCGGCCGTACTATAGTGGGTGAGTTTTCAATTCTACTCGGGCCGGTATTTGGTACGTAGAAAAATTGGGCTGCTGTGCCATCCGCGGGCCGCCGCCACATTGGTTGCCGCCCCGACTCGTAAGTCTGCGGTTGTACATCTTGTTTATCGCCCTTTTCCGTCACCGACTTCTTGGGGTCACCGTCATCCGCATTGCCCGGCTGGGTTGCACCGGTACTTGCGTTTACATCGTCCTTGCTGCACCATAGGTGAGGTGGCATGCCGTACAGGGCTGAAACCCTGCTGGTGGTGTGGTATTCGGAGGCCGATTCCCCGAATCGGCCGTACGTAAGTGCCAAAAGGCCGAGTGTATGCAGGTCCGTAATATCCTTCGATGAACAGCCTGCCATCAACCGTGTCCTTGATCAAATTCCCGATGGTGTTGGTCAACACGCCCGATTGATTGATTAGGGCCTCGATGAACGGACGAGTTGACCATATCACCGAGTTGGTTGGCATCCGGCAGCTCTCGGGCTTTGATTTGGTCTAGTTCCTCCGGATGCGTAATCCGAGGGATGTCTCCTTTTGTGGCCACTCGCCACGTGTAACTCGTCGGGGCTTGAAAGTACTTTTTCATTGCTTCGGCCAGGTATTCCTTGTACTGCAGCTTTTGTTCTGTCGTCATCTTTCCCCAGTGCCGAAACCCCGTTATCATCGAAACTTCTCCATGCCCTTTGCCATCCGTCCCGAGAGGAACTGGAACAAAAATCGGTCAATTTTCAGCATCGACCATTGGTGTTCCGTCTTCCCCGACAACTCGTATGTACGACATCTTGATCGTGGTTGCTTCTGTCCCACTCGGGCGTGCCAAAAAGTGTGTTGACGTCAAAAGTCGCCAACACACCGTTGTCCGGAGAGTCCACCGAAACCCCGGCCGACGCAGGGCCCCGTGCTCCCAACGGACCGGCTCAGCTCGCCGATTCTCGTGTGCGCTGGTGCGTGCGGATGGTTTTCCCGCAAACCAACAAAGACAATAAAGAGTGTAAAATTCCGGTCATCGGCCCGGATAGACCGATGTGCAGCCGTGGCCGATTCTAGCGTAAGATAGACAGAATCGACCATCGACGGGAACAGCACGGCCCATCCATTTATGTATTAAATGCCAGTGCAAGCTGAACCGTGATACAAATGATACGAAATCGGCCGATGCTATAACATGCGATCGGTGGCTAGCAGCCGATTTCGTCGGTGAGCAATCAAATCATTAAGACCTTGCGGGGATGCATTATCGAATAAAGTATAAACAAGGTAATTATTAATGGGATGTAATTAATTTGATAGCAAAAAGATGGTTTAATCGTCAAATCGGAGCAATAAATCGGCCGATCGGGCATCCGGCCGATTCTGCCATCGATTATAACAGTGAGTTATTAGATCTATCTAGATGTATAATGATGATCAATGAAATCATACTAATAACTCAGAGTTGAAAAGCAGTTTTAACAGATTCGGTACTAATTGTACATAAGAAAACGGCTAATGAACGTGATAAACAATCGGCTAAACACTCCGAAAGAACAAGTAAGACAAATACAACCGCGCAGATCTCGAATCGACCGGTCGCTCCAACAGGACAAGTCAACCGATGGTACGCGATCGGACCAGATCTAACGGCCGCGCACGCCCGGCCGATTCAGGACAAGCACAATCATAAACGCCTTAACCATGAAAGTAGATTTACACCCTAGCCAATCGGCTGCATGCGCCTAGGACAAGTCAACTATCGCAAAGGCAAACACAGGACACGTCAACCGAATCGCACAGATCGAATCGGCCGAGATGTAAAAGAATTCTCATAGCGGCTATCGTGACTCGGACAACCAGATCCGAGCCAATCGGCGTTGCGAGCAAAGGTCGGGACGGGGAGGTAGGACAAGTCGAACTACCTCCACCACGAGCCCGGACCAGGTCGACTTGACTCATCCCGACCGATACTCACTACGACGATCAAGAATAGATCCGGTCGCCGGATAACTAGTAATTAAGCCATCTAATCACGAACAATGCGCCGAGAACTAGACAACATAATTACCTTATCAAGCCGACGTGTCGTCGACCGGAGCCCCGAGGATCCCCGCGCAAAACGAGAGACTTGACAGAAAATTAGGGTTTGGCGATGCGGATGTGAATCGAGTTTACAGGTTACACCCGAGTACATATTTATATCCGACACAAAGAATCCTACTCGGATCCTCTTCGGGCCGACTTCCTAACCGACTAGGATCTTTTTCCAAAATTAAACTATCATTTCTAATTTTACAACGTGGGCCAGGCCCATCAATATTATGCTCTTCCGTTAGCATCCGTGCACGATTTCCGGGAGGGACGCGCCTCTTACTCGTCCATGCGGCCGTCGGCCTTCGGCCCACCGGCCCTCCTTTGACCTATAGTCACCGACAATGGGTCCGTTGGTCAAAAACCGGCGTCAACACCCTTACTACAAGCTACTTTACCCGTAGTAAGCCAAACTCAAACTACAATACAGAGTTACCCCGCTCGTATTGAACCACGGCTACACTACCCAAATCCGGTTACCCTACCAGATTCAACCATACCAAACCCTCTAGCTCGTGTGAGGATCCGGGCCGCTCATAACCGTGAGCACGAACAGCTTTACACTCTACGAAGTTGCACAACTTTACCCACAGAGTTGGTGATTCCATCACAATTCAGTGACTAAAGTCTCCATGTTGTCAAAACACTTCCGTAGGTGTGAGGCCAGGAGATCACCATAGGGTCTTTCGAAAGCTTTCCAGTCTGCTGAAGTACCCACGCTAAGGTTTCACCGTTGCGGAAGTACCCCTTCCTACGAAGCCTCCACCGGCGCCGTGGCTAGAAGTACCCCTTCATCACCCGAGGCTGAAAGTAACCCCATCGTTCTCCTTCCTCGATGCCCGCAGAACCGGAAAGTGGTCTTCTAATTAACCAAGCCTACCCATATCAGCCCCGTGCTTTGCTCTGTTGTCCCGGGTGGTCGCTCCACAAACCGGTCCTTAGAGTCCCAAACAGGCACTACCGCAACCAATGGTACTCAACCTAGTACCCGTGCATACCCGCACCTTCATCTTCATGCCGCTGTTGGGATTACCTAAGTTCTATGTTGCTAAAAAGAGATTAACCCCATGATAATTAGGTTCAAGTATATAATTAGCCAAAATCATTAGTCAAGTTATTTTCCCAAAATTAAGGCAGGCTAAGCATGACCTAGCGTCAACTATTCAACTACACCCAAACCAGGCAACAAGGAAAATATCACAGACAAGTCTAGTAATTCCTAACATGGGATTCAATTTAGATAGGCATGCATGAAATTAAATTCAGATAGATAGAGAAATAGGAGCAATGTATATCAATGACACTTGCCTCTTTCCACGTGCTGCTTGCTCGGACTTGTCGAACTCGAGTTCTTGGCAAATTCTCAACCGGCTTGCTCTCGACTTGACCAACCGAGTGGAGTACGGCATCGACGACCATAGAGAGCCTCAAACGATGCCATCTTAATGCTTTCTTGGTAGCTGTTGTTGTAAGCAAACTCTGCCAATGGCAAGCATTCATCCCATCTCTTGTCATGATCCGAATATAAACTCTCAACATATCCTCCAATATTTGATTTACTCTTTCCGTCGGCCCGTCGGTTTGCGGATGATAAGCCGAGCTTCGACTCAATTTCGTTCCTAGGGAGGCATGCAGCTGTTCCCGAAACATCCCACAAACTGTGATCCTCGATAAAAAATGATTGTCCTTGGCACACCATGCAAACACAGGATCCGCTCAATGTACAACTGTGCATATTTTTGAGTCGTGAACCGGGTGCTCACGGGTATGAAATGTGCAACCTTGGTCAATTGATCAACGATTACCCAAATGGAATCAAATTTTCGAACAGTGGTGGGCAATGCAAAAATGAAGTCCATGCTGATATCATCCCATTTCCATGATATACTCGTGGAAAAGAAAGGATGCCAAGTAGGGAATAGCAAAAGAAAGATACCTAATCCTGTAATTATGATTGTACTAAAGAGGGGGAACACCGAGTGGTTGCAACTGTCCGGTGGGTCTCAAATGATCGACCTTGACCCGTCGACAAGTATCACACTCAGCGACATAGTGAGCAATGTCTCTTTTCATCCTTGTCCACCAATACCTAGACCCGAGGTCATGGTACATTTTATTGCTGTCAGGATGCATATAATATTTTGCAATGTCGGCCTCCTCGAGAATCTTTTTACGCAGCTCAGGAACTTTGGGTACCACAATGCGGTTCTTGAACCAAACAACTCCCGCATCATCCTCATGGAAACACGCCACTTGCTTGTCTCCCTCCTTCATCCTTCTCCCGAGGTGAGCTATGGAAGCGTCGATTTTCCGTGCCTCTACCACTTCTTCTCGCAAGGTGGGTATTAATGCCAAGTTGTAGAGCGACCCGTGGGGTACAACCCGGATATAGTGCCCATCCTTGACCGACTCGAATAGCCTCGTAGGAAATTACAATGAGTCTTTCTACCGAGCGCATCAGCCACAACATTGGCCTTCACTAGGTGATAGTGCACTTCCAACTCATAGTCCTTGATCAACTCCAGCCAACGGCACGACCTCATATTCAGTTCATGCTAAGTGAAAATGTACTTCAAGCTCTTGTGATCGGGGTAGATACGAACAAGATTGCCCAACAAATAATGTCTCCACACCTTCAAGGCGAGTACAACTGCTGCTAACTCAAGATCATGGGTAGGATAATTTTACTCATGCTTCCGAAGCTGTCCGGAGGTATAAGCAATGACTCGACCTTCCTACATAAGAACACCACCCAAACCTCTCGCTCGATGCATCACGAGAAAACATCGAAGGGTTTCTCAAGGTCCGGTTGTGCTAGCACTAGGGCAGTCGTCAATAGCATCTTTAGAGTTTCAAAGGCCTCCCGACAAGCCTGGTCCCACTCAAATTTCTTTTCCTTCTTGAGAAGCTCGTGATAGGTTTGGCAATCTTGGAGAAATTCGGAATGAATCTCCGATAATAACCAACGAAGCCCGAAAACTGCGAATTTGTGGTACTCGTCTTTGGAGCTTTCCAATTAAGTACCTCTTGTACCTTACTTGGGTCAACAGATATACCCTCCTCTGAAATGATATGACCCAAGAATGAAACCTCTTTAAACCAAAATCCGCACTTGCTGAATTTCGCATACAGCTGATGATCCCTCAATCTCTAAAGAACAATGCGAAGATGCTCGGCATGCTCTTTCTCATACTTGGAATACACCAGGATGTCATCAATGAATACCACCACGAACTTATCAAGCTCGGGCATGAATACTGGATTCATAAGATACATGAAGTGTGCCGGTGCATTAGTCAATCCGAAAGATACTCATACAGTCCATACCGTGTAGAGAAGGCTGTCTTAGGCACATCTTTTGCCCTAATCTTGATCTCGGTGATAACCCGAGCGCAAATCGATCTTTAAGAATACCTTGGCTCCCATCAACTGATCAAAAAAGATATCAATGCGTGGCAATGGATACTTGTTCTTGACCGTCACCGCATTGAGAGGTCGGTAATCCACGGATAAGCGCAATGAGTTATCCTTCTTCTAGACAAAGAGAGTCGGGCAGCCCCAAGGTGAGGAACTAGGTCTGATGTAACCCTTATCCAATAGTTCCTTCAATTGCTCTTTCAATTCAGCTAATTCCTTGGGTGCCATTTTGTATGGTCTCTTTGAAATAGGAGCTGTGTCGGGCCGTAGCTCAATCCCGAACTCAATATCCCCTGTCCGGAGGCATACTAGGAAGATCCTCAGAAACACAGCAGAAACTCTCGGACAACCGGAATATCATTCAATGTGACATCCCTTCCGGGACACCCGGGAATCGGTACGAGAGGGACACTCGACGAAGCGAGTTACAACAGAACATCATCTCATACAAGCCGAATATATACATCATGGTATAATACAACCAGGTTTTCGAAATACAAACATTCGTGCAGCGGAAACATAAACATTGTTGAAGTTTAACATCCTACGAGTATTGCAGCGGAAACTTGTAGTTTTAAACAACAAAAGACTATCAACGATCAACGTGATGTACTCGAGCCCGTCGCACATCACGATCCAACCTCTTCATGGCGTGGGGCTTCGTTCCCATTGGAGGGAACCTCCCTCCGGAGACTCGCTCTTCTTCCGGAAAGCTACCATATAAGTCGTGATAGTACGACTCATTCCCCGAAAGATAACGAACAAACCCCGAGTATTCTAATACTCAACAAGATCGACCCGTCAAAATGGCACGCTAAGACCGCTGCCTAGTATGCAAAGGCTTTCCGGTCGTGGGGTTTACTCCTTTGCGAAAACAGCATTTAAAGGGTGGATCCTTACCTTCAATATTTTAGCTCAACATTAAGTTCATTAACCTTGGTATTTGCCGCCTATCACTATTGCAATCAAGTTTGCCATTCAAGATCAAAGTAGATCATTAGTCCTTTCATCTCTCATCCTCATCTTCCATATTGTTTACTACGATGTGACGAGCTAAACAAGCGGTACTCATTACTGCGAGGGACAGCGATTCGAATCAATTTTTATACCAGCTGGCAGAACCCGACTACACGACGTATACGCACCACATTGATCGTATACGACAACTTTTCCCTCTAGCACTCGACGGAAGACTAGCCATTTCCAACTCTCCCGGGAGTATGGAGACTCCACGACTTCCTTCGTGGCCGACCCATCTCCCTCCCGTGAGACTAACCTCTCACCGACAACCGGTAAAAGAGAGCCGGCTACGCTACATCTCGTGGGGCGGTAGGGTACATCAGCTTGCTAGGCCCATGATACCAGCATGTAGTATGGTACGTTCAAACTTGTTCAACTAAGCCGACAACGGTACGGTCCTTGAGCGACTCAAGCGGGGCTACCACCTTGCAAGAGCTCATCTCCGTCTTTCCCTTTCTCCTACGGGGCCCGTCCGGTCTCAACTTCATTAACACTCTCTTCATCTTAGTGTCAACACAATAACCCTTAAAGCCTCCATGCTTTAAGATTCTCTAAAACATCTACCGTTGCGACTATGAATTAAGCCTAGCTTCTATTGAGCTACCTGTACTTTTATAGTATAAATAACCGGAAACCTATCATAATGCAACCAGGTATCAAACATTCCCTAATACCTAATGCACAAACATAACTTAACTATGTGATAAAATAAAATATTTGAAAACATAGGTAGGATGCAGTGGAGCTTGCCTTGATATGAGTCGGGGTTAGCTTCCTCGGCGTGTGGGTCGACTTCGAGATCCCCGTCTCCCGACTCGACCTCCGGTGGAACCTCGATCACCTCGTAACCTAGGTCGACCAACAATGCGTCACGAATCACAATCATCCATGCATGAACGAATATGATATGATCATGCAAAGAGGGTATTAATTATGTTCATCAACTAATAATTAGTGATTAATTATGTTTAGTGATTAACAAGCAATAATTAACAATTAATAATTCATCATATTTGTTAATCAATAATTTATAATTAAGCATGTTTATTACTCAATAATTAACAATTGATTATGCTTATTAATTAATGCTTAACCATGATTATTAATTACTAATTAATCATGTTCCTTAATTAATAATTAATTATTTCATTAGTCACTAATTACTTAGGTTCAGTAATTAATAATTAATCCTATATATTAATCAATAATTAATCATTATTTAAAAGACATGTGATAATAAGGTAATAAATTGGAACCACATGAAATGATAATGTTAGGGTCTAATTTTGAAAAAAACAATTTTCATAATTACTTTCGTCTGCAGATATCTCCTTCATTTAATTAAATTATTTTCCTTCATTAAACATTTCATTAGCATAAAATAATAGCTTTTCTTTAACCAAAGAATGTGATTAATTACTGTCTATGAAATAGATATGCTCAAAATAAATATTTTATTTCATAAACAGGTAGATCTTATTTTTCCGAGTCTAACAAAATTGTTTTCGTATTTTTTCGATTTTTATTGAATTTTATACGAATTTTCAAAATTTTAAAACTATTCGGGCCACACACTAGGCCACAAGGTGGCCACATGCGATCCCGCGCGTGTGGCCCGCGGTGTGGCGCCACCGCGGCAGCCATGGCACGGTGGCGCGGCCACCGAATTGGCCGCCGTGCCCCAACGCTCACCGCGAGACCACCTACGTGATCTACTCAACCTCGGCGAACACAACCGTGGTAACAAAACAGCATGAGCTCGCCCCTAAGTACGCCGGCGGCGAAGACCGGACGCGACGGCGCTCCGGTATGGTGCGAAGCTCGCTCGAGCACCCAAAAATTGGAGAAAAAGCTACGGAAAACATCTACGGAACATAAGCAAGCTCGGACAGCTGATCCTAGGTGCATGAGCATGGTCGGAGAGTAGAGCTCACCGTGAGCGGCGGAGACGGTGGCGGTCGGACGTAAGGAAGATGACGAAATACCCAACGACCTACGGAGAACAGGGGGTGTTGAGCGGCTCGAAACCGGAGTACCAAGTTGTGCACTCCTGGAAATGAAAGAAAGGCTTGATAGCTCACCGGAGCACGAGAATTTGGGGCTGCGGCCGATGAACGTCGGTGAGGTCCCGTGGAAGAAGATGAGCTCGCCACGACGGAGCAAGGTAGCTCAAGCTAATTGGACGGTTCGAGGAGCTTCGCAGGACCTTTGCGGAGCTTCCGGGGTGGTGGCCTGGACGGAGGGTCACCGGAGCGAGCCGGCGCCGGTGATGACAGAGGAGTGGCAATGGCGTTAGGGTTGGGGAGAAAATGAGAGAGGAGGGAGAAGGTGATGCCGGGCAGGGGCTTTTATCCTCGCCGGAGGCGGCCATGGGGCAAGCTGTTGCGTGTTGCCAAGCTCCTGCGTGGCGGGGTGGCGTGGCGACCTGGCCGGAGGCGGTTCTCGCCGTGGGCTGCACCGAGCGTGGGAGAGAGAGGAGAGAAAGAAGAGAGGCCGTAGGCCGGCCCGGTATTTTTACGAAAACCCCCTCGACTTTTGAATAATTAAAAAGTGACTTTCCCATGTTCAGAAAATTCCCCAAAAATTCAGGGGTGTAAATGAAAGTATTTTAGGCACTTTTTCTATTAAGTCCAGGTTAAGATTCCAAATTATGTTCGGATTAAAAATTCATATCTAAATTAACAAAAGAAGCTTTGTTAATTTCTTGTAATTATTTTTACCAAGCAAAATAATTTCAGGGAACTTTGATAAATCTTTATTTATGATGTTTGAGCAATAGAAAATGTTAAACACATTATTTTCTATTATTTAAATTCTTTTTAGGCATTTCCTTTAATCTTCGACTAGTTTGATATTTTATGTGCATTTCTCAACACAAAATTTGAGAACTTCATAAATGCAATATGATGACATGCTCATGAATGACATGAAATGCATTTATTTCTGAGAGTTGTTACATTCAAGCCCTCAACAATAGCTTGATGTACTGCTTTAGTACAATTCTTAGGATACGTCGATCGGAGAATGTCCTCGACCGTGCAATGGAGAACTCAAGCCGATAGTGAGAGCATCTATGTCCAATACTCGCCTTGTGGTATTTCATCCACATCATGGCAAGTATCACATCAATGTTACTGCCTTTGAAGTATGATGCAATCTGTGGGGTATACCTTAGCCCTTAAAGTGACAGTGCCCATCTAACCTCATCTATAGCGGTGATTTGCCCACTAGCTGATTTTATCAAGTAAGTTGATTTCATAGTGCTACGGCATAACCCAAACTTCTCCACAAACATGCTACCGATGAAGTTATGCGATGCTCTTGAATCAAATAATATAAGAGCAGGGTGATCTCGAACAGAAAACGTACCAGCCACCACCGGTGTACTCTCCGGGATCTCCTTAGTGGACGTGTTGTTCACATGCCCCGTCTTCGCTGGGGCCCCGTTGTTGTTGTTATTGCGCTGCTGGTTAGGAGCATTGCCCCTCTGTTGATAGGAGCAATCCCTAACGAAGTGTCCCGAAGGCCACAACCGTAGCAAGGAGCTCCCGGTGGTGGTGGTGGACGGTTCCTAGCAGCATTCCGGGCGGGACGAGGTGCTGGAGCACGCTGCCCCGACCGCTGCTGCTATAGCCTCTGCTGCTGTGGGGGCTCTATGGTGGTGCCGATCGGCGCAGCGCCACAATGGGTTGAGAGCGGTAGCGCTGCCCGGAGGGGTCGGTGTAGAACATGCGGTACTTGACCGGGGGCGGGTTGGATGGCCCCATAGCACTCGCGGATCTCTTCTTCTCCGCCTCGGACCCTACGGTAACCCTCCTTGGTGAGGATGGCGTTGTTCACGAACTCCGAGAAGCTACCCCCATCTTGAGGGTAAGGCGGTCCCGCAACTCAGCACTGGCTCCCTCCATGAAGCGATCCTTGCGCTTCCCATCCGTGTCTACCAGCTCGGGTGCGTAGAGCGCAAGCCGGTTGAACTGCTGGGTGTACTCATGTCACTGCAGTTCCCCGGGTGAGGGCCATGAACTCCCTAGCCTTCCCACGCATCACGCTCGCATGAATGAAGTGAGCGCGAAAGACCCTCTTGAAGACCTCACGAGTGGTCCGAGTACCAGCGGCTAGGGTGGCTAGGTGGGTAGTCAGTAACAACTCTAATAAATAAAAGTGCATTGCATGTCATCGAGCATCATATCATAATGGTTGTGTTTGGAAGCCATTCAATTTTATGCAAAATGTGCATACAATGTGGTTTAAGTTAACTTGATTTATTCTTTTAAAAAATGTAAATTAAATAAAACAATGTGTTTGACAATTTTCCATGCTCAAGCATAAACCTAAAATATATGGAGTTTTTGCCCAAAATAGTTTTAATTATTAAAGCCCTTGCAAATTAGAATTTAAGTTCTAGTTTTATTTTAACTTTGAATTTTTATCTCCAAAACAATTTCGAATTGGAACTTTGACCCAAAAGGAAAAAAAATGTTTGAAATATTTTTCCGAGCACCCCGATTTTTGTCGAATTTTTTTAGCTCGGAAATAGGTTTTTCAATCGGAAGCTCGAGGGTCTGTTTGCAAAAATACCAAAGAGGCCCACAGATCGCCCTCTCTTCTTCCTCTCTCGCTCTCGGCGCCACCGCTGCTCGGGAGGTTCCGGGTCGCGCGTCTCGCCCTCCCGGCGCCACGCAGTGCAGCAGCCTACCTACTTCACCCTGCTGCCATCGGGATAAAGCCCAAGCCGCCGGCCTTATCTCTCCCTCTCTCTCCTGTTTGTCTCCTAGAAACACCACCACCACCATCCGCCTCTACTTCCGCGCCAACAAGCCGCTCCGATCGCTCCCCATCCAAACCACCGCCACCACACGCTCCGCGACACCCCACCACACCTCTCCATAGCCTCAAATCAGATCAAGCCGACCCAGTTCATCGAATCGAAGCTTTTCCCCACCAAACGGTCAACACCACCGCCTACCGCGGTGACGCGAAATTCACCCACACCGGTCACGATCGATTTGATCACCTTCCCAAGCTACGTAGCGCCGCCGTCCGCACCTCCACGGTGAGCGCCGATCTCCGGCCACCCCTAAGGTCTACAATCACCTTGCCGTCATTGCTCATGACTCCGTGAACCTCTCAACGTCTTTTTCCCCAAACGTTATGCATCACGGCGCCGTCTAGACCTCGCCGAGCCCCGTGCGAGCCACTGCTCACCGCCGGTCCATGTCCGTTGAGGCTCCAGCGGAGCCAGCCCCCACCATCGGGTGCGCCGTGTCGAGTAGTAGGTGTAGGAGTAGTCGCGGCGAGCTTTGGCCGTTTTCCGGCCAACCCCGACGGCCGCACCGCCGTCCCTCGGCCGCCGCCGCGCACCACACCGCGAGCTACACGGCCTGTATTTCGTGTGGCCACGCTGGATCCCGTGCGGCCAAACCCGTGGACGTGGGTGTGGCACGGAACATATTCCACATTTTAAAAAAATCATAGAAAATTAAAGAAAAATCAGAAAAATATAAAACCAGTTTTGTTAGATTCATAGTTATTCTCTATTTGATTATGTACTAAAATATGTATTTTGAGAATTTTAATTTCATAAGTTTTAATTAATTGCATTCTTTTGATTAAGATAAGTTATTATTTTCTGTTAATTATTGTTTATTTTTAAGAAAAGAATTTGTTTAAAAGAAGGAGATACTGCAAACGAAAGTTTTGTCAAAGTCGTTTCCCAAAATTTAGCATAAACATCGTCATTTTATGTGACCATAGTTTATCATTTCATGTGCCGTTGCATATCGATATCTATTATCTTTATATTAGAAGGTTAAAAGGAGTCACCACGTTCGCTCTCAAGACCAAGAAATTCTCACATTAATCGATGAAAAAAAGAAAGATCTAAACCATTGAATATTACACATCAAAAATATATTAGAAGGTTAAATGGAGCCACCACGTTCGCTCTCAAGACCAAAAAATTCTCTCACATTAATCGGTGGAAAAAAAGAAAGATCTAAACCATTGAATATTACACATCAAAGGAGGATCGTTGGATTTAATATAATCCTGTAGCACGTGTTTCCTGCTGTCCAAAATAAACTCACCGTGAAGCCTAATGGAAGTCCTATTCCAACACGTTTTCAACTGTCCAAGAAACTCACCGTCAAGCCAAAACAAAGTCTCCAGTTTCCTTAAAAAAAGCCTAATCAAAGTCCTATCTGCCTTAATCGAAGTCCTATCCGACTCCAACATTGGTTTTTTGTGCATTATAAAACAAACATGTTCCGTGCACTATGAAACAAACTAAAAACATAAGTATTAGTCCTTCCTCCACATCATCAACTGTTACATCGGGTTTTTTGCCGGAACACCAAGACACATCTCAGATTGGTCCTTAGTCGACATCAACGTTTGTTACGTCGGGTCTTCTAGCCGGAACACTGGTTTTCTTGACAGGACGCATCTCATATTGGTCTAGATCATCTCAGTCACGTTGCTCATCAATCAACAAGCCGTGGCATCAGGTCCCGTTTCGCTCCTTCCTGCCCCTTCTGCACGTGCTATTCCTTCCTGCCCCTTCTTTGCATGCTATTCTTCCTTGCTGCCAACACATTTTCAGTTTTTATTAGTAGTGCATCACTATCATTATTGCGTTTTCAGTTTTTATTACCTTGCGACTTTGAAAAGATTATCATTATCATATTGCATACTATTTTCAGTTTTTATTACCTTGCAAATTTGAAAAAATATCATGCAGATCATTGCACCTTAAGCATATTGTGTACTACCTTTTCACTTTTTCAATTTTTTTTATAGAAATAACATGTCTATTCCTAACTGTTACAGGTACTAACAATATGGCATACAAGAAATTTAGACAGTTGACAATAAGCAAACAAGTATCATGGGAAGTTAAAGTTAAAGTAATCAGAAGTTGGAAATCAATTAACTATACCACTGATGAGCTAATGAGCTTAGACATGATCCTTATGGATGAAGAGGTATACTATTTTGAGTTTTCTCAAATTGTGTTTTTTCCAATACTCAGGTAACCAATAAACATTTGTCTCGGCAGGGTAGAACAATACGCGCGACCATATGGAAGAATCTAATTGAAAATTCTGAATCAAAGATCATGGAAGGTTCAATATACATGCTGAGCAGTTTCAAGGTTCAAGAAGATTCTACCTACCGTCCAATAAAGAACACACTCAAGATAGTTTTCATGTACAACACAAATGTCAAGGAAGTTGATGAGGATTCTGATCAATTTAGAAATTATTACTTTGAATTTGCCTCTAGAGACACACTGCTGGAGCAAAAAAACAATGTAACACAATGCTCAGGTGAGACTGTAATATTATCAGATATATATTTGTATCTTATCAAACCAAATATCATATTGGTTTTAAAATATTTTGCCTAAATTCTGCAGATGTTATTGGACTGCTGACCAAGATAAAAAATGCTGAATCGAGGACGATAATGAAAAACACAGCTAATCCACGACAAAAGTATATCCGTGAGATTGAACTTCTTATATCAAATTAAGTCCCAAGTGTATGCCTTATATATATTATTTTAACAAGCAATATCATTTTGTTATATTTTGGAATGATAACTGAATTATGAATATGAAAATTCAGGAATGATAAAGTGAAAGTAACATTATGGGGAGATTTAGCACATTCTTTAAATGAGGATGTTATCGGCAAGAAAACTGTTGTCATAGTTACATCCACAATGGTTGAAGGATTGCAAGGTAAATGATTTTTAATATATACATTTTCCTAAACTTTTTTAGTTTAGCGAACCTAACATATGTTATATTTGAAAATAGGTATGCTATCTCTAAAGTCAACCAATGCATCCAGAATATATGTAAACCTAGATGTAGACGAAACTAGAAATAATATTGAAAGGTACGTGAATCTATCCCTTTTTGTTATGTTGTTATGTCCTATGATCATTCAGCACAATAATTACATCTTAATCGAGTATAGACTACCAATTGAAGAGGAAAATGTTCCAAAGTTGGTTGAAGCTGTTAGAAGCACACAAGGTATAGAAGAAGAACAGATGTTCTACAGAAGAAAAACATTATTCGAGATAACTCAGCTGAGGCACGATAATCCAACAGATCAGGTAAATTTCCATGTGAGAAATCAATGAGATTTATTTTAAAATTTTCAAAATACTGAAACTTATTTTGGTATTGTAGGATTTTGTGTTTACGTCAAAGGCAACAATTGACCGACTGCAGGAAAACACAACATGGTGGTATATGTCATGCAATTTTTGCAACAAAATGTGCAGTAAGATACAAAACAACTACTTCTGCAATTGGTGCAATAAAAATCCAGAACAAATAACTGCTAGGTACAATATTCCAATAATATATTATCTTTATTGTAAAAACATCAAATAATCTATCAACTCCTTAAAAATTCATTTTTTTGCAGGTATTGGAGTCGATTTCAGATAAGTGACCATTCAACAACCACTACCTGCACCCTGTTTGATGATGAAGCACATCGGTTACTGAAACTAATGTCACATCGATACTAGAGTCGCTTGATGGTAAAATTGAAGATGTTCCTAAAGTAATACAACAGCTATATGGGAAGACATATATTTTTCGATTCAAACTCAACAATGAAAATTTGACTGAAGGGAAGGCAAACTATTTAGTTAAAAGAACCTTTATACCTAACAATGTTCTTGAAATCAAATATTCAAGTGATCAGGAGGTACAGTCATTTTTTCATTACTAAATTTATTATTTATCTCCAATGATTTTTTTTCTGTAAACTAACTTAATAATTTTGTCTACAGGAACATTTCTTAAATAATTCACCAGAAGCTAATATACTAGAATCAGTGACAAGCATTGAAGAATTGGAAGATATTGATGTTGAAAACACCTCTTCAAGCAAACTCATTGTTGCAGATAGAAGAAAAAAGAGGTCAAGAAGTGTAATAGAAATTGATTCTGAGGATGATAACATGGAAAAGGATAAACACCAAGAGAGTGGTCACAGTCAACAAATGATTGCTTCTCGAAAATCAAGAAAGAAAAAAGATCCCAACGTCCTTGCTTTAGATAAAGCTCTTAGGAAAGCACCCAAGCTAGCAAAAAAAAATTGAAGAGATGGATTTGAAATTTTTCAATGGTCAACTTGATGGTACAACACTGCCCAAGAAAATTGGAAATAAGAAAAAGACAAAATGATGTTACAAGACAAAACAAGGCCAAGAAGAGATTATTTCCTGAGTACAAGATTGAAGACACAAGTTTGGCCAAAAAATCTGTCAAGAAAAGGAGACGAAGCGATGTTGGAAAATGCAGGGAAGATACAGTGGTGAAAGCCCCCAAAAGCATTCCAAAGCAACAAAAGAAAAGAATATTCTGAAAGAACATTCTAAGAGGAAAGGAGGTTTTACTGTCACAGAAACAGAATCTTCAGATAATCAGGTATGAAAAAACAGAATGAATCTTGCATTTGTGTCGCTTATGTCACATAATGAGAAATATTGTTTGTTTTCCTGTAGGTGAAAAACACCATGCACCCAAAATCGTCAAAGAAGTTCAGAATAAGTAAATCCCTGAGATCAAAGAAAAAGAAATAGGGGCTGCTCTCAATACTTCATATTTACAGGTAATATATTTCTCATAGATACTTAGTCATGATTAAAAATAATAATGAAAATGATTTCTCCTATTTTTGATTGCAGGATGAATCTAATCTAGAGAGACAAGCAAATTATTAAGACAATGAGGTACTTTTTAATACAGAAAAAGGTATCAAATTACAAAATGAAGTGTTGTAACATTCTTTTTTTTTTTACCCAGGAACAGAAAAACACAACTGGAGAGGAAAAACTGACCACAATTCTGGAAGAATATCAAACAGAAAATCAGAAAACTCAGAAAATAAAAAAAGAAATTTGAACTAGGATAAAAATAAAGGAGGTGAAAGAAGCACTGTTGCACATGTGCAACATGAGAATTCCAATAAGGTACTCATATATTCCATATTACAATTTATAAATCGCCTAATATTTGTTTACCTGTTATTGTTTTGACACAGACTATATTTTGCAGAATAATTATAAGGAAAATGAAGATATTATCGACCTAACAAATTGTAACGAAGAGAATAACGAGGTAAACAACAAACAAGTGCAATTAGAAGAGGACAAGGACAAGGATAATGCACCCGTACAGAAAGAACAACATCCAGCCAGATACAAATCTACAAGGCTTAGGAGAGCACCTGAAAGATACATGGGCTAATACATGTCATGAAGAAGCCTATGTATCAACTATCTTTGGAGTCGTAGTCATTTATTTACTTCATAATAACTATAAATAATAAGTTTTATCAATTGCATGTACTTCATTCAAATGTATGCCTACTGACACCCTGATACAGAAATTCATAAAGCAATGGTTCCGGTAATAGTGAACAAAAAAATACGTCTAATTTCAAAATTCGCGAAAGGGCCTTTACCTCACCTGGTAAGGTGCCCGAGTAGCACCTCCTAGGTCCCGGGTTCGACTTCCGGGGGAGCGAATTTGTGATCTAGGTTAAAAAAATCCCTCGCCTCTTCCCGCACCAAAGCATTTGGTTAAGGCCCTGCCTCTGGAAGCTACGGTGCCTATGGTGGTCCCGGCCCAGGTTCTCACATGGCTAGTGGCCCCAATGTAAGGGTGGGGAGGGGGTTCGGGGGTTTTTTGATCTGCGTAAGAGGATCTTCTCTTTAAATACAATGCCCGGGGCCGTCATACCCCCGTAGGTCAAGTTTTTTTTTAATTTCAAAATTCTATACAATCTTCATCATTATATGAGATTCCGAGAATCAAACTCCAAAATCTTCTGTGTACCTTTTTGGAACTACGAAAAAGAAAGCAGGCTTTGTGTCGTTTGCATAAAACAGTTTAAGTTTATCAGCAATACATTAGCCATGTTTGGTCAGTTTTTTGTTTTCCGGACATGGGCATGACGACTGAATCAATCAAGGCCACTAAACAAATTGACACTTGATCTTCTTTCCATATCCCACAATAGACAACACAGGGTAAACAACCATGCAGTGACGCTGCCGGATGCAGGATGCAGCTTTGGAAGAGGGAGAATTGCACAAGGGAGAGAGCTGCCGAAGTGAACCAAAGGGACCTCAGATGATGGGCTTCGTCAGAGACTGGAAAAAGCTCCACAAAATCGATGCTAGCCCCACCGAGAATCAAAACGCCACAACTCACGTCCACATCGGCACATCGCTGGACGCCGGGAGAAGCTCATTTTGTTCCTTACCGAGAGAGAGAGAGAGAGAGTATGTGGATGACTGAAGCCACAAAGAGATAAGGTATTAAATGACACAGAACCACATAATGCAAATATTTAATTCTAAAAAGTTTAGAAAACAAAAAAAGAATCTAATTGAACATCCCAGAAGAATTTACGAGATTGAAGATCCTACATGGAGTAATTGGTGAATCTAAAAGATTTAAAAATATTTATATATTGAGTAGAAAAATAAAAAAACAATACTATTTTTATATTTGTATTTATATTTTTTAAAGATTAGAAATTCTTTATCAAGAAAAATGTGTATATACAAAATTTCGTTTCATTTTCGTCATTTGAAAAAAGATTAATATGCATTATATTTTCTAAATAACTTTTTATTAGATATTTGAAATTTGAATCAACCGAATTCAGAAAAGTTAATCCCTGATATCGAAGAAAAGAAATAGAAGCTACTGTTAGTGCTTCATATTTACAAGTAATATATATCTCATAGATATTTAGTCATGATTAAAATTAGCAATGAAAATGATTTCGGTTGTTGGGCTGCAAACTCTCGAGTCCACTACTATTTTATGAATTGAAAAAGATGATTCCAAACAAAAAGGTATTTACGTACACGACTCAGATACAGTTCCCCACAATTTAGGAATTGATAAAGAAGCATACGATTCAAATATAAAAATCATATAGGATCGGATACATGTACTATTGTTGAGCTCCGTATATAAAATCAGCTTCCTTGCATGTTTCTCCATCACAATATACTACGCACGAAACCTTATTCAGAAACCATTGACCAAGTGGTGTCGAAGGTATGTCTTCTTTCAACTTTACGTTGACTCAGCTCAAAGTTCAATACACAATTTACTTAGTCAAATATGATTCTTTCATTTAGGAAAAAAAACAACAATAAGGAAATTGCTACCTATAATATTTATAAGAGCCTTGCTCACGTTATTAATTATTGCAGTCTTCACCACAATTTTCTAGATACCTCCAAAGCCAATTGAAAGTCTAGAGATCCAAAAGATCCTGTCTGTTTTTTCACAATCCAGCAGAAGTTTCGGCAGTACCAGAATTTATTATCGCAAGGTAATACCCTCCATTTCTAGAGAATTTGAGATAATTATTCGTAGGAATCCTAGAGATCGTATCTATCCTTTCACAATCTAGCAGCTCCATCTTCATACCTAAAGAAAAAGCAAGACACACATTAAAAAAATTAAAATCAACTTATAAAACATCATGCTTTCGAAATTATTCAATCTAGCAGAAAAAAGAACACGACTTGAATGAAGTTTAAGTTACCTATTCTACTGAATATTAAAATTTTAAACCTGTTTACAGTTATACATCTGAACCTTTTACTCTCTACTTTGAACAAAAAAACACTACTTGACCGAAGTTTAAGATTCACTATTCTACTACAAATTAAAATTTGCACCTGTTTAGAGTTATATATCTTAACGTTTTAATCTCTTCTTTGAACAGGTCAATGAATACAAAGGAAAATCAGAGAAAGGAAAGGACAGCAGATAATAGAAAGAGAAGAAAGGAACATCTAGACCTTCAAAAGCGAAAAAAAAAGAGTCTTAGCTACAGAAGAAACAAGCAAGACAAAGGCAAGAGTGCCACAAAATGTTCAGTTTTATGGCCCTGCAGAGGAAGCAATCAAAACAAAGGCAAGAGTAGCAAGAAAAAGGAGAAATGAAATACTTCAACAAAGGAAATCAGCAAAGCATGCTAGAAGAGACAATGATGAAGTCAGTAATGAGACCAGCAGTCATCAGAAAAAGATAGTGAAATATGGAACTTTGGCAAACCGACATACAGGTGTCAATACTGCGGCACTCTTCTCTGGTATGAAGAAAGATTGAAACCAAAAACAGCAACTAAAAAACGGTTTTTGGGATGTGCTGCAAGCAAGGAAAGATCAAATTGCCAGCACAAAAGAAACCTCCACCTTACCTTGAGAACCTGCTAGCAGGTGAAGATAAAAAGTCTAAAAACTCCAGGGACAATATCAGATCATACAACTCAATGTTCTCATTCACATCCACAGGAGGAGTTGTAGACAAAGATATAAACAAAGGACATGGGCCATACGTTTTCCGCATGCATGGTCAGAACTATCATCACATTGGAACTCTTCTACCAGACGAAGGAACTAAACCACGTTGGGCACAACTATACATCTACGACACAGATAATGAAGTTCAAAACAGAATAGATGCATCGAGGAGCAGGGAGGGGTAAACACCAATTGATCCTACCACGGTCACGGAACTTCAAAACATGCTAGATGAGAACAATGTCCTCGCTCAATCATTTCGAATGGCACGTGACAGATTCAAAAACCTAGACTACCACGATTACACCCTAAAGTTCATAGCCCAAAGAGACAGAAACAGCACACATGGCTTGCCATCCGCATCTGAGGTTGCAGCGCTGGTGATTAAAGATCCAACTGATGATACACAAGGGCGTGACATAATCATAGAATTTAAAGACATGGGGCCTCAAAGGATATCAGAGACTCATCCAAAGCTCATGTCAATGCAGTACCCACTGCTTTTCCCATACGGAGAAGATGGATTCACCACCAACATACCATACCAAACAAAGGAAGGATCTGAGTTTAAGAGGAACACTGTCACAATGCAAGATTACTACACATACTACCTTTACCATCGTCGTCAACAATCAGTGGCACTACTAATGTCTGGACACCTATCTATACAATTCTGGGTCGATGTATTCACATGCATAGAGCAAAACAGGCTTAATTGGATAAGACACAATCAAGGGAAATTAAGAACTGAACTGTACAGTGGCCTGCAGGATGCAATCGAACGTGGAGATACTAGGAGTGAGGTTATAGGAAAGAGAATAATACTACATTCAAGTCACACAAGAAGTATGAGAAACAAGATGCAGCATTTCCAAGATGCAATGGCAATATGCCGTTGGGCAGGCTACCTAAACTTATTTATAACCTTCACATGCAATGCAAAATGGCCAGAAATTCAATACATGCTTGATGAAACAGGAAGTAAACAGAAACCAGCAGATAGACCAGAAATTGTTGACCGGGTCATCATGATAAAACTAAGGCAGCTTCTACGAGACATAGTAGATGGAAAGCACTTTGGAGAAACAACATCAGGTTTGTCTTATAAACAAAACATGTTCACGGTCAATATTTTTAATTGTACTCACTTAACAATTCATAAATTATATGCAGTCCTCTACACAATAGAGTTTCAAAAGAGAGGGCTACCACATGCCCATATTCTGGTATTTCTTAAAGACAAGAAAAAGTGCCACGATCCAGCAGACATAGATAAAATAATATGTGCAGAAATACCAGATGAAAATGAAGACCCAAAAGCATTTGAGGCTGTTGAGACTTATATGATGCACGGGCCATGTGGAGAAGCAAATCCAAAATCACCATGCATGATGGAAAATAAATGCAGCAAGCACTTTCCGAAATGTTTTAACTCTGAGACAACAATAGATGAAGATGGTTTCCCCATGTATAGGAGGAGAGACAATGGAAGAGAAGTCACGAAAGGAAAGGCCAAATTAGACAACAGATTTGTGGTACCCTACAATAGGGACCTACTGGTCAAATTCCAAGCTCACATAAATGTGGAGTGGTGCAATAGGTCAAGATCAATAAAATACCTATTCAAGTATATTCACAAAGGAGAAGATTATGTGCTTGGATTAATCAAGGAAAAAGACGGAAGCAACAATATCGACGAAATCAAAAAATATCTCGAAATGAGATACATTTCAACAACCGAAGCATGCTGGCGGTTTTTCCAGTTTGAACTGCATTATAGATATCCACCTGTTGAACGCCTAAATTACCATCTAGAAAATGAGCAGAGCATCATTTTTCTGGACTCTACAGATATCAATAAAGTAGTGACAAGGCCAGGAATCAAAGATACTAAATTTACTGCATGGATGGAGACAAATAAGGAGCATGAAGAAGCAAGGGAGCTGACATACGCAGATTTTCCTTCTAAATGGGTATGGGTTGCTGAAAACAAAAAATGGAAGAAGAGGCAGCAAGGATACGCCATCGGAAGGATCTACTATGCACATCCAACAAGCGGGGAAAGATATTACCTTAGAATGTTGTTGAACACTGTCAAAGGATTCAAATCATATGAAGAAATCAGGACAGTGGATGGAATCGTGCACCCAACATATAAATCTGCATGTCAAGCGCTAGGTTTCCTTGATGACGACAACGAATGGATCTGTCACACCCAGTCTTAAGGCCGAGACCGAATGCATAGCTATATGTGTGCCAGGATCAATTTACCACACATATAGAGACAATAGTGAAATAATAGTATAACCAATGCCATAGTAACTTATTACATCGTCTAAATCGTATCTTTATTACATAACCTGAATAAATGTCTCAAAAGACTAAACTAAACTCAGCGGAAGACTCCATACGCCCACAGGCAATCAACCGGGGAAACGCACGCCTAGTAGTAGTCTTCATCGATGTAGTTCCTCTCGGCTTCGAGCAACAGTAGTGTATAGCAACAGGAAATAGCAAGAGTGAGTACATATAGTACTCAACAAGTGTGAGAAACAAATGACATACAAGTTGTATAAAAGGAAAGCCGACACAGGGTTGGCAATAGAAGCACCTATACTAGTCAAGTTAATTAAACAACCTATTTACTATGTGATAAAAGGACCAACAGGCTACCCCACCTGTTAACCACCGCAAGCTACCCTACTTGCAGCAAAACCACACAACAGATTACTCCGCCTGTAGCCAACCACACTACAGCTTACCCCGCTTGTAGCAAACTACGAGTTACTCCACCCGTCCATCCCTCTAGTTCTCGTGAGGATCCAGGTCGTTCGTGACCGTGAACACGGCTGTTAATAACAGTTTTACACTCTACGGAGGTTGCACAACTTTACCCATAGGTCGGTGATTCCATCACTATTCGGTGACTAAAACCTCCATTATACCAAGCACACTTCCTTAGGTGTGAGGCCAATAGATCACCGCAAGGTCTTTTCTAAGGACTTCACAGCTTGCAAAACGTCCATGCTAAGGTTTCGCCGCCATCAAAGTGACGCATCACCCAGGGGCCCCCTCTTGCACCGTGGCTTCAAGTACTCTGCCGTCCCTCACCCGAATCCGTAAGACACCTTCTTCCTTCATCCTTCCTCGACGCTCGCAGAACCGGGAAGCTACCTTGGTACTAAACCTTACCTACCCATTATCAGCCCCGTGCTTTGTGCGGGAGTCCTTGATTGCCGCTCCAAGAACCGGTCCTTATGATCCTAAACAAGCACTACCGCAAACCAATAGTACTACTACGAGTACCTGTGCATTCCCGCACCATCATCCACATCCTCCTGTCGGGATCACCTAAGTTCCATGTTGCTAAAAAGCATCCCCCATTTCATGATCATTATGTTCAAGTGAATAATTAATCAAGCTTAGCATTTAGTTCAGTTTGAACCCCATTATAAGCAACTAGCAATGATGTACCCATCCTAGCATACTACACAATAACCAAGGCGACAAGGTAAATTATGGAACAGGGTATGACACAAATAGGATTCAAATTAAACTGCAATGCACGAAATGTAAATTCAGAAAGTAAGAATGTAGGCGCAATGTGCATCAAGGACACTTCTCTGTCTCCTCTTGCTACTGCTGCTCAAACTCTAGGTCATGGAGATTCTCGTACTCTTTCTCGTCTAACGTCACACCGAAAAATCACACATACATAGCAATAAGAAAATAGTACACTAAACAATGCCTACTATCTACGAAAACAGTACCATTAAATAGTACTCGTCACTACGAACTCGTAAGCGCAAGCATCACCTAAATCGGAGTTACGAGCTAAAAGTTATGAACGTTTTAAGATCCAGGGTTTAAATTGTAAAACAAGCAGCTATAGGGACATATTTGTAATTACTGAAAAGTATAGGGACCTAATTGTAATTATGGAAAAGTTCAGGGGCCTAAGTGAAAAAGTGTAGGACTAAAATGTAATTTAGGAAAAACCTAGGGGTGTTTATGTAAAATTATAGGACCTAAACATAATTATAAAATTACTCAGGGGCTAGAGTGTAAAGTTTACATTACTCGCGCTCTAACAGGATTAAAACATAAATATAAATTAATCTAGGGTTGATTATGTAAAAACGGAAGGGTTCTTTATTAATTAATTAAATCGGCGAGGACTTATTTGCAAAAACGCCAAATAACGGTTCGATCTTCTAATCTGGAACGTAGATCTAAGATCCAACGGCCCGGAACAAACCGGCCAGGGCGACGGCGGTGGCGACTCGCCGACGAGCGGCGGTGCCATGAGAGGGCTCACCGGAGCTCGCGGAAACAGGGGCTCCGTGCCCTAATTTTGGTGCGGGAGCTACCTACGCGATGCGGGGAGGTGGCGAACTCACCGGTGAGGTCGCGCGACGGTGGGAGAAGGCGAAGGCGGATCGCGACGGTGAACGGCGGGCGGAGGGGAACGGCGACGTCGCGCATGCGGATCGGGCAACGAGGGCACGTCGGGCTTCACCGGCGGCGGTGGCGAGTCGAGGCGAAGACCGGCACGGGGTTGGCGGGCGTCGAGACGGCGTCTGTCGGTGGCGGGTCGACGATGGCCCGGTGGCGGCAATGGCGACGGTGTGGTGGATTAGGGCACGAGAGTTGAGGGTTTTGGGGGTGGAGAGAGAGGGCACGGGTGCGGCGCACTTATATAGGGGGTGAGTCCGCGGCACGCACGCCAAAGTTGGCCGGATCGGGGTTGGAATTGGCTCCGATTTGAGTAGGGTTGGGGACGGGCTCGCGCGGGCCTACGACGGGCTTGCGGGTGGGCCTGCGGGCTGGGTGGGTTGGAGCTGCGGAGCAGGCCGGGCCGGGAGTAGAGAGAAAGGGAGAGAGAGGAGAGAGTTGGGCCGGGAAGAAACGACCCATGGCTAGGGATTCGATTTCTTCTTTTCTATTTTCTAGTTTCTTTATTTCTATTTTATTACTTAACGAAAATCTAAGCGATATCGTAAATAAATTTTCACCCAAATAAAACCCTACCGCAAGTCTATCCAAAGCATGCATGCAACACACAATTATTTTTTAAAAAATAAAATAATTCCTTTTACTAGATAATAATTACTTAACCTAGAATAATTTCCAAGCATCCTAATAAAATAAAAGGAAATTTTATTTTATTGCAAAATTTTTAAAACCAGGGTGTTACAAACCTACCCCCCTTAAGATGAATCTCGCCCTCGAGATTCGGATGGATCAGGAAAAAGATTAGGAAACTCTTTCTTCGGATCATCCTCATTCTCCTATGTAGCTTCCTCCTCTCGTGTGATTGCTCCACTCGAACCTTACACATACGATACTTCTTATTCCTTGTGGCCTTCTCAAGGGTATCCAAAATTTTCACTGGGTACTCCCGATAAGTAAGATCCTCTCCTACTATCAATTCCTCGATAGGCAAGCTGTTCCTCCGGCACTCGTAGACATTTCCTCAATTGAGGGACATGAAAAACATCATGGACATCCGACATATGCGGTGGTAACTCCAACCGATAGGCAACCTCACCCATCCGAGCAATGATCTTGAAAGGACCGATGTATCTAGGAGCTAACTTGCCTCCGACCTTGAAACGTCGCAAACCTCTCATAGGAGATACCTTGAGGTATACAAAGTCACCAACCTCAAAGCTCAAATCTCTTCTCCTATTATCTACGTAACTCTTCTCGTCTAGACCGAGCAAGCTTTAAATTCTCCCTTACGATGTGAACTTGTCTCTCAGCCTCTTGAAGAATCTCGGGACCAAACATCAACCTCTCTCCTACTTGATCCCAAAACAAAGGTGTTCTACACTTGCGGCCATATAAGAACTCAAACGGTGCCATCTTGATACTCTCCTGGTAGCTATTATTGTAGGAGAACTCTGCGCATGGAAGGAGCTTATCCGAACTCTTACTGTATTGGAGTGCACACTATCTCAACATGTCCACCAAAATCTGATTCACCCTCTCGGTGTGTCCGTCCGTCCGAGGATGATAGGCTGAACTAAAATTCAACTTTGTATCCAATGAGTCATGTAACTTCTCCCAAAACCTGGAGGTGAACTGCGTACCGCTATCCGACACGATCCTCTTTGGAACACCATGTAGACACACTATCTTTGCTATGTACAGCCTCTGCAAGTCTTTGCCCGGTATAGGTGGTCTTAACGAGGGATAAAATGTGCAATTTTGGTCGATCAATCCACAATAACCCATATAGAGTCATAACCTCCCCGAGTCCGAGGTAAACCCACAATAAAATCCATTGCAATCTCTTCCCACTTCCATTCGGGTATCTTGAGTGGTTGTAGGAGTCCAGCTGGTAGTTGTCGTTCCGCTTTGACTCTCCGGCATGTATCACACAAAGCCACATACTCTGCTACTGCTCTCTTCATTCCAGACCACCAATAGCGAGTCTTCAGATCATGATACATCTTAGTGCCTCTTGGGTGCATAGAGTATGCTGAATTATGAACTTCTCGAAGTATCAACTCCTTAATTTCCTTAACATCCGCCACACAAATCCGTTGCGTGTACCAAAGTGTTCCTTGATCGTCAACAAACACGAAGATACACTTGATCACCCTTTTCAAATTCCAGTGGGCGTGTTCTCTTGTTAGCGTAGCTAATTTGCCGAGATTGTGCCGCTTTCATGTTAGTCTGAATTTCTCTCACTTTTTCCTCGACTCGAGTAACAAGATCAGGACCAAAAACTATCCTTTCGCTCGCTTCGGACCAATTTAGCGGTGTATGACAAGAATGACCATAAAGAGCTTCAAATGGAGACATTCCCGAGCTCTCTTGATAGCTGTTGTTGTAGGAAAACTCAGCGAACGGTAAATGATCATCCCAGCTTCCCACTATGGTTCAATGCACACGCTCTCAATATGTCTTCAAGATACTGATTCACTCTTTCTGTTTGCCTATCCGTCTGCAGATGATAGGCGGAGCTTCGGATTAGCTTTGTGCCAAGACTCTCATGCAATTGCTCCCGAAGCGATAAACAAATTGCGGCCCACGATCTAAAATTATAGTCTTCGGCACACCGTGTAGACATAAGATTCGGTGAATGTAGAGCTCAAGCATACTTCTTCACATTATAGGTAGTGCGGACAGGAATGAAGTGAGCTGATTTTGTGAGACGGTCCACAATACCCAAATAGAGTTATGGTGCTTGGACGTGAGAGGCAAACCAACAATGAAGTCGATAGATATGTCCTCCCACTTCTAGGCAGGAATGTCAAGTGGATGCAGTAGACCGGCTTTCTTCGGATGATCAGCTTTGACACGCCGGTACGTGTCACAATCAGCGACATAGCGGGCAACTTCACGTTTCATACGTGTCCACCAAAATTTCTCACGCAAACCACGATACATTTTATTGGTGCCGGGGTGGATGGAATATTTTGAGAGATGTGCTTCATCAAAAATTTTCTTCCGCAGCTCCATATCCTTGGGAACCACGAGCCGATTACCAAACCAAAGAACTCCATCGACATCTTGATGGAAGCACTTGGCATTCTCAATGCCAATTTTCTCGCTCTCGATCTTTTGCGCCTCGAGTAATTTCGTCCCGGAGAGTTGGAACGAGAGCGAGATTATACAAGGCTGCATAAGGAAGAACACGGAGACTTGATGAAAGTGCATCTAGGCCCCTCATTTTATTTTGAATGATTGATATCAATACAATTAAATTTGGACTAATGTTTTCATGAGAATGTGTGTAGTGAACATCCAAAGAACATGAAAGCGTAGCAAATACAATCAAAAAGGAGAAAAGAAATGAGAAATGAAATAAATGAAGAAATCGGAAAAGTCCTATCTCAAAGCATGAGCTTCGCGTTTTATCTTTGCTTTGAGTCATAGGGATGCCGTACTATAAAGAGGGATGCAAATCACAACTTTGGCAAAGAATGGAGATGCTCACAAACTCAAGAAAATCCTCCCAAAACCCATTCTTTCTGGACCCATCGGAAGCTCCGGTGTTGTACCGGAAGTTCCGGTAGGCTAACGAGAGTTTGAGCTCTCCGGAAAAGCCATACCGAAAGCTCCGGTCCCTGGTATACCGGAAGTTCTGGTCCCTGGTACCGGAAGTTCCGGTAGGCTAACAGAGAGTTTGAGCTCTCGGAAAAGCCATACCGGAAGTTCCGGTCCCCGGTACAGAAGTTTCGGTAGGCTAACAGAGAGTTTGAGCTCTCGGAAAAGCCATACCGGAAGTTCCGGTCCCGTGTACCGGAAGTTCCGGTAGGCTAACAGAGAGCTTCGAGCTCTCCGGAATGCCATACCGGAAGTTCCGATTGGACACCGGAAGCTCCGGTGCGGCCCGATTTTCAAACTCTAAACCTAAGTACCGGAAGTTCCGGTACTCCACCGAAGTTCCGGTGCGGGCCAAAAATCCAGATCTAACCCTAAATCGGACCATACCGGAATCTCTACCGATGCTCGACTGAATCCAGATCTCTACCGATGCTCGATCGAATCTAAAATTTCAACACCTTCCATAGAGCATACAAATGCACTATTGCACTCGGTGCTCGCCGACTTAGAGCATCGGCGACCACGTTGGCTTTGCTCGAGTGATAATGAATTTCGAGTTCATAGTCCTTAATCAATTCCAACCATCTTCTTTGCCTCATATTTAATTCCTGTTGAGTTAAGATATACTTGAGGCTTTTGTGGTCAATATAGAGATTAACCAGATTACCAAGAAGATAGCGTCTCCACATTTTCAAAGCAAGGACTACTGCTGCCAACTCTAAATCATGAGTGGGATAATTTTCTTCATGTTTGCGAAGCTGTCGAGAACCACAAGCAATCACACGACCCTCTTGCATCAACACACAACCCAATCCTATGCCGAAGCATCACAATATACGTCGAATGGCTTTGTGATGTCGGGTTGAGCTAGAACTGGAGCGGTTGTCAAATGCTTCTTCAAGGTTTGGAAAGCATTCTCACATTCTTTATTCCATTTAAAGGTAGAATCATTTTCCAATAGCTTTCTCATAGGCTTGGATATGATTGAAAAATTTGGGATGAACTTCCGATAATAACCCGCGAGTCCTAGAAAACTACGAATATGTTTGACATTTTTCGGAGTCTTCCACTTGAGAACATCTTGCACTTTGCTTGGATCAACAGAGATACCTTCAGCTGAAATAATATGGCCCGAGAAAGGTACTTGCTTCAGCCAGAACTCACACTTGCTGAACTTGGCATAGAGTTGATGATCTCGCAACCTTTGAAGTTCGGCATGTTCTTTTTCAGACTTAGAATAAACAAGGATGTCATCAATGAAAACCACGACAAACTTGTCAAGCTCCGGCATGAACACCGAGTTCATCGGATACATGAAATGAGCTGGAGCATTCGTCGGTCCAAAAGACATTACAAGGTATTCAAAGAGACCATACCTCGTAGAAAATGCCGTTTTTGGAATATCCTCGGGACGAATTTTAATTCGATGATAGCCGGAGCGAAGATCTATCTTGGAGAAAACTTTTGCACCAACTAGTTGGTCAAATAGCATATCAATTCGTGGAAGAGGGTATTTGTTCTAGATTGTCACCGCATGTAATGGCCGGTAGTCGACACATAAACGCAGCGACTTATCCTTTTTCTTCACAAACAAGGCGGGACAGCCCCACGGTGATGAGCTACGACAAATGTAGCCCTTGTTTAGAACATTCAGCTGCTCTTTAAGTTCCATTAATTCATGGGAGCCATTTTGTACGGCCTGCGAGAAATTGGAGCTGTGCCAGGCTGTAGTTCAATCTTAAACTCGACATCCCGATCAGGAGGCATTCCAGGTAAATCATCCGGAAACACGTCGAGCAACTCACATACAATTGGAATATCCTCCAATTTTCTTCCTTCCAACCGATGGACTTGAGAAGAAATGGCACCCGGATATGATAGACGTAGCATCGATCGACCATGCAATGGAGAATTCAAATGAACTTCCCGAGTATCAATATGCAAGACGGCTTTGTGATACTTCATCCAATTCATACCCAAGATAACATCCAGGCTTAATTCCGTCAGGATGATAAGATTGACGGATAGACCCATCCTCCTATATTGAGAGGAGGCAAGACTCCTTGTGTTGCATGAATCTTTCCACCCGGAGATGTGATAGCATAAGGTGCCTTAAGGTTGTTGGGTGTAAGTTGTAACCTTTGAACACAAGCCATGCTTATAAACCCATGAGTAGCACCGGAGTAAAAAAGAACAAAGACTGGATCATCACGGACGGTAAACATACCAGCAAGCACTGGTTCACCTTCTTGCATTTCTTCGGGAGTGGTAAAGTTGATACGACCAGTCCTAGCTGTATCCCTAGTGAGAGGTAGATTTCCGCTATCATTTTTGTTGTTGCCTCGAGGACGTCTCTTAACGCGACGATCGTTTGTGTAGTAGCCAGAGTAGCTTACATTTACACTTGGCTCCGCCTTAGGCATTGGGCTCCGAAAATCTTGCTGCAGAGGTTGAAGGTTTCAACCACACCGGTGATCACAACCATAGGAAGTTTCATGCTGCTGCGGTGGAAGGGAATAATGTTCATCATTTTGCAGTATGCGTAAACGGACACTCGAGCCAACCGATGGAACAACAACTATCCGACAGCTGAGAGGAGCGGTACCGGATGCATTTTCCATAGCATGTTTCTTCTGCTTGTCTTCTTGATAGGCTCAGGTAGCATCTTCTTGGACAATTGCAGCACTCACAAACTCATTAAACGAACAGTCGGTGAATTGAGCTAGACGTGCTTGCAATTTCAAATGAAGGCCGGACTTGAATTGATCTCTCTTCTTTGCATCTCGTATCAACATGGTAGGTTGTATATTGGGCGAGATAATTAAACTTGCGTGCATATTCCGGCACATCATCTGAATCTTGCTTTAGTTGCAAAAACTCTTGCAATTTCCGCTTCCTAAGTCCAACGGGAAGATGCTTGAGAGCGGAAAGCTTCACAAAATTCTGGCCATAGGACTTGATGATCAACGGGAAATGCATTAGAATAACTAGCCCACCATGCATTTGCTGTTCCACGAAGTTGGTGAATCGCAAACAGAGTTTTCTAGAGGTCGAGTGCAACGAAGAAGCGCAAACTTGGATTCCATGATGCGAAGCCAATTATCGACTTCCAACGGATCACCATCACCAGAGAACGTCGGAGGTTGTGTATCCCAAAAATCCACATATGACGTCTCCTAGGGTGCTGGTTGGTTTCCTTGAAAATTAGCCTCAAGGAACATACGAAACAACTCCACTTGATTATTAATGAATTGTTCATTATGAATTCTCAGCTGAGGTGAAGATGACAATGGTGCTGCACCATGGTTATTGGATCCTTCGGGGACCTCACCGCGGTTTTCCACATTTCTACGAGTGCGCACGATCTGTGGAACATCATCAACATTGTCAGACTTCATATTCAACATATTTATATGCTATATGAGCTAGCATAATCGATGAAGAATAAAATTGACATGAAGAATATGCAAGGCAACTCTGAATTCCGACATCTTGCAAAAACAGAAATCTGAATTTTCTGTGTGACCCTACTGTTTTGCCAATTTAGGGGTCATTACAAAATTTTCCAAGACAAACTCATACTACCAAGGTTGTATAACTCTTCCCATTCTTTCGAACGAGTACTTAATCACCTTCATAGCTCAAGCCAATTGAAAGTTATGGCAAAAACACTACAAAAACAGTGTGCTGAAATTGCCTCTGAAATTTCTGAGAGCTCTCTGTTATTGCCATTTTCAGCCAGGATAGGAAATTTTACAGCACAACCTCTGGCTACCAAAGTTGTAGAGCGAAATACAGGCTTTCTAGAAAGGGGCCGATCACCTCATTTGGACAACAAACGAGGGAGATATGGTGATTTTGGTGAAACTGACCTATCGTGTGGAAAGGCTGTCGACCGGGAGGGTGTTTTTCAGACCGAATTGGTTTCTTCCATTTTTTTTTTACACTAGGACCATGTGGGTTGGTTTAGGTTGATAAATTTGAGTTCATTAACAGGTGTGAAATGCACATGGCATGAATGGAATATGATGCCATGAAATATGTCGATTTCCTACGTCCTTTTCAAAATAAAAGACGTGATCGGTATATAGCCGATCAACTCGCAAATTTAGTGGAAACACACACACACGTACTCATCACGGTTCTACACGATCTAAAATTCGTGGTTAGCGTACCCGCAAGAGATCCATTTCAGAAACAATACATCAAATTCAAAAGAAATTACGAAAGCAAATCACAGTTCTACTATCATATAGAGTAACGATCCATTGAAGGGATCGCCTCGTGGATTGCCGAGAGCCAACATTGTCTCGCATTATTACTTCCGCGGGCACGGAGCGCTAATTTAAATTGCAAACATACCTAAGCGAAAACCATAGATGCAAGAAGTTAAACAATCATAACACATGTTAGTTTGCCACTTCTACACTATAATAAACCTTAATTGGGCTTACTAGGTCGTTTCTCACCGTAAAACGTGTTTGCCATTTTTAAGAATGATCATTAGCGTATGGCAAATCCCGAATCGGCTCGATACCAGCTGTGACACCGCTGCCTTGCAAAGCAAGAGGGATTGTCGTACAGGACCGCCTCGGGAGACATCCGACGAAGCGGACGTCATAGCACATACACGAGATGATACATTCACCATTTACAAAGACATATTTAGTGTACATGAGTAGAACATTTTACATATGATATTCAAGTGTTACAATACATAGAGTTCAAATTATGATTTTTACATCTCTTTAGTATATATGCGGAAGCGTAAATTAATCTCGACGAGAGTTGCCTAACATGTAACACATCAAGCCCGTAGATGTGCCCATTCTTCTCAACAGCTCACCTGCACAAAAATGTTAACAACAAAGCCCCGAGTATCTAATATACTCCGCAAGTCTTACCCGACAAAACTGGTTTCTAAAACCGACTCCTAGCATGCGGGGGCTGACCGGGTTTGCTGGAATTTAGTTGCAAAACAACACCTACATTTATTTCTAATTCCAACTTTTAGCCATATTAAAATGGTTATGACATGAATATAAAATTTAGTGAGCAAGATCGTGACATCCCCTCCGGGATACCCGGGACTCGGTACGGGGGAACACTCGACGCAGCGAGTTACAACAGTTCATCATCTCATACAAGCCAGAATATATACATCATGGTATAATACAACCAGGTTTTCGAAATACAAACATTGTACAGCGGAAGCATAATACATTAATGAAGTTTAACAACCTACGAGTCTTGCAGCGGAAACTTGTACTTTATACAACAAAAATACTACGAAGCGTCATCGTGATGTACCGAGCCCGTAGCACATCACGATCCTCCTCGCTCAGGACGTCGGGATCTGTTCCCACTTGAGGGAACCACCCTCGAAACACGGCTCCTCTTCCGGACAGCTACCGCAACGAGTCATGGAAGAACGACGCTTGCCCTGAAATTACAACGAGCAAACCCCGAGTATTCTAATACTCAGCAAGTCCGACCCGTCAACAGGCACGCTAAGGCCGACGCCTAGTATGCAAAGGCTTTCTAGCCGTGGAGTTGACTCTCTTGCGAAAACAGCACTAATAATAGATCCTTACTTTCAAGTTTTAGCTCACAATTAAGTTCATTAGGAACCAAAGTTTGCAGTCTACAACTACTGCAATCAAGTTTGCAACAAAAGATCATTTGTGACCAACAACTCTTTCATCTCTCATCCTCATCTTCTAGTTGATTACTACGATGCGACGAGCTAAACAAGCGGTACTCATTACTGCGAGGGACAGCGATTCGAATCGATTTTATACCAGCTGGCAAAACCCGACTACACGACGTATACGCACCGCACCGGTCGTATACGACAACTTTTCCCGCTAACACCCGACGAGAAGACTAGCCATTTCCAACTCCCCGGGAGTATGGCGACGCCACGACTCGCCCTCATGGTCGACCCATCTCCCTCCCGTGAGACTATCCTCTCACTAACAGCCGATAAAGAGAGTTGGCTACGCTACATCTCTCGGGGCGGTAGGGTACATCAGCTTGCTGGGCCCATGATACCAGCATGTAGTACGGTACGTTCAAACTTGTTCAACTAGGCCGACAATGGTACGGTCCTTGACCGACACGGACGGGGCTACCACCTTGCAAGACCTTAATTCCGTCTTTGCCCTTTCTCCTACGGGGCCCGTCCGGTCTCAACTTCATTAACTTCACTCTCAACTTCAACTTTCTCTTATCATTCCTCTTAGCAATAATAAACCAGTCATTATCCTACATGTCGCGAGTAGTGTATGCCACCACTCGAGTTCTACCGATTCCTTATGACATAAGCTTAGCGAGTTATCGAACTCTATTGAGCTACCTGTACCAAGTATAGCATAAACAAATGGAAACCTATCTCATGCATCTAAGGGTATCAAGCAACTCCTATAACTTAATGCACAATCACGACTCATTACTGTGATAAAAGAAAAGACTTTAAAAACATAGGTGGGATGCACCGGAGCTTGCCTTGATTCGAGTCGGGGTTAGCTTCCTCGATGTGCTTGGTTGACTTCGAAGTTTCCGTCTCTCGCCTCGACCTCGGACGGAACCTCGATCACGCCGGGACCTAGGTCGACCAACGATGACGTTGCGAATCAACGATCATGCATGCATGAATGGACATGAGATGATGTGTAGAGATTTAATTAACCATGATCGTTAATTAGCAATTAACAATTAATATTTCCTCAAGTTTATTAATTAGCAATTTAAATTAATCATGTTCATTAATCAATAATTAACAATTGATCATGCTCATTAATTATTGCTTAATCATGGTCATTAATTAATAATTAATCTTGGTTATTAATTCACAATTACTCATGTGCATTAATTAACAATTAATCATGTTCATTAGTTAACAATTCATGATTAATCATTAATCAATGATACATAAGGTACTAAATTGGGATCACATGAAATGACGGTGTTTATGTTCAATTTTGAAAAAACAAACTTAACAAAAACTTTCGTCTGCAGTATCTCTAATTTTTAAAGAAATTTATTTTTCAAAATCAAACAGTAAATAGCATAAAATAATAGATTTTCTTAATTAAAGGAAAGGTAATTAATTAAACTATGAAATTATAATTTCTCAAAATAGGCATTTAAATACATAAATAAATAGGAAATATTTTTATGAATCTAATGAATTTGGTTTTGCATTTTTCTGAATTTGGATGAATATTCTACGAATATTTGAAGTTTGAATAAATCCGGAAATGAATAAATTCAAAAACAGTGCCAATACCAGTATGGGCTGAATCTGGCTGGCCCATGGGCGGGCAGCCCAGGACACGCGCGCGGCCCAGCTCGGACCGAGCTCGCCGCCTATGGCGGGTGGTGGCCGGAGTAGGGCGGCGGGTCGCCGGAGTTTGGCCGGACGGCGACCAACCGCGACGGAAATTCTCCTACGGGGCCAACTCGACATGACGAAGCGGTTGGTGGGGTCAACTTCACCGGAAACCGGCTGGAAATACGTCGACGGCGAGAGGCGGGAGGAGGAAAGGTTCGGCGGCGTCTAGCGCCCACCGTACTCAACCAAGAGACGAGGGAATTGCGCTCGGAGCTTCATAGGAACATGGGAAAGAGCGGCATGCGATTGGTTGGGCTTGGGAATGGCCGGAAGGTGGACTTCACCGGCGAGGTAGGGCCGGCGGCGGACGAGCTTGACGAAGATGGCCAAAATCGAGAAAATTTGTGTGGCAACCTCCGGTGTGAGTCCACTATACTCCGGAGGGGACTCTAGCGCACACCGGTAATCAAGAACCCCAACGAAAAGTGAACCGGAGAAGAAAAATTTGGGGAAATCGGCCATGGCCGCCGGTGGTGACCTCCGAGGGAAAAATGCTTCGATCTCCGTCCGGGCGAGGGAGTTCGATTGGGCGGCGGGGTGTTGGTATTTCTTACGTCACGAATGAATCCGCAAGCGCACGGAATACCGTTGTAGCACTTCACCCGGAGTATTCCAAGGTATCGTATTTATATCCGCAGGGAACGAGTATTTCTGCAACAAGGTTAGTTTACCCAAGGACAACCAAGACAACGTAGCAAAATAGGGTCGAGAGGGTGACTCTTATCTATTTATCCTTTAAAGGTAGACGAACGCAAGCTAGACTTGTTTACTTCGGCACCGTCTTAGGCTTGGTCTCGCCAAGCCACTCCGGTCTACGAAAGCTCTACTATGTACCCGAACGTGGAGGGTTCCTTTGGATGACAGGGCTGTCACTTCCTGCCACCTACCTCTACAAACCGTGGGGCACACAGCAAACAAAGGCGATCTCCAGCCTAGACACCACGTCTATGCTATTGACCACTACTCTAGCCTCGGCCTAGAACCGAGTTCGTAAAGCTAGAGTACTTCTTGCGAAGCGATGATCCCGTAAACAAGTATAACAAGAATTACGTCTAACACAAAGATATGTCACGATAGATAAGTAGATCACCACGTATAAATCACCAAAAAGAGTGTTTATACGCCAAGGTAAAAGAAAAGGAAATACTACTCCACTTTGCAAAAGGGAGGAACACTCCTTCCTCTTCCTTGCCCTCTCTCCTATTCTACTAAGATACAAGAGGCCCTTGGCCTAAGGATGAGAGTTTTGTCTTGTATCTTGATGTTGGTGGTGTGTTGAGAGAGGGGGTGTAGCCCTTTATTTATAGCCTTGGAAGGTCGGCAACTTGGAGGCGGTTCCGTACGTCGGTGGCATTAATTGCAGTGTGGAACCGACCTCCGCACGTCGGTGACAAACCGCCGTAGAAAGATGGGCCGTGGGGCCCACTCGTCGGCTCGGCCGAACCCACTAGGGTGGTTCGGCCGAACCGGCCCGGACTTCCCCGGGCTTGATTCTTCTCTCGGTGCCTTCCCCGGCTGTGTACCGGCCCAATCCACTTGCTTGGTTTGATGTTGAGGCTCTGTTTTGTGGTTTTGGGCTTTTGGACTATATTCTTTAGTCCTGGGAAAATCCGTCGATTGCAAAGCCCATGTTTCGTGCATGTTTTCCCTCGTTTTCATATGAATTGCACCTGCATTCATAATTTCACCAAGACTAGTGGAATTTGTTAGAAATAATCCCTATGTCTATTCTTGGTGATGGTGTTTGATTCAAAAAGATGCAACATGTTGACGGTAAAATTGGACCATAAGGACCGTCAACAAGACCCCCACACTTAGCTCTTTGCTCGTCCTCGAGTAAAGGTGGGAGCGTAAGTTGAGAGATCTCTCCCCTTAGAGACCTGCACACATGTTATTACAAGCCACACCGTTTTACTTGTGAACGTGACGGTGGCTAACATGCATTCTTGGATGATTGATAAGTGGAACAGCTCATGACTCAAGTCACTATACTTTTGCTCACTAAGCACCTTGGGTTTTTGAAAGTTTTGAAAATAAACAACATGACTCCCGCTCCTCTTTGATTCTCTTGAATCGCTCAAAAAGTGTTTTCCTCACTAAGGCATTGTGTTGCCTCTCTTTTTCCTACTTCTTAGGCTTGTATGTGGAGCTTGGTAGGGAATGAGAGAGGCATACTTGTATCACAAATATTGCTAAGCCAAAAGAAAGGATCCATGGAGAAGCCAAGTCATGCAACCTTGATCAAGAAGTGCGTGTGTGTATGGATATGAAAAAGTGACAACTCCTATTGAAATCGACCTCTCTTTATTTTGCATTTTCGAGACATGGCTATCTTTTTATTTTCTTTCTTTTCTTTTCTTGCTCTATGCTTGAGCATCTCTTTTCTTCTCTCTTTTTCATTGCTCATCTTTGTGAGCTTTCTTTTCATTGCTCATCCTGTGTATAGCATGTCTCGTTTATGCGTGATTGAGAGAGAGAGAGAGAGGTAAAAAGAGGTGCAAACGAGGAGTGTCTTTATTTTGGTGGGGTGCTAGCTCCTAGTGTAGGAGTTTAGCCCTTTTTTTTTTTTTCTCGGTGGAGTGTACGTGATCTTGATCAAGAGAGCATGACAAGTTTCTCTCTAGGGTCACTCAATTTTGGTAAAGCTCATTGCAATCACAAGCAGCATATGTATGTAAGTTTTGCAAGGTATGATCATCATATGGCATTGGTAGGAATTTTTGTATCAAGAGAGGAGCATGAAGCCATGGTATTTTTGTTTTGTGAAATAAAATTCCCAAGGACTCTGTAAGCTAAGCATAAGATCATTTCGTCGAGCCATATCACACTTGCCAATAATCTAGAAAAACATGGGTCCTATGGATTTGATTATTTGTTCACAGTGCAAGTGGTGATGAAGCGAGTAATAAAAAGTGTGCAAGATCATCATGAGAGCATTAGGGAGAGACTTGGGAAAAGGTATTCAAAAGAAATCTTCCCAAGTTTTAGTTGGTCAAGTTTTAGTAATTGTTTTTCGCGTCTCGTAATGAACTTGACAAATAAAGTAGGCGAAAAGGAAGTGTGGGAAACAAACTCAAGTGCCACGAGGAAGCTAGGGCTGAGTGGGACCCACCAGGGTTCGGCCGAACCACCCTTGTGGGTTCGGCCGAACCGGCCTCGGGCCCCACCGGTGCTCGTTTCGCAGCTTTGTGCTTGTGTTGTTTTCCTCGTGATGTTTCTGCGCGCTACGCGTGTGTTTGTCTTTGCTTTCCGCGATGTCCCCCCCACACTTGCCTTTTGCCTCGTTTTCTTCAAAATAGACAAAGATATTTCGAAACAAAACTTGCTCTACCGGTAAGGGAAGACCGGGGAGCACTAATATGATTAAAAATTTAAAAGAGCAGGCGCATTGCAATCTTGAGGAATTGAAAAAATGATTGAAAAAAAGGAAATTAAACTAAATGCGCTCGCGGGAAATGATGAACGCGGGAAGGTTCATTTTAAACGTCGTATTCGTCCTCCTTCCCCGCGTCCTTGAAGAGACGCTTGATCTTGGAGTTGGTGCTGCGGCGATGGCTCGCCCGGGCATCCTTCAAGTCTTCAATAGCGTCTTTGATCTCCGCGACATTGTCACGTAGGCGTTCATGGGCTTCGCGGAGATCAACGTGTTTAGCGAGGAGGATTTGGTAGGGGCTTTTTTTAGGAGTTTTCTCCTCCTCGCTTTCATACATTCCCCCGCCCTCTTGATGGGAGAGGGAGAGAGACGCCTCCTTATCCTCTTAGGAGGAGTGTCGCCCACGGATTCGCGGGCGTCTCTCTTTCCGCCGAGGTGAGCGGCGGGATGAGCTGCTTTCCGCCACCGCGGATTCCCTTGATCTTGAACCTCTCGCCGGGCTTCTTGATGGGGCTAGGCAGGTTGCGCCCTCATATTGATGGTGCACCACCTGCCCGCTCTTGGTAGCGAGGGTGCCGACGTACTTCTCTCTAGGAAGGAGAGCGTTGTCGGCGGCGTCGGCGCTCTTCTTCTTGGGGGTAGATTTCCCTTTCTTTTGGCGAGGTGCCACAGCAGCGGGAGAGCTCTTGGAGGGTGTTCTTGCTGCTGTGGGTGGAGGTTCAATAGCGAGCGGTAGATCATGGATCATCAAGGCTTGCTCGCTGGGAATGGAGACATGATCAAGGATGTCTTCGAGGCCGACTTGGCGGCAAAGCTCGCTGGTGGTGACGGAGATGTCGAGGCTTGGGATGCTGCTGTCCATGGTGCTGGGCAAAAGCTTTTTTTTTTGTGCGAAATGGACAAGGTGGGAGAAAGGTGCAAGGGAAAAATGAAGGAAAACACCTTCATTTATAGATAAAAGCATGGAAAGAATTAATTTGATTTTTCCCGCAGCATGGAAGGCACTAAGCAGGGAGATTTGATCTTGTGACCGTTGGAGACAAAAGATGAAAGAAAAAAGTGACCGTTTGGGGTTCAGACTGGTTCGGCCGAACCAGCAAGGGGGTTCGGCCGAATCGTAGTGGGCCCCTCTCGGTCCCCTTCCTTTTCTCGGTTGATTGCTTGCTAAAATTATTTCAGTGGAAAGAGCTACTACGGGATATAGATAAGAAAAAGCTATCATGAGAGAAAATTTAAATTAATCAAGTGCATGACATCAAATTCTTTATCTTTATCGGGCTCGAAATAAATTTTAAGGCGCTGACCATTTACCTTAAATATTTTACCTTCGTCGTCTTGAAGTGTGATCGCTCCATGTGACGAGGTGTCAATAACCGTGTATGGTCCGTCCCATTTACTTCTTAATTTTCCATGCCCGAAGAGTTTCACCCGTGAATTGAATAGCAAGACCTTATCTCCAACCTTAAATACCTTTATCTTTATCTTTTTGTCGTGCCACCTTTTTGTCCTTTCTTTGTATATAGCTGAGTTGTGGTAAGCTTTGTCTCTCCATTCTTCTAACTCAGCTATCTCCATTTTTCTTTTGCGTCCGGCACCATTAAAGTCCATGTTCCATTTCCGGATGGCCCAATACGCTCGGTGTTCCATCTCGACGGGTAAATGACATGTTTTCCCGTACACGAGCTGGTATGGGGACATGCCTATGGGTGTCTTGTATGCTGTACGGTATGCCCATAGTGCATCGGGTAGCTTGTCCTTCCATCCCTTCCCCATTTCTCGTTACGGTCTTTTGCAGGATCCGCTTGATTTGCTTGTTTGAGGTCTCGGCCTGCCCACCGGTTTGAGGGTGGTATGGAGTAGCGATATTATGCCTTGATCCAAGTTCTCTTAGGAAGCTTCGGAAGGTCTTATCAATGAAGTGAGACCCTCCGTCGCTTATCACTAGCTTCGGTGTTCCAAACCTTGGGAAGATAATTTCGTGGAACATCCGGCGAGCATGCTTGGCATTTGCGGCCCTGCAAGGCATTGCTTCCACCCACTTAGACACGTAGTCTACCGCCACCAAGATGTATTCGCAGTCATGTGACTTGGTGAACGGTCCCATGAAGTCAATGCCCCATACGTCGAAGAGCTCGACTTGTAAATTGTAGTTGAGGGGCATTGCATCTCTTGCCGTGATGCCTCCAACTTTTTGACATTCCGGGCATCGCCCGACAAATTCCTTTGTGTCTTCGTACATGGCTGGCCAAAAGAAGCCACTTTGCCATATCTTGGCCTCGTGTACGAAACACGCCGTAGTGTCCCCCGTATGGCGATGCATGGCACTTCTCAATGATTCGTGTGCTCTCGGGTATGGGCACACATCGCCTTAGCAATCCATCGGCGCAGACACGGTAAAGGAAGGGCTCTTCCCATAAGTGACGGCGACTCTCATAGATGAGTCGTTTCTTGCTCTTTCCAGGTGGTACGTACCCCGTTGCCATGAAGTTCACAATGTCGGCGTACCATGGATGTGAGTCCCTCACTAGGAGCAGCATGTCATCGCGTAGGAAATCATTGATGGGTAATTCCTGCAGGTTAGTGAATTGTATACGCGACAAATGATCTGCCACGGAATTTTCTACTCCTTTCTTATCACGGATTTCTACATCAAATTCTTGGAGTAGAAGAACCCATCGTATCAAACGAGGTTTAGCATCCTTCTTATTGAGCAAAAACTTTAAAGCAGCATGATCGGTGTAAACAATGACTTTTGCTCCAGCCAAGTAGGATCTAAACTTATCAAAAGCAAAAACAACAAGCAAGGAGCTCTTTTTCAGTGGTAGTGTAATTTAACCGAGCTCCAGCCAAGGTTTTGCTTGCATGAATGATAGGAAGAGAAAAAGTTTTCTTGCCGAGGGTGAAGTCTAAGGTTCCTCGAAGGTGATATCCCTAAGAAAAGCTTTTCTATGGGATGACCGACCAAAACATCGAAATCCAGGATTCCGAAAACGTGAAAGTCCAAGGAAACCTCTCGCTTCATTACGCTTAATGCAAACATCTCTAATGATCCCCAAACTCTCAAAAATTGCCCCGGTGGGGCTTTAAGGAGTTTGTCGAAGGTGCCCATGTCTCGTTTCCAAATAAAGTTGAAGCAAAAGATTTGGACATGATGTTGGCACCTACTAGAGGATTATAGAGAACATCTACCATTACTCCTCGAATTGAGCCACGAATGGTTGATCTAGGATGATCAAGTCGAAGAACTTCCGAAGAAAGTTCGTTTTCCATCAACCATTCATCGCTCATAATTGCTGTCAACTTCCGAACAGTTTTTAAGAGAAGAGATTTTTCAATAGGTTCGGGGTTGGTGCAGGGAGTGCTGGTTTCTTTTGATAGGAGTAGTTCAAGGTGTTTCCAAAATCTTCAAAAATTTCTTCCTTGAACTCAAATGGGAAATCAAGAGGTTCATCTTCCTCTATCATTGTTCTTGTGTTAGATGAGGACTCGAGTGCTAGGTGCTCCATCATGGGCACCAAGTGTTGTGTCTCTTGCACAACGAGTTCCTCATCTTCTCGACTCCGGCTCTACGAGTAAGTCAGCGGAAAAAGGTGTGTTTTCCACAATTCGATCCAAAAGTTCGTGTGCTTCCGCTATGGTCTTATGAGAAAAAGATCCACCCGCGGCCGTGTCAAGATAAAGTGCGGTATCGTTGCTCAATCCCGAATAAAAGTGTTGTAATAAAACGGGTTCGGGGAGCAATAATTCTGGTCCGGAGTCCGTTAGAGAACGTAACCGAATCCATGACGCACTTAAGGTTTCCTTTTCTTCTTGTCGAAAGCCTATTATTTCCGCTCGTAGAGAAGTGATATGAGATACGGGGAAGAATGCTAGACAAAATTTGTCTCGCAATTCTTTCCAATCACCGTTCACTCTCTTAGCGGTGTAAGTGTACCATTGCTTCGCCTTCTCATTGAGAGAGAAGGGAAACAACTTCCACTTCAATGTTTCTTGTGTCATGCCATGGATCAATCGGCATGAACACAAATGTTCAAACTCTCGCAAGTGTTCATAAGGATTTTCATGTTTAAAACCCGAAAAGGATAAACCTCTAATCATCGAAATGTAATCGGGGAGAACTCATAGCCAGGTGAAGAAATAGGTTGTGATGATGATGGTGGCTCTAAGAGTTCACCCCGTGGAGTGGAGAAAGATTGGATGGTTGGGTGTGACTCCATGATATGTTTTTGTGAAATTTTGAATGTAAGGAAAAAATAAAAACAGAACGGTAAGTAAGATAGATTACGAGGGCAAACCTGATTCGTTACAAAGATAACAACCGTCTCCGGCAACGGCGCCGTAAATGCTTGTTGGTATTTCTTACGTCACGAATGAATCCGCAAGCGCACGGAATACCGTTGTAGCACTTCACCCGGGAGTATTCCAAGGTATCGTATTTATATCCGCAGGGAACAGAGTATTTCTGCAACAAGGTTAGTTTACCCAAGGACAACCAAGACAACGTAGCAAAATAGGGTCGAGAGGGTGACTCTTATCTATTTATCCTTTAAAGGTAGACGAACGCAAGCTAGACTTGTTTACTTCGGCACCGTCTTAGGCTTGGTCTCGCTAAGCCACTCCGGTCTACGAAAGCTCTACTATGTACCCGAACGTGGAGGGTTCCTTTGGATGACAGGGCTGTCACTTCCCGCCACCTACCTCTACAAACCGTGGGGCACACAAGAAACAAAGGCGATCTCCAGCCTAGACACCACGTCTATGCTATTGACCACTACTCTAGCCTCGGCCTAGAACCGAGTTCGTAAAGCTAGAGTACTTCTTGCGAAGCGATGATCCCGTAAACAAGTATAACAAGAATTACGTCTAACACAAAGATATGTCACGATAGATAAGTAGATCACCACGTATAAATCACCAAAAAGAGTGTTTATACGCCAAGGTAAAAGAAAAGGAAATACTACTCCACTTTGCAAAAGGGAGGAACACTCCTTCCTCTTCCTTGCCCTCTCTCCTATTCTACTAAGATACAAGAGGCCCTTGGCCTAAGGATGAGAGTTTTGTCTTGTATCTTGATGTTGGTGGTGTGTTGAGAGAGGGGGTGTAGCCCTTTATTTATAGCCTTGGAAGGTCGGCAACTTGGAGGCGGTTCCGGACGTCGGTGGCATTAATTGTAGGTGGAACCGACCTCCGCACGTCGGTGACAAACCGCCGGAGAAAGATGGGCCAGGGGGCCCACTGTCGGCTCGGCCGAACCCACTAGGGTGGTTCGCCGAACCGGCCCGGACTCCCCGGGCTTGATTCTTCTCTCGGTGCCTTCCCCGGCTGTGTACTGGCCCAATCCACTTGCTTGGTTTGATGTTGAGGCTCTGTTTTGTGGTTTTGGGCTTTTGGACTATATTCTTTAGTCCTGGGAAAATCCGTCGATTGCAAAGTCCATGTTTCGTGCATGTTTTCCCTCGTTTTCATATGAATTGCACCTGCATTCATAATTTCACCAAGACTAGTGGAATTTGTTAGAAATAATCCCTATGTCTATTCTTGGTGATGGTGTTTGATTCAAAAAGATGCAACATGTTGACGGTAAAATTGGACCATAAGGACCGTCAACACAGGGAAGCTGCGTGGGGTTTTGGCGGAGGGTCCGGGGGTGGTGGCTCCCGTGGGGATGGCCGGAGACGACCGGGCGACGAAGAGGCGAGGAGGGTGAACGGGCGGCAGCACTTCGGGTGCAAGCCGGGGAAAGAAGGAAAGACTTTGGACCTAGCTTTTATCCCGGTGTTGAGGCGGTAGAGAAGGTCCTGCGTGGCAGCCGTGGAGCGAGGCTTGCGGCCGGGCCGCTGCCGCGCGGCTCGGGAGAGGCGGTGGTGAGGTGGTGGGTGAGAGAGAGGAGAAAGAGACATTGGCTGGGGGCTGGTTGGGAATTTTTTGCAAAAACGTCCTTCTGTTTTTAATTAAGTGAAAAGCATACTTCCAAGGCTCGAAAAATTATGCGAAAATTCAGGGATGCATTTCAGAATATTCTGGATCTTTTTCCTTTTAGGACGAAGTTCAAATTCTAAATAAATTTCGGATTAAAAAAATCAATTTTAAATTAAAAAGAGAAGTTTTCATTATTTCTTGTAGTCCTTTTTACAAAACAAAATAATTTCAGAGCAATTTCATAAATCTTTTATTTCTATGTTTAACCAACAGAAAAATGTTAAACTCCATAATTTACTTGTATTTAATTTGTCTTTTTAAGATCTTAATTTGACTTAGGTTAAATTCATTATTTTATGTGCAATTTTTAACACCAAATGAAATAGTTTTAAAAATGCAACATGATGACATGATGATGAATGCCATGCAATGCACTTTCAGTTGTTAGGGTTGTTACAAAGACTTAGCAATACAAGGTTGCAAAGAAATATTAAATACTTCAAATCAGCAAATATATCATCATGTTCACTTCTTACTACGATGCGATCTGCTCGAGACAAGAGGTACTCAATAACCGCGAGGGACGGCGATATATATCGATTTACATCCTGCAGGAGAAACCCAAGTACACGATATACGCATCATTTAAGAACACGTATGGCCACCGTTCGCGAGATCACTATAGGGCCGATACGACTCCCACCTCTCCCAAGTAATACGTCACCACATGCGATGCCCACGGCGGAGCCATCCAAGGGTAGACCGCATACTCATCCAACCACATGACCCAGGATGCCACCATCAATCAACATCTCAAAAGAATGGTGGGGTACCGTCCAACCCTACGGTTCTCAAGCTACTAGGTTTCCCAGTACCCATAATAAAGGTATGTACTTGGTACACAACTCGATTCTTGCTCGCGGAGTCACACGGTCCTCAACCGACACGCACGGGGCTATGGCGAACATAGGCGAACCTTGCCACCGCATCCTACACATGCATATCCCCGTACGGTCTCAATTTCGTAAACATCATGTGAAAGATAACAAGTGGATAAACCTATACCGAGAGGTCTCCGTACCGCTCGGTGTTGCTACCGCTGACTCCTTACTAAGCACAACATTTCTAACGAAAAAGGATTATACCTATCCAATAAGACTATAGGCATAAAGGGATAAATAATGCAACTACGGTGACGATCAACTCCTGAACTTAAATGCACAATACATGACATCATTACTTGTGAAGTAAAGCAAAACTTCTAAAAGCGTGGGTTATGCACCGGGGCTTGCCTTGGGGCTGTTCGAAGTTAGTATCCATAATGGTGCTCAGCTCAACATTTATCTCCTCGTGGTTGCCTTCATCGGTCTCGGGTCCTAGATGAATGCAATGCAATGCATGAGCGTAGGTGAATACATAGACATTAATATTTATGGACTTTCTCAATAGACATGAATGATGATGTTACATGAATATGAGATGACACTTATTTATTCATGAGATGATATGTTTTCTTATGCGTGGGAAAACATAGTTTAAGTGAAGGGATAAACTTCGAATTAATTAAAACATAGGTAAAACAACATAAAAGCATAGCCCTAGGATTAAAATGAAGTATGATCTTAGCACAATTATTGTATAACTTGCTAGTGCATCATATGGCAATATGGTCATATAAATGATGCATCGGAGATCAAAGCCTACAAGTTACTTGCTGCCATTCATATCTATAAAATAAAGCACGATGGAGAATGTAAAATAAAGCCTACAAGCACATTGAATTTTTGCACAGAACCATAGACAACAAAGTTGGACAATGTAAAGTTCATCCCTAAGTTTTCCAAAAAGCTATCATTTGCATTTTTCTAACTTGTATTTTAAAAGATATGATTTTTGCAAATTTCATAAAAGTTCACTCCTATTTACGAAATTGCCACAGGTCATCTTCTACCTCTGTCCAAGGATGTGGCGGCCAAGAAAAACCGAACTGCTACTATTTCCATCAAGAAACCAGGGGAGGAATGGGTTAGGGAGGTTCATAAGCAAGTTGGGAACACCTTAGAACAAGAATCAAAAGTTGAAACTCACCATAGACCAAGAAATCGAGAAGGGGTGAGTTCATGTTGGTCATGGTGTTGCTACAAAAATTCGTGGATTCCTCCATGCTCACTTGATGGATTGACGAGAGGTTTCTTGGAGGTGAAAAAGCGTTTGATTGCGCGTCTATTTGAGGAGGTTTGAGGATGGGGGTGGTCGGGAAAGGGGCGGAACCGGAGCTTTGCTTGGGGACGGCAATGGCGGCCGTGTTGCTGCGTTTTATTGGACGACGGCCATAGGGGAAAAGGGGTGGCTTCGAAGGTAAGGCCTTCGAGCGATGGTTGACGCGTGTAAGAGGAGCAGGAGCACCCAGGACTGCCGTGGCCTGACCGGGATGGGCACCGGTGGCCGGCGAGGCTGCCCGGTGGCCCTGGTCTGCTGTGTGCCTACTGTAGCTGCTAAGGTTCCTCAGTTTTACACTTGTGCCATTCTGCTACTCACTGAACTTCCTCCCTAGCAAAAGTTCTAGACCGAAATTCGACAAAGCAAATTTTGTGCAAAATCCTCATGAAATATGGAGAAACTTTTGTTATTGTCAAAAATTCAAATTCTGCAGTCAAAAATTCTGAAAAAATCCTTGAATACATGTTGTTTTCCTGATTAAATTGAATTTTTAGGGGCTTTTATCCATTACTAAAAATTATGGAAAAATGTCCTAAAATTATCTTTTGATGTCCTCTTCAAGAATATGCAAAAACATTGACATGCTTCTGTTTGAAAAGTTTGAGTTTTGGCAAACGCTCATTTGAATCTATTTTGGAAGTGAATTCAAACCCTAGCTCTTCTTCAATTGGCTTTTGATCAAATTGAGGTTTGGAAATGCAAATCCAAATGAAATGCCACTGTTCAAATGTTCATTTGTGACATGGGATGTCACAGTTCAGCTTAGGCTGGAGTAGGTGCAGTATTAGCATTGCAGCTTGGAGTATTATTGGTGACTTGAGCTGGGGTATGAGCTAGGCGATTCGAGGACACTTGTCAGCAAAATGTCCTATCTATCCAAAATGGAAACAGGGTCCACGGCCTCCGGTGTTCTGTCCATTGTTGGGCCTCTGTTGAGTTGAGGGTGCCCGATTGTTGTTGGGACGTAGCATCCGGCGCTGCGGAGTACCATAGCCTTGTCCAAGCACCTTGGGTCCTTTATCGACCACTCTGCTGTCCATCCCGTTGAACCGGACAGTAGACAGGTCCCGTAGATGAAGAGCTAAAGCGGGACTTGGTGTTGTTCCTTTCCTGTTGCGCTTGGCGCTCCAGCTTGCGCTTGCGATCCATTCTACCCCTCCTGTTCTCCGGAATCGGTGCGCGATCCACTAGGGGCTGGAAGTTCACAAAGTCCCTAGACTCCAAAGCATAAGCAAGACCCTCATTCAATCCTTCAATGAAGTGCTCTTGCTTCTTCTCATCGGTGTCCACTTCACCGGGAGCTTAGCGTGAGAGCCGGGTGAAGCGGTGCGGATACTCGCCGACAGATATGGAGCCTTACACCAAGTCTTGGAACTCCTTCTTGACTTTCATGACACCACGAGGAACATGGTGAGCCCCGAAACTGGTCACAAACTCCTGCCAAGTGATATTAGTTAGGTCCTGATGATCATTCACAAATGCTTCCCACCATTCAGCAGTTGGGCCCTCAAGCTGGTGTGAAGCATACAACACTTTCTCTCTGTCGTTGCACTCGAACAACTAGCAGCTTCTTCTATATGGTCTTCAGCCAGTCATCAGCATCAAGAGGATCCTTAGCTTGCGAGAATGGCACGGGTTTGGTCCTCCGAAATTCTCCCAACTTGTCCCTAGGTGGCCGAGGTGGCACCACATTGTTCCGGTTCTGCTGGTTCTCGCTGCATCCGGATCATGTTCTGCTACATGGTATGAAGGATCCGAGCTTGCATGGCCAAGACTTGCTCCGAGTGGGTGGTGGTGGTGGTGGTGCATCCCCATCGTTGTCGTTGTTATTGTTGGTGGTGTTGTTGCGCCTCGCCATCCGTTGAGTCAAACGAGATTGATAAAAAATCACGTCATGCTTGCATGGCGAACAAGGAAGTGATCATGATAAAGATAATCAAGGGCATGATGGAGGTAGCAATAGAACAACAAGTTAAGTATACGGAAAGAAAAGATAGCGAGAATTAAGCAGGAGGTGAGCATGATTGTAGGAAATTGGACATATCCAAAGGGTAACATAGATATTCCATAAGATAGAAACGAGATAGCTAGGAATGAGGCCAAGAGATCACCGCAAGGTCTTTTCTAAGGACTTCACAGACTTGCAAAACGTCCATGCTAAGGTTTCGCCACCATCAAAGTGACGCATCACCCAGGGGCCCCCTCTTGCACCGTGGCTTCAAGTACTCTACCTTCCCTCGCCCGAATCCGGAAGACGCCTTCTTCCTTCATCCTTCCTCGACGCTCGCAGAACTAGGAAGCTACATTGGTACTAAACCTTACCTACCCATTATCAGCCCTATGCTTTGTGCGGGAGTCCTGGGTTGCCGCTCCAAGAACCGGTCCTTATGATCCCAAACAAGTACTACCGCAAACCAATAGTACTACTACGAGTACCTATGCATTCCAGCACCATCATCCACATCGTCCTGTTGGGATCACCTAAGTTCCATATTGCTAAAAAGCATCCCCCATTTCATGATCATTATGTTCAAGTGAATAATTAATCAAGCTTAGCATTTAGTTTAGTTTGAACCCCATTATAAGCAACTAGCAATGACGTACCCATCCTAGCATACTACACCATAACCAAGGCGACAAGGTAAATTATGGAATAGGGTATGACACAAATAGGATTCAAATTAAACTACAATGCACGAAATGTAAATTTAGAAAGTAAGAATGTAGGCGCAATGTGCATCAAGGACACTTGCCTGTCTCCTCTTGGTGCTCTGCTGCTGCTCAAACTCTAGGTCCTGGAGATTCTCGTACTCTTCCTCGTCTAACATCACACTAGAAAAGCACACATACATAGCAATAAGAAAACAGTACACCAAACAATGCCTACTGTCTATAAAAACAGTACCATTAAATAGTACTCGTCACTACGAACTCGTGAGCGTAAGGATCACCTAAATCGGAGTTACGAGCTAAAAGTTATGAACGTTTTAAGATCTAGGGTTTAAATTGTAAAATAGCAGCTATAGGGACATATTTGTAATTACTGAAAAGTATAGGGACCAAATTGTCATTATGGAAAAGTTCAGGGGCCTAAATGAAAAAGTACAGGACTAAAATGTAATTCAGGAAAACCTAGGGGTGTTTATGTAAAATTACAGGACCTAAACATAATCATAAAATTACTCAGGGGCCAAAGTGTAAAGTTTACATTATCGCGCTCTAACAGGATTAAAACATAAATATAAATTAATCTAGGGTTGATTATGTAAAAGGGGAAGGGTTCTTTATTAATTAATTAAAACGACGAGGCCTTATTTGCAAAAACGCCAAATAACGGTTCAATCTTCTAATCTGGACCGTAGATCTAAGATCCAACGGCCTAGAACAAACCGGCCAGGGCGGCGACGGTGGCGATCGCCGACGAGCGGCGACGCCATTAGAGGGCTCGCCGGAGCTCGCGGAAACAGGGGGCCCGGTGCCCTAATTTTTGTGCGGGAGCTACCTACGCGATGCGGGGGAGGTGGCGAACTCACCGGTGAGGTCGCTCGGCGGCGAGGAGAAGGCAGAGGCGGATCGCGATGGTGAACGGTGGGCGGAGGGGAACGGCGGCGGCGCGCGTGCAGCTCGAGGCGACGAGGGACGTCGGGCTTCACCGGCGGCGGTGGCAAGTCGAGGCGAAGACCGGCACGGGGTTGGCGGGCGTCGAGACGGCGTCCGGCGGTGGCACGTCAACGATGGCCCGGTGACGGCAATGGCGACCGTGGTGGCGGGTTAGGGCACGGGAGTTGAGGGTTTTTGGGGTGGAGATAGAGGGCACGGGTACGACGCACTTATATAGGGGGTGAGTGCGCGGCACGCATGCCAAGGTTCGCCGGATCGAGGTTGGAACCGGCTCCGATTCAAGTATGGTTGGGGACAGAGCTCGAGCGGGCCTGCGGCGGGCTTGCGGCGCTGCGCGGCTGGGTGGGTTGGAGCTGCGGAGCAGGCCGGGCCGGAGCAGAGAGAAAGAGAGACAGGAGAGAGTTGGGCCGGGAAGAAACGGCCCATGGCCAGGGATTCGTTTTCTTCTTTTCTATTTTCTAGTTTCTTTATTTCTATTTTATTACTTAACGAAAATCTAAGCGATTTCGTAAATATATTTTCACCCAAATAAAACCCTACTGCAAGTCTATCCAGCTTGCATGCAACACACAATTATTTATAAATAATAAAATGATTCCTTTTACTGGATAATAATTACTTAGCCTAGAATAATTTCCAGCATCCTAATAAAATAAAAGGTAATTTTATTTTATTGCAAAATTTTAAAAACCAGGGTGTTACAGGATCGAATGCATAAATGAAGCAGCTAACTGGGCAACAGGAACGCAACTACGCCAGCCATTCGCAACCATACTGTCACATTGTGAAGTAACAGAGCCAAAAAGACTATGGGATTCTACTTGGGAAGCCCTTTCCGAGGATATCCAGCATAAGAGAAGATTAATCCTAAACTTCCCAACTCTACAACTGACAGGCAGTCAGAAGAAAGCATACACTCTTATCGAAATAGAAAAAATAATGCAACAGACAGCAAAATCACCTAAGGAATTTCCAGACATAGAGCTGCCAGATGCAGAAGAGCTTGAAGAACTGGGTAATACATTAATAAATGAAGAGCTAAATTACAATAGGGAAAATTTGAAAGAAGAGCATGAAACAGTACTAAATAACCTAAATCCAGAACAGAAGCAAGCATATGATGCAATACTAGAGTCGATTGGCAAAGGATTGGGAAAGCAAATATTTGTTGAAGGATACGGTGGCTCAGGAAAACATACCTGTGGAGAGCAGTCACCACAAAACTGAGATCTGAAGGAAAGATAGTACTCGCAGTAGCATCCTGTGGCATAGCCGCACTTTTGCTTCAAGGAGGGAGAACAGCACACTCCAGGTTCCGTATTCCAATTAACATAACGGATGAATCAACATGTGACATCAGACAGGGTACCCATCTCGCCGAGCTGCTGAAGAAGACATCATTAATTTTATGGGACGAAGCTCCAATGGCAAATAGAAATTGCTTCGAGGCCCTAGGCAAAAGCTTGAGGGATATTCTCTGGTTCAACACCGAAAACAGTGATAAAAAACCATTTGGTGGCATGACTATTGTCTCAGGTGGCGACTTCAGACAAATACTTCCTGTCGTGCCCAAGGGAAAACGAGAACACATAGTCAATGCATCAATCAAACGTTCATACCTGTGGCAGCACTTCATTATATTCAAACTAAAAAGAAACATGAGACTAAGTTGTATGTCTAATGACAAAAAAGAACAGCAGGAGTCCCAGAAATTTGCTGACTGGATCCTAAGCATTGGAGATAGGAAAACGGCATCGGAAGAAGAAGAGTGGATCAAAATACCAACTGATCTACTGCTAGAGACAAGAGACAATCCTAATGAATCAGTCGTCGGGAGCACATATCTAAACATGCTTCTCAACTACTTAGATCCAAAATTCCTAGAAGAAAGAGCTATATTGTGCCCGAGAAACGAAACTGTCGAGGAAATAAACGATTACATAATGGACCAGATAGAAGAGGACGAAATAATATACTATAGCTCAGACATCGTGTGCAAGACAACAACAAACAACAACAGCATGGAGGACCTGTACCCAACAGAGTTCCTGAATAGCTTAAAGTTCCCTGGAATACCAAACCTTGAACTCAAGCTGAAAGTTGGCTTGCCGGTAATGCTTGTTCGGAATATAAACCAGTCAACAGGATTATGCAATGGAACAAGAATGACAATCACTCAACTCAGAAATAAATTTGTCGAGGCAAAAATTATTACAGGAACACATGTGGGAGACAAAGTATAATGCCACCAAACGATTCCAAGTGGCCGTTTCTGCTGAAAAGAAGACAATATCCTCTGTCTGTCTGCTTTGCAATGACAATAAATAAGAATCAAGGTCAGTCACTAAAAAGCGTTGGATTGTATCTTCCTAAACAAATATTTTGTCATGGACAACTATACGTGGCCTTCTCAAGAGTCACAAGTAGAAGAGGATTGAAGCTGCTTATTGATGACCAAGAATGTCCAACTGAAGACACAGTCAGAAACATAGTGTACAAAGAGATCTTCTGATTACATTCCAGCTATGTATTTTGTATAAATATTTATGTAATATTATACATTTTAATATTCAATAGAAAATCATCTCAAATGTATAGTCTTACCATATTGTGGTGTAAGGGACTACAAGTGTTTATATTAGAAATAACTATACGAAAACACTTATTCCTATAATAAAAAACAATAACTATTTTCAACCCATGTCGACATTTCATCACAAGTTCCATACGCACATAAACAGTATAAGTCCTATACAGTGCTACGTTAAGATTAAAATGTGATAGGCATTGGAAAGAACATGGTCAAATGAACTGTTCAAATCATAGGTAACCCAAAAATAAAAACAAGCAATCTCCCCACCTCCAATTCTACCAAAGATTCCCCCAGCCTTCAATGGAAAATAGAGAGTCTACTCACAAATCCATGGAACTCTATAGGCCGTGCTTCCTGAAAAACTCTACAGGCGCGAGGGACAGACAAGGAATGAGGAGCGTAGGGAAAGGGATAATAAGGAAATAAGTTGCGTGGTCTGAGTTCACGTTACGGAGATATCAGTTCTTTCTCCTTTCATGTGTTCGTTTGTACTGGGGTGGGTTTCAGGATCGGGACACATGTGGGACCCACATTGCAAATACAATTAACTTGGACATAATAAAAAACAAATAAGAGAGAGAGAGAGAGAGAGAACAAGTCAATGGAAAAAAAAGAAAATTTATTTCTGTGTTGGTTTACAGGAGAGAAATGCACTGTCAGTGGTAGAATGAGCTACGAATTAAAAAAATACCTGAAACAATAAAAACATTTAGGACAAAACCCTGGCACTACGGGTATGACAAATTATATAAAAACTAAATAAATTTTTCTTTACTTTTTCTGACACATAATTTTTTTTTTGAATAGATAATTGGTAAACAAAAGTGTTGTAAAACTCTTATTGAGCCAGGCCCACGTTCTAGAAGAAGGACTCCTGGCACATGTGGGCTCCTTATCGAATCTGGACCCAACACGCAGTAGGATTCTACCCTTATAAATAGTTGAGGAGACGCACCTTTTGTAAGAAAAAATACAGAGCAATAAAGAATTTCGTCCCTCTATTCTGTATGTGATTTATTACTTCGTTTTACGTCGTGATCTACATACTTCGATCCGCCGATACTACAACACGTTATCAGCACGCTCTAATCGAGTTGAAGCAGAAGATTAATACTTCATCGCGAGTACTTCATCAAGCAGAAGATTAATACTTCGTCACGAATACTTCAAGCAGAAGTTGCACGGCGATCTACGGTATGTTTTTAATTTCGAATTAAATTTGTATCTTGACTCGTTGCAGCCAAGATCTATGCAGAGGAGTGCGATTGAATCTTAGCACGAAGCAGCTAAGATCTGTCCAATGAAGATTAATCCAAGAAACAGCGAAGACAGAACTTCAATAAAGATTAATCGAAGACATAGAACTTCAATGATTAACTTCAATGAAGATTAATCGAAGACACAGAACTTCAATGAAGATTAATTGAAGACTCCGAACTTCAATAAAGATTAATCGAAGACTCCGAACTTCAATGAAGATTAATCGAAGACTCAAAACTTCAATGAAGATTAGCCGAAGAAACATAGAAGAATGTGCACTTCGTTCGGATCTTCAAATAAGCAAGAAGATTAATCACTTCAATGCAACCACGCGTGAGCCCTCGGGCCGCGTGAGAGCAAGAATAAGCATGAAGATTCGGAACTTCAAATAAAAATAGCACTTCGAGTTCGGGAGAGCCTTTGGCCCTGAAACCCCGAAGCAAGAAATCAGATCGAGCAAAAGAAGTTCGGCGACGCCCAAACCCTAGCTTGTCGGCGACGCCCAAACTCTAGCTTGTCTAGGGCGGCCCGCACAAGATCCAAGAATTACTTCGAAAGAGAAACTACATCGCGAGGAAGAACCGCGTATGAGCCCTACGGCCGCGTGAGAACTACAAGCAAAGAAAATCGAAGAATCAGCAAGAAAAATCAAGATCGAGATCCAGATCGGGAGATTCTATCACTCGAGATCCAATCTTGTTTTTATAATCCTCACGCAGAGGTAGATCGAGAAAGATCGAAAATCTAAAGCAAAAGGTTCACGAAGAACCTAGCCGTGAGCCACGAAGGCCGGCATAGCCCGTAAGCCACGCAGGCCAACGGCATCCAAACCCTAGACATGTGCTAGGAAGACCCAGATCTAGGCCCATCCAAAGCCCGCGCACCCAAGATTATGAAGGGGCCGGCGTTTTTGGGTGGGCCGCAGACACAGCAGGCACGCAGGCGAGCACCATAGCAGGGTCGTCGCGGCCAGATCGAAAAAAATTCACGCAGAACACTACCGCTAGCTAAGCTAGAGCCTGATCCGTGTGCCACGAAGGCCGGATCGGCATCCGCGAGGCACGAAGTGCCGCCGCATTATGGGCCACGACCCAAATCTAGGCCTACCCAGCATGAGCGAACCCCATAACATGAAGGGGCCGCTGCGTTAATCGCCACGATTTGCAGGGTATCGATGAAAAGAAAAAGAAAAAAGCAAAGTACAAGAAGCATCCCTCGAAGGGGAGCTACCGGCAACATGGTCGGATTCACATCTAATGTCAGCAAAGCAAAGAAAAATAAGGGCTACCAAGATCCAAGCCAACCTGGCCCAGATCTCGGCCCGCCCTATTACATCTTACATCGATGAAGACTCCCGGATCTGCACAAAGACAAGTGAAGTATGATTAGCTTGGAAATAACAGAAGAAAAAGAAAAGAAAAAGAAAAGAAGACACATCTAGGCCAATCAGCGTTGACCTTGATTTGCATGTCGCTAGGGGCCGCGCTTGAGCTACAGGCCACGTGCTAGGGAGCTGACCGCACCACGCATAACATGCAGCGCACGCACACCAGGCGGCAGCCTCGCCACTCGCGACCGGCGCTGCCCCGTGCTCTGAGCCTGTGCGAGCACCAGGCCAGCACACGGCGCGTGCGCTCTGGCCAGCCTGTCTCGGCTAGCGCTCCAAAGACCCGCTGCACACCAGACCGCGCCGCAACTCGCCTTTCTCTCAGTTCTGGATCTGCTCGGGAAGAAGAAAAGAAAGGAAGTGAAGAGGACAGGATGTGGCGGCTGGTTCTGGTGAGAGGAGAAAGTGAAGGGAGTGGTGGTGGAATTAGGGTTTCACTCACTTTTTAAAACCCTGCACTCGAAATTTTACAAAGCAACCCCTGAAAATGTTGGTTTTCATGAATTATGTCTGTTTTTCACGCAGAAAACCCTGACATATTCAAGAATTAACCCGCACTCCAATATTTTGCAGAAACGTCTCTGGTAATTATGAAAATTACCACAGGCTTATTGACAATTGTACAAACATGAAGTTTTTACAATTAAGCCCCCAGAATTACCGGAATTACGTAGAAACACGCAGTTTTTACATTTTAGCCTCTGAAATTTTCAGAAATTCAAGGGCAGTCCGCAATTTTGCACAAGAATCTCTAGTAATTTTGAAAATTGCTATGGGTTTACAGAGAATTGCAGAAATTTCATAAGAGTGTTATTTTTGCATATAACACCCTAGATTTTTCACATATTGTCATTATTGCGAGACAAGTTTTATATTATACCACTTTTATGGTATATTGGTGGTCTTCATGCGAAGCGCTTATAAAATAACTTAAACATGCAGTTTCGTTATACTACCTTGCTTACTCCCTAAATAAATGGATACACGAAGTAACCATTGCCACCATGAATGTCATCTCATTCACGAAGAATGAGAACATGTTCACACGAGAACATAAGATGGAAGCCACAACTAGGGGAGAGTATGGTATACATGATAAGAATTATTTCATGAACGACGTGCATTGACGCGGATCCAACAAGACCTCAAAGAATCATGCTAGCATGAGACGACTTATGTTGAAGGCAGGAAGCTAAACAATGAATACAAGATTATTACTAATCAAAGCAAGTTTGGCATAGGACCACGGAGACTTCGAAGGTCACAATTTGAAGATCAAACACTTCATAAATCAAGAAGATTTTTATACCACATGTGCAAAAAGGAAGCTTAAGACACGTCGAATTAATGCAGCCACCATTGGTAAATGATGCGCGTATTTGGATGCCTCCACCTCAACAAAATGCAATGAGTGAACAACAAAAACTCGAAGTTTACGTTGGCTTTGAAAGCTCATCCATAATCAAGTATATAGTGTCACTCTATGAAGACCTATACGTTGCTTGATTCAATGGTTATATCTTTATGAAGATATTTTCCAAGCATGAGGGGAGACAAACATCTCTCTCGAGATGAATGTTAAGAAATGGAAGCTAAATGAATTCCAAGGAATTGTCGAATTTTTCACCGACAAGGGACAATGTGAAGTCTCATACTGGATGAAAATGTCCTGAAAGAATAGAAAGTAAACTAGATGTTGTTATTGTTCTATTGAAATTAGAGCATATCTAGTTCATTGCATATGAAGAATAAATGTTTGAAATTTGTGAAGAATTTTCAACATGAAATGATAAGCATATATGAATGGGCACCAACAAGAAGTTGGGAGATGGAAACTCGAAGTTACATCGTTAAAGCTCATCATAAGGAATATGCTCCAGAAAGATCTCATGACGGCATTAGGGGAGAGAAAACCCATAGAATGAATGCCTTACATATGATCATGAATATTCCACGAAGGAATATACGCACGCATCGAACTCAAGCACGAAGCTTGAATGAATGCCACATGAATTTGCATTGAAGCAAAGAGGAGTACAACTTGAAGTTGTAACTAGAAGCTATATTTTACTGAAGTAAAATGAGCATTGAATTGATATATTGCAGGGACGCCTACATATATATCATCAAGGTAGATTGACATAGAAGTCATTTATCCAATTCCTATGAATTATTATTCATTCTAGAGTTGGCCACTCTAAGAAGCTACAATGATGCATAAGGAATGTAGAACTACCGAATCATGAATGAAATTAGTAAAGAAGCTCCTCGCTTTTGTATCTCACGAAGAGAACATCATGAAGATGAACCCATCACTATAAGCGCGCATATATAGTGAGGGAATATAGAACAACCATGATATGGTATTGAATCATCTTGAAAGATGAATGTGGGAGAGAATTGAAGTATTCCTCTGAATATTGCTATTGTTTCTCTTATGAGAACCCGGATCCGGAAACAAAGTCCATGGCATAAATGCTCGCAACATTTACATAGGGTCAATGAATAAAGCAATTGAGGATGAACCATAAACAATAGTGAAAAATTATGGTTCATAAGTCACGAAGGCTTATACTCCTACATAAGAAATGTTCTGAGTATTTACGGCAAGATATATTGAATAAATGCATTGAATCAAATGGATTAGGTGAATCCATATGATGAAGTCCTCGAAGGATATGAATTGTTTGTCTCATGAAGAGCATTGTAATGAGAAGGCTCATGAAGAGCATCTCACTGAAGTGATACATTCACGAAGAAGAATCACTTATTAAATAGACCCATGAAGAAAATCTCGTAGAAGGGATATATCCACGAAGGAATAAGTCAATGAATGACTTTACCAGTCAAATTATGAATAAACACCACTAATCGATGAAGATATTTGGTGTAATTCCCAACTAGAAATGAAGACTGGTGTATGATCTTGAAGATCTCAATAGAATGTTGCATTAGTGCAGCAACTTGCATGAAGAATTATCCTACGAAAGGATATATGTGCATGAAGCATATTGCTCTATTACTCTCAAGACATTGAACATGAAGTTCAAGGAATGTCCATGTGAGGGGGAGCATATTGAATAATATTGATCGTGAAGATCATATTAACTATTCACAAAGAATAGATTATTATGAAGCTAATAATCAAGAAGAATGTGTATTGTACTCTTTTCCTTAGTGAGTTTTACTCGAAGGTTTCTCACGTAAGGTTTTTGACGAGGCAACACATATACATCCAATTGCAAGATATAGCTTGACACTCGACCATGTGGCATTGACAAATACTACGATATATGAGAACAAGCGAAGATCTCGGATTACTACGGAATTAACATGAACTACAATCTACTGGAAGTCAAAGAAGTCAACGAAGCATTTTGTTATTGCTACATCAACAAATTACTCGAGAGATCATCGCATTTGAAGCTATCAAGGAATGCACATGGTTCAGAAGAAAGACAAGCTATATATTGGATACTTATGGAGTTGCATATACTCCATCCCCTAAAATTATCTATGAAGATAATAAAGCTTGTATTGCACAAACACAATCGGGATACATAAAGTCGAATAGGACAAATGTTATCTAAATTCTTCCATATGCATGATTGCAAAAGAAGGAAGAGATTTCGGTGACACATGTCCGATTTTGTGACAATCTCGCGAGATATGTTCACAAAGATATTACCAGCTTGTACTTTTTGAAAAGTATTGATTTGGTATTGACAGACTTAGAGAAGTGTTTGGAACAGGGGAGAACTTTCCTAAGTACATCACATCTCCGAATTAAAGGATTATCTCGAAGATAATTCATATCGGTCATGCAGATCGATAAGCATTAATCACGAAGATTAAAGCATTGTACTCTTTTTTCCTTATGAGTTTTTCATATGAAGTTTTCTCATTAAGGTTTTTTATGAGGCAATACGTGCAATATAAGAAGTGGTAATATGTGCTCTTTTCTCCATTTTTCCCACTTGGGTTTTAAGGAGTTTTTATGAGACATATTTATCACGATAAAGAGCCCAAGGGGGAGTGTTGTAAAACTCTTATTGGGCCAGGCCCACGTTCTAGAAGAAGGACTCTCGGCCCATGTGGGCTCCTTATCGAATCCGGGCCCAACACGCGATGAGGGTTCCGCCCTTATAAATAGTTGAGGAGACGCACCTTTTGTAAGAAAAAAATACAGAGCAATAAAGAATTTCGTCCCTCTATTCTGTATGTGATTTATTACTTCGTTTTACGTCGTGATCTACATACTTCGATCCACCGATACTACAACAAAAAGAATCGAGTTGGACACAAGCACAATGTAACATTTAGAATCGGACAACAATTTGTGCAAGACATGGATTCTTTCGTTTTTGGAATAAACAATTGGTCAACGGAAGAATCGAGTTTTCAGCATTAGAATCGGACAACACTTACATGAAAGCCATGACTATAAGACAAGAGGATTCCTGAAATGTTCGGCATCTAACATCAACAATCCATGAGAACTCTCATACAACACAAAGCAATGTAACCATCACGATTAATCTTTTACGGATATACGACCACTCTCGGGTTACGATTATTACTTGCTTTACGAGATCACTTTCAATACTTACAAGACTAACTGTTCCGGACACTCTCAAACTCTTCTACATCTCATCGGCATCAAACGAAGATCAAGTGGCGTACACCGCTTCATTGATTTTTGGCCGAACCGGACGATAAAATCAAATAACTCAATCTCCTATCTCGCTCGACAAAAAGTGTTGTGAATTGTCGCTCAACCTTTGATTATTGAAGTCAACAACTACAGGTATGCTCCATCTTCTTCATAACTATCACTTCCTGCAAGTATGCACGTAACATTATTTAATCATTAAAATATATGGCTAGATATACGATCTTAAAATCTTAAATGATTACATAAAAAATAATCACCAATGTTTTGTTTAAGTTAATAGTAATTTACTTATACGCATGAATGATATGATGATTTCTCGTGGACTTACCTTACGGGTATACATTGATCGGAAGAATGATTTATCAAGGACATGGTGACATATTGAAGATATAAAACCGGTGGGTGGACCCACGAGTGGTGTCCGACCGGTATAGGATTCTAGAAGGTTCCGTAAGACCAGGTACGGAAACAGAGGCGGACAACAAGGCTGGATTAATCCTCAAGGAAAGTACAAGACCGACCGAGTAGGATTCTGAATTGATAAGGAAGCTTAAAGATAGAATTTCTAAGTATGTAGATATTGTATCCAACTAGGATTTTACATGTAACCTTGCCTCCCCGGACATATAAGGCGGAGCGGGGACCCATAGAAGCACAAGTTCGGACAAGTTCTCATAAGTTAGAACAAGTTCCTACACTCGACAACTCGCAATTAGCAAATTGCTAAAGACAACACATAACATACGGGACGTAGGGTATTACTCTCAATTCGAGGGGCCCGAACCTCGTCTAAAATCTCGTGTTCTTGTGTGTTTCGTGTGTTGCACCATCGAATTCCACGCTCGTGAGGCACCGGGTAGTACTAGTGCCGAGTTTAAGACTCGACATTTGGCGCATCGGGAAGGGTCCCGGCGAGTTTTTGGAGAATTCGATGGCTTCTACTTTCGACTTCGACTCGTTACAAGCTTTAAGATCCGTTTCGAGTCTCTCGACTTCGTTCTACGACAAACGGTCTCGCAGACGACGATCGCCACCGCGACGACGACGACGACCGGTGCCGCGGAGCGATGATCGGTGCAGGACGACGATCGTCGCCGCGACGACGATGACGAGCGGTGTCGCAGACGACGATCTCCACCGCGACTACGACGACGACGACCGGTGTCGTGGAGCGATGACCGTTGTCGGACGATAATCATTGCCGCGACGACGACGACGAGCGGAGTCGTAGGACGACGATCGCCGCCGCGACGACGACGACGACAAGCGGTGTCACAGGACGACGACCGCTGCCTCGCATAACGACAACCGGTGTCGTGGAGCGATGACCGGTGCAGGATGACGATCGCTACCGCAACGACGACGGCGACAGGTGCAGTGATCGCCGTCTTGTGACGACGAAGATCGATGCCGCCGAGCGATGACCGACGCCACGACGATAATTTCAACAGACTTTCATCGGTCGTCGGCTTCAACTTCGAGCGCCGCTGCTGCTCGGACGCGGTCTTGTTCATTAGCGTGATCGCCAATCTTCATTTTCGACCGATCGCGCCGTCTTCAATAGCTTTCATCGATCGTCGGCTTCAACTTCGAGCGCCGCTACTACTCGGCGCGGCCTTGAGCATTAGCGCGTGCTGCGAATCTTCGATTTCGACCGATTGCGTCGTCTTCGATAGGTTTCATCGATCGTCAAATTCGATTTAGAGTGCCGCTCATCGCTCGGATGCGGTCTTGAGCATTAGCGCGATCGCTAATCTTTAGTTTCGACCGATCGCGCCGTCTTCAATAGGTTTCATTGATCGTCGAATTCGATTTGGAGCGCCGCTCGCTTGGACGCGGTCTTGAGCATTAGCACGGTTGCTAATCTTCGCTTCGACCGATCGCGCCGTCTTCAACGACTTTCATTGGTCGTCAACTTTAACTTTGAGCGCCGCTGCTGTTCGAGCGCGGTTTTGAGCATTAGCGCGTCGCTAATCTTCGCTTTTGATCGATTACGTCGCCTTCAACTCGTAACATCCTGGCCCAGGGTTTAATAGGATTGATAGAATACTCATGTCAACAAGTTGCAACTTCTTTTCCGAAGCTCATCTCTAAAGAACTCTAAGGTTAAGCGTGCTTGGCCCGGAGCAATTTAGGGATGGGTGACCGACCGGGAAGTGATTCCGGGTTGTGCATGAGTGAGGACAAAGTGCACGGAAAAGACTAGTGTTGGTCCGTGGAGAAATCTTGAGGGCCTATTAAGCTGCCAGGGATAAGCGGACCCGGCCGGAGTGGCGGGACGTTACGGATGGTATCGTAGCCGACTCTCGCGGTTTCACGGGCGCATGTGTTGCACGTGTGCGAGCATGGTGTGCATGGCTGGTGTGGGCCGGAGTGGTCACACGAAGCATGGCACATGCGCCGGCAAGTGGACACATGGACGTGGCCAAGAGAGGAAGTTCCTGGCTCGGGGTTGATCGACGAGGACGTCGGTCTTCTAAGGGGGTGAGTGTGTAACATCCTCGGCCCGGGGCTTAATAGGATTGATAGAATACTCATGTCAACAAGTTGCAACTTCTTTTCCGAAGCTTATCTCTAAAGAACTCTAAGGTTAAGCGTGCTTGGCCCGGAGCAATTTAGGGATGGGTGTCCGATCGGGAAGTGATTCCGGTTGTGCATGAGTGAGGACAAAGTGCACAAAAAAGACTAGTATTGGTCTCGTGGGGAAATCTTAAGGGCCTATTAAGCTGCCGAGGATAAGCGGGCCCGGCCCGAGTGGCGGGACGTTACATCAACCATCTACATCGGTCGTCAAATTCGATTTTAAGCGTTGCTGCTGCACGGAGATGCTTGTCTTGAGCTGAACGCGATCGTCAAACTACTCATCGACTAACTATATCATCTTCGGCCGGGCTCGAGGCTACGCCCAATAAACAAGCTAAGTCGCTTTACACTTAAGTTTTTGTGTTTAAACTTATATAATGCGATCCTCATGATAGTTTTTTGATAATATGATATATGTTAATCTTTGCCTATCTCGCATAGTTTTATTTATCTTGGAATCTTAATTTTGAATTAATATACCATGACACGGGGCTGCTATTTGAGAGCGGTCAGTTAATAATTTGTGATCCTGAATTCTAAGACCGGTCATTTTTTCTATACAAGCACGATTTTGTTAAGTAGACCGTCGCTATGTGTTATACCCAATGCTCGATTAGAGGCAGTGCTCATGTCATAGTTGGTTTGTGTTGAATTAACCATTGTTGCATGGTTATAGACTTGATTGGTTGAATCAGGATGGTAAAATTTAAGTTTTCTTAAAATTGGAGTGACCGGTTATTAAAGTTAAATTACATTAGGCATATAATGATTAATCTGGACCGTTGCAGTCTGCACGAAAGGAGAAAATATTATATGTTGAAGTAAGGAACATATAAATACCGGTCAAGAATATGGAAATAATTTAAGATCTGCAGTAAATAAAACATTGGAGTATTTATTTACATATGACCATATTTATATACTTCTTTCATTATTTTTACGGATACAATGGACTAAGAATTAGGTTTCGACACTACTTGATGTATCGGTGCTATCGATCTGGGTGCAGCGACAGAGGAGAAGTCCACGTGATTTGGATAATCACGGGGCTCTTTTGCCAATGGTGATGACCGGTCCGAGTGTTCGACGCTCGATCCGTTAAGCATTTTTAGCCCGTAATATATGATTTCCGGAGTGATTTATACAATAAACCAATCGGGTTGAAGACTCGTTGTCCGATCGATTGGTTAACCTTAGGCCCCGGGTGTTAATCATTCGGCTGATAATAGGTGTGAAAAATTCGAGCTTATTGTGTGAATTTTGATGACTGCTTTGATCGATCGAGAATTTGGATTTGAGCGATATTCGATAAGCGGAATATCGGTTATGACCGATGCGAATCATCGAGAATATGAGATTTGACACCGGTCCGGACCGGTCGAAAAGTATGTTCTTGGCGGAATGTGTTTAAGGGGTACCTAGATTAGGGAACCCTAATCGGGTACTTAATCACTATCATAGCCGGTTAACGACTCCGTCTTGTACGCATAAAGGATACGAAGTGGGGCCCAAGCACCTTCGCCTCGCCCGAGCCCCGAGTCGGGCGAGGTCCACGACCTCCGCCTCGCCCGACCCCGGGCGGGTGGTTCCATGAATCTCCGCCTCGCCCGACCCTGGGTCGGGCGGGCCCACGATCTCCGCCTCGCCCGACTCGGCGTCGATTGGGACCGCAATCCTCGCCGCGTTTGCCTTTGCTTCGCGGAGAAGCGACCTCACCCACCGGATGGGGGAGGAGTTACGGCGGGCCGGTAGGCGCAATTACGGCGCTCGGGAACTCGTCTCATCAACGGGACGTGATGTGACCGGCGCAGTACCCTCCTCGTCCCGTTCCGCAGCGCCGCACGCTAGCGCTAGCTTAGCTGCAGAGCAGCGTGATCATTACCAAGCCCATGATGGCTCGTGGACCGGGACGGAGGCCGGGCGATTGACGAGACAATAGCTAACTCCGTCCCGTGGTCGACCAACGCGTGCTCGCTTAGGCCCGTGAGGGCTACGACCCGCGGCCTCCGCCCCGCCCGACTCCGGGTCGGGCAGGTGCACCACTTCCGCCTCGCCCGACTCGGGATTCGGGCGGGCCCGGCGGTCCTCGCCTCTCCCATCCGGGACTCGGGCGGGCTCGGCGGTCCCCGCCTCGCCCGACTCGGGGGCAAATGGCTTCCTCATGAAGCCTCACGGGTGAACAGGGATCGCCATAACTCCGCTCGGGAACTCACCAATCCACAGGGATCGGGTGAGATCGGCGCAGCCTCCTCTTGTCTCATCTTCACGCGTCGCCCGACACCCCGGCTCGATGACAAGACGGAGGCGCCAACACCATCTCTGCCGGAGCCATGATGAACGGGAGTGACGGATGGAGACCGCCATGTGACAGGACGGCCGCTACGGTGACGAGCGTGGCATTGACTCCGGCGCTACCAATCAAGACCGACCGTACGCCGCACGACCGGAGCGCCCAAAGCGGCCCGCATGCGAGCGAGGTAATGCACGGCGGCCCCGACCCCGCTTGGGACGACATGTAGTAACTCCGACCCCACCCGTAAGTGGCCCGGCCCTTGGACTATAAGAGAGACACCACAAGGTTGAGCTAATCGGACCGATCACACACACATCCTAGAGCACATTGCACACGGAGGCTTGGAGCAACCCTCCTCCCTCGCATCTTTTGTAGCTCTTTTCACGAGACGAAACACGAACAATCCTCGAACCGGACGTAGGGCTTCGATCGCTCGAACCGATATAAACCACGCTCTCCTAAATCATCCAAGGCCCATCCGAGAAGTGGCGTCGATCCCCTCCAAACACAAATTTACTTGTCGGCCGGTTTCATAACACCGACGGTTGGCGCGCTGGTAGGGGACCTCGACGCGTTCGACGATCTTGAAGATGGCGAGCCACACCGTCGATCGGACTCGGGGCACCCTCGTGAACTTCGGGAGCCCGGAGTTCATCGTGACCGGAGCCGGAGCTCGTCGCGCGTTCTCCCGCCGACCTCCCGGCCACTACACCACTTTCCCGCCGTGTCCGCCGGCGCGCGAGCTCGCGGGCATAGCGGACTCGGCAGCGGGTCCGATACCGGCAGCCACCACCCCTCGCGGGAGTGCATGATGGTGGAAGACGGGGACACCAGCCGACACGGACGGCATCAACGACATGGGCCGTGCGGCCCCGGCAGCCGCCGGGCTCCGGCTGAGGCAGCGCCGCCGTCCGCGGCGGTAAACGCCGGCGGTGCCGGGAACGCACAGCCGCACGCCGCGGTGCCACAACAGCAAACCCCTCCGGGAAGCCCCGAGCCCCGGGAGGAGGACGACCTAGAGCAGCTGCTCCGACGCCGACGCGAGGTCGCGGAGACCGAGCGGCGATTGAAGGAGGAGCGCGAACGCCTCGAGTGCGAGGTAACGCGGCGCCGAGCGCAGCGCGAACTCGCTCGCCGGCGTGGGCGCGAAGCCCAAAGAAAGATCCTAGACGAGGCAAACCACCTCGTTCCCGTGTACGAGAGGCCCGACCGGAACGTGGCTGCGGCCGCGACATCGATGCGCGCGCTTCCGCAACCGGTCAATGAGGACCGGCGGAGGATCCAAGAGGAGGTCGGAGACCTCCTCGGACTTGGCGGCCGTCCAACAGAGCCGAGCGTGAGCAGAGCTCGCCGCGCGGCGGAAAGAGGCCGGTGCCTCCTACCACACGCCAAGCCGGCCCGGGGACCGAAGGATTCGGCCCACCCAACCGCCGAGCAAAGCGGAACCGGGAACTCGCCGCCGGTTCGGCGGCGGATGGGCGAGTCGCGCGACGCACGCGATACCCCGACCGCCCGGCGTCGGGAACAAAACCGCGCTCCAAGGCGCGAGCCGAGGACTACGGGTACGCCCCGGCGCGGAGGGCGATTCGATCCGGAGGAGGACAAACCCCGGTTATGACGGGGCCCAAGGCCTTTGGGTCCGCCATTCGGCGGGTTCCGGTGCCCCAGCGTTTCCGGCCCCGACGAGCATCACCAAATACAACGGGGAGACGAACCCCGCGTTATGGCCGGAGGATTACCGCCCGGCATGCCAAGCCGGCGGCGCCACCGACGAGCGGTTCATCATCCGCAACTTACCACTCTTCTTGGCCGATTCGGCGAGAATGTGGCTCGAGCACCTCCCGAGGGCTCGATCCACGATTGGTGGGACTCGGAGGAGGCCTTCATCGGCAACTTCCGGGGCACGTACATGCGCCCGGGAACCCGTGGGACCTCGGGACCTGCCGGCAGCGGCGGACGAGTCCTTGAGGGACTACGTCAAGCGTTTCTCCCGCAAGTGCAACACGCTTCCCAACCTCGCCGACGCAGAGGTGATCTCGGCGTTCATCGCCGGCACCAACAACGAGGGCCGGTGCACGAGCTCGGCCGCAACAACCCGCGCACCGTCAAGGAGCTACTCGACGTAGCAACCAGCCACGCCTCCGGAGAAGACGCCGTGGATGCCCTCCTTCATCGGGCCAAGGGCAAGGCGAAGCGGAACGAGAGTTCCGGTGCGGGCCCGTCCGTCCCGCACGACAAGAAGCGAGCAGAGGAAGAGCGGCGACCGGTACCGCCGCGACACCAACCTCGTCGCCGCCGCCGAGCGCAAGCCGAAGAAGCCGACCGCCGACGACGGCAACAAAGGCCAGCACTTCGAGAAGATGCCGGAGGCGCCGTGTCCCTACCACGGCCGACCCGTCAACCACGCCCTCAAGGATCGCGGGCCGATGCTCAAGTTCCCGGGCACGAAGGCAAGGAAGTTCGACCCCAAGAACCCCGGCCCCAAGAACGACGACGGCGACGACAAGGACGCGGACGGCGGTTTCCCGCAAACCACCGGCCGCCTCATGATCTTCGGGGCGGGACCGGCTCCTCCAGGAGGCACCGAAGCGGGAGCGGCGGGAGGTCTACGCCGCCGAACCTCGCGACCCCGGCCTACCTCAAGTGGTCCGAGGCGGCAATCACGTTCGACCGCAGCCGACCACCCCGAGCGCGTTCCCCGACCCGGACGCTACCCGCTCGTCGTTGACCCCATCGTCTCCAACAAACGACCGACCAAGGTACCGATGGATGGGGGTAGTGGTCCGAATGTTTTGTATGCAGAGACCCTTGATGCCATGGGGATCGACCGCTCTCGGATCCGGCCATCGGGCGAGCCCCTTCCACGGGGTTGTGCCCGGAAAGACGGCCGTGCCGCTTGGACAAATCGACTTGCCCGTCACCTTCGGCACGCCGATCAACTACCGCACCGAGACCCTCACCTTCAACGTGGTGGACTTCCCGCGCGTACCACGCCATCCTCGGGCGACCATGTTACGCGAAGTTCATGGCCGTTCCCAACTACATCTACCTCAAGCTCAAGATGCCGGGTCCGAAGGGGATCATCACCGTGAACACGTCGGTTCAGCGTGCTTACGAGTGCGAGGTGGAGTGCTCGCGAGTCGCAGCGGCGCTCATCAACAAGTCCGACTTCCCACGGGTCGCGACTGCGGAGTCGGAGGACACGCCGACCCCAAAGAAGGCGGTCGGCTCTTTCGAGCCGGCCAAAGACACCAAGATGGTGCCCCTCGACCCCGCCGACCCCGAGGGGAAGAAGGTCATCATCGGGTCCGCGCTCTCCGACAAATAGGAAAGCGCGCTCGTCGAGTTCCTACGCGCCAACAAGGACATCTTCGCATGGAAGCCCTCGGATATGCCGGGAATCCCAAGGAACATCGCCGAGCACTCCCTCAACATCGGTCGGGATCGAAACCGGTCAAGCAACGACTCCGCCGCTTCGACGAGGAGAAACGCCGGCAATTGGTGAGGAGTTAGCAAAGCTCCTTACCGCCGGCCTCATCAAAGAGGTGTACCATCCCGAATGGGTTGCCAACCCCGTACTTGTAAGGAAGAAAACCGGGAAATGGAGAATGTGCGTTGACTACACGAGTCTCAACAAGGCGTGCCCAAAGGATCCGTTTCCCTTGCCTCGCATAGACCGGATAGTTGATCGGACCGCGGGGTGCGAAACCCTGTGTTTCCTAGATGCCTATTCGGGTTATCATCAAATTCCGCTAAGGATTGGTGATCAAGAGGCCACCGCGTTCATCACACCCTTCGGCACGTACTTGTTACATCACTATGCCGTTCGGGTTAAAAAATGCGGGAGCCACATACCAACGCTGCATGATCAAATGTTTCGGTAACCTCATCGGACGCATTGTGCGAGCATATGTGGATGACATTGTAGTCAAGTCCACTCGGACCGACGATCTAGTCGCCGACCTCGAAGCCGTGTTCCGGCGGTCGAGAGCCAACGAGGTCAAGCTCAACCCCGAGAAATGTGTCTTTGGGGTCCCGAAGGGATGCTCTTGGGATACGGCGTCTCGCAGCGTGGCATCGAAGCCAATCCCGAGAAAATCGAAGCCATCGCGAAGATGGGGCCGATAAAAACGTAAAGGGCGTGCAAAGACTTATCGGCTGCCTCGCGGCGCTAAGCCGTTTCATCTCCCGGCTCGGAGAAAAGGGGCTGCCACTTTACCGTCTCGCTCAAGAAGTCGGACAACTTCGTCCGGACAGCCGAGGCGCAGGAGGCCCTCGACCACCTCAAAGCCAAACTTTCAAGCGCGCCAATTTTGACTTCGCCGGTCGAGAAGGAGCCTTTGCTCGCTCTACATAGCCGCAACAAATCGGTGGTGAGTACGGCGCTGGTGGTGGAGCGTGACGAGCCGGAAAGGCGCTCAAGGTGCAACGGCCGGTCTACTACGTCGGCGAAGTCCTCTCCGATCGCAAGACAAGGTGGCCGAAGATCCGGAAGGTGTTGTACGCGCCGACCGTCACTCGGCGCAAGCTTCGGCACTATTTCGACTCTCATCCGGTATCGCTCGTCTCCTCCTTCCCGCTTGCTGAAATCTTGGGTAATCCGGAGGTAGCGATAAAAATCTCGAAGTGGGCGCTAGAATTAATGGACCAGGGTATAGAATACACGCACCCATCCGCCATAAAATCACACACTCGGTAGATTTCATAGCCGAGTGGACGAGAGACCCGCTTGCTCGTGGTTCCGGCGAAACGGATCATTGGCGGCCGTACTTTGACGGCTCCCTCACGAAGAGGGGTGCTCGGGAGCGGATGGCAGCTCATCTCGCCGAGAGGTGCATGCATGCAATACGTCATCCGACTCAACTTTCCGGCCTCTCACAATGTGGCCGAGTACGAAGCCTTGCTCAACGGCATGAAGGCAGCGATTGATCCGGGGATCCGTAGGCTCGAAGCCTTCGGCGATTCCCGACTCGTCGTGGATCGGGTGATGAACGAGTCGACTTGCACCAACCCGAAGATGGCGGCTTATTGCGGTGAGGTCCGCCGTCTTGAAGAAAAGTTCGATGGATTCCAAGTCAAACATGTCCTTCGGCGGGACAATGAAACGGCCGACTCATTGGCCAAGATGGGATCCAATCGGCTGCCAACACCGAAGGCGTTTTGCTTGCGACCAGGATGAGCCGTCTATCAAGGAGCCAACGGCGGCCGACCCCGCAAAGGGAGAACAAGAGCCAGCTCCGATCGAGGCCGCGGAGGTCCCGGTCGCCGAACTTGGAGCCAACGACGACACAGCGGGTCCGTTTGATCCGACTCCCGACTCCGAAGGGGACTCGGGGCTGCGCCCGAGTCGGCGAGATGATCGGCGGCAGCCCTACCTCGACTATCCGTTGCGACAAAATTGCCCCCGACGTCATGGAAGCGCGCCGACTCGCCCGACGCGCCAAAACCTTTGTCGTGATCGGCGATGAGTTATACAAAAAGGGCACACCGGCGTCCTCCAACGCCGCATCCCTCTCGACGAGGGTAAGCGGCCGCTTCAGGACATCCATGGTGGAACGTGCGGACATCACGCCGCACCACGAAGTCTCGTTGGCAACGCTTTCCGACATGGCTTCTATTGGCCGACCGCGATCGCCGACGCTGAACAAGTCGTGCGCACCTGCGAAGGGTGTCGACATTACGCACGTAAAACACACCGGCCGGCCCGGGCCCCGCAAACCATCCCCATAACATGGCCGTTTGCCGTGTGGGGCCTAGACCCGGTCGGCCCGTTCAAAAAGGCACCAGGAGGCTACACCCACTTGCTTGTCGCCGTGGACAAGTTCTCCAAGTGGATTGAGGCGAGGCCGATAGGCAAAATCGACTCGGACCAGGCCGTAAAATTCTTCATCGACATAGTACATCGGTTTGGAGTCCCAAACACAATCATCACCGACAACGGTACGCAGCTTACGGGAAAAAGTTCCTAAACTTTTGCGACCACCGGGGCATCCGAGTTGGATCGAGTCAGCCGTCTCACACCCCCAAACGAACGGGCAGGTGTGAGCGCGCAAATGGCATGGTCCTCCAAGGATCGAAACCCCGGATATTCAGCAAACTCGGAACATTTGCCGGGAAATGGGCGAAAGAGCTCGGTGCAGTGTTGTGGAGCCCGAGGACGACGCCGAGTCGAGCCACGGGTCACACTCCCTTCTTCATGGTGTACGGGCCGAGGCCGTGCTACCCACGGATCCGGATTATGGAGCTCCGCGCGTGCAAGTTTTCGATCCGAACTCAATAAGCGTTATCTCGAAGATGCGCTGGACCAAATCGACGAAACAAGGGAAGCCGCACCGCTGCACTCAGCCGGATACCAACAAGCACTCCGCCGTTACCACGACCGCAAGATCAAGAAGCGCGCCTTCGAGCCCGGCGACCTCGTCCTTCGACTCCTCCAGGGGAATCAAGGCCGGCACAAGCTAACTCCGCCATGGGAAGGGCCCTACACGGTAGCCGAGGTGCTCCGACCCGCACGTACAAGCTCAAGGACGCCAACGGAAACGTGCTCACCAACGCATGGAACATCGAGCAGCTACGTCGCTTTTACCCTTAGCTTGTTGTTTCAGCTATTTATGCAAATGAATTAAAGAGAAAACCTTTCTCTCTTTCTTGTTGTTTTCGACAAATGACGAATAAAGTCCAAATTTGCCGGCCGCCGACCCCGACTCTCCCGAGTCGGGGCTCCACCCGACGGGTGTGCAAAGGAGGCCGTGTGCGGGTCCCGATTGTGCCCACGGCTGCGGAACTCACACGAAAATCCCTCGGTGCGGGCCCGACTCGGACAAAACCTAAGCGCCGACGATGGCTCGGCCGGTCCGATCGGTCGGCTCGGGACTCGACGCCTCTACGGCTAGGAGCGGCCCGAGTTGTCGATCAACCGAATGAAAAATCTAAAGCAACTAGGCGGTCCGAAAGAGAAAGGAGTCACGAAAGGGCAAGAGTTTAAAATTTCGAACGAAGTTTAATCCCATAGTGCAAGTCCAACTCGGACAGGACTCGGAACGCCAACGACCACTCGGCCGATCCGACCGGCCGACTCGGGACTCCGACGCCCGGCGGCTAGGAGCGGCCTAAGTCACCGATCAATCGAATGAGGAATCTTAGGCTACTAGACGGCCCGAACGAGAAGGAAGCCACAAAAGGGGAACATGTGAGAAATTTGGAACGAAATTAAAACAGATAACTTGTTTACAAAATAAGCGAGTTCTTCTTTACATCTTGGCCACTGGCCGACTCGACCATCGACCACTCGGCCGACTCAACTAACACATTACATTATCTACTCGTCATGCGGCGACGGCGGCGGCGGGAAGGCGTGCGAGGCGAGGAGCTCGGCAAGCTTGGCGGCGATCGGCGCGGCTTTCCTCTTCATGTCCTCGATCTCCTGCTCGGAGAAGCCGGGCACCATGCCCAGCCCGTGCAAGCATGTCGAGGTCGAGGTTGTCCTCGAAGTGTGTCCGCTCCGATGCACTGAGTCCACGGGACCCGGCTTCAAAACTCTCACGCCGCGAGCACCAAAACGATTGGTAATGGAGAGAAGGCGCGGCTCCAAATTGGTGGTCCCGGGCGGTCGTGGCACCTCCGACTCATTGCAGAGGAACTCGGCACCGATGCGGATTCGGTCGAGCCGAATTTCTTCCTGCCGCAGCCCGTCCGGGTCCATCTTGAGCTCGAAAATGAAAAGGAAGAAGAAATCATGAGACATGACACCAATCAAAAGCAAAATAGGAGGAGGGATGAGAAAGAAAACTTACGATTAACCTCACTCTCCAACGTCGAGAGTTGGGAAGTGAGCTTGGAGACCGACCGGGAGGCGGCCTCCTTGAGCTTGCGCTCGGTGTCCGTCGCCTCGCGCGCGCTCGCCGCGTCCTCCTCGGCCTTCGACGCCCTCGCCATCGCCGCTCGGACCTCGGCCGGCGGGACTCGGCCACCCGACGAGCGTTCGCGGCATCGGACTCGGCCTTCTTGGCCCTTTCCTCCGCCGCCTCGACCCTCTTGGTGGCTTCGGCCGAGCGGGACTCGGCCGTCCTGCGCGCATCGTTGGCCTCGGCCGCCACCCCGGCCGCCTCGGCCCCCTCTTTCTTCGCGTCCTCGGCCTCTCGGACGGCTCCGAGGGCTCTGCTCCGTGGCGCTCTGCGCCTCCCGAGTCAAGGCGGGCCCGTTCCCTTTCTTGGAAGCGGATGCGAGCATGCTTGGCCCGGTTCATCATATCCAGGGTCCGAAAAGGAGGAGAAAATCATGAGCGAAGCAAAAAGAGACCGATATTCCGCGAAGGAATGAACACGCGCTCACCTCGGCCGGCTCCGCCGGCGACCCGACGAGATGGAGCGCCGCGTCCAAGACGTTGGCGGCTCGACCGCGATCGTGGCGGAACGCGCCCCAAAGTGTCCGCTCCGCCGGCTCGTCAAAAGTGTGCGTCGACCCTTGGGGTCCCACAACGCGCACGACCCCGGCTCCGGCGCCGGTCGGTGCGGCGCGGCGGAGGAGCCGGGCGGAGGTCCCTGCGGTGGAAACAGCGCGGAGCCGGTAGCCGCCGTCACCATGGCCGTCGTTGGCGCCGCCGTCTCCGGCCGACCCCCGCCATGGTGCTTGCCGGCCGAGGGGCTGCCCGGGATGGCGCAGCGGGGACCCCCGACCCCGGGGCCAGCCGCTTCCGAGCCCCGGCCAACGGACCCCCGCCTACGAGAAAGAAGAAAGAAAGACGGAAGGAAGCAACACTTACCGGTACGGTTGTCGTTTGGGTGGCGGGCCGACCGCCGACCCGAGACCCTCACGCCGCCTCTTGCCAAGTGCCGCCCGGGGCACTCGGCGCTGCCGCTGTCGCGGGGGCCGACGTTGCTCGGAAGACTCGGCGTCGTCGCCGGCCTCGGCGTCGCGGATGAAGAGGCCATGGAGGCCGGCGCGGCCGTACTCGGGCCCGACGGGGTTGCGGCCACCGCCGGAGCGGAGCCGCCGGCGGGCGCGATCACCGGCGCTCGAACGGACACCGGCGAGGCCGCCGAGGCCATCGACACCGGCGCCGGACGGACGCCGACGGGGCCGCGGAGGCCGTCGCTGCCATCGTCGTCGAGGCGAGCCCTCCCGCCGCCGCTGCCGGCGCTACGGTCACCACGGTCGATGTCACCGCGGCGGCCGAGGCCATCATCGCCCCGCCATGGTCGTCGCCGCGGGGACCTGGTGTGTGGGCGGCGAGGGCGGCGTGGTGACGACCGCGGAGATCGGGGCCGCGACCCCGGGCACGGCGGCCGGGGCGGTCGGCGTTGTGGTGGTGGTGGGCGCCGAAGTCGGCGCTGCGGCGCCGGCACGCGCCTCGGCTCGCGGGGAGCCCGGCGCTCCTTCCCGGCTCGGGCCGGCGAGCGACGTGCCGACGTCGTCCCGACGGGGCCCACTTCCGAGAGGGCCGGCCGAGTCGGGCCCCCGCTCGATGCCCTCCTCCTCGGCGAGCTCGCCGATGGGGGGACATGTCGACGAGCTCCTCGTCGTCACCCCGATCGTTGTCGTCGGAGTCGGTGCTCGCTGCTCTCGGAGAGGACGACCCGGCCCGAACGGCGCCGGCGCTCCTTCTCCGCCTTCCGCTGTTGCCGCGCCGCTCGCCGGGCCTTCTTGGCGTCCTTTCGAGCTTTTTGCTCCTCGGCGCGCGCCCGATTGATGGCCGGACGTCGGCGTCCTCGGGCAATGGGGCGGGGAAGGAATGAATTGCAAACCTCTCTCGCAACACGGAAACAAGTGGGGGCGACAGCGCGAAATTAGAAAAGTAAGGGAGGTCGGAACTTAAAATCGACTCAACCGAAGGCAGAATTAAAAACTTACAAACAAAATCGCCCCTGTTCGGGAGCATTGGTGGGTGATTGGGGACCGGCCAATCAAACCGATCCCACGCGGCGGCCGTCTTCGAGCATCGCCTCCGCGAGTCGGGCCTTTAACTCCGGAGCGAAATCCGAGGGTCCGCCCGGGGTTCACCATGCGAGTTCCCTCCCGTGCGAAGTCACCTCCCATCTCCGACATCATCCGACGCCGGGCCTGCAGCGGTGCGAGCCGGCGCGGTGGTAGGAGCCAATGACCCCAACGCCGGTCACGCCGGCCTGGTCGAGCGCCTCGACCGCGTCCAACGACGCGGCGATCCCCCTCTTCTCGTCGGCGAGCACCCCGAAGTGCCACTTCTCCGCGCGGCATTGATGAGGTTACCGGTGAACTCGGGAGGGGCGTGGCGGCGGTGTTCCTAAGGTAGAACCACTCGCTCGTGCCGCCCTTGTTGGAATCGGTGAGAGCGATGGGGATGTACTTCTGGACCGGCCGCCCGCGATCGGAAGCCGGCACCGCCGATGGGGACGGCGCGAGGGTTCCTGGCCGCGTCTTTCTTCGTCACCAACCGGCAATCGAAGAAGTGTTTGAATAGCTCTGAAATGGGGGCGATCCCCGGAAGCCCTCGCACGGCGCCACGAAGGCGGCGAGGTGCTCGGATGGAGTTGGGGTTGAGGTGCTCGCAGTTCCAGCCCGTAATGGTGGAGGATGCCGCGGAGGAAAGGGTGAGGCGGCATTCCCAAGCCGCGCTCGTGGAAGTGGCGGAAGGAGACGACGTAGCCGTCCGGCGGCGCCGCGAGGGCCTCATTCCCGGCACCGGCCACTCCATGGCGTCGGTGCGCGGCATCGGAGTCCGCGCGCGACAAGGGCCTCGAGGGACCCGACGGTGCAGCGGGACGGAGTCCAATCCGCCATGGCAGGGCTCGGATCGGATGCGCGACGGTGGATTAGAGAGAAGTGAGGAGGGCAGCGAGCGGCGGACGCGGCGAAGAAAGGCGAGTCGACGGAGCACGCGAGAACAAAGGAAGGGGATGGGTTTTTTGCGAGCGCGAGGCGAGAGAGAGGTAACCGGATGCGCCCCCCTTTCCCTTTAAATAGCGGTCATGTCAAGCGCCCCGCGGCGCTTCGACTCCCGCACCTCTACCGTTCCGCGATTTAATCGGGTGCGGGGACCGAAGAGGCCGCCGCACGCGCCCGACGCGCAGCCATAATGCGAACGCAAGTTTCGCATCTACGGCGAACCACCGCGAGATGCGCGCCATCATGGAAGGCGAACCGTTGCGCTTCGACGGCGCTCGATGACGGGCCGATTGGGCTTGGAATCCCATGAGGCCCGCGGTAGATAAGGCTAGGGGATGAAAACGCCCGACGCCCGGTTTCCGACCCAGGGGTTCGAAGGGCGGCCTCGCGAAAGGGTTCGGACGCCCGCCCTTGGACGAAATCAAGTGAGGGGTTGTCGGAGGGGATCCCTCGCGATCAACACCCGTGCACCGTAGCACAATGGGCCTCTATCGACGGCGTCCGAGTCCGAGTTGAAAAAGCCGTGGTCTTGAATCCCGCGAAGGGAGGGCAACGAGCCCGCCGACCCCGATCGAAAGGGGTCGGAGATCACAAAAGACAGAGCACTCGGATATGAATGAGGCCGACTCCCGCTAGTCTCCATCGGATCCCCGCTAAGGGCACGCCGAGGCCATCACTCGGACATTCCCGTTTGGAGCTTAAACGAGCACCACGCATCGAACCATCGAGGAATGACGTGGCCGCTCACCGCACGCCTCGTCTTACCGCAAAGACGCGTGGGTGTGAACGAAATAAAAAGACGAAACAGCCCTCGGACGGATCCGAGCAACGAGCGAAGACTCGGGGCTCGCTTTCGCAAGTAAATGATAAACCGCTCAAAATTGTTAACCCTCGGCGCAAGTATTCTACTTGCCCCGAGGCTCGAAGCTACACCGGCGGGTGCGCTCGCGCGCACCCACCGGAAAACAAATACACAGGAAAATCCGAGGGCTTGTCGGAAAAAGCCTCGACGGCGACCATTGGCCCTCGGCCACCGCCAAGGCTCGGGGCTACTCGTCGGGTACCTAGATTAGGGAACCCTAATCGGGGTACTTAATCACTATCATAGCTGGTTAACAGCTCCGTCTTGTACGCATAAAGGATACGAAGTGGGGCCCGAGCACCTTCGCCTCGCCCGAGCCCGAGTCGGGCGAGGTCCACGACCTCCGCCTCGCCCGACCCGGGCGGGTGGTTCCATGAATCTCCGCCTCGCCCGACCCTGGGTCGGGCGGGCCCACGATCTCCGCCTCGCCCGACTCGGCGTCGATTGGGACCGCAATCCCTGCCGCGTTTGCCTTTGCTTCGCGGAGAAGCGACCTCACCCACCGGATGGGGAGGAGTTACGGCGGGCCGGTAGGCGCAATTACGGCGCACGGGAACTCGTCTCATCAACGGGACGTGATGTGACCGGCGCAGCATCCTCCTCGTCCCGTTCCGCGGCGCCGCACGCTAGCGCTAGCTTAGGCTGCAGAGCGGCGTGATCATTACCAAGCCCATGATGGCTCGTGGACCGGGACGGAGGCCGGGCGATTGACGAGACAATAGCTAACCCGTCCCGTGGCTGACCAACGGTGCCCGCTTAGGCCCGTGAGGGCTACGACCCGCGGCCTCCGCCCCGCCCGACTCCGGGTCGGGCGAGTGCACCACTTCCGCCTCGCCCGACTCGGGATTCGGGCGGGCCCGGCGGTCCTCGCCTCTCCCATCCGGGACTCGGGCGGGCTCGGCGGTCCCCGCCTCGCCCGACTCGGGGGCAAATGGCTTCCTCATGAAGCCTCACAGGTGAACAGGGATCGCCATAACTCCGCTCGGGAACTCACCAATCCACGGGGATCGGGTGAGATCGGCGCAGCTCCTCTTGTCTCATCTTCACGCGTCGCTCGACACCCCCGGCTCGATGACAAGACGGAGGCGCCAACACCATCTCTCGCCGGAGCCATGATGAACGGGAGTGACGGATGGAGACCGCCATGTGACAGGACGGCTGCTACGAGTGACGAGCGTGGCATTGACTCCGGCGCTACCAATCAAGATCGACCGTACGCCGCACGACCGGAGCGCCCAAAGCGGCCCGCATGCGAGCAGGGTAATGCACGGCGGCCCCGACCCCGCTTGGGACGACATGTAGTAACTCCGACCCCACCCGTAAGTGGCCCGGCCCTTGGACTATAAGAGAGACACCACGAGGTTGAGCTAATCGGACCGATCACACACACATCCTAGAGCACATTGCACACGGAGGCTTGGAGCAACCCTCCTCCCTCGCATCTTTTGTAGCTCTTTTCACGAGACGAAACACGAACAATCCTCGAACCGGACGTAGGGCTTCGATCGCTCGAACCCAGTATAAACCACGCTCTCCTAAATCATCCAAGGCCCATCCGAGAAGTGGCGTCGATCCCCTCCAAACACAAATTTACTTGTCGGCCGGTTTCATAACACCGACAAGAATGGTCTACGTGATTTGAATAATCACGGGGCTATTTTGCAAATGTTTGAGCGGTCCGAGGTATGGAGTGCCCAGCCGCGATAACATTGGAATATCAAATTGGATTGTTTGAGGAAATGGAATAATGAGATCGGTTAGATCAAAGGCAATTAGGTCTTGCCTATCTAATCATTGTGAAATTGGATGCCTTAGGCCCTAGGTGTTAATCATTCGGCTGATTATAGGCCTTGGAGACTCGAGTCGATGTAAGATAATTGGGAAACCGGTCCGATCAACCAGAATTTTGGTTCTTTGTGAAATTTCACTAAGCGGATTATGAGTTCAAGCTGATTTAGGCGACTGTTATATCAACTCTGGTATGAATCTCCAGGAGATATGAAGTTCGACCGGTATGACCGGTCCGAAAAATATGTTCTTGACAGAAATTGCTGAGAGGAATGTGATTTGATGGAAAATAATAAAGTATAGTCTCTCAAGAAAGACTCTTGCATTATTTGCAATCCTCAAATGATACAAGAGTCGGGGCTATACCTAATTAGGTTCACCCGACCGGTGCACCGTGTTCAAGAGCGGTCTACAGAGATCTCGGGAAGTGGGAAATAATGGAAATTGAAAGGAGCGGTCTATAGAGATTGCATATTGAAGGAAATAATGAAGAATCAACTAGTGGACTGTTGCATTATTTGAAAGGGGTTTAAATGATCCAAGAGTCGGGGCTATACCCAATTGGGTGCACCTAACCGGCGCACTAGAACAAAATTTTTTTATTTTTGCACACCTAATTAGGTGGTATGGAGGATAAAATACCAATTTTTTGGCTTTTTGAAGCGTTTTGAAGAAAGAAGAAGTATTGCAGAAGATTGAAGTTCTTTTTAATTTAACATTGGAATCGGACCAACATGCGTAAGACTGGTCGGTCTTATTCAAGGTCAAACAAAAAATTACTCGAAGGTCTGCTGTCGTGGACTTACCTTACGGGTATACATTGATCGAAGAATGATTTATCAAGCACATGGTGGCATATTGAAGACATAAAACCGGTGGGTGGGCCCACGAGTGGTATCCGACCGATATAGGATTCTAGAAGGTTCTATAAGACCGGTATGAAAACGAGAGACGGACAACAAGAGTGGATTAATCCTCAAGAAAAGTACAAGTCCGACCGAGTAGGACTCCGAATTGGTAAGGAAGCTTAAAGATAGAGTTTTTAAGTATGTAGATATTGTATCCAACTAGGATTCTACATGTAACCTTGCCTCCCTGGACATATAAGGCGGGGGCAGGGACCCATAGAAGCACAAGTTCGACAAGTTCTCATAAGTTAGGACAAGTTCCTACACTCGACAACTCGCAATTAGCAATCTGCTAAAGGCAACACATAACATATAGGACGTAGGGTATTACTCTCAATTCGAGGGGCTGAACTTATCTAAAATCTCGTGTTCTTGTGTGTTTCGTGTGTTGCCCCATCGAATTCCACGCTCGTGAGGGATCTGGTAGTACTAGTGTCGAGTTTAAGACTCGACGAGCATTGAGCAGGTCAAGCAATGATAAAGAGGTCGCAAGAATAAACAGAAAAAGGAGAAGGGAAAAACTTGACCGGAGAAGGATCAACGCAGAAAACAATAACTCAATCTCCTACGCCGGTCGAGCAGATGGAGAGATATTGAGCCTGTGCGGTGACCCCGATGAATACATCAAATGCATCAACGAAGCGGCAACATGGGCTAAAGGACCAGAACTACGCGAGCTCTTCACCACCATATTGTGCAATTGTCACGTATCAGATCTAAACAAGATGTGTGAATTATCTTCGGAATTACTATCTAAGGGCATCGGAACAAATCTAAAGGATCAAATGTCTGCCTCTCGGAAGAAAGAATACACTCTAATGGAGATCGAAAAAAACATGCAAGATTCTGATAAGTCACTTAACGATTATCTACAGATAGACCTGCGGAAGACACAAAATCTACCAAATATTAATGTTGGACTTGTGCACGAAGAGTTGCAGTGCGGAAAATTCAATCTCAAACATGATTCAATCAAAATCAACAGCAAACTTAACCAGGAGCAGCTCAACGCTTTCAACGCAGTCATGCGGTCAGTCGACAACAGACTAGGAAAACTAATATTTGTAGAAGGTAACAGTGGCACAGGAAAAACTTACCTGTGGAATGCGATCAAGGATAAGCTAAAATCAGATGGAAAGATAGTAATGACAGTGGCTTCCAGTGGAATAGCTGCCCTTATGCTACAAGAGGGGAGACCAGCTCACTCACAATTCTGCATCCCATTAAGTATTACAGAGGGGTCCAAATGTGAAATAAAACAAGGCTCCAATCTGGAAAAAACCATAAAAAAGGCATCAGTAATTATATGGGATGAAGCTCAAATGGCAGATAAATTTTGTTTCGAAGCACTCGATAGATGCCTTAGAGATTTATTAAGGAACACTACAGAACATAGCGAAATTAAACTGTTTGGGGGGATGACAGTTGTGCTAGGAGGAGATTTCAGGCAATTACTTCCAATGGTACAAAACAGAACAAGGGAAAACATAGTGAACGCATCTATCAAAAAATCATATTTGTGGAAGCAGCTGGAAATATTCAGGCTCCCAGAAAACATGAGGATCAGTTGTATCACTGACGACATTATAGAAAAACAGCGAGCAAAGGAATTCGCTGAGTGGATGCTCGATATTGGCAACGGAATCAGCACATCAGAAGAAGAGTGGATCAATTTTCCTACTGACACAATCATAACAAAAGGACATGACCCAAGACAAGCAATCACAGAAAACACATATCCAGACTTGCCGAATAACTATAGAGACAGAAAATTCCTACAAGACAGATTTATATTGCACATCAAATGAATCAGCCAAACAGGTCAACGAGTATATAGTAAATACATTACCAGAAGAAAAAAAACATACCTCAGCTGCGACATTGTAACAGGAACAACAAGAGAGGACAAAGGAAACATTTATCCTAATATGGAGTACCTAAACAGCATAAAATTTCCAGGGCTCCCAGACCACGAGCTCAATCTCAAAGAAGGAATACCAGTTATGCTACTTCAAACAATAAACCGAGCAGCAGGTTTGAATCAGGGAACAAGATTGCACATAACTCGACTCGGAAAGGAGTGCATCGAGGCAGAGATAATCAATAAATATCAAGAAGGGAGTAAGGTATACATACCTCGAACAATGATACAAGTGAGCAGTCCAACGACGCCATTAGTGCTGAAAAGAAGACAATATCCAATTTCAGTTTGTTTTGCAACTACCATAAATAGGAGCCAAGGTCATACCTTTCAAAGCATCGGCCTTTACTTAAACAAACAAGTCAAGTTCCATGGAGAACTCTACTTAGCTATATCTCGAGTGACACACAGGAAAGGACTCAAAGTGTTGATTGACGACTCAGATCATCCAGGGAATGATATGGCAAAAAATATAGTATACAAGGAATTATTGTAATTTACAATCACAGGATAACGTTTGTAAATTTCATTATAGGTCCAGGATGATATAGATACTATATTAAGAAAAAAATTCATTCAGTACAAAATCTATGTGAAAATACAAAAATTTATATATGCACCATCCATACCAATTGATCTCACCATAGTGTGCTAAAAGAGGTGGGCATATTTAAACAAACAGATATTTGTCGAAACTGGAGTAATATTATTTAGGCATTTAATATGAAAAAGGGGATCCCAAACAGCAGGTTTGATAAACAAATCTAGAAACGAATCCAAGAACATAACATAACATCAAGATCCATTGCATTAAACTTGGTGTACCTACTCCTAAAACCGAAAATCCATTCCCAACTATTTCAGAAAGAATAATAAAAATCTAAATAAGTTATTTGCAGTGTAAATTAAGAGAGAGAGAGAGAGAGAGAGAGAGAGTAACTTAACAGGTGACGGCTGGGTGGGTGCTTCAAGCGCTGGCGCCGCGGACGAACGTGGGCGGCAACGATGAAGCTGCTGGCTGTATCGAAAAAGGACCAACAGGCACCGATGGCCTGTTGTGGATAAGGGACAACATCGTCCTTTCTGATGTTTAATCTGTTTTTAATGGTAACTAGCTTTTAATAGTGATATTATTGATGAAATATCAAGTGGTACTAAACAAGTAAATATGGTTGGAAGAACATTTTTGAAAAAGCATTTGATGAAAAGGAAAAAAGATAACTCTTACATTTATTTTTTCATAGAACTATACGTGTAACCTGCTATAGCAAAATAATAATATTCAGAAAAGGATAAAAAAATATGAACCTATTTATAAACATTAATACAATAAAAATATTTTAAAAAACATTTAAAATCATCATTTCATAACTGCTACGGTAAATAACAGAGGAATATGTAAAAACTTATATACATAATAATAGATAAATTTGACTACCCGCACTGGATAGCGCGGCCACCTTGCTAGTTATAACTATTAACCGTCGGTTAACGACCATATCGATGAAAGCATTACATGTCATATCATACGCATTCATGCATGCATGTTACTCGATTCACGACGTATTGATGATCGACATAGGTCGTGACGTGATCGAGGTTTCGTCCGAGGCGTAGCGAGAGACATGAACATCGACGTCGACCCAACCACCGAGGAAGCGAACGCCGATGTGAATCGAGGCAAGCCCCGGTGCATCCTACCTATGTTTAATGTCTTTTACTTTTTATCACAGTAGTTAGGTTATGTTTGTGCACTAAGTCATAGGGTTTGATTGGCACCCTAGATGCATGAGTTAGGATTCCTTTTATTCGTGATATACTAGTACAGGTAGCTCGATAGACGCTAGGCTTAATTCATAGTCGTAACGATAGTTGATCCAGGTGATCTTAAAGCATGGAGGCTTTAAGTGATTGTTGTTCTTGTCGTCAATCCGAAGAGGACAGTGTTAATGAAATTGAGACCGGACGGGCCCCGTAGGAGAAAGGGCAAGACGAGGTTGAGGTCTTGCTAGGTGGTAGTCCCGTCTCGTGTCGGTCAAGGACCGTACCGTTGTCGACCTAGTTGAACAAGTTTGAATGTACCATACTACATGTTGGTATAATGGGCCCAACAAGCCGATGTACCCTACCACCCCAGGGATGTGTCGTAGCCAACTCTTTTTGCTCGGCTGTTAGTGAGATCGGAGTCTCATGGGAGGGAAATGGGTCACCCACGGATGACGAAGGGGAATGTATCGCGTGGGGTCACCATATTCCCGGGGAGTTGGAAACGGCTATTCTTCTGCCAGTGTTGGCGGGAAAGGTTGTCGTATACGACCGGTGCGGTGCGTATATGTCGTGTAGTCGGGTTTTGCCAGCTGGTATAAAATCGATTCGAATCGCTGTCCCTCGCAGAAATGAGTACCGCTTGTTTAGCTCGTCGCATCGTAGTTAATCAAGTGAAAGATGAAGAAGAGAGAAGAAAGAGTTGTTGGTCAAAGATAATCTTTTCTTGCAAACTTGATTACAATAGTTATAGGCTGCAAACAGTAGTTAGGTAATGAACTTAATATGGAGCTAAAACTTGAAAGTAAGGATCCACCGTTAGCGCTAGCGAAGGACCCACGACTTGGAGGCGCAGGTGCACGGTCGGGACCGCCGGATAGCTGCTTGGAAGAACCGCTTTCGTGTGGACTGCCGGGAGATTCGTAGATGTCACGGCGGATTGCCGAGCTTGACGAGCAGTTGGTGGAGGTCACCGAGGACCGTGACGGGGTTCACGGGATGTCGAATGCACTCGGACGAGCGGTTGGTCCGGGTTACCGCCCGGCGTGACGCAGCTCGCGTGGCGGACGTGGCACACCTAGCGAGTTGGCGGGAGTGATCGCACGGCGTGACCACGCGGTGGAGACCCCGATTGAGGCGAGAGAACCAGCTGGAGGAGCTCGAGATGATGTACGACGGATCGGCCGACGCACACCATGAGTTGTTGCACGACCACGATGAGTTGTTCGGGTAGTTCCAGCGAGTTGCAGCAGCAGCACTAGGGTCCCGTTGACGACACCGAGGAGGTGTCCGGTGTGGACTATGAGCCACCGCCGACCCCACCCGGAGGAGGACGCCGAGTCGGACGCCGGTAGCCACGCGCCACCGGCTTAGCCGGTGTTGGAGTAGTACGGATGTAGGATAGCTAGGCCCGGAGTAGGATGGTAGCCACATTTGGCTGACGTAGGTCGGATTGTAGCATAGGGTAGTAGCAGATGATGGTAGTGGCGGTTGTACGGAAAAGTTGGATCCGGCGTGTACGACAACTAATGTATAAGAAAAATATGGTATATGTAAAATATATATGTGTAGTTGGTAGTGTAGTATATAAGGGCCTGTTAAATTACTCGGATTAAGAATGGTTTCCACCTATGCTTGATATGCTCATTTCTCCGTAGAGATGGACAACACGAGTAACGTCATCAATGATGTGAAAGGACGCCGAGGAGCCAAGCCAAGAACATTCGGGTGAAAACGGGACGTGCTAACTTCACTACGTCCGAAGAATTCCCGGAAGGAGGACAGATCCTAGCGGGTATGTTTTCTATAGCTGATCATCCTGCTATGGTTTTATTTGATTCGGGAGCCACTCATAATTTTATCAGCAAAGCATGTGTTTCAAAGCATCACATCATGCCATCCAAGTTGTGATGTGCACATCTCATTTCAACCCCTGGGGTAAAATCCTTACAAATGAAGCGGCTGCCAATATACCATTAAAATTAGGTAGCAAAGTTTATTCCACTTCATTGATTATTTTGGACGGGCAAGGGTTAGACGCAATTATTGGTATGCAATGGATGGATTTTCATGAGGCAAGACTCGATATAGCGTCTCGAGCGATCTATTTGAATTCTCCTGTTCATGGTCGAGATTGCTTGCTTTTAACTCTTCCCCGAACTATCTTGCCAATGGTTAATAAGATTACAAGTAAAAGTCCGGAGGATATACCAAGTACTCGTGAGTATCCGGATGTGGTTCTAGATGACTTACCGGGTCTACTCGCCGGATAGAGCGAGTAGAGTTTAAGATAGAATTACAACCTGGAACAACACCAATATCAAGGACACCGTATCGGATGCCACCAAATTAGCTAGCAGAGTTAAAGGTGCAATTAAAGGAGCTATTGGACAAGGGGTATATCCTCCTAAGTTCGTCACCTTGGGGATGCCCAGCCTTGTTCGTGAAGAAAAAGGACAAAACATTAAGATTATGTGTGGATTATAGGCCTTTGAATGCAGTCACCATCAAGAACAAGTACCCCCTTCCTCGGATTGACATCTTGTTTGATCAATTCATGGGAGCAAAAGTCTTCTCCAAGATAGATCTTCACTCAGGATATCATTAGATAAAGATTAGAGCTGAAGATGTACCAAAGACGGCATTTTCCACCGGATATGGACTTTATGAGTATTTGGTTATGTCTTTTGGATTAACCAATGCACCAACACACTTTATGTACCTCATGAACTCAGTATTCATGCTAGAGCTAGATAAGTTGGTCGTGGTATTCATCGACGACATATTGATCTATTCCAAGTCGGAAGAGGAACATGCCAATCACTTGAGGATAGTACTGCAACGTCTAAGGGATCATCGGCTATATGCCAAGTTTAGCAAGTGTGAGTTCTAGTTAAAAATAGAGCCCACAATGTGAGAAGAGCTTTCAAGAATTGAAGAAAAGACTCACTGAAGCCCCAATACTCACATTGCCGGATATCCGCAAGGATTTCGTGGTATAATGTGATGTGTCCCGAAGTGGATTAGGAGGTGTACTCATGCGAGTATGACCGAGTGGTCGCATATGCCTCAAGGCAACTCAAGCCACATGAGTCGAACTACCCAACACATGACTTGGAACTTGCAGTCATAGTGCATGCACTTAAGATTTGGAGGCATTATCTCATTGGCAACAAGTGCAAAATCTTCATAGACCATAAGAGCCCGAAATACATCTTAACCCATGTCGTAGCCTTACCTTACGGGTATACATTGATCGGAAGAATGATTTATCAAGGACATGGTGGCATATTGAAGACATAAGACCGGTCGGGAGGGCCCACAAGGTGGTGTCCGACTGATACAAAATACTAGAAGGTTCCATATACCGGTATGGAAACAGAGGCGGACAACAAGACCGAGTTGATCCCTAAGGAAAGTACAAGATCAACCGAGTAGGACTCCGAATTGATATGGGAACTTAGAGATAGAGTTTCTAAGTATGTAAATCTTGTAACCAACTAGGATTCTGCATGTAACCATGTCTCCCGGATATATAAGGAGGGGCAAGGACCTCTAGAAAGACAAGTTAGGACAAGTTCCTACAATCTAGACAACTCTCATTTAGCAATCTGCTAAAGGCAATACATGACATATAGGATCTAGGATATTACTCTCAATCGAGGGGTCCGAACCTGTCTAAAATTTTATGTGTTCTTGTGTGTTTTGTGTTGCACCATCAAATTCCATGCTTGTGAGGGATCGGGTAGTTCTAGTGCTTGAGATTAAGACTCGACATTTGGCGCGCCAGGAAGGGACCCCGGTGAGTTTTTGGAGAATTCGATCACTTCTACGATCAACTTCGACTTCATTCGAAGCTTCAAGATTTGCTTCGGGTCTCTCAACATTGTTCTATGATGACCGCTGTCGCGACGATGACGACGTCGAGCGGTATCGTAGGACGACAATCACCGCCAATGTAACGACGATTGGTGTCGCGGAGCGACGACCGGTGCAGGACGACGACCGCCGCTGCGATGACTACGACGACGAGCGGTGTTTTAAGGCAAGGACCGCCACTACGACTTCGACGACGACGATGATCGTGACATCCCATCCGGGACACCTAGGAATCGGCACAAGGGAACACTCGACGAAGCGAGTTACAATAGTTCATCATCTCATACAAGCCGGAATAGATACATCATCGTATAATACAACAAGGTTTTTGAAATCCGGACATTGTGCAACGAAAACTTATTACAATACCGAAGTTTGAAACAACTAAAAGTCCGGCAGCGGAAGTTATTCTTTAACAACTTAATACAACTCAGGACAACTAACGTGATGTATTGAGCCCATCGTACACCATAATCCTCGCCCTTCACGGCGTCAAGATGCGGTCCCACCGGAGGGAAGCACCCTCGGAACACTACTCCTCCTCCGGAAGCTACCGTCCGAGTCAAAATAGTATGACTCGTGCCCTGGAAACATAACGAACAAACCCCGAGTAATCTAATACTCGAGCAAGATCGACCCGTCCACGAGCACGCTAAGGCCGACGCCAAGTATGCGAAGGCTTTATGGCTGTGGGTTTGACTTTCTTGTGAAAACAGCGCTAACGGTGGATCCTTACTTTCAAGTTTTAGCTCCATATTTAGTTCATTACCTAACTACCGCTTGCAGCCTATAACTACTGCAATGAAGTTTGCTAGAAAAGATTATCTTTGACTAACAGCTCTTTCTTCTCTCTTCTTCGTTTTTCACTTAATTAACTATGATACGACGAGCTAAATTAGCGGTGCTCATTACTGCGAGGGACAACGATTCGAATCGATTTTATACCAGCTGGCAAAACCCGATCGCACGACGTATACGCACCACACTCGGTCGTATACGACAACTTTTCCAGCCATCACCTAGCAGAAGAATAGCAGGTTCCAACTCCCCGGGAATATGGAGACCCCATGCGATACATTCCCGCCAGACATCCGTGAGCGACCCATTTCCCTCCCGTGAGACTCCGATCTCACTAACAACCAACAAAGTAGAGTTGGCTACGACACATCCCTGGAGTGGTAGGGTACATCAGCATGTAGTACGGTACATTCAAACTTGTTCAACTAGGCCGACAACCGTACGGTCCTTGATTGACACGAGACGGGGCTACCACCTTGCAAGACCTCGACCTCGTTTTGCCCTTTCTCATACGGGGCCCGTCCGGTCTCAACTTCATTAACACTCTCCTCTTCAAATTGACGATAACAACAACAATCACTTAAAGCCTCCATGCTTTAAGATCACCTGAGTCAACTATCGTTACGACTATGAATTAATCCTAGTGTCTATCGAGCTACCTGTACCGAGTATATCACGAATAATGGGATCCTAACATCACGCATCTAGGGTGTCAATCATTTCCTATCACGTAGTGCACAAACATACTTATCTACTGTGATAAAAGTAAAAGGCTTTAAAATATAGGCGAGATACCCCGGGACTTGCCTCGATTCACGCCGGCGTTAGCTTCCTCGGTGGTTGGGTCGACGTCGATGTTCACGTCTCCTCGCTTCGCCTCGGACGGAACGTCGATCACGTCGGGACCTATGTCGATCATCAATACGTCACGAGTAAGTAACATGCGTGCATGAATGCTTCGGATATGTGATGCGAGGAATTCTCGACGCGAGTGTTAAATTAACCGCTAGCATCTACGATCAAAGACATGCGATCGCTACATGAAATGACAATTATAATCACATGAAATGATGAGGTTTATGTTTAATTTTGGGAAATAAATTTGACAAAAACTTTCGTCCGAAGTATCTCTTTCATTTAAAGAAATTCAATTCTTAAAATTAAATAATAATTAGCATAAAATATTGAATTTTTTTAATCCAAGGAAAGCAATTATTTAAACTATGAAATTCTAATTTCTCAAATTAGGCATTTCAATACATAATAAAATAGAATGGAATTTTATGAACTCAACAAAATTGGTTTTGCATTTTTCCTATTTTTTAGAATTTTTACGTGAATTTTTAAAATTTGGAACAGGGTCCGTGCCACACAGTGGGCCACGGACATGGCCGCACGGCATCCGGCGATAACCACACGCGATCCCGCACGTGTGGCTCGCCGTGTGGCACTGCCGTGGTGGCCGGGGATGGCGGTGGGGCCACCGGAGTTGGCCGGCGGTGGGGGAAACTTGCACCTAAGATGCTTTTCGCGATCTCCACGGTGCGAGCACGATGGTGTCACGGGCTCGGCTAGGTGGTGGCCGGAAGGTAGCCAACGGCGAGGTGCGGCCATGGTGGGGCTCCGACGAGGTTATGAGGTCGCCGTGAGGCTCAACTTTTGGGGAAAATGTGCTGCAAGCACCAGCACCACATGAGAAAGAGCGGCGAGAGGGTTGTTGGACCTTGAAGATGGCCGGGAGGTAGTGCGCAACGGTGGCGGATGAAGCTCCACAAGAACGACGAAATTCCCGCGAACCTGCGGATTAAACTCGATGGTGAGTGGTCGGAGAGTAGGGTAGCGAGTTGCACACACGTGGGTGCCAAGGAATCGGAGGGAGGCTCACCGAGCGGTGAGAATTTGGGCGGCGCGGTGATGGTGACCCCGTGGCGAGCTTTCGCGGGAAAACAACTCGATCTCCGGGTCCGGGCGGCTTGACGACGGACGAAGGCCCGTAGAGTAGCGATGGGGGCTGGCGGAGGGTGTGGTGGCGTTGGCTCGGGTGGAGAGCAACCGGAGCCTCTTATCGGCGTGAAGGCGGAGAGCTGCGCGTGGGTGGTGCTTCGCGTGCGGGCCGGAGGGAGGGAAAATTCGAGGCCGGCCCGAGCTTATCTCCTCCGGGGGCGAGCCAACGAGCGAGCGGCTACGTGGAGTCGGTCGGCCGCGTGGCGCGCGCTCGAGAGGGATGCGCGGCCGTGGAGGCGCTCCCGAGCTACGGTGGCGGGCGGCGCTGACGCTAGGCATGCTTTGGCATTTTTGCAAAAAGCACCTCCGTCTTTCAATTAATTGAAAAATGCCTTTCGGTGCCTAGAAAAATTCGACAAAAATCTGGGGTGTCTAGAAGCGAAATTTGGAACACTTTTCACTTTGGGTCAAAGTCCAAATTAGAAATGGATTTTGAGCTAAAAAATTAAGTTTAAAATAAAACTAGATCTTTAATTAAAATTTGTAAAGGCTTTTAGCAAATGAAAACATTTTTGGGCAAAAGTCCCTAAATCTTTTTGGTTTATGGTTTATCGGGAAAATTATCACACACATCATTTTATGTAATTTGCATTCTTTTTCAATGAAATAAAGCAAATTAACTTAAACCACATTGCGTGCATCAATTGCGTACCAAACAATGGAATGACTTTCAAACACCAACATGAAAATATGATGCTCGGACGACATGTAAGTGCATCTCATTTATTAGAATTGTTACAACTACGGTGTCGCAGGACGACGACCCTCGCCGTCGTGTGATGACGACTAGTGTCACGGAGCGACAACCATTGCAGGGCAAGGACCGCCGCCGCAATGACGACGACCCCCACCGTCATGTGACAACGACTAGTGTCGCGGAGCGATGACCGTTGCAGCGCGACCACCGCTGCCGCGACTACGACGACGACGAGCGGTGTTGCGGGATGACAACCGCCGCCGTTGCGTAATGACGATTGGTGTCGCGGAGTGACGATCGCCGTCGCGATGACGACGGCGACCGGTGAAGTGATCGCCATCATGTGACGACAAAGATCCATGCCGCCGAGCGATGACCGACGCCACGACGATAATTTCAACAACTTCGTGGAACGGGGAGCCGCATGGTCGAAGGCTTCTTCGGTCGATGCCCATGCGGTCAAGGGTCTCGGCGTAGAGAATGTTGAGGCCACTGCCTCCGTCCATCGAGACTCGATTGAGTCGAGTTTCTTGGACGATGGGGCCGACCACCGGCAGGTAGCGACCCGGTCGTGGCACATGTGCCGGATGGTCCTTTTGGTCGAAGGTGATCGGTGCTTCCGACCAACAGAGGAATTTCGGGGTCGCGAGTTCGGCGGCGAAGACCTCTTGAAGAGTGACCTTCAAGGTTCGTCTCTCTCCTCGAGCCTCCGGCCCGGAATGATCATGAGGCAGCCCTTTTGGTGTCGGGCCGCCGACCGCCCTTCCGATGCGTGTGCTTGGAGAAATTTCCTCGTAACGACCAATCCATGAGTAGGTGCTTTATCGGGAATTCGTGGTTGGTGCAGGGGCTGTTCCATTTCTTCTCGAACCGGTTCGCGACCGTCCTGGCCGAAGACTTGCCTCCCTTGCGGTCCGCCGCTGCCACCACCGGGTCGCCGGCGTCTTGCCGGAACTTGTTGTGTTCTTCTTCTTCGGCTGGCCGGACGACTCCTCACCGGCCTCATCGCTCTATTTCCATTTGCCTTTGTCGGCTGCTGGAATCCAAGTGCACAACACGTCCATAGCCTCGTCACCGGAGGCATGGCTGGTCGCGATGTCGAGGAGCTCGCGCGTCGTTTGTGGGCGCTTCCACCCCGGCTCGTGGATAAGGGCCTACGAGGTAGTTCCGGAGAGGAACGCGCCCTCGACGATGTTGGGCACCTCATTGCGGCGCCTGGAGAAGCGTTGGATGTAGTCCCGAAGGGACTCGCCGACCTTCTCGCCGGCAATTCTTTAGATTCCACGGGTTCCGGGTCGGGGGCACGTGGCTCGGAAATTACCAATGAACACCTCACGAAGCGTCGCCCGGTTGTAGATCTAGTCCTCGGTGAGGTTTCGAGCCATGCCCGCGCCGAGTTTGCTAGGTACAACGGGAGTTGGCGTATGATGGCCAAGTCGTTGTCTCACGCCGTCGGCTTGGCTCGCAAGGCGGTAGTCCTCTAACCGCAGGTCGGGGTTGGTGTCGCCGTTGTACTTGCCCACCGTCGTCAAGGGACGGCTCCACGGATCTCGGCGCTAAAGGCGCGCGAGCCGGAGGGTCCCGGGCTCCTGCTCCGATCCTCCCCGTCATCATGGCGTCCGCCTCGGCGAGGGTGGCGCACGTGGTCTCGGCCGCGCTCTAGGTCAGCACGATGGATTGGGCGACGCGCCGTTGCGAGTCGCTCGCTTGCCGATGGGGCGCTTTGTTTAGCGGTTACGCCATGCGCCTCGCACTCATTGTGCTTCTAGCGTAATCGGCTCCGGGAGGGTTTCTAGGAGCTGCGCTGCCATGGTAATGTTTTGGCTCGGCCGTGCGAATTGTGGCCCACCGGGCTTGGCGTTAACGATCCGGTCGTTAACATACCGTGCGCGGGCACGCGCGCGTCCACCCCGTATCAGCTGCTCGAGCTCATGGTCTACCGCCACTTGCTCTAGCGCAAGCTCGCGACGGACGTCGTCCAGCTCGCGTCGTCGTTCTTGTAGCCGACGCAATTGCGTGGGATCCGGGGGTTTGGCGGGGGCGGCGGATTCGCTCGCGTCGCCCCGTCATCGGCTCGTGCTCCCGCCGGTGGCATCTCCGGCGCCGTGCCTTCCCCGATCATGACCGACGGGATCCGGACCATGTAGCACTCCCGTGAGGGGCAGCTTTCATCGCTGCTCTCATGCTCGGAGCTATCCTTCACTTCTTGATCCAAGAGATCAAAGAAAGACTACGAGACGCTTCCTACCATCCCGACGAACTCGGTGTTTGGCGGAATGGGCCAGGAGCTCCGTGTTTCCGCGCGTCGTGCGGTCTCCACGGCGTCACATGGACCGGCGCGGGGGAGTAGGTTCTCCGCGACCACCGAGGAGCTTGGGGGAGAGAGGGCTCCCTCCCGCAAGCTGCCCCCGAATGCGAACAAGGCGTGGCAAAGGTCATCCCGGCTCGGCGTCGGACCCGAGGAACCTTTCCAGCCGGTGTTAGAGCTACGCACCTTCGTTGGCCGCCGCCGGCACGGGTGTTTCTTCCGCGCCGACGGGACCTCGATGGCTCCGTGGGCGGTGGGCGAGCGGGCACCGGCGATTCGGTGCGCACTAGCATCCTGTCGATGGCGACGAGGAACTCGAGGGTGCCGAAGCGCACATTGGCGCCAAGAGGCCACGAGCCGGTCGACGTAGCGGCCATCCGGACCTTGATGTTTTTACCGACGAAGCACGCGAAGGCCCCTACCCAGCGCTCCAACCGTCGGTGTCCGGAATCAACACCGACGAGTAAATTTATAGTCCGTACGGGGATCGCATGCTTAAGGCTGGATGGTTCTTGAGTGGCTCACACTAACAAAGACTCGGCGATGTATACCGGGTCGGGAAGAATCCCTACGTCTAGTTTGAGGCTTCGTTCGTGTTTCTCACGGGTGTGTACAACGGTGGCGAGAGAGGAGGGGGAGCTCCAAGTCTCTAAGTCATGTGCCCGTGTGTGTGTGGGAAATCCTTTTTAAGAGAAGGAGGTCTCCCCTTTTATACTTCACAAGGGTCAACCCCATTACGAGAGAGAGAGAGAGAGAGAGAGAGAGAGAGAGAGAGAGAGAGAGAGAGAGAGAGAGAGAGAGAGAGAGAGAGAGAGAGAGAGAGTCAACGCCCGTCAACCCTTGTTCCCTTGTCCCATAGGACACGACGGGCGTCCGATATCGTTGCGATCTTTCTTAGGCGCATGGCAGGTGATGTCACATCGCCACGTTCCCCGACAAGGCCCTGGATGCCGTTGCGGACGGGCCCCTGTTCATGTACGGTGCCCCGAGTTACGAGGTGAGGCGGGAAGCCGTTGCCTAGGTGCCCATGTTACTTTTTGCCCAGTCGCCGGGAGCACTTGGGAGACAAGTGGAGCGGGCCTCGGTATGAATCGTTCGAACCTCGAGTTCCTCGACCTCTTCGGCGGAGGTCGAGTGAAGCGGACTTGTTCAAGCCTCATCCGTCGTGGGTCGAGCGAGGCGGAGTTGCTTGACCCGAGTCCGGCGAAGGTTGTGCGAGGCAAAGGGGGTCGATCCGAGGTGACTTCTCATCTCGGTTCCCCGAGCCGTTCCTGGGCCTTCATGTCTTAGCTCGCTTTTAAGCGATGCTTAGGTGAGTGTTTAGTCGTGCCACGTGGCGTCACCGATATCGACACCCGACATCTAAATTCTTCCGCATGCATGAATTGCATGGAAGTCGAGATCATCACCTTGTTTGAAGCCGCTAAGGAATACACATGGCTTAGAAGAATGTCAAGTCACATATTGGATACTCGTGGAGTGGCATATACTTCGTCCCCTATAATTATCTATGAAGACAATAGAGCTTGTATTGCGTAAATACAATCGGGATACATAAAGTCAAACAGGACAAAACATATGTTACCTAAATTCTACCACACGCATGAATTGTAAGAAAATGAAGAAGTTTTGGTAACTCATGTCCGATCTTGTGACAATTTCGTAGATATGTTCACAAAGCCATTACCAACTTGCACTTTTGCAAAGTATAGGAATATATTGGCATAAGACGTCTTAGATAACTTTCATAAGTACATCACATTCCCGTAATTAAAGGGTTATCACAAAGATAATTTATATCAGTCAAGAAGATTGATAATTATTAACCATGAAGATTATAGCATTGTACTTGTTTTCCCTTATGAATTTTTCATATGAAGTTTTCTCATTAAGGTTTTTCATGAGGCAATGCATGCAATGCAAGTTATGGTAATATGTGCTCTTTTCTCCAAATTTTTACCACTGGGTTTCGAGGAGTTTTTAACGAGACATATTTATTTATCATAATAAAGAGCCCAAAAAGAAGTGTTGTAAAACACTTATTGGGCCATGCCCAACTTTTAGAAGAACTCCTGACCCATGTGGACTCTATATCAAATACAAACCCAACACGCAATAGAGTTTTCCTCTTATAAATAGTTAACGTGACGTTCATTGTAAATTTACTAAAATTATTAATAAAGAATATCGTCCCCTCTATTTTCGAATTTTTACTGTTTTTTATCGTCTACTACGTGTCGTACTTCGTCGATAACAGTTTTCAGCTGTGAAAAAAACAGTCAAAACTGCGATGCGTCTCGGCCCATACGCGTCGCCACAGCCCACAAGTGCGCCTGTGCGCAAGAGAGAAGTCTCGGTATCCCGCACATTCACCCAAGGCCCAAAGTATCTATCTCCTGACCTCTCCTTGTGCTTAAAAAAAACAAAAATCTATCTCCTCTCCTCTCCAGTCCAGTCTCCCCTGGTCTTCCCCGAAGAACCAAGCCCTTTCCCTTTCCACCAATCCAATCCAAACGGCGGCGAATGTCGGATCCTAAACCGCCGCAATTCTACAGCCGGCGCCGACCCCGGCGCCGTCGATCCGAGGGAGAAACCGACGCTGAGTCTGATGAGCGCACCGTCCGTCCTCGGACGGTCTCTGATGCGCCATCCGATCCGGTTGATGTTGGGGCTCCGCCATCCGGCACAGCGCCGCGTCGCGGGCCTCGGGTTCCATCCCCAATCCCCCACGCACCTGGTGCGTCTACTGGTCCGCGGTTTGTTGCATTGGGACCTCAAGCTCGGCCTGCGCCGCGGGCATGGTCCCCTGTCCCTGCTCGCGGGACTCAGCCTGCGCCGCAGGGATGGCCACCTCAAGCTCATCATCGCGCTGCTTCACACACTCCTCCACCTCCGGTTGGTGGGGACGCCATACGCCCTGGTCCTTTCTCAGTCGGCCCCGCCACTCCTGCCCCGCACGTTCCAGGACCTGTTGATCCTCGTGGAAGCAGCCCTCTTCCAGCGCCTCCAGTCACCGTCCCTGAAGCTCAGCCTGCTTCGCCAAGTTTGCCTCGGGTAATTATTCCTCGCGACATCTGTGTGTCCACCGGCTTAAGAGAGCATCGTGATCTCCCAGTTTTATGCATCCATGGAGAGGCTGCCCGTGATATTCGTAATGTCCGTCAGTCCTTAATAGATTCACTATCCGTCTGCTATGCTTGTGCAAGTCAAAAGCTGCCTCTCAAAGAAATGCCCGAACTTCTAAGTTGCATGATCTTTGCTGGCCATGCCTACGGAGTTCTCGAGCCAATGGATAACATTATCCTGAACACTATTAATTTCTACCCTTCTCGAGGAAAGTTTGAAGGTGTAGCTGACAGCTCCGTGTACGATAGCAAGTACTGGACAGGATTGGCCAAATCTTCTGTTTCTGGATCAGTCACATTCCTGCGACATTATTTTCAATATCTGTCAGAGGATCAGGCTCTAGCGTATTTGTATTTATCTAATTCCGATCTGATGCTTGCTGTTGCTCTTGTGGAGCGTGACCTTAATGTGTCCTCCACTTTCCAGATATTCAATTTACGTACTCAAATTGCACTATTACTTACTGCGGAGTCTGTTAACCACCCCGAACCTATTCGTGTTGCTGAAATAGGGGTTGTGACCATTTTTTCCTCTAAAACCATTGAACGGATCAAGGCATTTCTGAGTTTTAACAGGCTTAGTAAGTCTTGTGTCCTAGAGCTTGTCAAGATACTGAAGAGCAAGCCGAAATCAGTCAAGGAATTGAAGGACAACTCAGAATCTGTCAATGTATTGAAGGATAAGTCAAAATCTGTCAAGGAATCGGAAGAACATAAACTTTATGACACACGGACTACAGTCTACCTTCCATTCGAACCTGCCCAACCCAAGATCAAGCGGTGTCTTGAATTGAAGCATTTACATTGTCCATATGTTCAGTCACTAAGGATGAGAGTAATTGAAGGACTGAATATGTTCCAGCTGCAGGCCATTTCTTGTTTGCCAATTGATTTTCTTTCAAAGTTTCACCGAGGCCTAGCAGTAGCTGGTTATTGTTTTGGGTACTTGGATAACCCTGTGTCTAATGTCATAGTAAATGCGGTTTGGTATTCATTAGCTTTTCCGGAGGAATGCTCTGAAAGTGCTGATAAGCCAGTGTACATGCTATGCACAGATCGGATGTTTAAGGTCAGCGAAGAATCTTTTGATGGTTTAGTTGCTTTTCTCAAAGCCAAATATGCTCTCCCAGAGCATGAAGCTATAAGATATTTATATTATGGGAAGTTCGTACTTTCAGATGCTGAGATGTTAGTAAGAAATGATGGGTACATGACCAAATGCAGCAATGTTGGGGCCAGGAAATCTGCTATGAAGGGGATGAACAGCGTATTGGGTGATTACATGTTGAGTTTTATCACTGCTTTGAATTCTCAATTGGGGCTGAACTTAAAGGTTCTAATGTCAGAAACTGATCATGATCTTTCAGTGGCTCATCTTGAATCCTTAGTTGACCTTTTGCGCAATGGGCTGTCCTCCTTACCTCTAGCATTGCCGAAACTGGTGCAACTGAAACCACAAGCGCAAGCCTTCTTAGAACATGAAAGTAAAATGTTTTTGAAGAGGCAATCCTTCTTGAAGAAGAAAATAAATTGGTTAATTAGTGTAGATGAAATCGTAAGTTTTTTTTTCCATTGCCAATTTCTCAAAACATCTTTTTAATAATTAGGAACAGAACACTAAAGTTTTTTTTGATGCAGTTCAACAAGATCAAACTACATTCGATATGTGGTGCTGCAGAACATTCTATGAAGATGAAACGGTTTTTTCATATAAATTTCTGGGCAATCAGTGGCAATCGCCGCATCCTATTTTTTGCAGAAGTTTGGGACTCCCATGCCAATGTTGGCAAGTCATTCATTATGCAGTTGTTCTCAGTTCTTCCAGTTCCAGGTGTGTACATAACTTTACTCGCATCAAGATAAATGTCTGTACTTTGGTTAAGTGAGACAATTGCTTCTGTAGCATTGAAAATACTGTTTGCTTGGAATCACACATATATGTTTCAGCTTGCACTTGATGAACAGCTGAATTGACTCATTGACCATTGAAATACTATTTATAGTACATATGCAGACTGGTTTGGATATCAACTATCCTGCAATAGCAGGGAAAATTCTACCTTCATTCTACTGAACTAGTTTAACTTATTAGCTAAGATTCCTATGCATATTCTACTTCTATCTTGTCCATGGTCTTTTCCTTTATGGACTTCATGATCCTCCCCCAAAATTGTCACATCGTAGGAGATGTGGACTTCATGAGAAGAATGTCCTTGTATCATAATCCTCCCGCAATTTTGTCACCATGGAGTCACATCTGACTATTTTGGAACTAGGAAAAGTTGTGCAGCGGCATCCTTTATGCGTTTCTTTACTGGATTTGACGTCTCCCTGCCGGATTCAAGCTCGAAGCCGCCATCTTCTTCAAGGCTGGCAGCCACAACAAGCCCAACTGCCACTAAAGTTTTGTGAGCCATGCTATGATTCATCTTGTCCACATATCCTACGATGTGACATCCTTCACTTTGATGGGATGGCTCCGCTCCATGACAGCACGGGATTGAAGAGGAGCAGATTGTCCTAATATTTTAGATAATTTTCTTATTCCACCAAGATCGGAAACCTCCGTAGTCCATACGGAATCAAACATGAACAAATTAACAACATTTGGGTTCAATCTAGAGGAGAATAAATAAGAGAGACATAAAGAAAGGAGACTGATGGAGATGGTGGGGCTGTCTTCTTCAAGCTCGATAGCTGCACCAGATCTGATGTACAGCAGAGGCCACCATGGGAGAGGCACCTGCTAGCGAGGAATCCGACCGGGGAGGGGTCTGCAATCTGCGGGCTTAGCGAGGAGCAGGAGGTGAAGCACAAAGGCAGTCATGGCGTTGAGAGCTATGCGAGGTGTCAAGTAAACAGTCGGGCAAAAAGGTCTATACGAAAATACGAAGACCTGCTAGTGGGCCTATAACATGCAGAAGCACATATAATGGCATATTTCCAACTCATGCAAAAGTTTAATGGTATCCACCAGATTAATGAAAGTTCAATGGCATATTTCAAAACTGTAAAATTTAATGGCATGGTTCAAATGAACCCAACATTCTGACTGCTTTATTACAGGAATTATAAGTGAATCAGTCCTGAAAGAGTAGCAGTAAAGAGAGTTAACAAACTGTATTGCTACGCATTCGGACCAGCAATTAAAATGGGATAAAACTCAATTGCATGAAACAGCAGGTTCAAATCTTACCCATGGGAAATCTGAGAATGTTGCATTGTTCCACTACATGTTCACATAATGGGCACAAAACCAGTGGGGATTCAATTCCTTGCAGTTTTGCCCTGGGACAAGAGAGCACCGGGCCTCACCTTGACGGGGTGATGGCATGGCGCCTTGTAGAACGCACGGAGGGTGTGTGTGTCCTAGGTAGTGGAGAAGCGGCCTGGGCACGTTAGGGTGCGCAGGCGTTCAGGCTTCAGCACAACAGCGTGTGGCAAGAGAGGTGGACGGTGGTGCCGGTTGACCGGACAACAGAGGAGTGAGTTGTAACTCCGAAGGGCTAAATTCATTGGACATGTCTGATTTCAGAATAAAAGAAGAGAGCACAGCATTGTTTATGCAAACCAAAGCTGACAGAATGCTAATTTTTGGAATGGAAGATCTTTTAATGGTATTTTCTGGAGCAAGTTTCCTAAATTACAATGGATTTTGTTTTGCAGGTCGTTGCTTCTCCTGTGAGATGGGCCAAAATAGGATTATACATCCAAACTACCATCTGTACGAGGGAGCTCAAGAAACGGGAAACGTTGATTTTCAGGATTCTATTTTCAACAGGGCAAATGATGGAAAAAATAAAACTCAGTCTGATTTTTTTTATTTTAATTCTAGGACAGATGTGGAGTTAGCTAATGAACTAGATCAATATTCGCATACTGACTCTGGCATTCCCTTGTCTGAATGTATGTAACTAGATCAATCGTGTCTACTTTAATTCTAGGACAGATGTGGTGTTAGCTAATGAACTAGATCAATGTTATAACTTGCCGTACCCATTACCATGGAAGGGTTACAACAATCTTCTTCCCCCTATAATCTCTTTATTTATCCTGCTCATCAAGGTGTTTTGCTTCGCCTTAATTTTTAATTTTCTCATCTTTTAATCTCCTGCAGTGTGACTTTTATGTTCACTTCACAATGTGGGACTGAATGTTTAGTGTTCACCATGAATGTCAGATTTAACTTTCAATATTCATCAATGAAAAATATTACTACTCCTTGCTAAATTGTTGTCGTTGACTTTTTTTATGTTTGACCATTCGTCTTATTTAAAAAAATTCTTCAAATACAAAAGAAGTTATATGCTATATTTCAAGTTTCTTTAGTGTAGGCAGCAACAATTTAGTAAAGGAAGGAGTATATATCTTTCTGTTGACATACTCTCTCTATTTCAAAATTAGTATCGCCATTGATTAATAAAATATATGATATTTTTTAAGTTTTTTAATAAGACAAATGATAAAATGTAATGTAAAAAATCAATGGACATAATAATTTTGAAAACGAGTAGTAATATTCAATTTAGAGGCACTAGGTGGTACCCCTAAAGATTAAAAGTTTTCCTTTAGTGTATCAGCAAGACGAAATTGGAATGGAAGCACCGTTGGTTCAAATATGCCTGTTGTTTAATTGCTAGTTGAGAGGTTTTTCATCTAAACTCACAAAATTAAGTATTAGCAGGCGCTTCTTCAATATGTTGAGCGATTTGGCTCTGTTGTATTTGATAAAAATCCTATGTCAGACTTGAACTCGAGGGCTCCCTACAGGATAATTTTTTAGAGAATAACAAGTACAATTTTAATGACAGCTAGAAAAAAAAACAGAAGAGGAAATTACAGAAGGCCTTCTAGCAATTGTCTAATTTGCAAATAACTTTGCTTAGACCTGTGTAATATAATTCACCAACTTCTATGTGAAAATGCAAAGAGAGCTCTCTTGGCCATTTTCAGAGAAGGAGAATACCAAAGAGAGCCAAGAGGAGCTGAAGGGAGACACTAGGGACATATATTTGAAGATTTTAGCTTGTGTTTTAGAGCATCCACTAGCCTCTAGGCTAGGGAGATTGTAGAGGGTGGTTTAGGCTGTTACACTCTTGGTCTATGGCAGGACCTAGACCGGTTTGGGGTTGGTATTGAGCACTCCGTGAATGTTGTGGAGGCCTTCAAATGTTTGTGAGAGGTTCGAGGCTCTCTTTGAGAAGGAGCACCAATAGTGAGCACCTATGTTTGGACTCGAGGAGTGCGTTGAGGAGCATCGGCTAGACGAGTAGAACAAGTCCTTGACGGAGACGAATTTTTGCCTTGTACGGTAGCGGTTACGTGGCTGTGACTTCACCGGGGAGAGTTATGATATCCTAGGTCTTGATGGGAATGTATTGGATCTCGGAAGATCAACGGTGGGGAGATGGTCGGAAACGGAGTTTCGGGACGGTCAAGATGTGATGTAGGGTGGATATATGGGGAATCATGACGGAGAGGGGATTATAGTGGGTGGGTATGGATTCTTTATGTTGGCACGATTATGGAAGCACAATTGTCGTATACTTGCCTTATGGGTATACGGATGATAAAGGAATGTATGCGCAAAGACACGGTAATAAATCAATGAAGATAAAGGTGATGGAGATAGTCGACGGATCGATTCCCGACCGGTCCGGAATGACAGAGGATTCTATATACCGGTATGGAGATCGGACATATATCAATACCGGCGTATGATGACTTGAGAAGCAAGTTAAGGAATAATTATTAGTCCGTTAGGACTCGAATCAATAAAGAAAGCTAGAGATAGAGCTCCCATATATGTAATCCGTGTAATCGACTAGGACTCGCATGTAACCCTAGCTCCCCCGGATATATAAGGCGGAGCAGGGACCCCCGAAAACTCTCTCGAGATCTTGCAATTAGCAATCCGCTAAAGGCAATACATAACATACAAGACGTAGGGTATTACTCTCAACTCGAGGGGCCCGAACCTGTCTAAAATCTTGTGTTCCTGTGTGTTTCGTGTGTTGCACCATCGAATTCCACGCTCGTGAGGGACCGGGTAGTACTAGTGCTTGAGTTTAAGACTCGACAACAATTCTTGCCCGAAACAGAGTTACGGATAGAAAGATATGACGTCTCGGAGTTCTTGGGGCTTATATGTGAACACAGCAAGGTTGTGTCATGGGGGCCTATTTGTAATTACAAACAATATTACTTGGTGGAATTCAAGAGGACCGGAAAATAAAATAAAGTCTAGGGGTCTTTCTGTAAAATTTCAAGATTAAAATAGAGTTCGGACAAAGTAGAGAGTACGGTTGGGCAAAAAGTCCGAAATCCACACACCTAAACTCAAATCGAAGTGATTTAACTGATATTTTACTTTGTTTGGTTAACCGAAATATATTCGGGTTACTAAAATCGAGTAATTTGGTTAACCAAAATTATTTAGGTTTTTAATATTGCAAACCAAAAATAATTAAACTTCTTTGTATCATATTTTAGAAACAATTGTGTTATTTTGTTGCGTGCTTAATTGCCAATTATCTAGTACAAAGATCTAATTACCACTCAACATCACATATATTAATGTTTAGGACTTAATTTGATTTTTTTATTATCATAATTGTATTTTTTTCTAATGAATAGCTTTAAATTTTTATATGATATAGGGTTATTTTTCAAATCTAGGTTTGAACCGAAAACCGAAGTATTTCGGTTAATTGGGTTTGGTTTTGAATCTTTTATAAATAATTTTGATTTCAATTTTGCAAACCAAATTTTTATGAGACCCAAATAACCGAGCTGTAATAACCGTTTAAACCGAATGCTAGGCCTACTTAGAGAGGCTTCTCTGTTGCTCTAGGAATTCCTGGTATTTTGGGATTTATCTTTGTTTGGGAAGAACTCATGGACTCGGGAGTCGTGGACCAAGCCGCAGACCTTAGTTCATGGTCTACAATCCAATTACTAAAGAATAGCAGGGCTGCGAACATGCCTTTACCGTAGTGGTAAGGTGCCTCGGCAGCACCTCCTAGGTCCCGGGTTCGATTCCCAGTGGGAGCGAATTTCCGGACTAGGTTAAAAAAATTCCCCCGTCTCTCCCTAAGCCAAAGCATGTGTAAGACCCTGCCCGGAGCCGGTCGGTGCGGGCGTTGCTCCCGATTTAAAGGCCGGTGCACTATGAAAGCTCTCACATAGGCTAAAAAAGGGTCACCATGTCGGGGGGGAGGGGGTTCGGGAATTTTCTAGACCTCGTGTGAGAAGGTCCTTCTTCTTAATACAATGCCGCTGGGACGGTCTTACCCCGGCAGGTCTAGGTTTTTTTAAGAATAGGAGGGCTAAGTGTAAGATTATAGGGCTAAGTCGCAAAATGCTATGACTCACGTAAAATAGAGGAGCTTTCTTCTCTCCGTTCGCATGCCATGGTCAAGCTTCCGAGCTCGATTCCGCGACGAGGAGAGGGGAAAGGGCGGCCGAGGAGTGGGGGATTGGCGGAGGAGGACCTCGCGCTTTTATCCTTGGGAGGAGATAGGGGCGAATCTAGGAGACGGCGGCGGATTCGGCTTGTGGCCGGATTTGGGGTAGAAGGCAAGGAAATGGGGAAAAGCTAAAATTGGGCAGCTGTGGAGCTAGGGAAGATCCGTGAGGTCGATAGGGAAGGGGAGATAGAGCGGAGCGCACCAATTATAGGTCGGAAGCGTGAGGTGGTTGAGTGGCTCGCCGGGATAAGAGCGCCATCAATGGCGGCTCTGTTGGGAGTGCGGCAGTGGCCTCGTGCATGGTATCCATGGCCGGCGGCGGCGCGTCGCGTTGGGTTGCACACTTGTAACACACTCGGAATGTTAAATTCTAGGTTATGCATGAAATTTACTAAATTTTAAAATGTTTTGAAGTATATTTTGAATTTTATTTTAAGGCAAAATTGTCCGTAACACACTAAGAAAACGTGGTTTCGTCTCCAATACATCAACAAAGTCTTATTTGTCCGCAACACACTATGATTTTGTGATTTCATGCCTAAGACACATTATGACTATTTAGCAATTGATACCAGCTTTTTTATCTCAATACTCATAGTACATTAGGACTTGAAACTTGGCAGAAATATATATTGTCCTATTATCTATCAATAAAAAATAGTGCTAGATTTTATTTTATTATTTTTATGGTTTTTTGGACAAATTGAATATTAAAACAATGAGTAAACACGACAAACATCTAAAAAAAATTAAGCTCTATTTTTTAATAATAGACAAAGCAAAAATGTATATTTATACCAAGTTTCAAGTCCTAATGTACTATGAGTATTAAGACAAAAAAGTTGAAAACAATTATTAAATGGCCATATTGTGTTCTAGACAATAAATCACAAAATCGTAGTGTGTTGCGGACAAATTCGACTTTGTTAACATTTTAATTATATTTCTTTCTTTCATCCTAAAGAGGAAGAGTTAGTTTTAAACTCAACCATTTAAAATGCGTTATTTTGTTTATAAAGTTTCTTTGTTGAATTTTTCAAATGTATCTATGATTTGTTTTGGTTGTGAAAATGACTTAATGAAAAGATTGTATTGGATTATTTTAGAAAGCAATATGTTACACAAGGTATTTTCCCATTGCAAGAAAAAGAGAAATGTGTTATCATTTTATGTGAAACAAAGAGTTATCTTTGAAAAATAAATAAAGTTTGATCTACAGAAACATTTAATTAAGGAATACTTTTTATTCATGGAGGTAATCTATTTTAAAAAAATGATTTATGAAAATACTTTAGGGAGTAACTATAGTGAATTTGTGAAAATGACTTATTGAAAAGTACATACTTGATTTTATGAATTTATATTATTATTGAAAGCATGATGTTTTATAAGGTATTTCACTTTGAAAACAAAATGAGAGCTTCATCATTTCATGTCGGAGAAAGGAGCTATTTTCGAAATCAAATAAAGTTTGATTTATAAAACTTTTGATTTAAGACATACATTTGATTTATGGAACAAAAACTTTGAATATTTTTAAATGGCTTATAAAATAAATGTATTTGATTTATAAAAAGGTTTGCTTAATAAATATACTCGATTTGTAAAAATAGTTATTTTAGGTGCATATGTGTTTTATAAAAGAATTTATTCAATAATAATAACTTTTGTTTAAAGTATTTATTTTGTTTTGAAGTTCCCAAAGTTTTTCCAATAAACAAAATGGTTTATTTTTATTGGATGAAAATTAGTTTAAAATACCATTTATAAGCCCTTTTATGTAAGGTCTATTATTTTCTAAATTTAATTAAGTTTATAAAATTATATTTTGATTGAATGCATTCATGATTGAATAGTTACATTTGGCCTTTATTGTGTGAAATTTCATTTGAAAATTTTAGTAGAATTCGTTTGCATTTTTGTTTGCAAGGAGAAATAGAATAGGGAAAGAAGAAAAAGAAAAGAAGAAAAAGAAACCCCTAGTCCCTAGGCCAATTTCCCTTGGCCCACTTGCCTCTTCTCTTTTTCTCCCGTTCCTCACCCCTGCTCCGGCCTAGTCCAGCCGCAAACACGCCGGCTCGACCCCAAACCTGCCGAGCCCCGCAGGCCCAGCCACCCGACCTGCCTCGGCCCACGCGCAGCCCGCGCCTAACCCTAGCCGTATTCGTACGCCGCCGCGACTCCTTGGCGTGCGTGCCACGGCGACCCTAGGGAGTCGCTCCCTATAAAAGGCGGGACTCGCATCCCCGTACCGCTCTTTCCCCACCCGGCCACGTCTCTCAACCGTCCCGAGCTCTCGCACGAGCCGCCACCGCCACACCATTGCCACGGCCTCCCCAAAGCCGACGACCAGCACGGAAGGGCTGCCCCGCATCGCCTCGGCCACGTGACGGCCTCCGCACCAGCCGCACCGTCCCCGCCGGTGCACACATGACCCGAAGTAGGCGCCGGATCCCCTATCGCGACGTCACCGGGACACCGCCACACCGTACCTCACCGTCGCACGCCGCTTCCGGCCACCGCCACCCCTACACGACACCTTGGTAAGCTTTGCCAAGAACCGGCCACCGGAGCGCCACGGCGCCCAACTCCGACGGCTCCGGCCATGGCGCCGCCGCTCGCCGCCGACGCTGGTCGCCGCTCGATGCCTCGCGCCGTTCGATCCCCCACTAATGGCCACGATTAGATACCCCGAAGGGGTACGCTAACCGGTCCATGGTGGACGCAGGGACGATCACCCGGCCGTGGTCCACCGGTCCATGGACCCGGTCTAAAGACTTTGAGGATTTAAATTAATTCGATTAATTCCGATTAAACGACACTTTTGCATCCTAACCCTCGTAGTTTAATTTAATCACGACTAGGCCCTCTATTTTTACATAAACGCCCCTATGTTTAGTTTTAATTATGTTTAAGCCCCTTGGTCATGCTAGGATGGTAGTTTTACAACCGGACAACTGTAATTTAATTTATTTATGTTTAGGTCCTGCACTTTACAAAAACAACCCTAGGTTTTTCATAAATTACTTTTTAGCCTAGAACTTTTACAATTAGTCCCTATGCTTTTTGAAAAGTACAAATAGGTCCCTTGACTTGGCTGTTTTACATGTAGACCCTTATTGTTTTATTATTTTACATTTAGGTCCTTATGTTTTTCAAAAGGAGCCTTAGCCTTCATTTTAATTCTGTTTTTGTCCTAATATTTTTCATTACGAATTTTATTTAATTGTTAAATTATTTTTAAGTCCTTAAGCCATTTTTATTTCGATGTTTTGGCTATGGACCTTTTTGTGACATCCCCTCCGGGACACCCGGGAATCGGTACAGGGGAACACTCGATGAAGCGAGTTACAACAGTTCATCATCTCATACAAGCCAGAATATATACATCAAGGTATAATACAACCAGGTTTTCGAAATACAAACATCTAACAGCGGAAGCATAAAACGTTTCCGAAGTTAGAATACTACGATTCTTGCAGCGGAACTTATTCTCTTTACAACAAAAGTCCACTAGCGTGATGTACCGAGCCCGTCGTACATCACGATCCTCCTCGCTCAAGACGTCGGGATCCGTTCCCATTGGAGGGAACCACCCTCGAGACATTGCTCCATCTTCCGGAAAGCTACCGTACAAGTCATGGAAGTACGACCCGTGCCCCGAAAGATAATGAACAAACCCCGAGTATTTTAATACTCAGCAAGACTCGACCCGTCAACGGACACGCTAAGGCCGACGCCTAGGATGCAAAGGCTTTCTTGCCGTGGAGTTGACTCTCTTGCGAAAACCAGCCCGAATGGTTCATCCTTAATTTCAAGTTTTAGCTCAAGTTAAGTTCAATAGAGAACAAGGGTTTGCATTCTACAACTACTGCAATCAAGTTTGCAAGAAAAGATCATTTGCGACCAACAATTCTTTCATCTCTCATCCTCATCTTTCGGTTGATTACTACGATGCGACGAGCTAAACAAGCGGTACTCATTATCGCTAGGGACAGCGATTCGAGTCGATTTTATACCAGCTGGCAAAACCCGACTACACGACGTATACGCACCGCACCGGTCGTATACGACAACTTTTCCCGCTAACACCTGACAGAAGACTAGCCATTTCCAACTCCCCGGGAGTATGGCTACTCCACGACTTTCCTCGTGGCCGACCCATCTCCCTCCCGTGAGACTATCCTCTCATTAACAGCCGGCAAAAGAGAGCCGTCTACGCTACATCTCTCGGGGCGATAGGGTACATCAGCTTGTCTGGGCCCATGATACCAAGCATGTAGTACGGTACGTTCAAACTTGTTCCACTAAGCCGACAACGGTATGGTCCTTGATCGACACAGACGGGGCTACCACCTTGCAAGACCTCAACCGTCTTGCCCTTTCTCCTACCGGCCCGTCCGTTCTCAACTTCATTAACTTCACTCTCAACTTCAACTTTCTCTTATCATTCCTCTTAGCAATAATATACCAGTCATTACCCTATATCTCGCGAGTAGTGTATGACACCACCCGTCTTCTACCGATTCCCTATGACTTAAGTTTAGCGAGTTATCGAACTCTATTGAGCTACCTGTACCAAGTATAGCATAAACAAATGGAAACCTATCTCATGAATCTAGGGTATCAAGCAACTCCTATAACCTAATGCACAATCACGACTCATTAATCGTGATAAAAGAAAAGACTTTAAAAACATAGGTGGGATGCACCGGGGCTTGCCTTGATTCGTGTCGGAGTTAGCTTCCTCATGTGTTAGTCGACGTCGAAGTTTCCGCCTCTGTCTCGACCTCGGACGGGACTTCGATCACGTCAAGACCTAGGTCGACCAACATTACGTCGCGAATTACAACCATGCATGCATGAATGTACATGATATGATTATGCAAGGTTTTCCTCAAATACGTTCATCAACTAACAATTACTGATTAAATATGTTCGAGTAATTAACAACTAACAATTAACAAGTAATAATTCATCCTCGCTTATTAATTAATAATGTATAATTAATCAGGTTCCTTAATTAACAATTAACAATTAATCATGCTCGTTAATTAATACTTAATCCTGGTCATTAATTAACAATTAATCTTGGTCATTAATTAACAATTACTCATGTTCATTAATTAACAATTAATCATGTTCATTAATCAATGATAGGTAATAACACATAGAGTACTAAACTGGGACCACATGAAATGACGGTGTTTATGTTGAATTTTGGAAAACACAAACACTTTCGTCTACAGTATCTCTAATTTTTAAAGAAATTCATTTCTCAAAATCAAATAATAATTAGCATAAAATAATGGATTTTCTTAATTAAAGGAAAATAATTAATGAAACTATGAAATCATAATTTCTCAAAATAGGCATTTGAATACATAATTAAATAGAGATTAATTTTATGAATCTAATGAACTTTGTTTTGCATTTTTCTGATTTTCCTTGAATATTCTATGAATTTTGCAAGTTGGGAAATAAACTAGAAATCAATAAATTCGCGAAACAAGTAATGAATGGCCATGGGCTGAAACAGACATGGCCCAGGGGTGGTGCGGCCCAACTGCGCGCGTGCGGCCCGGACGATGACCGATAGCAACAGAGCTACACGCTCAACTCAACACGTGGAACGCGATGGTGGGGTCAACCTCCCCGGAAGATGACCGGAGATACACTAACGACGAGTGGCGGCAAGCGAGAATCTTTGGCGGCGTCCGGGGCTTGCTGTGGTGGATGAAATTTGGGGAACAAGCGCCCGGAGCATCTACCGAGGATGGGCAAGAGCGGCACACGGTTGCTGAACCCCGGAGATGGCCGGAATCGGATGCTCACCGTGGAGGCGGAGGCGGCGGCGAGTTGGGTGGTAGTGGCCGGGTTGGGGACTACCGGAGCCGGCTTGCCGGTGTTGAGCGAGGAGCGCGAGTGGCGGTGGTCGAGTGAGAAAGATAGAGCTGGATGGGGAGAAAACGATTCGGGCTTGGGTCATTATCCCGATGGGCGAAGGTCCGAGGCGGTAAGGGAGCTCTCGCGTGGCACGGGAGGACGAGGGCGCGCGGCCAGGAGCCCGCCGCGGTGGCTCGGTGGTGAGGCGGTGCGGGAGGGAGAGAGGAGAAAGAGAGAATGGCCACCGGCCCCGTTCCGCACTTTTACACAAAACCCCTTCAGCTTTGGTTTAATTGAAAAATGTATTTCTAGCACTCGAAAAATTCTACAAAAATTCAGGGATGGTTTTGAAAACATTTTAATTTTTTTCCTTATTGGCCGAAGTTCAAATTCTAAATGTTTTTCAGACTAAAAATTCATGTTTAAATTAAAAAGAGAAGCTTTCATTATTTCTTGTAGACATTGTTACAAAGTAAAATAATTCCTTATCAACTCCATAAATCTTTTATTATTATGTTTTATCAACGAGAAAATGTTAAACTCCTTAATTGCTTTTATTTAATTTCTGTCTTTTAAGAACTAAATTTTAACTTAAGTTAACTTGACATTTTATGAGCATTGCTTAACATCAAAATTAAATATTTTTTTACAATGCACATGATGACATGATCATGAATGACATGAAAGGCACTTGGATTTGTTAGGGTTGTTATAGCCCTTCCCCCTTATAGGAATCTCGTCTTGAAGCGGCTAGACGGTGGTACTAAAGAACTCCGGTTAACTCGGATCGAAGGAAATCTCCCTGTTCCCATGTAGCTTCAGCTTCCGAGCAATTGCTCCCTTGGATCTTGTAGATCTTGATGGTTCGATGTGGAGGCACTCTATCCTTGGTGTCGAGCACTTTTATCGGATGTTCATCACACGTCAAATCTGGCGGTAATTGTTCCACGTTTGTCTGTCGGTATGTCCACCGGTGGTTTCAAACACGTCTTCGTTTGAGATATGTTGAACACCTTGTGAATTCCCGATAAGTGTGATGGTAACTTCCAACGATATGCAACTAATCCACCTCTTTCCTTTATTGGAAAAGGCCCGATATACCGTGGAGATAACTTTCCTTTGATTCTCGAATCGCTGGACACCTTTGGTAGGAGATACTCGGAGATAAACTTGGTCTCCAACTTTGAGCACTAACTCTCGACGTTTCTTACCCGTATAACCGATATGTCGAGATTTGGCTCTCTTGAGGTCCTGTTGAATGAGGCGTACTTGCTCTTTGGCATTCCTTGACTAGATCCGGTCCTAATATTATTCTCTTTTTCCACTTTCAGACCATTTTAATGGTGTGCGACGACCACGACCGTATAGAGCTTGGAATGGTGACATTCCGGCATTCTCCTATTAGCTCGTTGTTGTATGAGGATTCTGCTAATGGTAGGCATCTTTCCAAATCCTTGGTGTATGTCAACACACAAGCTCGAAGCATATCTTCTAGATATTGGTTGATTCTCTTCGTCGGTCCATCTGTTTGAGGGTGATACGCCGAGCTTCGAATCAACCTCGTTCCCAATGACTCATGTAATTGTTCTCGAATTCTAGATACTCCTCGATCCGGAATGATGGTCTTGGGTACTCCATGTAGGCAGAGTACACGAGCAATGTATAAATCGGCATATTGCTTTGTCGTGTAGGTAGTATGTATGGTGTGAAATGAATAGACCTAGTCAACCCGTCGTCAATGACTCAAATGGAGTTATGCTTTCGGGGAGTTAACGGTAAGCCAATAATGACATCCATACTAATATCTTCCCAATTCCATTCTGGAACACTCGGGGATTGGAGTGGTCCTCGCTTGCTTCAAATGATCTCGTCTTTACTTGTCGACAAGTGTCACATTCATTGACATACCTTGCTATTTCTCGTTTTATTCTTGTCCACCGTAATCCTTGCTTTAGATCTTGATACATTTTGTTGGTTTCGGGATGAATAGTGAGTAGATGTATGTGCTTCATCCATTATCTTCTTACGAAGTTCCAGGTTCTTAGGCACTACTAGCTTATTCCCGAACCAGTATAACACCCTCTTCACCCGCTTGAGAACACTTGACTTTACCCTTTTGGAGTCGTCTTTTGATGTGTTCCATACCAAGCATCCTTCTTTTGAGCTGCTACCACTCCTTTACGAATGGTAGGAAATAGAGCCAATTACTCAATACTCCATATGGAAGAATCAGAAGATTAAACTCGCTAATTTCCTCTTCCAAGTGCTTCGGTTAATAGCCGAGTCGTGAGATTCTTGCTATGAGCTTTTCGACTCGAGGCCTCATAATCCTTTATCAGCTCTAGCCATCTTCGTTGGTGCATGTTTAGATCCGCTTGAGTGAAGACTTATTTGAGACTCTTGGGGTCTCGTGTATAGATGTACCAAATCTTCCAAGAGATATTGTCTCCAGTTCTTCAATGCTAGAACCACAACTGTTAATTCCAGCTCCTGTGTTGGTTATTGTTCCTCCTATCGCCTCACTGTCGAGACGCATAGGTAATTACTCAACCCTCTTGCATTAGAACGCATCCAAGTCCAAGTGCTGGAGACATCACAATGCACCTCAAATGGTTTGGTCAACTCCGGCTGAGCTAACTCGGTGCTATTGCGAGTAACTTCTTCAATGTCCGAAAAGCTTCTTCACATTCATTGCTCCATTCATACTTCTTATCCTTTTCCAGCAAATTTTGTCATTGGCTTGGCAATAATTGGGAATGAATCTTCTATAATAACCAGCTAACCCTAAGAAGCTTCGGATCCGAGTGACCGATCGAGGTAGTTTCCCATCTAATACCTCCTTAACCTTGCTTGGATCAATGACCATTCCTTCTGCTGATATCACGTGACCTAGGAATGGTACCTTCTTCAGCCAAAACTCACACTTACTGAATTTGGCATCTAACCGGCGATCCCTTAGACGTTGTAGCAAAATTCTTAAATGATTTACATATTCCTCTTCCGACTTGGTGTAGTTCCGAATGTCGTCCATGAATACCACGACAAACTTATCCATCTCTCGGCTTGAATATCGAGTTCATGAGATACATGAAGTGTGCTGGTGCATTGGTTAGACCAAAGGACATCATCAGGTACTCATAAAGTCCATATCCGGTAGAGAAGGTCTGTCCTTGGTATATCTTCCGTTCTAATCTTTATCCGATGGTGCTCTAAGCGAAGGTCTTTCTTGGAAAACACTTTTGCTCCCATCAACCGATCAAACAGGATGTCAATCCTAGGAAGAGGGTACTTGTTCTTGATGGTCACGGCATTCAAAGGCCGATAATCCATACATAACCTCAATGTTGGATCCTTCTTCCTGCCGAACAATGCTCGGGCATCCTCAAGGTGATGAACTTGACCGAATATGTGGTACAATAACTCTTTCGGTTCCACCTACAATTTTGCCAGCTCATCGGGTGGCATCCGATACTATCTTCTTGATATCGGTGTAGTCCTTGGTTGAAGTTCTCTCTTGAATTCTACTCGCCCGATCAGGCGGTAAACCCGGTAAGTCGGAGGGATAGTCCGGAAAGAAGTCAACCGAAAATCATCTCGTCTCGTGAGGGGAAAAGTTCAGGTGAACTGCAAAAGCATCTCGTATCCAATACTATCTTATGATACTTCATCCGTCTCATGCCAAGAATCGCATCCAATCCTTGTCCGTCTAAGACTGTAAAGGAGGTGGAATAATCCTTACGACCCAACTTCAATGGTATCTCTGACGTACTTTGATCAGTCATGACTTGTGACCCTCTCGGAATCTCCTCGAATGTGGTAAAGTTGACACGACCAGTCGTCATCTTATTTTTACTTACATGATTCTGCTTTGTTGGTGCGACACCTCCTTGAGCCAAGTGTTCAAGACAACCACCGTTATAGCATGGATGATCAGCGGATTATGGAGTCCGGTATAAGGGGCGTATACTCGATAGGTCCGATTGTTAAACCGCTGAACCGGAGAACACCTGTTGCTGATACCGAGGTGACCGATAAGAAATAGAATCCGATGGTCGAGGCTCGAACCTCCGATCTGTTGCAGAAATGTAGACTAGACAATAGTTGGAGAGTACCTCACTTCCTTGTTCATCGGCTGCTATCTTCTTAGTCGTCCCTTCTTGATGAGCATGAAGAGCATCCTCCATGAGTATAGCATCACTTACAAACTCATTGAAACTAACTCCTCGGTCCAAATTTAGACTGTCGGGGTGCTTGTTATCAATATCTATCACTTTCATGTCGAGATCGGGAATCACGAGGTTATAAGGGGTTTGGGGAAAATCAAGGATGAAAGAACAGATTTAACTCGGAAAGGTTGAGATTATGAAACACATGGATTATCAAAAGATGCGACGGTGCTTTCGTTTGTCCGGTGTTGAAGGAGATATAGGCTTAAGATATTTGGAAGGGGAAATTGCACCGATGAGTTTCCAAGACAGTATTCTTCTTCCCGGTTGCGTACCCTAGGTTATACACCATCCGTTCAGAAGAACATTGTATTTGGATTCTCTTCTAGTTTCAAAATAGAGTATGCATTTCCATACAGCTCATGTTTGACTTTGAGAAGTGCCTGGGCGAACCGGCACAATTCAAAGGCAAAATGGCAATTTAGAAGTGCAAAACACCCATTTCCAAACTAGCTCTTGGTACAACTTAGTCTAGTCAAAAAGGAATTATTATTTCTTCAAATGGAAGTCACTCAAGAACTTCAAGGAAAGATAATTTCCGGATGCAAGCTGAGTGAAAGAAGGAGAATGACTTTCGGACTAGGAATAGTCATCTCATAATACTTGAATTTTGTCATCCAAAAATTTCCGTCGAGATGACAAGTCCGAACACGAACCAAAATGACTATTACTGGAGAGGGAGATAGAACTTTTGGTAGCTCAAAGTGGTAGTTAACCGGTCATCTGCTCGGATGAGGCCTAGAGAAATTGAATTGGCATCGGTGACTAGCTCCTGGATTCTTCTACTCTTTCATTTCGTCCTTCTATCTTCTTTGGGAAGTTATTGGACTTGTTCAAGGTCCAAGTATCTCATCGGTGTTTATCAGATCCGCATCTAGTTGTTTAACTATTTCTTTGGTAGTTGTAAGTTGTTCATCCCAAGATTCACTTATAGCACCCATTCGTACTCGGCATATTTAATCATCCCTTTAAATTCGTAGCTCTCATATGGGGCTTCCTTGATAAATACACATGATCGTTCCTGTCTTTGATTGCCTTTGACCATCTATAGAGGAAGATCTTAAATTCCTCATTCCATTGCTTCTGTATGAGAGCTCTTCCCGTCTTCTATTTCGCTAGCATAAACTTCTTCTTGTGCCACCCCTAGGAAACTAAATCTACACTACGATACTAACTAAGTATAACCCCAGCTTTTATTATAGCACTCAATATGACATGATGCGTGTTCGGCAGTCTAACTATACGTACTATAGTATATAAGACTACAACGAATAGTTAGTGACTACCCAGATAACCACGAACTTCGAACAGTTAGAAAGCTAACGGTTCTAAGTCCTTAAATGGGCTTCGTACTCTCGCGTACTCTAAACGTGCTAAACGTGTTAGGTTTTGAAAACAAGCTTGTAACGATGTACTCGTTGCCCCTGAACTGCTCCGATACCAGCTGTGACATCCCCTCCGGGACACCCGAGAATCGGTACAGGGGAACACTCGACGAAGCGAGTTACAATAGTTCATCATCTCATACAAGCCAGAATATATACATCAAGGTATAATACAACCAGGTTTTTGAAATACAAACATCTGACAGCGGAAGCATAAAACATTTCCGAAGTTAGAATACTACGATTCTTGCAGCGGAACTTATTCTCTTTACAACAAAAGACCACTAGCGTGACGTATTGAGCCCGTCGTACATCACGATCCGCCTCGCTCAAGACGTCGGGATCCGTTCCCATTGGAGGGAACCACCCTCGGGACATTGCTCCATCTTCCGGAAAGGTACCTCACAAGTCATGGAAGTACGACCCGTGCCCTGAAAGATAACGAACAAACCCCGAGTATTCTAATACTCGGCAAGATCGACCCGTCAACGAGGCACGCTAAGGCCGACGCCTAGGATGCAAAGGCTTTACGGTCGTGGAGTTGACTCTCTTGCGAAAACCAGCCCGAATGGTTGATCCTTACTTTCAAGTTTTAGCTCAAGTTAAGTTCAATAGAGAACAAGGGTTTGCAGTCTACAACTACTGCAATCAAGTTTGCAAGAAAAGATCATTTGCGACCAACAATTCTTTCATCTCTCATCCTCATCTTTCAGTTGATTACTACGATGCGACGAGCTAAACAAGCGGTACTCATTACTGCTAGGAACAGCGATTTGAATCGATTTTATACCAGCTGGCAAAACCCGACTACACGACGTATACGCACCGCACCGGTCGTATACGACAACTTTTCCCGCTAACACCCGACGGAAGACTAGCCATTTCCAACTCCCCGGGAGTATGGCGACTCCACGACTTTCCTCGTGGCCGACCCATCTCCCTCCCGTGAGACTATCCTCTCACTAACAGCCGGCAAAAGAGAGCCGGCTACGCTACATCTCTGGGGCGATAGGGTACATCAGCTTGCTGGGCCCATGATACCAGCATGTAGTACGGTACGTTCAAACTTGTTCAACTAAGCCGACAACGGTACGGTCCTTGATCGACACGGATGGGGCTACCACCTTGCAAGACCTCAACCGTCTTGTCCTTTCTCCTACGGGCCCGTCCGGTCTCAACTTCATTAACTTCACTCTCAACTTCAACTTTCTCTTATCATTCCTCTTAGCAATAATAAACCAGTCATTACCCTATATCTCGTGAGTAGTGTATGACACCACCCGTGTTCTACCGATTCCCTATGACTTAAGCTTAGCGAGTTATCGAACTCTATTGAGCTACCTGCACCGAGTATAGCATAAACAAATGGAAACCTATCTCATGCATCTAGGGTATCAAGCAACTCCTATAACCTAATGCACAATCACGACTCATTAACCGTGATAAAAGAAAAGACTTTAAAAACATAGGTGGGATGCACCGGGGCTTGCCTTGATTCGCGTCGGAGTTAGCTTCCTCATGTGTTAGTCGACTTCGAAGTTTTCGCCTCTGTCTCGACCTCGGACGGGACTTCGATCACGTCAAGACCTAGGTCGACCAACATTACGTCGCGAATTACAACCATGCATGCATGAATGTACATGATATGATTATGCAAGGTTTTCCTCAAATACGTTCATCAACTAACAATTACTGATTAAATATGTTCAGTAATTAACAACTAACAATTAACAAGTAATAATTCATCCTGCTTATTAATTAATAATGTATAATTAATCAGGTTCCTTAATTAACAATTAACAATTAATCATGCTCGTTAATTAATACTTAATCCTGTTCATTAATTAACAATTAATCTTGGTTATTAATTAACAATTACTCATGTTCATTAATTAACAATTAATCATGTTCATTAATCAATGATAGGTAATAACACATAGAGTACTAAACTGGGATCACATGAAATGACGGTGTTTATGTTGAATTTTGGAAAACACAAACACTTTCGTCATGCAGTATCTCTAATTTTTAAAGAAATTCATTTCTCAAAATCAAATAATAATTAGCATAAAATAATGGATTTTCTTAATTAAAGGAAAATAATTAATTAAACTATGAAATTATAATTTCTCAAAATAGGCATTTGAATACATAATTAAATAGAGAATAATTTTATGCATCTAATGAACTTTGTTTTGCATTTTTCTGATTTTCCTTGAATATTCTATGAATTTTGCAAGTTGGGAAATAAACTAGAAATCAATAAATTCGCGAAACAGATAATGAATGGCCATGGGCTGAAACAGACATGGCCCAGGGGTGGTGCGGGCCAAGTGCGCGCGTGCGGCCCGGATGCCGAGGCGCAGCGGCCATGGCCGCGGTGGCCGGAGACGGCGCCGGCGACTTGCCGGAGTTGGCAACGACGACGAAACTAGATAGCAACAGAGGTACACGCTCAACTCAACACGTGGAACGCGATGGTGGGGTCAACCTCCCCGGAAGATGACCGGAGATACACTAACGACGTGTGGCGGCAAGCGTGAATGTTCGGCGGCGTCCAGGGCTTGCTGTGGTGGATGAAATTTGGGGAAACAAGCGCACTGGAGCATGTACCGAGGATGGGCAAGAGCGGCACACGATTGCTGAACCCCGGAGATGGCCGGAATCGGATGCTCACCGTGGAGGCGAGGCGGCGGCGAGTTGGAGCTCCGAAACGAGTGAAATTCAGTTGAACTTGCGAAGAACCTGCAAAAGGAAAATCGACCATGGGGTGGAGGAAAGTCTTGCGCACGACGTAGATCAAGAATTGGGCGAAGCGGCTCACCGGGTGGGGAGAATTTGAAGGTGCGGCGGCAGCTACCCGGTTTGGTGTTCGGGAAACCCGGGCTTCGATCTCACGGACGGAGGGGTCTTGGTGTGAATGGGCGGCACAAAGAGACGTAAGGGTTGCCTGCGAACCTTTGGGTGGTAGTGGTCGGGTTGGGGACTACCGGAGCCGGCCTGCCGGCGTTGGAGCAGGAGCGCGGGTGGCGGTGCTCGAGTGAGAAAGATAGAGCTGGAGGGGAGAAAACGATTCGGGCTTGGGTCTTTATCTTGATGCGCGAAGGTCCGAGGCGGTAAGGGAGCTCCTCGCGTGGCACGGGAGGACGAGGGCGCGCGGCCGGGAGCCTGCCGCGGTGGCTCGGTGGTGAGGCGGTGCGGGAGGGAGAGAGGAGAAAGAGAGAATGGCCACCGGCCCTGTTCCGCACTTTTACACAAAACCTCTTCAGCTTTGGTTTAATTGAAAAATGTATTTCTAGCACTCAAAAAATTCTACAAAAATTCAGGGATGTATTTGAAAACATTTTAAAATTTTTTTCCTTATTAGCCGAAGTTCAAATTCTAAATGTTTTTTGGACTAAAAATTCATGTTTAAATTAAAAAGAGAAGCTTTCATTATTTCTTGTAGACATTGTTACAAAGTAAAATAATTCCTTATGAACTCCATAAATCTTTTATTATTATGTTTTATCAACGGAAAATGTTGAACTCCATAATTGATTTTATTTAATTTCTTCTTTTAAGAACTAAATTTTAACTTAAGTTAACTTGACATTTTATGTGCATTTCTTAACATCAAAATTAAATATTTTTTTTACAATGCACATGATGACATGATCATGAATGACATGAAATGCACTTGGATTTGTTAGGGTTGTTACACTTTGACATAAACACCCCTAACTTTTTAGCAAATTACGTTTATGCCCCCGATTACTCAAAGAACACTAGATCCTGATCTTTTCTAACATAAATCCTACTATTTTATAAATTTATATTTTAGCCCTTAGTATTTTTACACTTTTATCCCATATTTGTAAATAGTCCTTAACTTGTTGTTTTTACATTTTAGACCCTAGATCTTTTAATGCTCATAACTTTTTGCTCGTAACTTCGATTAAGACGATTCTTGTGCTCATGTGATCGTAGTGACATGTACTATTTATTAGTACTGTTTTTATAGTCATTAGGTACCGTTTGATGTATTGTTCCTTTGTTTGCTTGTATGCTTGTTCCTTGCATGTTTGTATCGGTGTGACGTTAAATAGAAGAACGTACATTTTGAAGACCTCAAGAGCAAGACTTAAAGATATGAGCATCAACAAAGGGAATCAGCCAAGTGTCCTTGATGCACCTTGGGCCTCTTTTCTCATCTATCTGAATTTACTTTTAATGCATTGCATTTAATTTGAATCCTATTGTGTCATATCTTGTTCCCTACTATTCCCTTGTCGCCTTAGTTTTGTTATAGTATTATAGTATGGGTACGTCACTTGCTAGTTATTGATAATGGGGTTCACAACTGAAGTAAATGCTAATCTTGACTGATTAATTGTCCACTTGAACATAATGAGCATGAACCGGCAATGCTTTTTAGTAACATCGAACTTAGGTGATCCTGGCAGGAGGATTGGTGATGATGTTGTCGGTGCATACTGTTAGTTGTGGCGGTACCTGTTTGGGATCAAAAGGACCTATTCTTGGAGTGGTAACCCAGGACTTCCGCACGAAGCACGGGGCTGATAATGGGTAGGTAAGGTTTAGTACCAAGGTAGCTTCCCGAGCTTTGCGGGCATCGAGGAAGGATGAAGGAAGAAGGTCTTCCGGATTCGAGCGAGGAAAGGCATAGTACTTGAAGCCATGGTGCAAGAGGGGGCCTCCGGGTGATGCGTCACTTTTACGGTGGTGTAACCTTAGCATGGGCGTTCCGCAAGCTGGGGAGTTCTTCGAAAGACCTTGCGGTGATCTCTTGGCCTCACACCTAAGGAAGTGCGCCGGTATAATGAAGGTTTTAGTCACCTACTGGTGATGGAATCACCGACACTGTGGGTAAAGTTGTGCCACCTCCGCAGAGTGTAAAACTGTTATAACAGCCGTGCTCACGGTCATGAGTGGCCCGGATCCTCACGAGAACTAGAGGGCATGGACAGGTGGAGTAACTTGTAGGTTTCTACGAGGCGAGGTAACTCTGTAGTGTGGTTGGCTACAGGCGGGGTAACTCTGTAGTGTGGTTTGCTACGGGTAGGGTAACCTATAGGTGTGGTTTGCTGCAAGTAGGGTAGCTTGCGGTGGTTGACAGGTGGGATAGCTCTGTTGATTCATATTTACTTAGTAAATAGGTTGCTTTAATTAACTTGACTAGTGTAGGTGCTTTCTATTGCAAACCATGTGTTAGCCTTCCTTTCATTCAGTTTGCATGTCATATATTTCCCCCACTTGCTGAGTACTCCATGTACACACCCTTGCTATTTCCCTTTTGCTACGAACTACTGCTGCTCGGAAGATCAAGAAGGTTTCGACTACACCACCGATGAGAAAAGGTCTAGGCGTGCGGACCCCGGTCTATTGCTTGTGGTGTTATGGAGTCTTCCGCTAGCGTATATTTGGATTTAGTCCTTTGAGACAATATCGATGTAAGTATTCAATTTAACAAAGACATTGTTCTTTTGTCACATTATTTGTCCTATGTGCGTGAAAACTTGTTTCACGGGCACGTATACGGATACATTCAGTTTTGGTCGTTAAAACCGGGTGTGATAGCGCTCGAGTAGGTGGGGTCCGGCCGGTGATGAGACGAGGCGAGGCGGAGCGCGTGTAGTCGAGCGAGGGAGGCGTGGTGTCACACCCCTATCCCGAAAGATAGATTAGTGTGGTTCGGATCGCCTTGTGAGATGATTGACGAAGCAACCATACATAGCATCACATTAACAAACATAAACGATTTGCAAGTTTACATAATTAAGTCTCGATTACAACATAGAGTTTCAAATAAAAGATACATTATGTTCGAATTCAAGTTTACATAACGATGATCTTTGTTCGAAATAAAGTGCGAAAGCGATTATATAACACGACGATACATAGATAACTTAAGTGAACCATGCCGGCCTAGGCCACGGCTCACTCATCATGGGTCGGAGAGCTAGGAACCCATTCAATGGTCCCTACTTTGGGCTCCTCTCCATCCCACACAACCTACCACAACAATCGTAAAACCCGGCTTGCGGGAATCCCGCAAATACTCATGTAGTGGCAAATCCCGAGTATCTAGCATACTCCGCAAATCTTACCCGTCAAATTGGCCGTCTACGACCGACACCTAGATGCATGGGGGCTTGACCGGTTTAACTTGGCATTTTGCATAAAACGGCACCTATGCTAATTAGGTTGGCATTTTTATGACTTAGCCAAATTAATAGGGTTGATGCATAAAGAAACTTTAGTGAGCATACAAGCAATACAAGAATTTGCAACACAAATTGATATCAATATAAAACAGCGAGCTTCTCATTCTTTTCCTCTTACTACACATTTTAAACTGCTCGAACCAAGTGGTACTCATTAACCGAGAGGAAACGGCGATAATTATCGAATTATTACTTTCTGCAGAAAAGACCCAAATGCACGACATACACATCATTTCAGAATACGTACGGCCACCGTTCGCGAGTTCATAAAGCAAAACACGGGGCCACCGACCCCGAGTACACGTCCCTCTTGCGACAACGTGCCCAAGGCTTAACCCGTGCACTCTCCAACGGTCCTCAACCGTGCAACCACCGTGCCATACACATCACCTCCGGGTCGATGAGATATCCGGCCCACTTTACAATTCACAAGCTACGTAGGTTTACCAATCCCCATAAGAAAGGTATGCAAGTGGTACACAACTCAAACTTGTTTGCGGAGCCATAATGGGGTGTTCTCAATTTTAACCAATTCATCATGTTCAAAATTTAATCATAAGCCATATGTGAGATTCCCATTCTATGATTGACTCCATAAGCATAGCATAGCATTCCTAACGAGGATATGACACATATACTACATAGGACATGTAGGAATTTAGGCACGTGGATTTCTAAAAAATTCCTAGAACGTAAATGCACAATCATCATCCTTAATATAGTGATAAAAGGAAGCATCTCAAAATAATAGGAATGCACCGAGGCTTGCCTTGAGAGTGGTCGAAGTTAGTACTAGCTTCACAAGCGTTGAGAGTTGCAATTGTTTCTTCCGGCGGGATCAATTCAACGTCGTCACCTAGAGAATGAAATGCAATGCGTAAGTAAAAAGAATACAAGGTTGATGAAAATGGTAATGCATGGGTGCTGTTTTGCATGAGTGCATATGAATATGTTTAGTAAAACTTAGTTTCGTGAGATTTATAGTCTGCATAAATGCACAAATTTGCTCTCTTTTAAATGGAGTTACTTAAATTACCAAGTGTAGCTTTAACATACATGAGCGATGGCTTAATACCTGGACATGAGTGCTGTGGTTAACATGTAGGTTCAGAACCTAAAGATTAGCAAAGTTCAAATGCAAACCGATGCAATTTAGGGTTAAGTGTAGTTTTATCATCACATGCGATGACGATGCAACCCTAGATCAAGAACTTGATTACAAAATTAATACATACATGAATTTAACGGAATCTTCTTACTAAACCTGACATGAGGGACTAAGTAACATTGTGAGGAGTGAAATTTACCTAAACATGCAGAAATGTAATTTCTAGGGACATAAAACAACTTTTAATTGTGCTGAAATTTACCTTCTCTTGAATTAAACAAAGGGCAGCAAAAATAATTTCTTAGCATGCTCAAAATTAAACATGGAAGTTTATGCAAGTGTACATGACTATGATGAGCAGATCTACCAAGTTTCATGCCAAAATAATTTACAGATATTTAATTTAAATTTAAATACAGAGAATGCCATAAATGCAATAACTTGAAAAATATGCAATGAAAAGTAGATTTTCCAATGCCAGAATTTCAGGTATGTTCATGTGCATGCTCTGTCCAAGTGGAATTAAATTTGGATCTATTTTTTTTAAAGTTATGACCTAAGTGAGTTTACATCGATTGACTTTTAACATTTTTGTAAAAATATGAAACCACCAGATCTGATGAGCTCATGTTACTTTTATGAAAGTAAAAGTCACGTAGTTTCCAAAACATTTTAGTTTGCATTTTTGGACTTCTGAATCGGGAGATATGAATTTTCTAAAATCGAATAAAGTTCGCTGGATATACAAAAATGCCACTAGCAATTTTGAACAGAGGCGCGCGGGCGGCGGCCGGCGCCGGGAGCTCAGCGCGGCGGCGCTCAAGGGCAGCTTATGCTCCGGGATTTGGTCGGGATGGAGCTCAAGTGATGGGGAATGCGTTGGTGGGGGCCACGGGGCCCAGCGGTGGTCGGAGAGGGGGCGCGGCGAGCGACGGCGCTCGTGGACCTGCGGCGGTGGCGCGCGTCCGACTCCGAGGGAGAGAGAAGAAAGGGCGGGGCCTGGGAGCTTGACCTGGTGGAGGGGAAGACCGGCGTGGGCTCGGGTGGTGTGGAGATGGAGCGTGGAGGCGGCTCGACGGAGGGGGTGGCGGAGCGAGACGACGGCGGCGGGTCTTTCTCCAAATTCCCAGCAACTCGCTGCAGGGAGCGCGTCAATGGGGAGCTGCAGGGAGACCTTGTGCATGATTTGGCAAAGAGAAGCGTGGTGCGCGGCTTGCCTAGGCGACGCGTGACGCGGAGGCGGCCATGGCGGTCACGGCGGGCGGCGGCGGCTTTTCCTTCGATTCCCGCGCCGGTGAGGGGGGAGAGAGCAGGGCAGGGGTGCGGAGAGATACAGAGGGGGATGCTGGAGCGAATGGGGGTGAAGTTGGGATGGGGCCTTGGCTCCCGTGCTGTTTTCTAGGGGCGGCCGGACGCCGAGCGACGGCAGGGGTGGGGCGCCATTACTCCGGCGGCCCTCCCGTTGGCTGCAGGGTACAAGAACGGTTGGGACTTGGCAGAGGGGTGGTGTGGCGAGGTGACAGGGCGGGGCGCGTGTGGTGGCAGGCGCGGCCGCCATTGCCGAGCGGGCAATAGTGCCCGAGCTCCCATTTTGAATTCGAATCTGGTTTGCTGGAATTTGATAAAAAACGCCACTTCTCTTGCTCCAAAAATTAAAATAGAAATATGGGGAGATTCACAAAGAAAAGATCTAATTTTTTTGTTTTGGGTCAAAGTTCCAATTCGGCTCTCAAAAATTCATATGAAATTCATAAGGAGAAGAGTTTCAAATTTAAATTTGAATTTGTGAGCTTTTAAAACTTTGTTGAAAAATTTTGTAAAAATGTTGTAAAATTGTTATTTGGCATGAGCAGTCAGATGGTGCAAAAATATGTGGGTGGTTCTTTTATAATTTTTGCACTTTTTTTGAAGCTAGGGTTTAACCCTAGGTTTTCCCCTTTTTCTTTTATATTTTTCCAGTTTTTCTTTTTCTTGCTTTCTTTTGTAGGATTAGCATTAGGGTTTGCATTAGGGAGGCGATTAGGGTGTGATTAGGCCATTAGGGTTTTAATTGGGGTGCTTAACTTCTAATCGTGACATGGGATGTCATACGTGGCGTGGAGTGGGGGACGGTCCGGAGCCGGTGGGGGACGCCGGCTCGTGCACGGCGTCGGGAGCGGCAGGCGCGCACGTGTGTGAATCGAGGCGTGCACGACGTCGACAGCTAGAGCAGGCGGAGTAACGTCTGCGCGGCGGCTTTTGCTCGTCTCCGGATGCAGCGGGGTGGAGCAGAGCGGGGATGATGCTACCGATGGTGGGGGCAAGCGAGGCACCGTCGACCGAGGCGAGGCAGCGACAGAGGGGGCGGCCCCGGTGGTGAGACAAGGCAGCGGGCCGACGGTCCGTGCGGTAGCGCTTCGGACCGGTCGAAGGAGGAAGAAGGGGCGATCTGGCTGGGCCGTGGCACGCTGGGCCGAGCGACGCGGAGTGGGCCGCGTTCGTGGACTATGTTGGTGGGAGGGTGAAATTACAAATTAGTCCTTTATTCGAACCTTTCTAACAAATAGATCCCTTGAGGAAGTATTTTTAACAAGGGACCCTTTTTCGGCGCCAAACCAGCGAGCGCCGTAAATAGCTGGCACGACGCCTAAGGACCTGGCACCGTAGTGTGCCATGTCGGCAGCGGTGGCTGCCCTATGATGCCGGGGTGCCTCTGCGGCGCCGGATCCTTTGGCACCGTAGGAGAGTAGGATGACGTTGAACGCCTTGGCGTCGTACTACGAAATATAGGGCGACTTTTCTTCTCCGCCGACAACCTTATCTCTTTTCTTCCTCTTTCGGCCGCGTCATCCCTCCGTCGACGCCGCCCGTCCGCCTCTGCCCGTGTCGCTAAGGGGCACGACCCCTTCCGTGGCGCCCATCCGTCCCCGCCCGTCCGGCCCGCACCTCCCCTGCCACGCCGCCCGTCCGCCCCTCCGCTGCGCTGCCCCTTTCTCGGTGTCCATCCTGTGACATCCCCTCCGGGACACCCGGGAATCGGAACAGAGGGACACTCGACGAAGCGAGTTACAACGAAACATCATCTCATACAAGCCGGAATATATACATCATGGTATAATACAACCAGGTTTTCCAAATACAAACATTCGTGCAGCGGAAATATAACATTATTAAAGTTTGACATCCTATGAGTATTCAGCGGAAGCTTGTTCTATTATACAACTCAAAAAGAGTTCAACGAACAACGTGATGCACCGAGCCCTTCGTACATCACGGTCCTCTCTCTTCAAGGCGTGGGGATACGTTCCCACCGAAGGGAACCTCCCTCCGGACATTGCTCCTCTTCGGGAAGCTGCCATACAAGTCGTGGTAGTACGACTCGTTCCCTGAAAGGTAACGAACAAACTCCGAGTATTCTAATACTCAGCAAGACTGACCCGTCAACATGGCACGCTAAGGCCGACGCCTAGTATGCAAAGGCTTTCCGTCTGTGGGGTTTACTCCTTTGCGAAAAACATCAATAAAGGTTGGGTCCTTACTTTCAATATTTTAGCTCACGTTATGTTCATTAGCCTTGAGGTTTGCAACCTATCCCTATTTCAGTCAAGTTTGCAAAATCAAGATAAAATAGATCTTAATCCTTCTATCTCTCATCTTCATCTACCATATAATTTACTACGATGTGACGAGCTAAACAAGCGGTACTCATTACTGCGAGGGACAGCGATTCGAATCGATTTAGACCAGCTGGTAAAACCCGACTACACGACGTATACGCATCACACCGATCGTATACGACAACCTTCCCGCTAGCACCTGAAAGCAGACTAGCCATTTCCAAACTCTCCCGGGAGTATGGCGAAGCCACGACTTCCCTCGTGATCGACCCATCTCCCTCCCGTGAGACTAGCCTCTCACTAACAGCCGGCAAAAGAGAGCCGGCTACGCTACATCTCCGGGGCGATAGGGTACATCAGCTTGTTGGGCCCATGATACCAGCATGTAGTACGGTATGTTCAAACTTGTTCAACTAAGCCGACAACCGTACGGTCCTTGACCGACTCGGACGGGGCTACCACCTTGCAAGACCTCATCTCCGTCTTGCCCTTTCTCCTACGGGGCCCGTCCGGTCTCAACTTCATTAACACTCTCTTCATTTTAGTGTCAGCACAAAACCCTTAAAGCCTCTATGTTTTAAGACTCCCTATCCATCTACCGTTGCCACTATGAAATTAAGCTTAGCCTCTATTGAGCTACCTGTACCGAGTATAGAATAAACAAACGGAAACCTAACATAATGCAACTAGGGTGTCAATCATAACCTAACACCTAATGCACAAACATAACTGTACTATGTGATAAAATAAAATATTTAAAAACATAGGTAGGATGCACCGGGGCTTGCTTTGATTCTGTTCGAAGTTAGCTTCCTCAGCGGCTGGGTCGACTTCGAGATTCCCGACTCCGACTCGACCTCGGGTGGAACCTCGATCACTTCGAACCTAGTCGACCAAGCAATGCGTTGCGAATCACCATCATGTATTCATGAATGCTCATGATGGAAGTATGCAAGGATTCATTAATTAAGTCCAATAAGTAATAATTAATAATTAATGCTTAATCACCTTAGTTAATTAACAAATTAGGGATAAGTATGTTCATTAAGCAATAATTAACAAGTAATTATGCTGATTAACAATTGTTCAATCAAGGTCATTAAGGATGTTCTGTTCCTTAATTACTTAGGTTTAATAATTAGTAAATTATTCTGGCTTATTAATCAATAAATAAATTATTACTTTAAGTGATAAAGGGTTAATAGATTGCGATCACCTAAAATAACAGAGTTTAAGTTTAATTTTGGAAAAATACACTTTATAATTAATTTCGTCTATGAGTATCTCCTTCATCCAATAAAATTATTTTTCTTAATTAAACATTTTATTAACATAAAATAATAGCTTTTCTTTAATAAAAAAAGGGATTAATTACTATTTATAAAATAAATTTACTCAAAATACGCATTTTATTACACCAATAAATAGATCTCATTTTTCTGAGTCTAACTAATTTGGTTTGACATTTTTCTGATTTTAAATGAATTTTCTACGAATTTTGGAAATTTGAATTTGATTCTCGTGCCACACGGAAGGCCACGGGGTTGGCACACGGAATCTCCACGTGGCCACACGCGATCCCACCCGCGTATGGTCTACGGTGTGGCACCACCGCGACGGTAGGCCAGCGGCGGCGCGGCCACCGGAGACGGCCGGGCCTAGACCAAAGCTCGCCGCGACGACACCTTTCTACTCTACGCGACTAGGCGAACCTTCCGGTGAGGACGCGAGCACATGAGCTCCACCGGAGAGGCATCGGCGGCGAGAACCAGCCACGGCGGCGGCTCGGCACGGTGGAAAGCTCGCTAGAGAGCTTGAACCTTAAGGAAACTTGACAGGAAGCTACTACAGCCCATGCGCAACGACGACAGGGGGTTAACGGAGCATGAGCATGACCGGGTAGTAGAGCTCACCGTGGAAGGTGCGGACGGTGGCGGTGAAGCTCCGGAAAGACGGTGAGGTGTCCGCAATGAAGAGCATCAAGTTGCGCACTACCCGGAGGAAGAAAAAGAAGAAATGGCTCACCACGGCTTGCGAATTTGGCGACGCGGCGGAGGAACGACGGTGAGGTGTCGGAAAGGAAAATGAGCCCGCCACGACGGAGCGAGGGTGCTCAAGCTATTGGCTCGGTTGGAGGAGCTTCACGGTGGCACTGGCGGAGCTCCTGGTGTTGGTGGTTCGGACGGGGAGGGACCGAAGCGGCTCTGGCGGCGCTGCTCCGGAGACGGCGGGGAGCGGTGAGGCGTGGAGCGAAATGAGAGGAAGAAGAAGGGAAGGCGAGGCCGAGAGGGGCTTTTATCCCGCCGGAGAGGCGGCAAGGGAGCAGCTGCGTGCCCGCTGCGTGGCGACGCCGCCGGGAGGCGGCTCCCACGGGCGGCGCCGAGAGCGCGGTGAGAGAGGGAGAAAGAAGAAGAGAATGGCAGCTGGGCCGATCCCGGAAATTTTGCAAAAACACCCCGGGTTTTCCTAAAATTAAAAAGTAGCTTTCTGGTGCTCCAAAAATTCCCAAAAATTCCAGGGGTTTAAATGAAAACATTTTAGGCATTTTTCCTATTAAGTCCAGGTAAAAACTCCAAATCATTTTCAGATTAGAAATTCCTAGTTAAATTAACAAAGAAGCTTTGTTTATTTCGTGTAAATATTCTTACAAGGCAAAATAATTTCAGGAGATGTTCATAAATCTTTATTTATGACATTTGAGCCATAAAAAATATTAAACATGAATTTTCTGCTTATTTTATTTCTTTTTGAACACTTCCTTTCTTCTTTATCTATTTTGATATTTTATGTGTTTGTTATTAACACAAATTTTAATATCTTCAAAAATGCAACCATGTGATGACATGCTCATGATGACATGAAATGCATTATTTTCCGAGAGTTGTTACACATCCCTCGCCACCCGTCGGGCTCTTGCCTCCTTTGCTGCGTTCCCTGTCCACCCTCTCGCCCTCGCCGCCCCTTCTACGGCGCCCGTGCCTCGCCGTCTGTCCGGCCGGTGCCTCCCTTGCCGTGTCGCCCGTCCGCCCCTCTCTCACTCGCCCGTCCGTCCCACGCCTCCCCTGCCGTGCCGCCCTCTCGCCCGAGCCGGTAGGGAGTATGGTCCCTATGTCCCTGCAGGTAGGCCACCGCGGTGCGAGCAATCGGATCACATCCATCCATTGTCCAACACTTCGGCGTTCTCAGCCATCCGTAAGGAAAAATTCCCGACGAGTAAATAAGTGACTTGCGAGCACAAGTATGAACATTTAAAAGAGACGCAAGATATGGAAATAAAATACAACACAAGTTTTCACAATCTAGCTCAAAGATGCCACATTTCCATACTTTCCATAGTTCATACATCCATCATCGACAAGCCATACCTAAATCCTATTACACATCCCTACATCCCTTACCGATTAGGGTCACTCGATTTAATCCATTTATCGAGTACAAAATATACATCACGGTCGCTAGCTACTAGTCAACCTACACATACTACCATCATAGACATGGTGAAACATCCTACGGGTCGGCTACGGGACAAGCCGGTGGACCCTCGTAGTCCATATCCGAACCGTCGTACTCGTCCGGGGTAGGGGTGGAGGTGCCGGTGCCGCCTGCAACTGCTCCTACAAGTGGGCAACCTGCCCTTCTAGCACGGTGATATCATGTGATAGCTCCTCCGTCCTATGCTAGGAGACTAACAGGTGACCCTGGAGGTGGTGGATATAGTGCTCCTCGCTGTGCCACTCGCGTGTTGCGGTTCGCCGGCTGCTGCCATGCCTCATCGCACTCGCGGGTACTGTCGTCCCTCTCCTGCTGGAGCTCGTCCTGCTCCACAAGCAAGAGGTTACGCTGAACCAACAGCGCGTCCCGCTCGCGAACGAAAGCTTCAAGCTCGTTCGCGATCCTCGCAGCCTCCTTGTGACACCCCGTGTCACAAATTCATAGTCACACTATGCTAAAGAAGAATTTGCATGTGCAAAATAATAATCAATGGGCCATTTCACATAAAAGGACCTAATAGGGTTTAATTAGGATTTTTATTGACCAAAACCCTAACTGATGAGATCTCCACATTTTCCCATGATAGCAATCACATATTTTTACATAATCTGGTAGAGCACATCAAACTAAGATTTTAGGACATTTTCCTGAATTTTTGGAGTGGCACAAAGTCCTAGAAAAATTCAAACTAAGTTAAAAACAGCACCTGTTCATCAATTTTTATAATGTTTTACAAGCCAAATCTGAACTTTTGCCTATAACAAAAGTTGCTCCTCATAATACAATGAACCCCCAGAAAATTTGGTTTGCAAAAGTTCCAAGAGAATTAAATTTTATGAGCAAAATACAGAACAGTGTTCAGTGGCAAAACTTTAAATAGGGGAGGATATCATTTGAACAGAGTTGGCATAGTGGCCGGGGCCACCCGCCAGCGGCGCTCGCCGCCGGCGCCCATGCCGGTTAGGCGCCGCTCCGTCCTTAGGCACCGTGCCCTCACCACGCGTCGCACATCGCTCCTTTCCTTCGCCCGGAAGCCTGCACTCGCGGCCGTTGATGGCAGAGGCATTTCTTCCCTCCATGGCCGCCGTCCCTAGCTCTTCCCTGCGCGCCGCCCCTGCCTGCACCACAGCCCCTCCATTTCTTGCGCAATCGCTTCGCCAAGTCACTGCACAGCTCCAGCCTCAGCCCCCAGCCCTGCTTGCCCCTCCGTGAGCGCCAATTGCCGGAAGGTCCGAGAAGGACTCCGTGTCCGCCATTGGCGACGACGAGCTCGATTGAGCTGCCTCGGGTGAGCTCATGTGCTGGCTGAGACAGACCGACCCACGGATCGAAGATCCCGATGTGCTGTTTAAGTAGACACAAGATAATACAACAAGCGACGGAGTTCAAATATGACATAGAGAAATTAACATTATTTTACATCGGAGTTTAATGCAGCGGAAAATAAACCAGTTCAAGTTTGAAAATGCGGAAGCGGAAGCGTAAATGAACGTCTACAAATATACATCTCGACGATAGATGCGGTGGTGATTAATCCGGGCCCATATGGATAATCACATAGCCAAACACAAGTGGCGGCAAGGCTAGGCTTCCCGGTGAGAAGACCAGCCCTCCGGGATCTACAGGTCCCGGGCGAGTACACCAACGAGCAACTCATATGCATCATCCGTATTCCCTGAAAAACAACATAGACACAAAGCCCGAGCAACTAAAGCTCAACAAGACCGACCCGTCAAATGGTTCATAGAACCGACTCCTAGACATGCAAGGCTCGGAGGAGTGTACTGATTTTTGGGGTATAAAACAACAACTAAGCAGTGGATCCTTACTTTCAATATTATTGCCAAGTTTCAATGTTAGATAAATAAATTCAGTAATCATGCAAGAGAAACATAAATACAAGTGTAGCATGAATATATCAAAGTAACCTCATCAACAACAATAACCGAGCAAGTACCATTAGCATTTAGAATTTAAATTCAATTTATTTCTACGATGTGACTCGGTGAACAAGCGGGTACTTATTACTGCGAGGGACGGTGATACGCATCAATTTTACACCAGCTGGGAAAAATCCGAAGCACACGACATACGCATCATTTAAGAACACGTATCTCAACCTTTCACAAAGGTGTCATTCAAGCGGGAAGGGTACCGGATCTCCAAAGCGGCCAGCAGCTCATCGGTAACGTCGTGAGCCTACTACTCACTCCTTGCGCGGGCACAACGACCGAAGACCGGGGTTATCTTCCATAGTACAACATCCAAGTGCTACATAAGCTTACTAGTCCCCAATAAAACTAGCATGTACTCGGTACAGTTCAAAACTTGTCCGAAGGGGCCAACAACGATACGGTCCTCAACCGACACAGACAGGGCTACAACCTTGCAAACCATGCCCTCGCAAGGCACATGTGCTTGCCCTTTCTTCTACTGGCCCGTCCACGTCTCAACTTTTAGTTGTTTACACGAACGGTATGCCACCTTGCGAGACAAGCCCTATCCAGGCCCTTGCCTTCGCTCTTTCAAAAACAGACTCGTTCGGTTCCATTTACTTAAACATGTGATTAAGAACTTGTTCTACTAACATTTGAGTAATTGACCTTGTGTACCGTTGATCCTAGGATTAAGCATAGCAAATATTCTAGTAGGCTAACTATACCCATATAACATCTACATAGGATTCATCCGGGACAATGCAAGTGGATTTTCATCCAAATACCTAGACTTAATGCACAATACATTCTAGAGAGTCTAGCAATTGTGATACTGAAAATAAAAACTTTAAAATTGGGACGATGCACCGGGGCTTGCCTAGAGCTACTACAACAGAGTTAGGGTCTTCGGATGCCGGGTCTTGATTGAGAGAGATATCCTTCGAAGATCCTCAACCGGCACTTTAACGTTTCCTAAATTAATGAGATGTCAATATCGATGAATGCAAAGACATGCAAACAATATGGATGAGGTCGATGTATGAATTAATTGTTGAAATTTAAATATGATAAACCAAGAATTAAGAATACAATGATATACATGCAGGAACATTATAAATATGATGCACCATATGTAAGGGCATGTTCGGAGGAATCCAAAACATTTTAGTTTGCATCGATAAAAAGATATGAATTTATTTGGGTTTACAAACTTATAATTATTCCGGAAACATTATACGAGAAAACATGAAGTTCTAAATCTTAAGTTATGATTTTTTCTAAATTAATTCAATTTCCTGAACATTTTACAAAAGTGCCATTTCAAGATTTAAATTGAACCAATCGAGGCGAGAGCCACACGAGAGGGTCGCAAGGTTACGGATTTGATCCGGGGCCGTGTGGCCCATGGTGTGGCCACCGGAGTGAGGCGGCGCACGGCGGAGGGCCTCACCGGATGTGGGCCAAGCTCGGGGAAAGCTCACCGAGTGTGTTGTGCACGGCGAGGCGAAGTGTTTGGGGGTGGTGTGCGGGGTGGAGCTTCACCGGAGATACCTCAACGGCGGTTCATGGCGGAGGCGGAGGTCCGGCGGCGTCGGGAACTCGCTACGGTGGAGGAAAGTCCTTCGTTCTTGGCCGTAGAGTTTCGGTGGGAGCAGGGGAAGCACGGCATGAGATTCATCGTCCTTGAAAATGATCGAAAGGTGGTGCTCATCGACGAGCGAGACGTCCGGCGGGTGGTGGCCCGGGAAACACTCCTTGGCGGCCTGCTCGGTTTAGGAAACAAAGGGGGAAAGGTGTTAGGGGGTGCGGCAGGTTAACGCGCATGCACGGGAGGAGGATTCAAGGGAAGAGGCTCACCGTGATGGGGGAATTTGTGCTCGAGGACGGGCACTCGCCGACAATGGCGGCCGGGCCGGATTTCTCCAAATACCTGCGACTCGGTGCGGGAATGGGGACGGCGCGGGCCGTGGGAGCTAGAGGGGGTCACGACACATCTTTTGGGGCGCTCGGCTCGGGCGGGGAGGCAGCACGGCGACCGGGCATGGGAGCTTCGGAGGGGCGGCGGTGGAGAGGCGCCTCTCTTGCCCTCTGTTGCGCTTGGAGAGGAAGGGAGCAAAGAATGTCCGAGAGAGAGGAGAGCAGGGGCACGGGGAAGGCCGGGTGAAGGGCGTCGAGTGGGAGTGGAGGGGGGGGCGAGGCGAGGGGACGCGTGCCACGCGGGAGGGCAGGTGGCGCTCGTCTTCCGTGCTGGTCGGGCGTGAGGGGGAAGAGAGAGGATGGAGGAGGCACGGACATGTGGGCCCCGAGAGAATATTCTAGAGTACCTTTTCTATTTTCTGTTTATGGGTTTTGGGCAAAAGTAAAGGCTTAAATAAATTACTTCCCGTGCTAAAAAATCCCAAACATAAATACTAGAATGTAGTACTTAACTTGGGTTAGACATGCACGAAAAGTTTGAGTCCAAACCCCTTCTCGTTAAATTTTGATAATTAATCAAAAAGGGGTAAAAGTTAATATTCTCGAATTTTTATAGAGAGTTCTACTGATCGAAAAGACATGAGACTTGTTTCCAGATTTTTCATTTGACTTCCTCTACAATATATATTTTTTCCAATAGGAAAAGTTTGACTTTTAGTTCAACCCAATATTATTTTATTTGAATTTGCAATTCAAATCACTACGCATGTGACCAAAAATTTTATATTGGGGTTCAACGAGTCATTAGGTAATTGTAGAATTTTGAGCTGAGACGTTCGTGACACCGAGGGTCTCACACCGGGAAGCTGCCCGGGCGATGGCCAAGCTCCCCACCGACCTCCTTGCTTCTTTCCAGCTCCACTCGTGCCCAAGCGGAGCCGGCAGAAGCTTTTTCCCCGCCGCCGTTCATCGGGACGCCGCCACCCCTCCGACGAACTACTACCTCCGGGCCCCCTCCTTGTGACATCCCTTCCGGGACACCCGGGAATCGGCACAGGGGAACACTCATACAAGCAAGAATATATACATCATGGTATAATACATCCACGTTTTCGAAATACAAATATTATACAGCGGAAACTTATTACAATATCGAAGCCCGAAACACTAAGAGATCGGCAGCGGAACTTATTCTTTGTAGAACAAAAGACAACCTAGGACGACTAAGGTGATGTGCTGAGCCCGTCGTACACCACGACCCTCATCCTTCACGGCGTCGGGATCCGTTCCCACCGGAGGGAACCAACCTCGAGAGCACTCGCTCCTCCTCCAGGAAGCTACCGTACGAGTCATGGTTGTTCGACTCGTGGCCTGAAATCATAACGAACAAACCCTAAGTATTCTAATACTCAGCAAGACCGACCCGTCAACCGGCACGCTAAGGCCGACGTCTAGTATGCAAAGGCTTTACGGGGCCCTTCCGGTCTCAAATTCATTAACACTCTATTCCAAAAATTAACGCTAACAACAGCAATCACTAAAAGCCTCCATGCTTTAAGATCATCTAAATCAACTACCGTTACGACTATGAATTAAGCTTAGCTACGTGTACCAGTATATCACGAATAAAGGAAACCTATCTCATGCATCTAGGGTGTCAATCATTCCCTATCACCTAGTGCGAAACATAACTCGACTACTGTGATAAAAATAAAAGATTTTAAAACATAGGTCGGATGCACCGAGGCTTGCCTTGATTCACGTCGGCGTTCGCTTCCTCGGTGGTTGGGTCAATGTCGATGTTCACGTCTCCTGCTTCGCCTCGGACGGAATGTCGATCACGTCGAGACCTAGGTCGATCATTAATACGTCGTGGATCAGCAACATGCGTGCATGAATGCGTATGATACGATATGTAATACTTTCATTGACATGGTCGCTAATCGATAGCTAATAACTATAATATAGATATGCAACGACACATGAAATAATAAACTATGATTGCATGAAATGACGATGTTTATGCTTAATTTTGGAAAACTATGTCTGCAGTATCTCCTTCTTTTAAATAATTCCTTTTCTTAAAAATAAACAATAATTAGCATAAAATAATAACTTCTCTTAATCAAAAGAATGCAATTAATTAAGACTTATGAAATTAAAATTCTCAAAATAGATATTTTAATACATAAACAAATAGAGAATAATTTTATGAATCTAACAAAACTGGTTTTATATTTCTCCGATTTTTCTTTAATTTTCTATGAATTTTTAAAATTTGGCATAGGGTTCGTGCCACACACAAGGTTTCGGGGTTGGGCCACACGGGATCCGGCGTAGCCACACGCGATCCCGCGCGTGTGGCCCGCGGTGTGGCACCGCCGGGCGGCCGGGGAACGGCGACGCGGTGGCCGGAGATGGCCGGAGGTGGACCAAGCTTGCACCTAAGATACTTTTCGCGATCTCCGCGGTGCGAGGAACATGATGGTGTCACGGGCTCGGCTAGGTGATGGCCGGAAGGGCTCCCACGTCGAGCGGCGGCGCAGGTGAAGCTCCGGCCATGGCGTGAGCTCGCCATAGTGGCCAAAATTTGGGGGAAAACCTAGTGAAACGTACTACAAAGTATGAGCAAGCACGGCACGAGGTTGCTGGACCTTGCGGGTGGCCGGAAGGTAGTGCGCAACGGCGAGGTAAAGGCAGCGGCGGTCGAAACTCCACCCAGTGGCGAAGTTCGCGTCCACTCGCGAATTAAATTCGAAGGTGAGGGGTCGGGGAGTAGAGCTGCAAGTTGCGCACACGTAGACGTCAAGGAATCACGGGGAGGCTTACCGAGCGAGTGCAAATTTGGAAGGCGCGGTGATGGTGACACGGCGGCAAGCTTCCGCGCGGAACGGCTCGATCTTCGGGTTCGGGGCGGAAGAGCCCGATTAGTGGCTATGGGCGGGGGCGGGGGGGGGACTAGGGAGTGGCCGGAGCGAGCTGTCGGCGTGGAGCCGAGGTACGACGGCGGTGGTGCTTTGTGGAGAAGAAACGGGAGAGGGAGAGAGAGCTCCGGTGCTTTATCCACACCGAGAGGGAGGCAAGCGAGCAGCTGCGTTGGAGGCGAGCCGGTGCGTGGCGTGGGACGCGCGGCCGGGAAGTCTCCCGAACGGTGGCGTTGGCGGTGCGAGAGCGAGAGAGGAGGGAGAGAGAAGAGAGGCCGGCTCCGTGGCCCTAGTTTGGCACTTTTGCAAAAACCCCTCCGATTTCTCGGTTAATTGGAAACAATACTTCCCAAACTCAGAAAAATTTAACAAAAATCAGAGGTGCTCAGAAAAATATTTCAAACATTTTCCTTTTTGGGTCCAGGTCCCATTTCAAAATATTTTTCGGGATAAAAATTCATGTTTAAATTAAAACTAAAACTTTAATTAATTCATGTAGGTGTTTTTACAAAGGAAAATAATTTAGCGAAAAATTCCACAAATCTTTTTATTTTTATGTTGACCAACAAAGAATGTCAAACACAATAATTTATTTTTATTTGCATTCTTTTTAGGAAAGTAATTCAACTTAGGTTAAAACGACATTTCATGTGCATTTCGACATAAAATCAAACGGTTTTAAAAATTGCAGCGTGATGCCATGATGCTTAATGACATGAAATGCACTTTTATTTATTAGAGTTGTTACGGCCCTCCCCCTTACAGGAATCTCATCCCGAGATTCACGATCGAAGCGACTAGACGATGGTACTAAAGAACTGCGGGTAATTGGACCGAAGGAACTCCTCTTGTTCCCAAGTAGCTTCAGCTTCCGAGTGATTGCTCCATTGAATCTTGTAGAACTTGATGGTTTGATGTCGAGTCACTCGATCCTTGGTGTCGAGAACTTTGATCGGATGTTCATCATATGTCAAGTCCGGTTGTAAGCTGTTCCACATCTGTCGTTGGTATCTCCGCCGGTGTTTTCGAGATACTTCTTCAATTGGGACACATGGAACACATTATGAATTCCCAATAGGTGTGTTGGCAACTCCAAACGATACGCCACGGCTCCACATCTTTCCTGGATTGGAAAAGGTCCGATGTATCGTGGAGCTAACTTGCTCGTGATTCCAAATCGTTGGACACCTTTGGTAGGAGATACTCGAAGATAAACTTGATCCCCAACATTAAACACTAACTCTCGACGCCTTTTATCCGTATATCTAATCTGTCGAGACTTAGCTCTCTTCGATTCTGTTGAATAAGGCGTACTTCCTCTTCTGCATCTTTTACAAGATCAGGTCCGAAAATTACTCTTTCTCCACTTTCGAGACCAATTCAAAGGCGTGCGGCAGCTACGTCCATATAGAGCTTGGAACGGTGACATTCCGGCACTCTCTTGGTAGGTGTTGTTGTAGGAGAACTCTGCCGATGGTAAACATTTTTCCCAATCTTTGCCATATGTTAAGATACATGCCCGAAGCATATCCTTGAGGTACTCGATTGATCCTTTCCGTCCGTCCATCCGTTTGAGGATGAAAAGCTGAGCTCGGAATCAATCTCGTTCCTAATGACTCATGCAAGCTGTTCCTAGAATCCGGAGACAGACTGTGTCCCTCGATCTGAAATAATGGTCTTTGGCATTCCGTGCGGACAAAGAATGCGGGAGATGTATAATTCAGCACACCTCTTTGTCGTATAGTAGGTATGTATGGGTATAAAGTGAACTGACTTGGTTAATCTATCAACAATAACCCGGATGGAATCATGTTTTCGTCGACTTAACGGTAACAACCCAACGATGAAATCCATGCTGATGTCTTCCTACTTCCATTCGGGAATACTCAAGGGTTGCGAGTGGACCTGCTTGCTTCAAGTGCTCTGCTTTGACACGTCGACGGATATCACACTCATTAACATATGTGGCTATTTCCCGCTTCATTCGGGTCCACCAAAATCTTCGCCTTAGATCTTGATACATCTTGTTGGTTCTAGGATGGATCGAATACTTAGATGTATGAGCCTCATCTAAAATTTTCTTGCGAAGTACTATGTTCTTCGGCACCACCGATCGGTTCTTGAACTAGATAACTCCCTCATCATGTTCTCTAAAACATTCAACTTCACCTTTCTTAAGTCGTCTTCTAATGTGCTCCATGCCAACATTTTTCCATCGAGGTGCTACCACTTCTTCACGAATGGTAGGAATAAGAGCCAAATTGGTCAAGGCTCCATACGGAAGAATCGAAGACTCGGCTCACCACTTTCCTATGGAGGTGCTTGCGTTAATAGTTGAGCCGTGAGGTTATTGCAATGAACCTTTCGACTCAAAGCATCAGCTACGACATTTGCTTTGCCCGGGTGGTAGTGAATCTCAATTTCATAATCCTTGATTAACTCTAGCCATCTTCGTTGGCGCATATTCAAGTCTGCTTGAGTGAAGATGTACTTGAGACTCTTGTGATCCGTGTTCAAATGTACTAAATTTCCCAAAAGATAGTGCCTCTAGCTTTTCAATGCAAGAACCACTGCTTGCTAACTCTAGGTCATGTGTGGGATAGTGTTCTTCATGACGCCTAAGCTGTCGTGAGGCATAGGCAATCACTCGACCCTCCTGCATTAGAACACATCCAAGTCCAGTTCCTGATGCATCACAATACACATCAAAGAGCTTCGTCAAATACGGCTGAGCGAGCACCGGTGCTTGTTGTCGGCAATTTCTTCGATGTCTGGAAAGCTTCCTCACAATCCTTGCTCCATTCGTACTTTTTATCCTTTTCCAACAATTTGGTCATGGGCTTAGCAATCTTTGAGAAGTTTGGAATGAATCTTATGTAGTAACCGGCCAGTCCTAAGAAACTCCTGTTTTGTGTGACCGACTTCGGTGGCTTCCAATCCAACACTTCTTGAACCTTGCCCGGGTCAACAACCACTCCTTCTGCTGATATCACGTGCCCTAGGAAAGGCACCTCCTTTAACCAGAACTCACACTTGCTAAACTTGGCATATAGCTGATGATACCTTAGACGTTGCGAGTACAATCCTCAAGTGATTTGCATGTTCCTCTTCGACTTGGAATAGATCAATATGTCGTCGATGAATACCACGACAAACTTGTCCAGCTACGGCATGAATATTGAGTTCATGAGGTACATAAAGTGTGCGGGTGCATTGGTCGATCCAAAAGACATCACCAAATATTCATAAAGTCCATATATGGTGGAAAATGTTGCCTTCGGTATATCTTCGACTACGATCTTAATCTGATGATATCCCGAGCAAAGATCTATTTTGGAGAAGACTTTTGCTCCCATCAATTGATCAAACAAGATGTCAATCCGAGGAAGGGGGTACTTGTTCTTGATGGTAACTGCATTCAAAGGCCTATAATCCACACATAGTCTTAATGTTTTGTCCTTTTTCTTCATGAACAAGGTCGGGCATCCCCAAGGTGACGAACTTGGGCTAATATACCCCTTGTCCAATAGCTCCTTTAATTGCACCTTTAATTCTGCTAGCTCATTTGGTGGCATCCGATACGGCCTCCTTGATATTGGTGCTTGTTCCCGGTTGTAACTCTATCTTAAACTCTACCGCTCGATCGGGTGGTAGACCCGGTAAGTCATCCGGAAAGACATCCGAATACTCACGGACTACTGGTATATCCTCCGGACTTTTACTTATAATCTTATTAACCATTGGCAAGATAGACCGGGAAGAGTTAAAAGCAAGCAATCTCGGACCATGGACAGGAGAGTTCAAATAGACTGCTCGAGACACTATATCAAGTACTGCCTTATGAAAATCCATCCATTGCATACCAATAATTGCGTCTAACCCTTGCACCATCTAATATGATTAATGAACTGGAATAAACTTTGCTACCCAATTATAATGGCATATTGGCAGCCGCTTCATTTGTAAGGATTTTACCCCCGGTGTTGAAATGAGATGTGCACATAACAACTTGGATGGCATGATGCGATGCTTTGAAACATATGCTTTGTTGATGAAATTATGAGTGGCTTCCGAATCAAATAAAACCATAGCAGGATGATCAGCTATAGAAAATATACACGCCAAGGATCTGTCCTCCTTCCGGTAATTCTTCGGTCGTAGTGAAGTTAGCATGGCCCGTTTTCACTTGAGTGTTCTTGCCTTGATTCCTCGGCTGGTTCTCGCATCTGTCCTTGTGGGCGTGGTGTATAAGCAACCTTCCGCGGATAGGGACAGCTACGATAGTAATGACCTGGAAGGCCACAATTGAAACATGGCGGTCCATTTTGCTGAGGTGCGTGATACCCCGGTCGAGGATTCGGAGCACTATGTTGCTGGTAAGGCGGACGATATTGGTTCGACCGCTGCTGTTGAGGCTGCTGTGGCTGCGGGGGCTGCCGATAATAGTTGAGACGGGAAGGTATATGCTGATAGCGCTGACCTGATGGTGATGTGTATACCAGCCTATACTTTGATGGTCCTCCACTCCCTTGTCTAGCTGTTGGCCTTTTCTTGCTCTTTTCCGCTTGATGGAGGCGGATAGAGTCTTCCAATGAAATAGCATCACCGACGAAGTCGATGAAGCTGTCGGTCTTGTTCGAGTACAAGCCGGTACCGTAGCTTAGTGGTCAGCCCTTCCACGTGCTCGGGGCGTACTAAGCAAGACAGGTTGAATACCCTGGAGTAGGCATGTACGGTCATATCGCTCCGCTTCGGTGACAAAAATTCCTTTCTTTTTTTGTTCATCAACCCTTCTCGAATATGATGCTCCCTGAATGCTTTAGTGAATTCAGCCCAAGAAACTCGATGTCCTAGAGGGAACATCGCCTTGTAGTTGGCCCACCGTGGTCCAAGCAATTCCTTGCAGATTGCTTGGGAAGCGAACAGAGTCTTCGGGTGATCAGTACATGGAAACAACTCCAGCTTAGACTCGATAGTGGAAGCAAGTGATCGGTCTCCAGTGGTTCACCCGCATCTAAGAAGAGCGGGGGCGAACCGATGAAAAATCCGAGAAGATCACACGTTTTTCTGGGGCATTCCGACCTTGTGGACCTCCCTGTGGAGTGGTGTTCCGAACCAACTGCTCCAGCAATTCCAGCTGCTCTACATGGGAATCCAGACACAGCTGCAATAGCTCTGTGCCAAGGTAGGGGTTGGTGGTGGCGTTCCTGCCCTCGATGTGAACTTTCCGGATCATCCCGTCTCCTTGTTCCAACCTTCTCGTCCAAGAAAAATTTATGTTAGACATCTCAATTCCAACATAATTATGGAAGGAACAGGAATACATGGATGTGAAATTTCCAAGATAAACTTTTATGTAACAACAGTCTTATCATAACAACCACCAAACCCATATGCACATATCCGACCATCCAAATCTACAACGACCCTTATCTGCGACACTCGTGCATGGTTACACCACGCTCGTTATTACCGATACGTATATTACATACTAACTCCATCACTCGTTACTCGTTACACCCCTAATCTTCTTCGCGAACTTTTGACGTCGCTTCCGGCTCTTGGAACTTCCTACGTCCATTATCTCTTCAGGATCCTCCTCTTCTTCCTCGGGTTCTTCTGCTACCGGGTCCTCGTGCACTTCTGGTTCGTTCTCGGGGGTTGCTGACCAAGCTCTTCATTCGAGTAGCGCATTGTGCGCTTGGATTAAATCTTGCTCTAACCGGTGAATCGTGGCGTTTGTCGTCGCAAGTTGTTGGTCTTTGACTTGAATATGCTCTTCCTTATTCAGCAATTGTGCCTCTCTAATTACTAACATCTCGTCCTTTTCTTTCGGTTTCCTCTCCAACTCGGATAGACGAGCATCCTCCGCCCGTCCTTTCGCGTCATCGATGACGTTACTCGTGCTGTCCATCTCTGCGGAGAAATGAGCATATCAAGCATAGGCAGAAACCATTCTTAATCCAAGTACTTCAATAGGCTTTTATATGCTACACTACCAACTGCACATATATTATACAATACCATATTTTCTTTATACATTATTTATCGTACACACCGGATCCAAATTTCCCGTACAACTGCCACTACCAACATCTACTACTACCCTATGTTACAATCCGACCTACGTCAGCAAAATATGGCTACCATCCTATGCCTAGCTATCCTGCATCCGTACTACTCTAACACTAGCTAAGCTGGCGGCGCGTGGCTATCGGCGTCTAACTCGGCGTCCTCCTCTCGGTGGGGTCAGCGGTGGCTCATAGTCCACACCGAAACCTCGTCGGCGTCGTCGGCGGGACCCTGGTGCTGCTGCTGCTGCAACTGCTGGAACTGTTCGAACAACTCGTCGTGGTCATGCAACAACTCGTGGTGTGCGTCGGCCGGTCCGTCGTACATCACCTCGAGCTCCTCCGTCCGGTTCTCTATCTCGATCGGGGTCTCCACCGCGTGGTTACGCTGTGCGATCACTCCTCCCAACTGTCCTAGGTGCGCTGCGTCCGCGTCGCGAGCTGTGTCACGCCGGGCGGTAACCGTGACCAACTGCTCGTCCTGTGCAATCGACATCCCGTGAAAGCTGTCACGGTCCTCGGTGACCTCCACCAACTGCTCCTCAAGCTCGGCGATCCACGCGTGAGACCTGCGGATCTCCTGGCAGCCCACACGGAAGCGGTTCTTCCAAGCAGCTATCCGGCGGTCCCGACTTTGCACCTGCGCCTCCGGGTCGTGGGTCCTCTCGCTCAAGCTCGGTGACACGTGCGGCTCGGGTGTTCTCCTCCCCACGAACACGCTTCCTAATCCGTGGCATCGGCATCTGCAGGGAACATGTACTACCCATAGTAAAGAAAATGAAAAGACAGACCTATCAAAGTACTACGAGACTAGCTAAGCCTATTCCCAGCTTCTTATTATAACACTCAATATGACACGATGCATGCTCGATGGGCTAACCATACGCACTATAAGTACACAAAACTACAACGGATAGTTAGTAACTACCCATAACCCAATAGTCGATCAGTTAAAAAAATCTAACTATTCTACATCCTTATAGGGCTCCGTACTCTCTCGTACTAGAAACATGTTACATTTTGAAAACAAGCTTGCGAACAATATACTCGTTGCCCCTGAACAGCTACGATACCAGCTGTGACATCCCTTCCGGGACACCCAGGAATCGGCACGGGAAACACTCAACGAAGCCAATTACAATAGTTCATCATATCATACAAGCCAGAATATATACATCATGGTATAATACAACCAGGTTTTGGAAATACAAACATTATACAGCGGAAACTTATTACAACATCGAAGTCCGAAACACTAAGAGACCGGCAGCGGAACTTATACTTTTTACAACAAAAGACCACCTAGGACGACTAACGTGATGTACCGAGCCCGTCGTACACCAAAACCCTCATCCTTCATGGCGTCGGGATCCGTTCCCACCGGAGGGAAGCACCCTCGGGGCACTCGCTTGAGTCGTGGTCGTTCGACTCGTGGCCTGAAATCATAACGAACAAACCCCGAGTATTCTAATACTCAGCAAGACTGACCCGATCAACCGGCACGCTAAGGCCGACGCCTAGTATGCAAAGGCTTTATGGCTGTGGGGTTGACTTTCTTACGAAAACAGCGCTAATGGTGGATCCTTACTTTCAAGTTTTAGCTCCATGTTGAGTTTATTACCTAACTACTGTTTGCAGCCTCTAACTACTGCAATCATGTTTTCAAGCAAAGATTTTCTTTGACCAACAGCTCTTTCTTCTCTCTTCTTTTCATCTTTCACTTGATTAACTACGATGCGACTCACCAAACAAGCGGTACTCATTTCTGCGAGTGACAGCGATTCGAATCAATTTTATACCAGCTGGCAAAAACCCGACTACACGACGTATACGCACCGTACTGGTCGTATACGACAACCTTTCCCGTCAACACCTGGCAGAAGACTAGTTGTTTCCAATCTCCCCGGGAATATGGCGACCCCACGACTTCATCCGTGGGCGACCCATTTCCCTCCCGTGAGACTCCAATCTCACTAACAGCCAGACAAAAGAGAGTTGGCTACGACACATCCCCGGGGTGATAGGGTACATCAGCTTGCTGGGCCCATTACACCAGCATGTAGCACGGTACGTTGAATACTTGTTCAATCGGGCCGACAACGGTACGGTCCTTGACCGACACGGACGTGGCTACCACCTTGCAAGACCTTGACCTCGTATTGCCCTTTGTCCTACGGGGCCCTTCCGGTCTCAAATTCATTAACACTCTATTCCAAAAATTAACGCTAACAACAGCAATCACTAAAAGCCTCCATGCTTTAAGATCATCTAAATCAACTACCGTTACGACTATGAATTAAGCTTAGCTACGTGTACCAAGTATATCACGAATAAAGGAAACCTATCTCATGCATCTAGGGTGTCAATCATTCCCTATCACCTAGTGCACAAACATAACCTGACTATCTGTGATACAAATAAAAGATTTTAAAACATAGGTAGGATGCACCGGGGCTTGCCTCGATTCACGTCGGCTTTCGTTTCCTCGGTGGTTGGGTCGACGTCGATGTTCACGTCTCCTGCTTCTACCTCGGGCGGAACGTCGATCACGTCAGGACCTAGGTCGATCATTAATACGTCGTGAATCAGCAACATGCGTGCATGAATGCGTATGATACGATATGTAATACTTTCATTGACCTGGTTTGGCACTTTTGCAAAAACCCCCTCCGGTTTCTGGTTAATTTGAAACAATACTTCGAAACTCAGAAAAAATTTAACAAAAATCAGAGGTGCTCAGGAAAATATTTCAAACATTTTCCTTTTTGGGTCCAGGTCCCATTTCAAAATATTTTTCTGGATAAAAATTCATGTTTAAATGAAAACTAAAACTTTAATTAATTCTTGTAGGTGTTTTTACAAAGGAAAATAATTTAGCGAAAAATTCCACAACTCTTTTTATTTTTATGATTGACCAACAGAGAATGTCAAACACGATAATTTATTTTTATTTGCATTCTTTTTAAAAAAGTAATTCAACTTAGGTTAAAACGACATTTCATGTGCATTTTGACATAAAATCAAATGGTTTCAATAATTGCAGCGTGATGCCATAATGCTTAATGACATGAGATGCACTTTTATTTATTAGAGTTGTTACACTCCTCCTTCTTCGATCCTGTGCCGAGCTTCCGCTCGAGCAAGTGGCAGCTCTCGGCCTTGGCCGCCCCTCCTTTCGTGCGGTGGCGAAGTATCCCCTTTCCGCCATTACCGTCACGAGCGGAGCACCGTCTCGATTAACGCATAGGCGGCCAAGCACAGCCCCTGCGGCGAACCCTAGCTCAATGCCGGTGAGCCCCGCCGCAGCTCCGACGACCCCCCCAGGCGCGCCACACTTAGAAAAAATTGAATCGCGCTGAAAAATCTGTGAACTTCAAGAATTTTAAAAATTACACAACATTAAATCTAGACCTCGTATTTGAACAATTCAAAATGTTTTGAAAAGATTGAGACTTGTTTTTAACATGGAATACATGAACACATATGTTTATATGGCAAAAATAAATGTTTGAGCAACCTCAAGTTGCTATCACGACCATGCAGCTTAACAGGATTGGATTTTAAAAATTGCGTAACTTTCATATCGTGGATCCAAAATGCTTGAACAAACCCTCGTTGGACAGAAGAGGATGTGTAGTTTTCCATGGTAGCATAACCCAAGCACTTCCTGTGAAAAAATTGAAAGATACGAGTACTTCAAAGTGCTAATCCGTTAAGGACCGTGACGACTTGGCATTTTTGAAATTCAATAACTTTTGAAATACAAATTCAAGTAAGGCAAATCAACATCCGCTGTAATCCTTGAAACACATTCCTTACATGACCCTATTTGGTTCGCCCAAGTTCTATAGCAAAAATTTAAATTGGAGGTGCCTTAAAATGGCCTCGCGATAAGCCTGACAACCAAACTTAGCCAAAACAAAATTGGTGGAAATTAACTAAGTTCAAATTTACCATTTTTCTTTTCTGTTATGATTAAACATTTTGCACATATCCCTGGTACATTTGAGCATGTCTTGATCATGTTTATATTTTGGGCAAGAACAGTCATATGTTATGTAGGATTAATTGTAGAAAATCCACATAAAATGTAATTGCTTAGAGTGCTCGATGTATAAAGGAACGATAAAACTCATCTTAAAGAAAATATTGAATCAACCTTTTGCAGGATGATTAGTCATGGAAAGGCACATTACTGGTGTATGTTAAGAATTTCTTATAAATAAAAGTATCCAAGTCATGTCCGAGTAATATTAATGCATGTGCACAAATACTATATAACATGGCAGCCACCTAGTCATATGATTATTTCATTGTGCTCATGTTAAGTATTCATTTCTGCCATACTCTCTTGATCACAAATTAAACATGTACATTTTGCTAAATGATGATTTTTACTTCTAATTAGAAGGTTGTCTCCATCAAATAAGCCACATGTCCCATCCTCATAACAACATCATCTCACCCTATGAACATGTTTATTTTATGCAACCATTTCATTGCATTTTGTATTGAGAAAGTTCCATGAACTATGTAATAAAGAATTTGCTCATGCTCATGCACTGCATTCCAATCATATAGGAAACCCGACCGGAACCGAGGATCAAGGAGGACATCAGCTGGAAGTGAGTGAGTTCGAGTGTGCTAACTGCGAACCCAACCAAGGCAAGCCCCGAAGCATAACCCTATGTTCTAAATTTCTATTTTATTCCACATAAGTCTATGTTTGTACTGTGCATTTACGTTCAGGAGTTGCTCGGAACCTGGTTGCATTAAATTCCTGTTCCCGTGGTTTTTGGTTAGGTATAATCCTGATCGCTAGCTGCTATGCTTAATAAATCAATCGGTAGCAACACCGAGTGATTTGGAGATCACCCGGTCTAGGGATGAATTATGTTTAACCTTACATGAATAATTGGAGACCGTACGGGGAAGTGCATGTGTAGGATGCGGTGCCAAGGTTGGCCCTTGTGTGCCATAGCGCCGTATGTGTCGGTCAAGGACCGTTCGTTGTGACTCAGCGAGCAAGTATTGAGTTGTATACCAAATGCATACCTTCGTATGGGAGTTGGTAAACTGATGTAACTTGAGAGTCGTAGTGTTGGACGGTCACTCCACCCTTTGTGCAAAGTGTTGGTCACGGTGGATGCACGGGTTTGTGAGTAGACGGAGGGTGTGTTATTACCCTTGGACCCGACGCTACTGTGGTTGCATGTGGAATGCACACGCGGAGGGCGGACCCGGCTCATATGTATGATAATCTTGTGAAAGATGGCCATACGTGTTCTTAAATGATGCGTATGTCATGCATTTGGGTTTCCCCTGCAGGGTGTAAATCGATATATATCACCGTCCCTCGCGGTGATGAGTACCACTTGTCTCGAGCAGATTGCTTCGTAGTAATAAAGAGAAGATAAAATGAAGTTTGCTGAATTTATAAGAATAACTTATGTATTGCAACCATGATTGTTAGAAGTGCTCACTAAATTTATGTTCATGTCTCCACCCTCTTAATTTGGCTATAACATGAAAGAGTTATATTACATAGTTGCTGTTTTCCGCAAATTTCAGCAAGCCAGGTCAAGCCCCCTGCATGCTAGTGTCGGTTCTTAGAACCATTTTTGACGGATAAGCCTTGCGGAGTATATTAGATACTCGGGGTTTGCATTTAAATTCATTTCAGGAATCCCGTAGCCCGATTACTCGTGATTACTGCGGGAAGTTTGTGTGTCAAGGTGAGGAACCTCAGGAGTGGACCATGGAGTGGATTCCTGCTTCACCAAATCAAGAGTGAGGCCACGTCATATGGGCTGGTGTGGTTCTCCTATCTAAGTTGTATATATGTATCGTCGAGATGTTTACGCTTCCGCAAATGTTCATTAAGTATCTGTAACCCTGAAATTCGCACTCTATAGTATTGTATTCGAATTTAAATCTATGTATTGTAATAGCTACTTTCTTTAATGTAAAACTTGCTACTCGCAGACTTCATATGACTTTGTAATTAGTGAATGTATCGTTAATGTATGTGCATTGTACGTTCGCTTTGTCGAATGTGTCCCGATATGATCCTGTGCGAAAATCCCTCTTGCTTTGCAAGGTAGGGGTATCACACTCCTGGGTCTTGCCAACCAAATCCATGGAGGTGCGGTTGTGTGCCTGCGCGAGGGCCCCATGCGAGCATCCAACTTGTTGAGTTCTGCCTGCAACTGGAGTGCACGCTGCCCGTGACGTGCGGCCATCGCGTCCGTGTCGCGGTGCACCCAGTATAGGTCACGGGCGTACTGCGCAACGCAGTGGCAGCCGGGCTCGGGGTGGGCAATCCTCCTGCAACATCGCTCGATCACCTCGACATTGTCCACGAGCATGGGAACTAACTCCTACGGCGTGCTCGCTAGTGAGTCCTTGTGAGACTCCAAACCGAGCCAGCACGTGGTGTGCCAGCTTAGCTCGCCCCAAGTTGGGGTAGTAAGCAAACGCTGGATACTCCGTCGTAGTGCCGGAGTGGTGGGGGCGGTCAACCAGCGTCATCCTCATCTTGTGTACAAACACACTAGCGCTCCTGACGCACCAGTGGTAGTACAGTGGAGGCTTGGCGTAGCCAAGGTGCTAGGGAGGCTCTCGGACAGTGCGTCCACTCCATCGGACCACGTCGGATCTCCGGGATCGTAGTCGGAGTCGGACCCGCTGTCGGTCGACATCCGATGGACACAAGAAAATTTTACCATGTGTGAGTATGATGTACTAAAAGCGAGCATAAAAGGCTTTTAACATCATATAACGAATTGATATAGTAAAATTTTACAAGTGCCAGCGTGTCGTAAAAATTTCAGACTTGTACCGTTTGTCCAAGTTGGTACGGTCAACAAGATGGTGGATTTCACCCTGGACATATACAGAATTGGCCCAACAAAATGCTTGCAAAGTTTTAGCTTATATCATAAGATTTCCAACACATGCTCATTCTCCGATAAATGAACTGAAAGTTATGAGCGAAACCGTCAGACTTTGCTTTTTGAAAACAGCAGTCGGTTCACACATACAATCTGACACTTGAACCAGATAACATCCAATTTGGTCTTCCAAAAGAATACCACAGTTATAGCTTGTGTCTTAACCTTTCCGACAATTATTAGATCATCCTTATTTGGCAACGGGCTAAAAGTTATGACCAAAAAGAGATAGGTATTCAGTTCTGAAAATAGCGCCGTGAACTTGCACATTCAGAAGTAAGAACCTGCAATTTCATCCCTGAAATTCTCAGCTGTGAACTTGCACATTCAGAAGTAAGAAGCTGCAATTTCGTCCCTAAAATTCTCAGAACTAGTCCTACCTCATAATACCAAAGTTGAAGCTCGTGATTCAAGCTTTCCGACAATCGAGCTGAAAGTTCTGGGGAAAATCAACCAGGCCGTCCGTTCTGAAAAAAACAGAGACAGCACCTCTGAACAAAACAGAGCATAACTTTTCCATTCTGGTTCCAAAAGACAAAAAATCTGTTCGACAACTTAGTTAACTTCTTTAGGTTTCTAGAACATGTAAAACTATTCAAATCCAAGATCTGTCCAAGAGTTATGAATTTATTTCGATTGACCGTGTTGCTGAAAATTTCAGATTGCCAAAAACAGATTTTTAGGGTTGCAACTTTATGATCAATGCATCATAACCGTCCTATTCGTTCTCACAAAATAAAAGATTGGTCACGAATAGGACCATACTAATATTCGGTGGCGGCGTCACTCTCACTCATGTCATGTTTTGTACGCGTTCTACCGATAACGTGATTAGCGTACCTGCAAAAAGACATCCACATCCACATCCACATTCACATGTCAGGTAGATAGATAGATAGATATTATATTTTGTAGTATTTAAATACGCCCGTATCATTCCATACGGACCGCATCTCAAGTATGTCGCCGCCCGAGACAGAATGTCCTGTCCCACTTTGCTGGCGGGAATCCCACGAGATGTCCGTGGTTGACGGCCCTCATGTGTTCCGGAGAATGAGGACACCCCAATCAGCCCACTTGGGTTGGGGTTATCGCATATCCGCTACCCGGAAAATGCGAGTCTTCACTTACCTTCTTGCCCGAGCATAGGTGCGTCGTTACAAAATAGTAAGTTTTGCAGGAAAGTAATCTAGGCCTAGGTTGTAGTCATAAAGTAAGTTTTGCCACCTTTACAACTAATATAGTCCTTACGGGCACATCCTCACACGATAATGTCCTAGTTTTCGAAAATAGGCTGCTTAAGGTGAATGTAATATCCCCAAGATGGCTCGATGCCACGCTGTGATAGACCCGCCTCATGAAGAAGCGGTTCCATATCCAGGATCATCATGGGTGGCATCACGTGCTGTGATGTCCGATATTTACAACATACACACATAAGCATGATAAAATGAATATAAGTACAAGTCTCTTACATTCATCCAGGGTACATTAATACATCGTAGTCTCATAATTTTCCAGAAGCAAACAAGTTTGGAAAATAAACTACAACAGATGGAAACAATAAGATACAATCACTCTCTCGACGACACATCACGGGCCATCCGACCGAGACAGGTGTTCCGCGCTAAACACCTTGCCGGCACATCAACGGTTCTACTCCTCCGGACCGCACCACTCCCAAGTTTAGTGGCCTCCGTCCATGGACTGGTCCTGCCAGTAGCCATCTCCGTCTATGACATCATGCTCGACGGGATCCTCTCGAAAACCACATAGAGCAAAGCTCTAAGCAACTAGAGCTCAGCAAGACCGACCCGTCAAAGTGGTCATCTACAGCGGACTCCTAGACATGCAAAGGCCGAAGGGTAGGATAATTAAGCACTAAGCCAGCCTAATAGTGGATCCTTACTTTCAACATTTAGCAATTCATTAAGTTGCATAAATTATAAATCTAATTCGCACTATTCTATAGCATTACATGTTTCCAAACATTGTAATAAGCAATACAACAATTTGTTGGAGTGTGACATCCCTCCGGGACACCCAGGAATCGGAACAGAGGGACACTCGACGAAGCGAGTTACAACAGAAACATCATCTCATACAAGCCAGGATATATACATCATGGTATAATACAACCAGGTCTTCGAAATACAAACATTAGCGCAGCGGAAATGTAAATCTTATTGAAATTTAACAACTATGAGTATTGCAGTGGAAACTTGTACTTTGAACAACAAAACACTATTAGACGATCAACGTGATGCACCGAGCCCTTCGTACACCACGGTCCTCTCTCTTCACGATGTCGGGATCTGTTCCCACCGGAGGAAACCACCCTCGGGGCACTCGCTCCTCTTCCGGAACTACCGTCCAAGTCGTGGAAGTACGACTCGGGTCCTGAAAAACATACGAACAAACCCCGAGTAAGACCGACCCGTCAACATGGCACGCTAAGGCCGACGCCTAGTATGCAAAGGCTTTCCGGTTGTGGGGTTTACTCCTTTGCGAAAACAGCATTAAAGGTTGGATCCTTACTTTCAATGTTTTAGCTCGGTATTAAGTTCATTAACCTCCGGGTTTGCAGTCTATCACTATTGCAATCAAGTTTGCAGGAAAAGATAAATTCCAAACAACAGATCCTTTCATTCCTCTTCCTCCATCTTTCACTTGATTAACTACGATGTGACACGGTGAACAAGCGAGTACTCATTACTGCGAGGGACAACGATTCGAATCGATTTCACCAGCTGGGAAAACCCGTTTACACGGCGTATACGCACCCCATTGGTCGCATACGACAACCTTTCACGCTAACTCCTGACAGTGGCCGGTTTAGTCTCCCATCCGCCCGAGAACCCGGGGACCCCACGCGATACCCATCCTCGACGTTATCCGTGAGCGACCACCCATTCCTCTCCCTTTGAGACATGAGGCCTCACCTCATTCTCCAGCCCAATTAGGGGATGGGCTACGTCCAACCACCGAGGCAATTAGGTTACATCGGCTTCCCGGCCCCATAAACACCGGTATGTAAATCGGTACGTTCAATACTTGCTCGGCGGGGCCAACAACGGTACGGTCCTTGATCGACACGGACGGGGCTACCACCTTGCAAGACCTCGTCTTTGTCCGTTCTCCTACAAGACCCATCCGATCTCAATTTCATCTTCATCTTCATTCTTTAACTTCTATTAGAACGACATCAAACAACTTAAAGCCTCCATGCTTTAAGATCAGACCGTATCATCTCGCGAGTGTGCTCGAGCACCACTCGACTTCTACCGTAGCTCTATGAAATAAGCGTAGCAACTATCGAGACACAAAACCAACATGGGATAAACAGGTAACATAGGAATTCTACTCATGCATCTAAGGTGTCAAGCAATTCCCGTAACCTAATGCACAATTCACGACGCAATAAGCTGTGATAAAAGAAAAGACTTTAAAAACATAGGTGGGATGCACCGGGGCTTGCCTTGATTCGAGTCGGGGTTAGCTTCCTCGATGTGTCTGGTCGGCTTCGAAGCTTCCGTCTCCTTTCTCGACCTCGGACGGAACCTCGATCACGCCAGGACCTAGGTCGGCCAACAATAGGTCGCGAATCACAACCATGCATGCATGAATGTACATGAGATGATGTGCAATGATTGTATTAACCAAGGTCGTTAATTAGCAATTACTCATTACTTAAGCTTATTAATAATTAACAATTAATCATGTTCGTTAAGCAATAAGTAACAACTGATCATGCTCATTAATTATTGCTTAATCAAGGTCATTAATTATTAATTAATCATGCTTATTAATTAACAATGAATAATTACCTAATGACATGTGATAACACTTAAGCTATTAATTTGGGATCACATCAAATGACGGTGTTTATGTTTAATTTTGGAAAACAGTTTTCACAAACACTTTCGTCTGCAGTATCTCTAATTTTCCAAGAAATTTATTTTTCAAAATCAAATAATAAATAGCATAAAATAACAAGCTATTTTAACTAAAGAAAAGGACTTAATTAAACTATGAATTTATAACTTCTCAAAATAGGTATTTGAATACATAATTAAATAGAGATTAATTTTATGAATCCAAAGAACTTTGTTTGACATTTTTCCGATTTTTCCTGAATTTTCTACGAATATTTGAAGTTTCAAAAGAATCCGAAAATGAATAAATTCGTAAAAGACTTGTGAAGGTAATTGGCCAAAGGTGGCCGGACCCATCCGGCTGGCAGCCCGGCGACCCGACCCAGCCCAGCAGCCGCGCGCGGCCCGGATGCCGGGGACGCGACGGCCATGGCCGCGGCGGCCGGAGCGGGCGGCGGCCGTGCCGGAGTGGTTCGGATGGCGACCAAAAACTACGGGAATGCCCCCTACACGACCTCCGTGACATGAGGAACCGAGTGAGGGGGTTGCCGGCACTGGAGGCGGACCGGAGAGGTACCGGCGGCGAGGGTGTACGAGAGGAAAACCTTTGGCGGCGGCTAGAGCTCGCTACGATTGACCAAAACACGAACCGTGTGGGGCTGGAGCTTCACGGGGGCATGAGCAAGAACGTGGGTGGTTGCTCTTGGAGATGGCCGGAAAGGGAAGCTCACCATGGAGGCCGAGGCGGCGGTGCTCCGAGCTTGGGGAAGAACGATGAAATCCGCCCGAACCACGGACCACCAATTTGAGAGGACGGCGGCGGCCGACCGTGGCGACGGCACTTGAGGGAATTGCTTCGCTCTTGAGCTCTAGTGCCGGGGAGTCAATTTGGACGCCGTGGTGAGCTTCGGGAGAAGAACGCTCCTCGTTTGGGGGTGGCGGCTCCTGCGGGGGTGGCTTGAGATGGCCGGGCGGCGGAGGCCAGGGGAGGCGGATGGGGGGGGGGTGCTTCGAGTTTGAGTTTGGAGAGAGAGAGAGAGACGGCGTGGCCGGAGCCTTTATCTTGATGGGGCTGGAGCTTGAGGTGGCGGTGGGTAGCTGCGTGGCAGCAGGAGGAGGAGGGCGCGCGGCCGAGCTGGTGCGTGGCGCCGGCGGTAGGGCGGTGCGGGGTGAGGCGGTTCGGAGAGAAAAGAAAGAAGAAAGAGAATGACGAGTGGGGCTGCGGTCGTTTTACAAAAACACCCTCGGGTTTTAGTTTAATTGAAAACGACCTTTCCAGAGCTCAGAAAAATCCAAGAAAAATTGGGGGTGTTAATAAAAACATTTAACACACTTTTCTTTTTAGGACCAGGCTCAGATTCCAAATTTTTTTCGAATTAAAAATTCAAAGATAAATTAACAAAAGAAGCTATGTTTATTTCTTGTAAATATTTTCACAAAGCAAAATAATTTCAGGAGAGTTTTGTAAATCTTTATTTATGATATTTGAGCCCGAGAAAATGTTAAACATAAATTTTCTTCTTATTTTACTTCTTTTTTAAGCATTTCCTTTATTCTTTAGCTATTTTGATATTTTATGTGCATTTCTCAACATAAAGTTTTGATATCTTCAAAAATGTAACAACATGATGAAATGCTCATGATGACATGAAATGCATTATTTTTCCGAGAGTTGTTACATGGGGGCCCGACGCAAGCTGGGCTTCACGCGGAGAAAACGCCCGGGGTCCCCGACACACATTTCTCACACTAACGCCAACATTTGTCTTCGAGCGATACGCATAGGTCGCCGTATGACGCGAGGCTCCCGAAGCGAAGGAGGCACCACGGAGGGAAAGCCGGGGAGGCCCGAGGACGGGGCCAGGCCTTAGGCGCGATGGCCCGTGACCCACGAAGCTATCACCCGGCAAAGCGAAGCGGTGCCTGGAGCGGAGCACCGGAGCGGGGCGGAGCAAAGGGCGGGAGTGCTTCCCGGTTAAGCGACCGGCTACGCCGCGAGTAACGCTGTTTCGGGCGGCTTTCCGGAGTGCCCCCAAGAGTTACCGCATCATAGTAGAGTTGAGGCGGTTGGCTAGGGGAAGAATGGTCCCCTAAAATATGGCTCCGTGGACTATAAAGGGAGTCCAAGGGTCACCAATAAACACACATGTAATCAGCAAGTTAATTCCGCTTATACTAAGAGTTGTTGTCTTGCCATTCTGTTCTTTCATACTTCACATTTTCCATTTCTTATGTTCGGTGTGTTAAGTGGGCATTACCCTCTCTACTTAGCACACCAACATTGGCGCAGCGGCTCTGCCCCTACAAGAGTTACCCACAAGATCATCGGCAGTGGCCTCGACGCCCTAAGAGGTAAACCGAGAGACCACCACCTCAAGCCGAAAGGCCCTAAACACTTCGACTCGAACAAGCACCTGCCCCGGCCGAGTGGCGAAGGAACATCCAAGGGGCGAAGTGACGACAACACCGACAAGTTGCCGGCAATACAAGAAGACGAACCCGAAGACACCTACACCTCGGGGGATAGCGAGACACCGCTCGGCGAAGTAGAAGAGCGAAGACACAATTCGAGTGTTGGAAGAAGTCAAAAGAAAACTCCTCCAAGAAGCGAGCAAAGGGACAAATTGCTGCAGGAAAAAGAAGCCCTCCCGGAAGAGAAACGGAAGCATGAGAAGCTCGCAAGGGAAATCAAAAAGCTAAGGGCAAAAGTAAAGAAAAGCGATCGAGCGAAGCCATCAGCAGCCACGATACAAAGCTTCACGGAAGAAGAGCCAACCGTTGACGGTCCTTATGGTCCAATTTTACCGTCAACATGTTGCATCTTTTTGAATCAAACACCATCACCAAGAATAGACATAGGGATTATTTCTAACAAATTCCACTAGTCTTGGTGAAATTATGAATGCGAGTGCAATTCATATGAAAACGAGGGAAAACATGCACGAAACATGGGCTTTGCAATCGACGGATTTTCCCCGGACCAAAGAATATAGTCCAAAAGCCCAAAACCACAAAACAGAGCCTCAACATCAAACCAAGCAAGTGGATTGGGCCAGAACACAGCCGGGGAAGGCACCGAGAGAAGAATCAAGCCCGGGGAGTCCGAGGCCGGTTCGGCCGAACCGCCCTAGTGGGTTCGGCTGAACCGACAGGTGGGCCCCCCGGCCCATCTTTCTCCGGCGGTTTGTCACCGACGTCCGGAGGTCGGTTCCACCTGCAATTAATGCCACCGACGTCCGGAACCGCCTCCAAGTTGCCGACCTTCCAAGGCTATAAATAAAGGGCTACACCCCCTCTCTCAACACACCACCAACATCAAGATACAAGACAAAACTCTCATCCTTAGGCCAAGGGCCTCTTGTATCTTAGTAGAATAGGAGAGAGGGCAAGGAAGAGGAAGGAGTGTTCCTCCCTTTTGCAAAGTGGAGTAGTATTCCCTTTTCTTTTACCTTGGCGTATAAACACTCTTTTTGGTGATTTATACGTGGTGATCTACTTATCTATCGTGACATATCTTTGTGTTAGACGTAATTCTTGTTATACTTGTTTACGGGATCATCGCTTCGCAAGAAGTACTCTAGCTTTCGAACTCGGTTCTAGGCCGAGGCTAGAGTAGTGGTCAATAGCATAGACGTGGTGTCTAGGCTGGAGATCGCCTTTGTTTGCTGTGTGCCCCACGGTTTGTAGAGGTAGGTGGCAGGAAGTGACAGCCCTGTCATCCAAAGGAACCCTCCACGTTCGGGTACATAGTAGAGCTTTCGTAGACCGGAGTGGCTTGGCGGACCAAGCCTAAGACGGTGCCCGAAGTAAACAAGTCTAGCTTGCGTTCGTCTACCTTTAAAGGATAAATAGATAAGAGTCACCCTCTCGACCCTATTTTGCTACGTTGTCTTGGTTGTCCTTGGGTAAACTAACGTTGTTGCAGAAATACTCGTTCCTCGCGGATATAAATACGATACCTTGGAATACTCCCGGGTGAAGTGCTACAACGGTATTCCGTGCGCTTGCGGATTCATTCGTGACGTAAGAAATACCAACAAGCATTTCACGGCGCCGTTGTCGGGGAACGGTTGTTATCTTTGTAACGAATCGGGTTTGCCCTCGTAATCTATCTTACTTACCGTTCTGTTTTTATTTTTTCCTTACATTCAAAATTTCACAAAAACATATCATGGAGTCACACCCAACCATCCAATCTTTCTCCACTCCACGGGGTGAACTCTTAGAGCCACCATCATCATCACAACCTATTTCTTCACCTGGCTATGAGTTCTCCCCGATTACATTTCGATGATTAGAGGTTTATCCTTTTCGGGTTTTAAACATGAAAATCCTTATGAACACTTGCGAGAGTTTGAACATTTGTGTTCATGCCGATTGATCCATGGCATGACACAAGAAACATTGAAGTGGAAGTTGTTTCCCTTCTCTCTCAATGAGAAGGCGAAGCAATGGTACACTTACACCGCTAAGAGAGTGAACGGTGATTGGAAAGAATTGCGAGACAAATTTTGTCTAGCATTCTTCCCCGTATCTCATATCACTTCTCTACGAGCGGAAATAATAGGCTTTCGACAAGAAGAAAAGGAAACCTTAAGTGCGTCATGGATTCGGTTCTGTTCTCTAACGGACTCCGGACCAGAATTATTGCTCCCCGAACCCGTTTTATTACAACACTTTTATTCGGGATTGAGCAACGATACCGCACTTTATCTTGACACGGCCGCGGGTGGATCTTTTTCTCATAAGACCATAGCGGAAGCACACGAACTTTTGGATCGAATTGTGGAAAACACACCTTTTCCGCTGACTTACTCGTAGAGCCGGAGTCGGAAGATGAGGAACTCGTTGTGCAAGAGACACAACACTTGGTGCCCATGATGGAGCACCTAGCACTCGAGTCCTCATCTAACACAAGAATAATGATAGAGGAAGATGAACCTCTTGATTTCCCATTTGAGTTCAAGGAAGAAATTTTTGAAGATTTTGGAAACACCTTGAACTACTCCTATCAAAAGAAACCAGCACTCCCTGCACCAACCCCGAACCTATTGAAAAATCTCTTCTCGTAAAAGCTGTTCGGAAGTTGACGGCAATTATGAGCGATGAATGGTTGATGGAAAACGAACTTTCTTCGGAAGTTCTTCGACTTGATCATCCTAGATCAACCATTCGTGGCTCAATTCGGGGAGTAATGGTAGATGTTCTCTATAATCCTCTAGTAGGTGCCAACATCATGTCCGAATCTTTTGCTTCAACTTTATTTGGAAACGAGACATGGGCACCTTCGACAAACTCCTTAAAGCCCCACCGGGGCAATTTTTTGAGAGTTTGGGGATCATTAGAGATGTTTGCATTAAGCGTAATGAAGCGAGAGGTTTCCTTGGACTTTCACGTTTTCGGAATCCTGGATTTCGATGTTTTGGTCGGTCATCCCATAGAAAAGCTTTTCTTAGGGATATCACCTTCGAGGAACCTTAGACTTCACCCTCGGCAAGAAAACTTTTTCTCTTCCTATCATTCATGCACAAAACTCTTTTGCCGAGGAGCCGCTTGTGGAAGAAGAATGCATGGAGGAGGTTATGGCAATTTTTCCTCATGAAAACCCCGAATCATCCTTGGATGAAGATGCTCTTGATTTCATTTTAGAAGAGGATGATTCGGCGGAAACTCTTGAGCTGCCCGAAACTTTTACACCTACGCCACCTCCCGTAGAGCTCAAAACTCTTCCACCGGGCTTGCGCTACGTTTTTCTTCACGGAAATCCCGAAACCCCTGTCATCATAAGTGACAAGCTTTCGGAGGAGGAAGCTGCAAAACTCTTAGCCGTGCTAGAAAAACATCACTCCGTTTTTGGGTACTCGCTTGGAGACCTCAAGGGAATCAGCCACTGCTCTTTGCACCCATCGCATTCCCATAGACCCCGATAGTACACCATCTAGGGAACCTCAAAGGAGGTTGAACAATGCGATGCGGGAGGTCGTTAAAAAGGAGGTCTTAAAACTTTTACATGCTTGGCATTATCTATCCTGTTCCACACAGCGAGTGGGTGAGTCCGAGTGCAGGTTGTACCCAAGAAAGGAGGAATGACGGTCGTCCATAATGATAAAAATGAGTTGATACCTCAACGCACCGTCACGGGATGGAGGATGTGCATAGATTACCGAAAACTTAACAAGGCTACAAAGAAGGATCATTTTCCGCTGCCCTTCATCGATGAGATGTTGGAGCAGGCTGGCAAATAATTCTTTCTTTTGTTTCCTTGATGGGTATTCGAGGATATCATCAAATCCCCATCCATCCCGACGATCAAAGTAAAACCACTTTCACCTGCCCCTATGGAACTTACGCCTATCGACGAATGTCTTTTGGGCTTTGCAATGCACTGCTTCTTTTCAACGTTGCATGATGTCTATCTTTTTCGACATGATCGAAGAGATTATGGAAGTATTCATGGATGATTTCTCTGTTCATGGAAAAACCTTCGATCATTGTTTAGAAAATTTAGGCAAAGTCTTGCAACGTTGTCAAGAAAATGATTTAGTGCTCAATTGGGAGAAATGCCATTTCATGGTTAGAGAAGGCATAGTTACGGGGCATTTGATTTCCGAAAGGGGGATAGAGGTGGACAAAGCTAAATTAGAAGTTATAGAAAAGCTTCCACCTCCTATGAATGTTAGGGGCATTCGCAGCTTTACGGGACATGCGGGGTTCTATCGTCGTTTTATCAAAGATTTCTCTCAAATTGCTAGACCCCTTACAAATCTGCTTGCGAAGGATGCACCCTTTGAGTTTCTTGATGAATGCATGACTGCTTTCACTACCCTTAAGAATGCACTCATCTCGAGCGCCAATTATCCAACCCCCGATTGGACGCTGCCTTTTGAGATAATGTGTGATGCTAGTGATTTTGCTTGTGGGGGCTGTTCTTGGCCAAACTAGAGATAAAAAGCATCATGCAATCTCCTATGCAAGCAAAACCTTGACTGGAGCTCGGTTAAATTACACTACCACTGAAAAAGAGCTCCTTGCTTGTTGTTTTTGCTTTTGATAAGTTTAGATCCTACTTGATTGGAGCAAAAGTCATTGTTTACACCGATCATGCTGCTTTAAAGTTTTTGCTCAATAAGAAGGATGCTAAACCTCGTTTGATACGATGGGTTCTTCTACTCCAAGAATTTGATGTAGAAATCCGTGATAAGAAAGGAGTAGAAAATTCCGTGGCGGATCATTTGTCGCGTATACAATTCACTAACCTACGGGAATTACCCATCAATGATTTCCTACGCGACGACATGCTGCTCCTAGTGAGGGACTCACATCCATGGTACGCCGACATTGTGAACTTCATGGCAACGGAGTACGTACCACCGGAAAGAGCAAGAAACGACTCATCTATGAGAGTCGCCGTCACTTATGGGAAGAGCCCTTTGTTGACGGTCCTTATGGTCCAATTTTACCGTCAACATGTTGCATCTTTTTGAATCAAACACCATCACCAAGAATAGACATAGGGATTATTTCTAACAAATTCCACTAGTCTTGGTGAAATTATGAATGCAGGTGCAATTCATATGAAAACGAGGGGAAAACATGCACGAAACACGGACTTTGCAATCGACGGATTTTCCCCGGACCAAAGAATATAGTCCAAAAGCCCAAAACCACAAAACAGAGCCTCAACATCAAACCAAGCAAGTGGATTGGGCCGAACACAGCCAGGGGAAGGCACCGAGAGAAGAATCAAGCCCGGGGAGTCCGAGGCCGGTTCGGCCGAACCGCCCTAGTGGGTTCGGCCGAGCCGACGAGTGGGCCCCCCGGCCCATCTTTCTCCGGCGGTTTGTCACCGACGTCCGGAGGTCGGTTCCACCTGCAATTAATGCCACCGACGTCCGGAACCGCCTCCAAGTTGCCGACCTTCCAAGGCTATAAATAAAGGGCTACACCCCCTCTCTCAACACACCACCAACATCAAGATACAAGACAAAACTCTCATCCTTAGGCCAAGGGCCTCTTGTATTTTAGTAGAATAGGAGAGAGGGCAAGGAAGAGGAAGGAGTGTTCCTCCCTTTTGTAAAGGGGAGTAGTATTTCCTTTTCTTTTACCTTGGCGTGTAAACACTCTTTTTGGTGATTTATACGTGGTGATCTACTTATCTATCGTGACATATCTTTGTGTTAGACGTAATTCTTGTTATACTTGTTTGCGGGATCATCGCTTCGCAAGAAGTGCTCTAGCTTTACGAACTCGGTTCTAGGCCGAGGCTAGAGTAATGGTCAATAGCATAGACGTGGTGTCTAGGTCGGAGATCGCCTTTGTTTGCTGTGTGCCCCACGGTTTGTAGAGGTAGGTGGCAGGAAGTGACAGCCCTGTCATCCAAAGGAACCCTCCACGTTCGGGTACATAGTAGAGCTTTCGTAGACCGGAGTGGCTTGGCGGACCAAGCCTAAGACGGTGCCCGAAGTAAACAAGTCTAGCTTGCGCTCGTCTACCTTTAAAGGATAAATAGATAAGAGTCACCCTCTCGACCCTATTTTGCTACGTTGTCTTGGTTGTCCTTGGGTAAACTAACTTTGTTGCAGAAATACTCCGTTCCCTGCGGATATAAATACGATACCTTGGAATACTTCCGGGTGAAGTGCTACAACGGTATTCCGTGCGCTTGCGGATTTCATTCGTGACGTAAGAAATACCAACAAGCATTTCTGGCGCCGTTGCCGGGGAACGGTTGTTATCTTTGTAACGAATCAGGTTTGCCCTCGTAATCTATCTTACTTACCGTTCCGTTTTTATTTTCCTTACATTCAAAATTTCACAAAAACATATCATGGAGTCACACCCAACCATCCAATCTTTCTCCACTCCACGGGGTGAACTCTTAGAGCCACCACCATCATCACAACCTATTTCTTCACCTGGCTATGAGTTCTCCCCGATTACATTTCGATGATTAGAGGTTTATCCTTTTCGGGTTTTAAACATGAAAATCCTTATGAACACTTGCGAGAGTTTGAACATTTGTGTTCATGCCGATTGATCCATGGCATGACACAAGAAACATTGAAGTGGAAGTTGTTTCCCTTCTCTCTCAATGAGAAGGCGAAGCAATGGTACACTTACACCGCTAAGAGAGTGAACGGTGATTGGAAAGAATTGCGAGACAAATTTTGTCTAGCATTCTTCCCCGTATCTCGTATCACTTCTCTACGAGCGGAAATAATAGGCTTTCGACAAGAAGAAAAGGAAACCTTAAGTGCGTCATGGATTCGGTTCTGTTCTCTAACGGACTCCGGACCAGAATTATTGCTCCCCGAACCCGTTTTATTACAACACTTTTATTCGGGATTGAGCAACGATACCGCACTTTATCTTGACACGGCCGCGGGTGGATCTTTTTCTCATAAGACCATAGCGGAAGCACACGAACTTTTGGATCGAATTGTGGAAAACACACCTTTTTCCGCTGACTTACTCGTAGAGCCGGAGTCGGAAGATGAGGAACTCGTTGTGCAAGAGACACAACACTTGGTGCCCATGATGGAGCACCTAGCACTCGAGTCCTCATCTAACACAAGAACAATGATAGAGGAAGATGAACCTCTTGATTTCCCATTTGAGTTCAAGGAAGAAATTTTTGAAGATTTTGGAAACACCTTGAACTACTCCTATCAAAAGAAACCAGCACTCCCTGCACCAACCCCCGAACCTATTGAAAAATCTCTTCTCTTAAAAACTGTTCGGAAGTTGACAGCAATTATGAGCGATGAATGGTTGATGGAAAACGAACTTTCTTCGGAAGTTCTTCGACTTGATCATCCTAGATCAATCATTCGTGGCTCAATTCGGGGAGTAATGGTAGATGTTCTCTATAATCCTCTAGTAGGTGCCAACATCATGTCCGAATCTTTTGCTTCAACTTTATTTGGAAACAAGACATGGGCACCTTCCGACAAACTCCTTAAAGCCCCACCGGGGCAATTTTTTGAGAGTTTGGGGATCATTAGAGATGTTTGCATTAAGCGTAATGAAGCAGAGGTTTCCTTGGACTTTCACGTTTTCGGAATCCTGGATTTCGATGTTTTGGTCGGTCATCCCATAGAAAAGCTTTTCTTAGGGATATCACCTTCGAGGAACCTTAGACTTCACCCTCGGCAAGAAAACTTTTTCTCTTCCCATCATTCATGCAAGCAAAACCTTGACTGGAGCTCGGTTAAATTACACTACCAATGAAAAAGAGCTCCTTGCTGTTGTTTTTGCTTTTGATAAGTTTAGATCCTACTTGACCGGAGCAAAAGTCATTGTTTACACCGATCATGCTGCTTTAAAGTTTTTGCTCAATAAGAAGGATGCTAAACCTCGTTTGATACGATGGGTTCTTCTACTCCAAGAGTTTGATGTAGAAATCCGTGATAAGAAAGGAGTAGAAAATTCCGTGGCAGATCATTTGTCGCGTATACAATTCACTAACCTGCAGGAATTACCCATCAATGATTTCCTACGCGATGACATGCTGCTCCTAGTGAGGGACTCACATCCATGGTACGCCGACATTGTGAACTTCATGGCAACGGGGTACGTACCACCTGGAAAGAGCAAGAAACGACTCATCTATGAGAGTCGCCGTCACTTATGGGAAGAGCCCTTCCTTTACCGTGTCTGCGCCGATGGATTGCTAAGGCGATGTGTGCCCATACCCGAGAGCACACGAATCATTGAGAAGTGCCATGCATCGCCATACGGGGGACACTACGGCGTGTTTCGTACACAGGCCAAGATATGGCAAAGTGGCTTCTTCTGGCCAGCCATGTACGAAGACACAAAGGAATTTGTCGAGCGATGCCCGGAATGTCAAAAAGTTGGAGGCATCATGGCAAGAGATGCAATGCCCCTCAACTACAATTTACAAGTCGAGCTCTTCGACGTATGGGGCATTGACTTCATGGGACCGTTCACCAAGTCACATGACTGCGAATACATCTTGGTGGCGGTAGACTACGTGTCCAAGTGGGTGGAAGCAATGCCTTGCAGGGCCGCAAATGCCAAGCATGCTCGCCGGATGTTCCACGAAATTATCTTCCCAAGGTTTGGAACACCGAAGCTAGTGATAAGCGACGGAGGGTCTCACTTCATTGATAAGACCTTCCGAAGCTTCCTAAGAGAACTTGGATCAAGGCATAATATCGCTACTCCATACCACCCTCAAACCAGTGGGCAGGCCGAGACCTCAAACAAGCAAATCAAGCGGATCCTGCAAAAGACCGTAACAGAAATGGGGAAGGGATGGAAGGACAAGCTACCCGATGCACTATGGGCATACCGTGCAGCATACAAGACACCCATAGGCATGTCCCCATACCAGCTCGTGTACGGGAAAACATGTCATTTACCCGTCGAGATGGAACACCGAGCGTATTGGGCCATCCGAAAATGGAACATGGACCTTAATGGTGCCGGACGCAAAAGAAAAATGGAGATAGCTGAGTTAGAAGAATGGAGAGACAAAGCTTACCACAACTCAGCTATATACAAAGAAAGGACAAAAAGGTGGCACGACAAAAAGATAAAGATAAAGGTATTTAAGGTTGGAGATAAGGTCTTGCTATTCAATTCACGGGTGAAACTCTTCGGGCATGGAAAATTAAGAAGTAAATGGGACGGACCATACACGGTTATTGACACCTCGTCACATGGAGCAATCACACTTCAAGACGACGAAGGTAAAATATTTAAGGTAAATGGTCAGCGCCTTAAAATTTATTTCAAGCCCGATAAAGATAAAGAATTTGATATCATGCACTTGATTAATTTAAATTTTCTCTCATGATAGCTCTTTCTTATCTATCACCCGTAGTAGCTCTTTCCACTGAAATAATTTTAGCAAGCAATCAACCGAGAAAAGAAGGGGACCGAGAGGGGCCCACTACGGTTCGGCCGAACCCCCTTGCTGGTTCGGCCGAACCAGTACTGAACCCCAAACGGTCACTTTTTTCTTTCATCTTTTGTCTCCAACGGTCACAAGATCAAATCTCCTCGCTTAGTGCCTTCCATGCTGCGGGAAAAATCAAATTAATTCTTTCCATGCTTTTATCTATAAATGAAGGTGTTTTCTTTCATTTTTCCCTTGCACCTTTCTTCCACCTTGTCCATTTCGCACAAAAAAAAAAAGCTTTTGCCCAGCACCATGGACAGTAGCATCCCAAGCCTCGACGTCTCCGTCACCACCAGCGAGCTTTGCCGTAGCACCAACTCCAAGATCAAGCGTCTCTTCAAGGACGCGGGGAAGGAGGACGAATACGACGTTTAAAATGAACCTTCCCGCGTTCATCATTTCCCGCGAGCACATTTTTATCATTTTTTCAATTCCTCAAGATTGCAATGCGCCTGCTCTTTTAAATTTTTAATCATATTAGTGCTCCCGGTCTTCCCTTACCGGTAGAGCAAGTTTTGTTTCGAAATATCTTTGTCTATTTTGAAGAAAACAGGCAAAAAGGCAAGTGTGGGGGGACATCGCGGAAAGCAAAGACAAACACATGCGTAGCGCGCAGAAACATCACGAGGAAAACAACACAAGCACAAACTGCGAAACAGAGCACCGAGTGGGACCCAGGCCGGTTCGGCCGAACCCACAAGGGTGGTTCGGCCGAACCCTGGTGGGTCCCACTCAGCCCCTGCTTCCTCGTGGCACTTGAGTTTGTTTCCCACACTTCCTTTTCGCCTACTTTATTTGTCAAGTTCATTCCGAGACGCGAAAAACAATTACTAAAACTTGACCAACTAAAACTTGGGAAGATTTCTTTTGAATACCTTTTCCCAAGTCTCTCCCTAATGCTCTCATGATGATCTTGCACACTTTTTATTACTCGCTTCATCACCACTTGCCTGTGAACAAATAATCAAATCCATAGGACCCATGTTTTTCTAGATTATTGGCAAGTGTGATATGGCTCGACGAAATGATCTTATGCTTAGCTTACCGAGTCCTTGGGAATTTTATTTCACAAAACAAAAAAATACCATGGCTTCATGCTCCTCTCTTGATACAAAAATGCCTACCAATGCCATATGATGATCATACCTTGCAAAACTTACATACATATGCTGCTTGTGATTGCAATGAGCTTTACCAAAATCGAGTGACCCTAGAGAGAAACTTGTCATGCTCTCTTGATCAAGATCACGTACACTCCACCAGGCTAAACTCCTACACTGGGAGCTAGCACCCCACCAAAATAAAGACACTCCTCGTTTGCACCTCTTTTTTTCCTCTCTCTCTCTCAATCACGCATAAACGAGACATGGCTATGAAAAGCTCACACGGATGAGCAATGAAAAGAAAGCTCACAAAGATGAGCAATGAAAAAGAGAGAAGAAAAGAGATGCTCAAGCATAGAGCAAGAAAAGGAAAGAAAGAAAATAAAAAGATAGCCATGTCTCGAAAATGCAAAATAAAGAGAGGTCAATTGCAATAGGAGTGTCACTTTTTCATATCCATACACACACGCACTTCTTGATCAAGGTTACATGACTTGGCTTCTCCATGGATCCTTTCTTTTGGCTTAGCAATATTTGTGATACAAGTATGCCTCTCTCATTCCCTACCGAGCTCCACATACAAGCCTAAGAAGTAGGAAAAGAGAGGCAACACAATGCCTTGGTGAGGAAAACACTTTTTGAGCGATTCAAGAGAATCGAAGAGGAGCGGGAGTCATGTTGTTTATTTTCAAACTTTCAAAAACCCAAGGTGCTTAGTGAGCAAAAGTATAGTGACTGGAGTCATGAGCTGTCCCACTTATCAATCATCCAAGAATGCATGTTAGCCACCGTCATGTTCACAAGTAAAACGGTGTGGCTTGTAATAACATGTGTGCAGGTCTCTAAGGGGAGAGATCTCTCAACTTACGCTCCCACCTTTACTCGAGGACGAGCAAAGAGCTAAGTGTGGGGGTCTTGTTGACGGTCCTTATGGTCCAATTTTACCGTCAACATGTTGCATCTTTTTGAATCAAACACCATCACCAAGAATAGACATAGGGATTATTTCTAACAAATTCCACTAGTCTTGGTGAAATTATGAATGCGAGGTGCAATTCATATGAAAACAGGGGAAAACATGCACGAAACACGGACTTTGCAATCGACGGATTTTCCCCGGACCAAAGAATATAGTCCAAAAGCCCAAAACCACAAAACAGAGCCTCAACATCAAACCAAGCAAGTGGATTGGGCCGAACACAGCCAGGGGAAGGCACCGAGAGAAGAATCAAGCCCGGGGAGTCCGGGCCGGTTCGGCCGAACCGCCCTAGTGGGTTCGGCCGAACCGACGAGTGGGCCCCCTGGCCCATCTTTCTCCGGCGGTTTGTCACCGACGTCCGGAGGTCGGTTCCACCTGCAATTAATGCCACCGACGTCCGGAACCGCCTCCAAGTTGCCGACCTTCCAAGGCTATAAATAAAGGGCTACACCCCCCTCTCTCAACACACCACCAACATCAAGATACAAGACAAAACTCTCATCCTTAGGCCAAGGGCCTCTTGTATTTTAGTAGAATAGGAGAGAGGGCAAGGAAGAGGAAGGAGTGTTCCTCCCTTTTGTAAAGGGGAGTAGTATTTCCTTTTCTTTTACCTTGGCGTGTAAACACTCTTTTTGGTGATTTATACGTGGTGATCTACTTATCTATCGTGACATATCTTTGTGTTAGACGTAATTCTTGTTATACTTGTTTACGGGATCATCGCTTCGCAAGAAGTGCTCTAGCTTTCGAACTCGGTTCTAGGCCGAGGCTAGAGTAGTGGTCAATAGCATAGACGTGGTGTCTAGGCTGGAGATCGCCTTTGTTTGCTGTGTGCCCCACGGTTTGTAGAGGTAGGTGGCAGGAAGTGACAGCCCTGTCATCCAAAGGAACCCTCCACGTTCGGGTACATAGTAGAGCTTTCGTAGACCGGAGTGGCTTGGCGAGACCAAGCCTAAGACGGTGCCCGAAGTAAACAAGTCTAGCTTGCGCTCGTCTACCTTTAAAGGATAAATAGATAAGAGTCACCCTCTCGACCCTATTTTGCTACGTTGTCTTGGTTGTCCTTGGGTAAACTAACTTTGTTGCAGAAATACTCCGTTCCCTGCGGATATAAATACGATACCTTGGAATACTTCCGGGTGAAGTGCTACAACGGTATTCCGTGCGCTTGCGGATTTCATTCGTGACGTAAGAAATACCAACACCCTTCCTTTACCGTGTCTGCGCCGATGGATTGCTAAGGCGATGTGTGCCCATACCCGAGAGCACACGAATCATTGAGAAGTGCCATGCATCGCCATACGGGGGACACTACGGCGTGTTTCGTACACGGGCCAAGATATGGCAAAGTGGCTTCTTCTGGCCAGCCATGTACGAAGACACAAAGGAATTTGTCGAGCGATGCCCGGAATGTCAAAAAGTTGGAGGCATCACGGCAAGAGATGCAATGTCCCTCAACTACAATTTACAAGTCGAGCTCTTCGACGTATGGGGCATTGACTTCATGGGACCGTTCACCAAGTCACATGACTGCGAATACATCTTGGTGGCGGTAGACTACGTGTCCAAGTGGGTGGAAGCAATGCCTTGCGGGGCCGCAAATGCCAAGCATGCTCGCCGGATGTTCCACGAAATTATCTTCCCAAGGTTTGGAACACCGAAGCTAGTGATAAGCGACGGAGGGTCTCACTTCATTGATAAGACCTTCCGAAGCTTCCTAAGAGAACTTGGATCAAGGCATAATATCGCTACTCCATACCACCCTCAAACCGGTGGGCAGGCCGAGACCTCAAACAAGCAAATCAAGCGGATCCTGCAAAAGACCGTAACAGAAATGGGGAAGGGATGGAAGGACAAGCTACCCGATGCACTATGGGCATACCGTGCAGCATACAAGACACCCATAGGCATGTCCCCATACCAGCTCGTGTACGGGAAAACATGTCATTTACCCGTCGAGATGGAACACCGAGCGTATTGGGCCATCCGGAAATGGAACATGGACCTTAATGGTGCCGGACGCAAAAGAAAAATGGAGATAGCTGAGTTAGAAGAATGGAGAGACAAAGCTTACCACAACTCAGCTATATACAAAGAAAGGACAAAAAGGTGGCACGACAAAAAGATAAAGATAAAGGTATTTAAGGTTGGAGATAAGGTCTTGCTATTCAATTCACGGGTGAAACTCTTCGGGCATGGAAAATTAAGAAGTAAATGGGACGGACCATACACGGTTATTGACACCTCGTCACATGGAGCAATCACACTTCAAGACGACGAAGGTAAAATATTTAAGGTAAATGGTCAGCGCCTTAAAATTTATTTCAAGCCCGATAAAGATAAAGAATCTGATATCATGCACTTGATTAATTTAAATTTTCTCTCATGATAGCTCTTTCTTATCTATCACCCGTAGTAGCTCTTTCCCTGAAATAATTTTAGCAAGCAATCAACCGAGAAAAAGAAGGGGACCGGAGGGGCCCACTACGGTTCGGCCGAACCCCCTTGCTGGTTCGGCCGAACCAGTCATGAACCCCAAACGGTCACTTTTTTCTTACATCTTTTGTCTCCAACGGTCACAAGATCAAATCTCCCTGCTTAGTGCCTTCCATGCTGCGGGAAAAATCAAATTAATTCTTTCCATGCTTTTATCTATAAATGAAGGTGTTTTCCTTCATTTTTCCCTTGCACCTTTCTCCCACCTTGTCCATTTCGCACAAAAAAAAAGCTTTTGCCCAGCACCATGGACAGCAGCATCCCAAGCCTCGACATCTCCGTCACCACCAGCGAGCTTTACCGCCAAGTCGGCCTTGAAAACATCCTTGATCATGTCTCCATTCCCGGCGAGCAAGCCTTGATGATCCATGATCTACCGCTCGCTATTGAACCTCCACCCACAGCAGCAAGAACACCCTCCAAGAGCTCTCCCGCTGCTGTGGCACCTCGCCAAAAGAAAGGGAAATCTACCCCCAAGAAGAAGAGCGCCGATGCCCCCGACAACGCTCTCCTTCCTAGAGAGAAGTACGTCGGCACCCTCGCTACCAAGAGCGGGCAGGTGGTGCACCATCAATATGAGGGCGCAACCTGCCTAGCCCCATCAAGAAGCCCGGCGAGAGGTTCAAGATCAAGGGAATCCGCGGTGGCGGAAAGCAGCTCATCCCGCCGCTCACCTCGGCGGAAAAGAGAGACGCCCGCGAATCCGTGGGCGACACTCCTCCTAAGAGGATAAGGAGGCGTCTCTCTCCCTCTCCCATCAAGAGGGCAGGGGGAATGTATGAAAGCGAGGAGGAGAAAACTCCTAAAAAAAGCCCCTACCAAATCCTCCTCGCTAAACACGTTGATCTCCGCGAAGCCCATGAACGCCTACGTGACAATGTCGCGGAGATCAAAGACGCTATTGAAGACTTGAAGGATGCCCGGGCGAGCCATCGCCGCAGCACCAACTCCAAGATCAAGCGTCTCTTCAAGGACGCGGGGAAGGAGGACGAATACGACGTTTAAAATGAACCTTCCCGCGTTCATCATTTCCCGCGAGCGCATTTAGTTTAATTTCCTTTTTTTTCAATCATTTTTCAATTCCTCAAGATTGCAATGCGCCTGCTCTTTTAAATTTTTAATCATATTAGTGCTCCCCGGTCTTCCCTTACCGGTAGAGCAAGTTTTGTTTCGAAATATCTTTGTCTATTTTGAAGAAAACGAGGCAAAAAGGCAAGTGTGGGGGGACATCGCGGAAAGCAAAGACAAACACATGCGTAGCGCGCAGAAACATCACGAGGAAAACAACACAAGCACAAACTGCGAAACAGAGCACCGGTGGGGCCCGAGGCCGGTTCGGCCGAACCCACAAGGGTGGTTCGGCCGAACCCTGGTGGGTCCCACTCAGCCCTCGCTTCCTCGTGGCACTTGAGTTTGTTTCCCACACTTCCTTTTCGCCTACTTTATTTGTCAAGTTCATTACGAGACGCGAAAAACAATTACTAAAACTTGACCAACTAAAACTTGGGAAGATTTCTTTTGAATACCTTTTCCCAAGTCTCTCCCTAATGCTCTCATGATGATCTTGCACACTTTTTATTACTCGCTTCATCACCACTTGCCTGTGAACAAATAATCAAATCCATAGGACCCATGTTTTTCTAGATTATTGGCAAGTGTGATATGGCTCGACGAAATGATCTTATGCTTAGCTTACCGAGTCCTTGGGAATTTTATTTCACAAAACAAAAATACCATGGCTTCATGCTCCTCTCTTGATACAAAAATTCCTACCAATGCCATATGATGATCATACCTTGCAAAACTTACATACATATGCTGCTTGTGATTGCAATGAGCTTTACCAAAATTGAGTGACCCTAGAGAGAAACTTGTCATGCTCTCTTGATCAAGATCACGTACACTCCACCAGAAAAAAAAAAAGGGCAAAACTCCTACACTAGGAGCTAGCACCCCACCAAAATAAAGACACTCCTCGTTTGCACCTCTTTTTACCTCTCTCCCTCTCTCTCAATCACGCATAAACGAGACATGCTATACACAGATGAGCAATGAAAAGAAAGCTCACAAAGATGAGCAATGAAAAAGAGAGAAGAAAAGAGATGCTCAAGCATAGAGCAAGAAAAGAAAAGAAAGAAAATAAAAAGATAGCCATGTCTCGAAAATGCAAAATAAAGAGAGGTCGATTTCAATAGGAGTTGTCACTTTTTCATATCCATACACACACGCACTTCTTGATCAAGGTTGCATGACTTGGCTTCTCCATGGATCCTTTCTTTTGGCTTAGCAATATTTGTGATACAAGTATGCCTCTCTCATTCCCTACCAAGCTCCACATACAAGCCTAAGAAGTAGGAAAAAGAGAGGCAACACAATGCCTTGGTGAGGAAAACACTTTTTGAGCGATTCAAGAGAATCAAAGAGGAGCGGGAGTCATGTTGTTTATTTTCAAAACTTTCAAAAACCCAAGGTGCTTAGTGAGCAAAAGTATAGTGACTTGAGTCATGAGCTGTTCCACTTATCAATCATCCAAGAATGCATGTTAGCCACCGTCACGTTCACAAGTAAAACGGTGTGGCTTGTAATAACATGTGTGCAGGTCTCTAAGGGGAGAGATCTCTCAACTTACGCTCCCACCTTTACTTGAGGACGAGCAAAGAGCTAAGTGTGGGGGTCTTGTTGACGGTCCTTATGGTCCAATTTTACCGTCAACATGTTGCATCTTTTTGAATCAAACACCATCACCAAGAATAGACATAGGGATTATTTCTAACAAATTCCACTAGTCTTGGTGAAATTATGAATGCAGGTGCAATTCATATGAAAACAGGGGAAAACATGCACGAAACATGGGCTTTGCAATCGACGGATTTTCCCCGGACCAAAGAATATAGTCCAAAAGCCCAAAACCACAAAACAGAGCCTCAACATCAAACCAAGCAAGTGGATTGGGCCGTAACACAGCCGGGGAAGGCACCGAGAGAAGAATCAAGCCCGGGGAGTCCGAGGCCGGTTCGGCCGAACCGCCCTAGTGGGTTCGGCCGAACCGACAGGTGGGCCCCCCGGCCCATCTTTCTCCGGCGGTTTGTCACCGACGTCCGGAGGTCGGTTCCACCTGCAATTAATGCCACCGACGTCCGGAACCGCCTCCAAGTTGCCGACCATCCAAGGCTATAAATAAAGGGCTACACCCCCTCTCTCAACACACCACCAACATCAAGATACAAGACAAAACTCTCATCCTTAGGCCAAGGGCCTCTTGTATCTTAGTAGAATAGGAGAGAGGGCAAGGAAGAGGAAGGAGTGTTCCTCCCTTTTGCAAAGTGGAGTAGTATTCCCTTTTCTTTTACCTTGGCGTATAAACACTCTTTTTGGTGATTTATACGTGGTGATCTACTTATCTATCGTGACATATCTTTGTGTTAGACGTAATTCTTGTTATACTTGTTTACGGGATCATCGCTTCGCAAGAAGTACTCTAGCTTTCCGAACTCGGTTCTAGGCCGAGGCTAGAGTAGTGGTCAATAGCATAGACGTGGTGTCTAGGCTGGAGATCGCCTTTGTTTGCTGTGTGCCCCACGGTTTGTAGAGGTAGGTGGCAGGAAGTGACAGCCCTGTCATCCAAAGGAACCCTCCACGTTCGGGTACATAGTAGAGCTTTCGTAGACCGGAGTGGCTTGGCAGACCAAGCCTAAGACGGTGCCCGAAGTAAACAAGTCTAGCTTGCGTTCGTCTACCTTTAAAGGATAAATAGATAAGAGTCACCCTCTCGACCCTATTTTGCTACGTTGTCTTGGTTGTCCTTGGGTAAACTAACCTTGTTGCAGAAATACTCGTTCCCTCGCGGATATAAATACGATACCTTGGAATACTCCCGGGTGAAGTGCTACAACGGTATTCCGTGCGCTTGCGGATTCATTCGTGACGTAAGAAATACCAACACCAACAACGAGCAACAACAGAGACAAAAGCACAAGGCGCGAAGCAATGCCCTCCAGGAAGTCAAGCCTCGTAATCATAGACAAAGACTCACTACTCTCGGAAGGGTTGCAAAGGGCGAGTTACCCAGAAAATTTTCGCATAGGAACCATCCCGAGGTACAGGGGGAAAACAGACCCAAGGCAATATCTTATCAGCTACGAAGCAGCAGTCACCTCGGTAGCAGGAGGTGAAGTAACCCTCGCAAAGATTTTCACTTGCGCACTCGAAGGCCCGGCATCAACATGGTACCTCAGCCTACACCTAGGATCCATTTACAGCTGGGAGAATCTGAGGGAGAAAGTGATACCAAACTTCAGAGGTTTCAAGGGACCATCGAAGCATTAGAGAACCTGAGAAACATAGCACAACAACCAAGTGAACTGTTGGCAGATTACTACAGCAGATTCCTCACACTGAAAGCGCAGTGCCCAAAGGCAGCAGAAGAGATGGTGACTGAGTGCGCAACTAAAGGGATTCGCGCCAGTCCCTGAGCTCAAAATTCGTAAAGAAGTGCCCTCGCACAGTGCAAGATATGTGCAGCAAGTTCGATGATGTGAACTAGGGTCCTGATCTTACGAAAGGTTCAGATAACTCTTGATTTGGCGAAGATGTGACACACGTCGATCCGGCTCCTGAACAACACGTTCGAGCCCCGCAATCGCAGCACCACATCATCTATGGTTATCAACCGTCGATGCACGGTTGACCTCGCCAAGAAGGCTAATCCCTGCCTGCGAATCAAGAACACAAGCAAGAACAAGAAAGAATGCAACCAAATTTGGAGATGTATGATTAATCGCACGAGATGGGGTCTCACAAACCGATGAACGACGAAACTGTCTAAGCAGAATAATCTAAGCAAAACCCAACCCTAACGTGGGTGACGGCTGCTGCTAATAAAGACTTGGGGACGTGCAAGAACCCCCTGGACGCTCCCCTAATGGGCTCACACGAGATACACGGCCCAAAGGCCAAAAACGGTGACGCAGCACCAAAAACAGATTCTGGACGTTCCAATGATTTGATGATTCCCGGCGACTCCGGATGAATTTTGACGTGGTACCCATTACACTGGAAAGCTTATGAAATTATCTTTCCATCCATATGTAGAACGTCCAAATCCGACTTCGTATGCGATCTGGACGTCTATTTTAATTCAGACTGTTCCTGAACTCCGAAACAGATTCGAAGTCGACTTGGTTTGGGCCTCCATAATGCCTTGCGCCTCTTGCTGGACCTCCGCGGCTCCAAGTCCTAGTCCATTTATATTATGGTCCTCTCCTTGATTCCTAATCATAATAAAATCATTAGGTAGCAAACTATTCTCAAAATTATGAAAGGAAAGACTTAGGAACGAGCTCACCTCTAAATTCAATTGTCGGGCGCGAGCTCTAGTGATTGGTCCTTGAATGTTCAGCGGAGGAGTGTCATTTGTATCCAAAGGAGTGATGTCCTCATCATCCTCCCCCTCTTGAATCGGAGTCGTCCTCGACTCAAGCTCATGCTCCTCACCCAAATAAGGCTTCAAATCTGCAATGTTAAAAGTGGAACTAACCCCGAACTCGGGAGGCAACTCAAGTTTATATGCATTATCATTAATCTTCTCAATTATCTTGAAAGGACCAGCAGCTCTAGGCATTAACTTAGACTTTCTCAACTCAGGAAACCGATCCTTTCTCAAGTGCAACCATACTAAATCACCCGGTTCTAATTTAACTTCCCTTTTACCTTTACTACCAGCAATCCTATACTTTTCAGTCATCTTTTCAATGTTGTGCTTAGTTGTTTCATGCATTTTTAAAATAAACTCAGCACGTTCCTTAGCATCAAAGTGAACTCTCTCACTAGTAGGCAAAGGCAAAATATCAATAGGAGCACGGGGATTAAAACCATACACTACCTCAAAAGGACTTACCTTGGTGGTCGAATGTGTTGCACGATTGTATGCAAACTCCACATGAGGCAAACATTCCTCCCACATCTTCAGATTTGTCTTTAAAATAGCTCTCAACATGGTGCCCAATGTGCGGTTCACTACCTCGGTTTGGCCATCAGTTTGTGGGTGACATGTTGTAGAGAACAACAACTTCGTTCCCAACTTATTCCATAGAGTGCGCCAAAAATGACTCAAGAATTTGGCGTCACGATCTGAAACAATAGTAGAAGGCATACCATGCAAACGAACAATCTCTTTGAAAAATAGATCAGCAATATGAATAGCATCATCACTCTTATGACAAGGTATAAAGTGAGCCATCTTAGAAAATCTATCCACGACAACAAAAATACTATCCCTCCCCTCTTAGTCCTAGGCAGTCCTAAAACAAAATCCATAGAAATATCCGCCCAAGGTATTGAAGGAACAGGAAGAGGCATATACAAACCATGTGGATTCAAGCGAGACTTCGCTTTTTGACAAGTAGTGCAGCGAGCCACAAAAGCGCTCAACATCTCTTCTCAACTGTGGCCAAAAGAAGTGTGTGGCCAACACATCCGCCGTCTTCTTTGCACCAAAATGTCCCATCAATCCGCCTCCATGCGCTTCCCGTAACAACAAAAGACGAACGGAACCAACTGGAATGCAAAGACGGTTAGCTCTAAACAAATATCCATCATTTATCACAAACTTGTTCCATGTACGACCCTCTCTACAATGCAGCAAAACATCTTTAAAATCAGCATCAAGATCATATTGTTCTTTAATTGATTCAAGCCCAAAAATGCGACAATCAAGGTGTGACAACATAGTGTATCGTCTAGACAAAGCATCGGCAATCACATTATCCTTCCCTTTTTTATGCTTGATAATATAAGGAAAAGACTCAATAAACTCAACCCACTTAGCATGTCTACGGTTCAAATTACTTTGAGAGCGAATATACTTAAGCGATTCATGATCAGAATGAATAACGAATTCCTTAGGCCATAAATAATGACGCCATGTTTGCAAAGAACGTACAAGAGCATACAATTCTTTATCATACGTAGAATAATTCAGAACAGGACCAGTTATCTTTTCACTAAAATAAGCAATAGGTTTGCCATTTTGCATCAAAACACCACCAATGCCAATACCACTAGCATCACACTCAAGTTCAAAAGTCTTACCGAAATCTGGTAGTTGCAGCAGCGGTGCATGTGTAAGCTTGTCCTTCAAAGAGCTAAAGGACTCGTCTTGTGCTTTGCTCCATTGAAATACAACACCCTTCTTTGTCAACTCATGCAACGGTGCAGCGATAGTGCTGAAATCTTTGACAAAGCGGCGATAGAAACCTGCAAGACCAAGAAAACTTCGAACCTGTGTGATGGTTTGGGGCTGCGGCCAGCTAGCAATAGCGTCAATTTTCTTGTCATCCACCTCTATACCCTGTGGAGTAACAACATAGCCAAGAAAAGAAACTCGATCGGTGCAAAAGGTGCACTTCTCAAGGTTAGCAAATAAGCGTGCATTTCTTAAAGCAGTAAAAACAGCACGTAAATGATCCATATGTTCATCTAAAGACTTGTTGTAAATCAAGATATCATCAAAGTAAACCACCACAAAGCGCCCAATAAAAGCCCTCAAAACCTCATTCATTAAGCGCATGAAAGTACTAGGTGCATTAGTTAACCCAAAAGGCATTACTAACCACTCATACAATCCGAATTTAGTTTTAAAAGCTGTTTTCCATTCATCTCCAAGTTTCATTCTAATTTGGTGATAACCACTACGCAAGTCAATTTTAGTGAAAATTAGAGAACCGCATAACTCATCAAGCATGTCGTCTAGCCTAGGAATAGGATGACGATACCGTATAGTAATATTGTTAATGGCTCTACAATCAACACACATGCGCCAACTACCATCTTTCTTAGGAACCAAAAGTACAGGAACAGCACAAGGACTAAGGCTTTCTCGTACATACCCGCGGTCCAAAAGGTCTTGGACTTGTCGCTGAATTTCCTTTGTCTCCTCGGGGTTGGTCCTATAAGCAGCACGGTTTGGCAAGGTAGCTCCCGGAATCAAATCAATTTGATGTTCTATTCCTCTCAAAGGTGGTAATCCAGGAGGAATCTCAGCTGGAAAAATATCCTCAAACTCCTGCAAAAGGTCAGTGATAGCAGAAGGCAAAGAGCTAGCAATATCATCAAAGGAATACAAGGCTTGTTTGCATATCAAAGCATAAAAAATATCATCATTAGAAATTTCAGCAAGGTCTGATTTTGTAGCAAGCATAACACGACCTTTCAAATTAATTCCATCTCCCTTAGAAATAGGTGCAGACTTATCCTTTATAGGTGGGAAAACAGAATTAGCAACTTGCTGATTTTCAGATTTAGAATTATTCAAAGAAGCAGCTCGTTCTCTATCAGCTTCTACAATTTCAGCAGGGGTCAAAGGTACTAAAGTAATTTTCTGTCCTTTATGCATAAAAGTGTATTTATTACTTCTACCATGGTGTGTAGCATCATTATCATGTTCCCAAGGACGACCCAATAAAAGTGAACAAGCTTGCATAGGAACCACATCACAATCAGCATAATCCGAATAAACACCAATGGAAAAAGGAACTCTGCAAGTTTGTGTTACCTTAGCTTTTTCCGAGTCATTTAACCATTGAATGTAGTATGGATGAGGATGTGTTCGTTTGGCCAAACCAAGCTTCTCAACCAGATCTGAACTCACCAAGTTGTTGCAGCTTCCTCCATCAATGATCACACGTGCTCGTTGATTCTTGATGATGAATAAAATCTGGAACAAGTTGTGGAGTTGTATCTTTTCAGAAGTCTGAATTTACGTGCTAAGTACACGCTGTACAATGATGTTCATGAAACCCGAAGTGTCTTCTCCACCAAGTACATGGCCCTCGTTGGTGTCGTCGGCGACGTCGTCTTCATCATCAGCTTCTATGTCAGAGGTGCTGATGTATCCACCATCTTCAGTGGACACGTAAGCCCGCTGACTTGGGCAATCCTTCTGCACATGGCCGGGTCTATGGCAGCGGTGGCACTGAATGTTGGAAGTGCGTCCCGTCGAGGCGACCGATGAAGCACTTTGAGCAGGACCCTGCACAGAATTTTTACCTGAATTTGCAGGGCGTGTAGGAGGTGCGTGTGGGGCTGCCGTAACACCACTCGCGGATGCGGGAGGCCGTTTGCTTGCTGGTGGAGATGGCTGGGAAGAAAACCCCGAAGACGGTGTCGACCGTGTGGTGTAAGATGGCCTGCTTGTACTGCTGCTCCTATGTTGCTTCTCCCATGCCTGCAATTCTTTCTCTGCAAGCATAGCAAACTGGAACAACTGGTTGATGGTGTTAAACTCCTTATAATCAACAATGTCCTGTATATCACGTCTCAAACCAGAGTAAAAACGAACAATAGAGCTCTCATTATCCTCTACTATCATGCAGCGTTGTAAACCCTTTTGAAGCTCACCATAATAGTCCTGCACAGATTTATCCCCCTGTTCTAAGCGTTGAAGTTTTTTGCGTAAATCTCTATGATAAGAAGGAGGGACAAAACGATCACGCATAGCTTCCTTAAGTTGAGTCCAAGTTACAGGAATATCATCAGCAGTTAGAGAATTCCACCAAATGATAGCAAAATCTTTAAACTCACTAGTGGCTTGTCTAACTCTATGCTGCTCAGGAACTAGGTGCCCACTAAATTTTGCTCTACTGTCATCTCCCAATCAAGGTAACCATTCGTATCATATTGCCCCGAAAAGGTGGAATGGTAAACTTAATCTTAGCATAAGGATCATCGGGGGCTCGATTATTGTTACCTTGTTGTCGATGTTGGCCACCCATACCTTGGGTGTTCTGTTGTAGACGCCGGTGAAGCCTTTGTGCTCGTATAGCTGCGTCATCGGCATCGAAAGTGGCATCATTCACCGTGTCATCTTTTCTGTTTCCTCCGGCGTTGCTACCGGCCTCATCTTCATGGATCTTCACACGGTTCTCCACCTCGGTCAGCTTGCCAGCCAACGTTGTCGCCATTTCTGCTAGAGTATTAACCGTGTCTGTCATCTTAGACAAACGCTTATCGATCCTCTCAATCTGGTTGCCGAGATTGAGTTTGTTGATGTCGTCGGTAACGGCCTTGTTAACAGCTTCTGTCATCTCCTCACGTGCCCTGTCAAGAATAGACTAAAGCTGCCCTTGACTAACACACTCGTGGAAATCTTTAGGGGTACCAGCGTCGGCAGCATCTCCTGCCATAGAAAATACCAAAACAGGAACAAACAGTGAAGGTTATCCCTAATAACACTATTACTATGGTGGACAGTGGTGACTCTCACAAAAGCAAATGGAACGTCTCACCAAGTTCTTACAAGGGTCTTACCAAGCAAGGCAAAGGATTCCTAGAAGGCGTGTACCACGATTGCAAGGGTCAAAAACCTGTGATGTCCAGAAGTAGTATGTGGAGCTAGGAAGGCCAAATATGTGAGTGGAACACAATTCAAAAACAGATAGTAATGCTGAATAAATGTCCAAAGCTACTTGTCCTTAGTTGCTGGTCTACCCGTGTCCTAGAACACTAGTGCAGGAAAAGCAAGGATGTCGGGCACAAAGGAAACAAAAGAAAAGGTAACGAGCAAGGAAGAAACAGCAACTAGACAAAAAAACAGGCCAAAATCCTGTTTTGTCTTTTAGCACTAGTAGAAATCACAAATTTTTCTTTTTTGATATTTTTCTTCCACCGAGAGGTAACAAGATAGGAACCACGCAAAGTTTCAGGTCAAACAGAGAAGGAATGTGACCTACAGATTTTCTCGTAAGATGCAACGACGACGGGTTCCAAACTTTTTCCTCGGATCAGTGGGCTTAACTATTTTTCTGATTTTTTTGAGATTTTTTTTTGTTTTTTTTCGAAGATTAATGTATGCAACGAAAACAGGAGTAGGTCTTGTTTGTGGGGTGTTGAGTTCTAAATGAAAAGGGTGGGAGTGTAGGGTGGGACTATGGTGGATGCAGCGGAGGTGACAAAAACTCCCGAGACAAAGCAAAACTTGAGGTAATTCGGCTAGGGTTTCAAGGGAGCACAAACCGACGACAAGAACACGAACTAAACCAGCAACAAAACAATCACTAGAACACAAACTCAACACTACGGACTCTGAAATTGAAACATGCAAAGGCTAAACACGGCTTGGACAGGATGAACCCTAAAACTTAATTTTTTGGCTTTTTCGTGGATGATAGGAAAATAAATAAACAAACTAAACTAAAGGTAGGGCGAACCCGACGGTGCACCTGAAGCTCTGATTACCACTTGATGTGAACTAGGGTCCCGATCTTCCGAAAGGTTCAGATAACTCTTGATTTGACGAAGATGTGACACACGTCGATCCGGCTCCTAAACAACACGTTCGAACCCCGCAATCGCAGCACCACGTCCTCTATGGTTATCAACCGTCGATGCACTGTTGACCTCGCCAAGAAGGCTAATCCCTGCCTGCGAATCAAGAACACAAGCAAGAACAAGAAAGAACACAACCAAATTTGCAGATGTATGATTAATCTCACGAGATGGGGTCTCACAAACCGATGAACGGCGAAACTGTCTAAGCAGAATAATCTAAGAAAAACCCAACCCTAACGTGGGTAGTGGCTGCTGCTAATAAAGACTTGGGGACGTGCAAGAACCCCCTGGACTCTCTCCTAATGGGCTCACACGAGATACACGGCCCAAAGGCCAAAAACGGTGACGCAGCACCAAAAACAGATTCTGGACGTTCCAATGTTTCGATGATTCCCGGCCACTCCTGATGAATTTTGACGTGGGACCGGTTCCACTGGAAGGCTTATGAAAGTATCTTTCCATCTATATGTAGAACGTCCAAATCTGAATTTGTATGCAATCTGGGTGTCTATTTTAATTCAGACTGTTCCTGAACTCCGAAATAGACTCGAAGTCGACTTGGTTTGGGCCTCCACAATGCCTTGCGCCTCTTGCAGGACCTCCACGCCTCCAAGCCCTAGTCCATTCATATTATGGTCCTCTCCTTGATTCCTAATCATAATAAAATCATTAGGTAGCAAACTGCAACAGACCGACCTACGGATCGTGATTCCCGAGGTGCTGTTTAAGTAGACACTTGATAATACAACAACTGGCCAACTTTATATTACAACAGGGGAAAGAACTTCATAATTTACATCAGAGTTTATTAAGTTCAAAGCAGCGGAAGTTAAACAAGTTCAAGTTTAGAAAAGGTGCGGAAGCAAACATAACGTTGATACGTCTCGACGATATTATACAGCAAAAGGTGATAAATCCGAGCCCATACGGTTTATCACGTAGCCAAGCACATTACTGCGGCAGACTAGGCTCCCGGTGGGAAGTCCAGCCCTCTGGAATCTGCATATCCCAGGGCATAACACCAACAGGGCAATCTAATGCATCACCTGAAACAAAACAACAAAGGCACAAAGCCTGAGCAACTAAAGCTCAGCAAGACTCGACCCGTCAACATGGCACTCTAAGACCGACGCCTAGACATGCAAGGCTCGGAGGGAGTAGCTAGTTTTGATAATAAAACAGCGACTAAGCCATTGATCCTTACTTTCATGATTTTAGCATTTATTAACTTGTATAATAAATAACAATGATATTAGCATCAAGAAAGATATAAATACTGTAAAGCTTAAATAAATATCATCACATGCAACCATAATTATCCAAAGCTTCGTTCAAGATTTTAACTACGATGTGACTCAGTTCACAAGCGGTACTCACTACTGCGAGGGACAGCAACGCATCGATTTATCACCAGCTGAGAAAACCCGAGGTACACGACATACGCATCATTTAAGAACACGCTGGGAAAACCCGAGGTACACGACATACGCATCATTTAAGAACACGTATATCAACCGTTCACCATGACATCCTACAACTTTGTAGGGTCCAAATCCTCGAGTGGGCAGCCGTTCAACAGTACCTCGTGAACTTGTCCACCCCGACGGATCCTACGACCAAGGATTCGGGTAACCTACGCCATTGTAAGCTATTAAGGTTACGTAGGTGTACTAGTTCCCATACAACTAGCATGCACTCGGTACTGTTCAATACTTGCTCAAGCAGGGCCAGCAACGACACGGTCCTTAACCGACGAAAGACGGGGCTACAGCCTTACAAGCCATGTCCTCTCGAAGACACATGCACTTGCCCTTTCACCTACAGGGCCCGTCCACGTCTCAACTTTTAGTGGTTTATACGAACGATCTGCCACCTTGCGAGACAAACCCTCTCCGGGCCCTTGCCTTCGCTCTTTCCCAAATAGACTCGTTCGGTCTCAAGATTAGCTTTTCAGATTCATTAACTTCCAAGTCTCGAAGCCTCCATGCTCCGAGTACAATTAAGCAATTTATACCAATAAACTTATGGCGTAAGCATAGCCAGTTTTCTATCGAACTACCTGAACTAGTATATCACTAACATAGGTCATATCGGGAAACAATGCAGGTGGGTTTCATACATCACCTACACTTAATGCACAAACACCCTAGACATCTAGTAGTGTTATACTAAAAGGAAAAACAATTAAAAACTGGGAGGATGCACCGGGCTTGCCTTGTGCCACAGTAGAAATGTTAGCAACTTTTGGTGCCGGTTCTTGTGTTGATTCCTTCGAAGATCCTCGACCGGCACTTCGTCGTTTCCTAAATTAACGATGTGTCAATGGCGATGAATGCAGACGATGCAAAGGTATGATGATGCAAATGTCGATGATACAAACATAGCTAAGTTACAAACATGGTTCTTGAAGACATATGCATAAAATATGAAATTTATTTTGAAATGAACCTATCATTTTATGTGACTGTCATATGAGTTTAAAACATAAAAGTATGGTTAAAGGCAAAACAGTTGTTGAGCACTTCTAACTTGTTCTTCTAACCTGCCTACACATAACAGGAATATGTGGCCTTAACAAATTAACATCCATGCATGAGAACAAAAAATTATTTTAAGGCAATTCTATTATTTCATATGACCTATAATTATGAAAGATGGTATGCGCAAATTAGCTACCATATGCACACATGCATAAACAGTACCAAAACATTACACTAGCAGATAGAGCAGATAAAAACTAAACTAATAAAGTTGGGTTTGCAATTTTAGCATAAACAAAGAATTAATTATGAATTAACTAGTGTTTTGGATGTTCTGATAATTCTAGGAAAAACCATCAAGACTCTCTGATCACCAACATGGTCAGATGGTAGAGCATGAAACAAGGAATCCAACAAAATTTGATTGACTCAATTTTGAGTTCGGAATCAAAAGATATGATTTTTGCAAGGTTATTGTGTTTTACTGGATTTTTAATTCGAGAAAATGGAAAATCTAAGAACTGGACCAATCAGAGAAAGGCCACACAGAGGGCTGCAGAGTTTGGGATCGGCAGCGGCTATTGCCACACGGAAATCCGGCCGGTGTGACCCAGCCTGTGGCCATGACGCGCGGTGGCCGGAGACGACGGCGGCTCGCCGGACTTGGACCGGACGGCGACGAAGTTGAACGAACTCACTACCTAGAGGTTCAGAGCGACGTGGGGAACACGGTGGTGAGGACGGTCTCGCCGGAAGTTGGCCGGAAAGGTGCCGGCGGCGAGCGGCGACTTGTGCGCGGGTTCGGCGATGCCTAGAGCTCGCTGTGGTCCACGAAAATAGGGGAAACGAGTGCTGCGAGCATCTACAGAGGATAGGCAACGCCGGCACGAGGATGAACCACCTTGGAGATGGCCGGAGCTAAGAGCGCGACGGTGAGGTGGAAGGCGTTGGTGGCTGGACATGGGGAAGACGGCCGAAATTCCGGCAGTCCTGTGGGACAAACGCAGTGTGAGTTCTATCGATGATAAAGGAGTATGTTGCGCACAGATGGGAACCGGAATTGGGTGAAACGGCTCACCGGAGAGAGCAAATTTTGGAGATACGACGGCGGACGGCAGTGGTGGCCGGTTAAATAAGAAAGGCGTCGATCTTCGGTTCTAGGGTGAAGTAGCGCGATTGACGACCCTGGGGAGTTGCAGCGTGGGCTTGCGGAGCTTCTACGGGTGGTAGAACGGCCGGGGGACAGCCGGAGCTGGTCGAGCGGCGGAGGAGCAGGCAGACCGACGGTGGCAGCGTTTCTGTGAGGCAAACGTGAGAGAGAAAAGAGTTGCGCACAGGAGAGAGGGAAAGGACAGCGTTGGCTCAGTCTTATCCTGCTGCGGCTGGAGGCGGTAAGCAGCTGATTGGCTGGCTGCTGCGTGGCGCGCAGGGCAGGGACAGCTGCACGGGCGCAGGCAGGAGGTGGCGCTGAGCCGAAGAAGAAGCCAGCGTTGGGGATAAACTTGGCAAATTTGTAGAAAGGCCCTCGCTCTCATATTTAATTTGAAACTTCATTTCCAAGCCACAGAAAAACATGTAAAAATTCCAGGCTGTACAGAAAATCATACTGAGCAACTTTCCTTATTGACCAAAGATCCAATTCTGCTCCGAAAAATTTATAAAAATTCCACAATACAGCTGACTTGGGGTGTAATCTTTACTTAAATGGGCATTTATCCTTTTTGAAAAATTCCAGTAAATTCCTCATAATTTCCTCTCATTATACCCAATCTAAGAAAAATATAATATGCATATACTTTTTTTTGAGGAAATGCATATTTTTGCCAGCCTTAACTTTTGACCTTTATTGATCCGTTTTGTTTAAACTTCGTGTTGAAAACTCATCTCTCGGTGCAGTGATGGAGAAGCTTTTAGTGACACGGGGTGTCACACAAACTATTCTCAAAATTATGAAAGGAAAGACTTAGGAACGAGTTCACCTCAATTCAATTGTCGGGGCGAGCTCTAGTGATTGGTCCTTGAATGTTCAACGGAGGAGTGTCATTTGTATCCAAAGGAGTTATGTCCTCATCATTCGAGGAATATTGCAGATCAGAAACATATTACAAAAGGCGCACAGCAACCCAAAAGCAAGCGCACGAAGCACAAAACAACCCCGACAGATAATCAAAGAAGGCAAAGCCTTAGGAAAACAAACAGGCAATCGAAGTAAACAACATACAGAGCAAATCAGGCGAAGACACTAGTGAGCAAGATCAGAACGCTTCGCAAATAGAAAAGCAGCGAAGCAACAACAAGAATGGAAACTACAACAACCAGCACCAGCGCAAGAAGCCCTACTGCATATACTACGAAGGCCACGCTGGTCACAAAACATTAGATTGCCCAAGAACAAAGGATATGTGAGAAGGCTTGACTTCGAAAAGAAGCAGTCTCAGCAACCAGCACAATAACCACACTACAACAAGTCATTGGCATCAGCAGCAACCCCAGCAGCCAAGCGTCCAAAACCATTATTACCCACCCCAACAATACTACCCAACCCAGTACTTCGGGCCAAACCACCCAACCCAGCCACCACCCCATCGCTGGTAGGGTACCTCGCACTATCCAAGGCAAGAAAACAGAATTACTTACTCTGAACCCTCAACTCTACCACTGTCCAAAATCAAAGATGTAAGCAAGCAAGACGCCAAGGCTCAGCCCCTCCCAGCAAAGGCATTCATTGGGATGATATCAGGCGGCTCCAGCATGGACTCGAAAGCAAAAGACAACGCAGACATTATTTTAGATTGGCAAATGCGGACTTCGTCGAAGGCCCAATCAGGAAGACCAAGTGGCCTCACATCCCAATCACCTTCACCGAAGCAGACCTCGATCTGAAAAGCTACCCGCATTCAGACGCATTCGTAATCGAAGCACACATTGACAAGTGGAGAATCGACAAAGTACTCATCGACAACGGCAGCCAGGCAGACATAATATTCCACGGGACACTCTTAAGGATGGGCTACACAGATCGGGACCTCGAACCATCCACACACCATTATATGGCTTCGGTGGAAAAAGGGTCAAACAAGCCGAAAAAAAGCTACCTGTAACCTTCGGAGACACATCCAATCCAAGAACAGAGTTCGTCCTTCGACGTTGTGAGGCAAAACTACCCTTTCAACGTTGTGAGGCAAAACTACCCTTACTTCGCTATCCCGGGAAGACCAACAATCAGCACGTTCGAAGCTGCAATTCACAACGCGTACCTTCGTATGAAAATCCTAGCTGCCAAAGGTGTCATAACTATGAAAGGGGATCAGAAACTCGCCAGAAACATAGAAAAAGGATTCACGCCTCGAATAGCAAACATTCACAGTATTCAGAGGCTTCCCAAGCAACAACCCACAGCGAAGTACAGCGAGAAAGGCAGAATCCACAACCCCGTCCCATCAGCGACAAGACGACAAACGAAGCAGAAACAACCATCCGGCGTGAAGTAAGCAAAGAGTATGCAGCAGCGCAAGACCAGAAAGCAAAAAGAGACTCAGTTGAGAGAAAGAAAGACCTTCACAATAAAGCGAAGGAATTGCACCAACCATAAACAAACATTGTAAAACAGCCCCTTCGCGATAAATAAGCAAGGGAGCTGTTGTAGAATCTAGAAAATTCTTTTTCTTTTTCCTTTTTAATATTCTAAAAAAAAGACCGTACTTTTTTCCTAGCAGGGGAAGCCCAGAAAGAGCGCGGGGTTTTTAACGAGGCGGCATGTGTAATAGCAGCTACAATCAATATAAAGCTACATTCCCTAAATAATGGAAGTCTGAGCATTCGACAGCGAGACAATGCCTCACCAAATAGCTGTACTCCTGCGGGCATAATCAATACACCCAGGAGTACTAGCTACAAAAATCACTCGTCAGGCGAAAAACAAAAGCCCCGGAGAGCTGGCTCGTAAAACAATCACTCTGCCTGGCGAAAAATAAAAGCCCCGGAGAGCTAGCTTTAAAAACCACTCCGTCAGGCGAAAAACAAAAGGCCCGGGAGATGGCCTGCAAAACAATCACTCCGCCGGGCAAAAGCGAGTATACCCCGAGTACAAGCCACTAAACAAAGCGTGGTATCCGATCGGGTGAAAAACTAAAAACCCCCAAAAGAACAAAACAAAATGATGCGTAAAGCCGCAAAGGGGCTTGCGTTTCGTTCGAAGCAAATCTGCACCTCGCCTATCGTAGTACTTTGATAGTCTGTCTTTTCACTTAGTTTATTGTGGGAAGAAATGTTTAACTAGTTAAACATGGTCCCCGAAGATGTCGATGCCACGAGTAAGGAAGCTCATTCGTGGGGAGGAGGATGCCCGGACCGCCCGTGTCACCGAGCTTGAGCAGAGGACCCACACCTTGGAGACGCAGGTATAAAGTCGGGACCGACGGATAGCTGCCCGGAAGAATCGTTGCCGTGTGGACTGTCGGGAGATCCGTAGGTCTCACGCACGGATCGCCGAGCTTGAGGAGCAGTTGGTGGAGGTCACCGAGGACCGTGATAGGTTTCACGAGATGTCGATTGCCCTACCGCCCAGCGTGACGCAGCTCATGCAACAGATGCAATACACCTAGCAGAGTTGGCAGAATGACCGCACAGCGTAACCACGTTGTGGAGACCCTGATTGAGGTAGAGAACTAGCTGGAGGAGCTCGAGATGATGTACGACGGACTGGCCGACACACATCACGAGTTGTTACACGATCACGATGAGCTATTGGGACAGTTGCAGCAGTTGCAGCAGCAGCCCCAGGTTCCCGCTGACGACGCCGAGGAGGTGTCCGGTGTGGACTACGAGCCAATACCGACCCCACCGAGAGGAGGACGCCGAGTCGGACGCTGGTAGCCACGTGGCACCAGCTTAGACAGTGTTGGAGTAGTGCTGATGTAGGATAGCTAGGCTAGGAGTAGGATGGTAGCCACATTTTGCTGACGTAGGTCAGACTGTAGCATAGGGTAATAGCTGATGATGGTAGTGGTATTTGTACGGAAAAGTTGGATCAGATATTTACGACAACTAATGTATAATGAATGTATGGTATATGCAAAATATATGTGCAGTTGGTAGTGTAGTACATAAGAGCCTGTTGAATTACTGGATTGAGAATGGTTTCCACATATGCCCGATATGCACAAGGAAGAGCATATTCAAGTCAAGGACCAACAACTTGCGACCGCAGATTCCATGATTCATTAGTTAGAGCAAAATTTAATCCAAGCGCACAATGCGCTGCTGAATGAAGAACTTGGTCAGCAACCCCATGAGAATGAACCGGAAGTGCACGAGGACATCTTAGTAGAAGAACCCGAGGAAGAAGAGGAGGATCCTAAAGAAATAATTGACGTCGACTCATGTAACACCCCGGAATTTCAAATTATGGGTTATGCATAAAATTCACTAAATTTTAAAACTTTTTGAAGTATGTTTGAATTTTATCTAAAAGTTAAAATTGAAATTATATTTTCTTTCTTTCTTCTTTAAGAGAGAGAGTTATTTTAAACTCAACAAAGTAATATAAGTTATTTTTCTTATAAAGTAAACTTTGTTAAATTTTTACAAATGTATCTACTGATTTGTTTTGGATTATGAAAATAAATTATTGAAAAATACATATTTGATTTATGAACTTATATTATTTTAGAAAGCAATATTTTACACAAGGTATTTTCCCTTTGCAAGAAAATGAGAATTATGTTATCATTTTATGTGAACCAAAGAGTTATTTTTGAAAAATGAATAAAGTTTGATCTATCCAAACATTTATTTAAGAAACACTTTTGATTTATGGAGGTAATCTATTTTAAGAAAATAATTTATGAAAATAAATTATTGAACAATTATATTTGGTTTATGAACATAAGTTTATTTAAAAAAACATTATTTTATATAAGATATTTTCTACTTGTAAGCAAAATGAGAGATTTATCATTTCATGAGAGAAAAAGGAGTTATTTCCAAAACTAATTAAAGTTTGATATATAAAAGCTTTTAATTTGAGAAATATATTTGATTTATGGTTTAAATACTTTAAATATATGAAAATGGCCTATCGAATAAATGTCTTTGATTTATGAAAATGTTTATTTAATATTTATACTTGATTTATGAAAAGAGTTTGTTTTATAGGTACATGGGTTTTATAAAAGAATTTATTTAACAACAATGATTCTTGTTTAAAGTATTTTTATTTTGTTTTGGAGTTCCTAAAGCATTTCCAATAAACAAAATGGTTTATCTTTATTTGGATGAAATTTTGTTCTAAAACACCATTTATATACCTTTTACGCAAATTCTCTTGTTTGCTAAATTCTACTAAAGTAATTTATATTATTTATATTTTGATGGTTGCTTTATGATGTGTAGTTGCATTAGAGTTTTATTGTGTGAAAATTACATTTAAAAATACAAGTAGAATATCTTTAGCTTGTACGAGGAAGATCGTCGGCGGTGATGCTGCCGTCCTCGACTCTGCACCAAGGACCACTACGTCACGGATGCCATCGCTCGTGCATGCGCAGACGCAAAACCGACTCTTGAAACACCTCGTCGATGAAGTCAACAACTCGTTGTGGCCGTATTAGGGCAACCAGGACCTCCGGAAGTCGATCCCCAATGATTCGTTGTTCCGTAGACCCGGATCTCGACGAGTTCTGACTTCTCTCTAACGAAGACCGAAGGGCCGATCCAGTCATCACGCTCTGAAGCCTTGAAAGAATCTTTAGCAATCTTATATGTCGACAGTTTTACGTTGAGTTCTGTATATCGTGGTAGTGGTTTGTAGGGATCCAGCAACAAGCTCGTAGATGGTTTCATGGTGGCCATGCCATGGTAGCTAGTTGCTTGCCTTAAACTCACTAGTAATAGTTTTATTTAATTCTATTCTGTTTAGGAACCAGGAAATACGTAAAAAAAGGTTGCTGGAGCTCTCGGCAAATTTCTTTCTTGCAGCCCGTTCCTTCTTTTCTTTCCTTTCTTCTCTTTTCTTTTCCTTCTCTTCAGCCACGCATCGCAATCAGCCCATGTCAGCCCAGCCTACCCCAGGTCTTTTTCCTCATCGTGACAACCGCAGACTCTGCCATCGCCTTGCGCCGTCGTGCCGCGCTGGGACACCGTAGTCCAAGCATCCTACATGAGCTAGCACCGGTCCCTATAAAACGACGCCGCAACTTCCCTCGATCCCCCCTCAACTCGAAGCCGCCGTTTGCCGCTGGACCTAACCCTAGCACGCGCCTTTGATTCTGCTACGCCGAGCTTGATGGCCGACACGATGACGCCGCTCTGGACGCGGCCGACTCGTCGACAAGAACTGCAACGCCAGGCCTCCAATGCCGGACCTGTCCCCATCCAGTCTTCCACATCCGACCACGTCTCCGACGAGGCCACGGAACTGCTGCCGCCAAACGCCATTGCCCATCTTCCCCAAGCGATTTCGGAGCTCTGCAGCATCCTTGGTGAGCGCAATGTCTTCCACTCTCTTACGGAGCAAACGCGGCAAGAAGACGATACTTGTAGCTCTAGATCGAAACCAGTCCAGCGAGCTGCCGCCCCTGCCAAAGATGGCGACCAGCAAATCCGGTAGCCCATACGTTTGTTCAGAGAAGCCTTTCCTGTTTTAGTTAATCACTAAAGAGCCGTCAGTTTGAACAAAAATAACATTTTCGTTCCCTGTTTTCTTTTTATAGAATAACACAAGACATATTTTCTTTAGAATAAAAGCAATTCTTCTATGTTTAGATTCAGAAACAAGTTAATTTTCATCCGTGCCAAATAGAGCTAACAGTTATCTATATCCATTTGCTGCGTTGCAAAATCTATTTAAGTGTTTTATTTTTAGAAATAGCTTATTTTGCAATAAGTACCCTAACCTTTATATTTTTTCGGAATAATGGAAAATATATGCTTTTGGATTTAAAATAAAATTCCTTTCTGTTTATTTTGCAAAATAAATTATTAGTTCATCTCTCTTTATTTATACAAATGAAAGAATATTTTATTTCTTTCTGTTTCACAAATATAATTATAGTTATTTATGAGAAAAAAATCAATTTTACATTTTAAACCCTAAATCTTCCAATATACATAACTTTTAGCACGTAACTCCGTCTTTAGTGATTCTTGCGCGCACGAGATCGTAGCGACGAGTACTATTTATTAGGACTGTTTTCATAGTCATTAGGTATTGTTTGTTGTACTGTTTCTTAGTTGCTTGTATGCTTGTTTCTTGCATGTTTTGTATCGGTGTGACGTTAAATAGAAGAACGTACATTTCGAAGAACTCAGAGCAAGACTTGAAGACATGAGCAGCAACAAAGGGAAACAGGCAAGTGTCCTTGACGCACATTGCGCCTACTTTCTTTACTATCTGATTTTACTTTTATACATTGCATTTAATTTTGAATCCTATTGTGTCATATCCTGTTCCATACTATTTCCTTGTCGCCTTGGTTTTGGGTGTAGTGTTATAGTATGGGTACGTCATTGCTTAGCATGCTCACAATAGGGTTTACAACCGAACTAAATGCTAATCTTGATTAAGTATCCACTTGAACATAATGATCAAGAACTGGCAATGCTTTTTAGCAACATGGAACTTAGGTGATCCCGACAGGAGGATTGTCGATGATGGTGCCGGTGCACACTCGTTGGGTGTGGTGGTACCTGTTTGGGATCATAAGGACCGGTTCTTGGAGCGGCAACCCAGGACTTCCGCACAAAGCACGGGGCTGATAATGGGTAGGTAAGGTTTAGTACCAAGGTAACTTCCCGGTTTTGCGGGTGTCGAGGAAGGATGAAGGAAGAAGGTGTCTTCCGGATTCGGGCGAGGAAAGGCAGAGTACTTGAAGCCACGGTGCAAGAGGGGGCCTCCGGGTGATGCGTCACTTTTACGGCGGTGGAACCTTAGCATGGACGTTTTGCAAGCCGGGAAGTCCTTCGAAAGATCTTGCGGTGATCTCTTGGCCTCACACCTAAGGAAGTGTGCTGGTATAATGGAGATTTTAGTCACCGACGGGTGATGGAATCACCGACCTGTGGGTAAAGTTGTGCCACCTCTGCAGAGTGTAAAACTGTTATAACAGCCGTGTTCACGGTCACGAACGGCCTGGATCCTCACGAGAACTAGAGGGTATGGACGGGTGGAGTAACAAGTAGGTTGCTACAGGCGGGGTAACCTGTAGTGTGGTTGGCTACGAGCGGGGTAACCTGTAGTGTGGTTTGCTACAGGCGGGGTAACCTGTAGGTGTGGTTTTGCTGCAAGTAGAGTAGCTTGCGGTGGTTGACAGGTGGGGTAGCCTGTTGGTTCATATTCACTTAGTAAATAGGTTGCTTTAATTAATTTGACTAGTATAGGTGCTTTCTATTGCAAACCATGTGTTAGCCTTCCTTTCATTCAGCTTACATGCCATGTATTCCCACACTTGCTGAGTACGACATGTACTCACTCTTGCTATTTCCTTTTTGCTACCAACTACTGCTGCTCGGAAGATGGAGAAGACCACCGATGAGAAAGGTCTAGGCATGCGAAACCCCGGTCGATTGCTCGTGGTGTTATGGAGTCTTCCGCTAGCGTATATTGTATTTAGTCCTTTGAGACAATATCGATGTAAGTATTCGAATTATTAAAGACATTGTTCTTTTATCACATTATTTGTCCTATGTGCGTGAAAACTTGTTTCTAGGCACGCATACGGATGCATTCGGTTTTGGTCGTTAAAACCGGGTGTGACAACTCGATAATAGACTTCACGGAGATTCCACGACTGGAGGATGAAGGGTTCGAGGTGGAAAGTTCCAAGAGCAAGGAAACGACGTCGAAAGTTCATAAAGAAGACTAGGGGTTGTAGCAAGTAACGACTACGGAAGTTAGTGTGTAATATAGGCAACGATAGTAGTAACGAGCATGGTGTAACCATGCATGAGTGTCGCAATAAGAGTCGTTGTAAATTGGATGGTCGGATATGTGCATATTGTCTTTGGTGGTTGCTATAATAAGACCGTTGTTTATGTAAAAGCTTATCTTGTAATTTCTCATCCTGTTATTCCTGTTCCTTCCATGGTTATCTTGTCCTTAACAATACCGACAGCTTCACCGATCGACACGAGACGGGACTACCACCTTGCAAACCATGTCCTCGTAAGGCACATGTGCTTGCCCTTTCCCTACGGGGCCCGTCCGGTCTCAGCTTTATCATCATCATCTTCACTCTCACTTTCCACTTTCTCTTATCAATCCTCTTAGCATCATTGAACCGGTCATTATCCTATATCTCGCGAGTAGTGTTGCCACCACTCGACTTCTACGGTTGCCTATGATGTACGCACAACGCTTATTGAGTTATCCGTACCGAGTATCGGGGTAACACTCTCATAGGAGCTCTACTCATGCATCTAGGGTGTCAAGCAACTCCTATAACTTAGTGCACAAACATGACTCGTTAACCGTGATAAAAGAAAAGACTTTAAAATCATAGGTGGGATGCACCAGGGCTTGCCTTTACTGCAACGTGGTTAGGTTCACTCGGTGTGGCGTAGCATCGATGATCTCTCCTTGATTCCCTCGGTTGCTTGTCGGACGACTTCATAATCCATGGCCTTCGGTGTAGTCGACTTTGACGATCACCGCTTCGAGATTCCTGCCTTCCGTGGGACGACCTTACGTTCTACGGTGAATAATGATACATCGTGAGTTAATAACATGCATGCATGATTATGCGTTATAAACCATGCGATGATGCTATCGGCAATCAAGGATAAGTAACTAAGGTATATGCTACGAGCGACAGGAAATAATGCCATGCGATGACATAAATTGACGAATGCGCCTTTACATGAAATTTGCGTATGCTATTTTGCGAAAAAGAAATTAAATTTTGTCTGCAATATTTCCATTGTTAAATAAAAAGATTTATCAAGACTAAATCCTAATTATCATACAATAGCTAATTAGATTAAATAAATAAAACAATGATGTGAATTTTAGAAAAGCTACAAAATACAGGAAGAAAACAACACGTTTTGAATCAACTATAAAATATATAATAATTTTAGGGATCCAACAAAATTGGTTTCACATTTTTCAAAATTTGCATGAATATTCTATGAATATTTGAAGAATGAACTAATCCTGGAAATAATTAAAATCGTGAAAATGTTCCAGAATAGCTGCGGCCCAAGGCAAAGCAACGGCCCAGCGACATGTGCGGCCCAGCTCTGCCATGGCGACCGGCGGCCGGAAGCTGCGGCGCGGTGGCCGGAGTTGCGTGCGAGTGGGCAAGGCGGATCATAGACTTGACCAGAGGGCTGAGCGGGATGAGCTGAGTCAGGGAGTGGGATCGCGGATGTGTGGTGCTCACCCGAGAAGGCCAGCAGCGAGAGCGGAAGAGGCAGATGTGCAGCGAGGTCGCGATGTCACGGTGCTGCACAGAACCGAGCTCCGTTGCTTCTAAGAGCTTCGGTGAGATGTCGTCTTCGTTATTGAGAAGGCCAAGCTTAGAGAAACTACCCAGAACTTGGTAGACGTTTTCTTCTAGGAGCTCAGAGAAGGCCAAGCTCAAGAAGACAACGAAATTCGGTGGTGCTGTGCAATAATCCTCAACAGTGAGCTATTCGAATGGAAGCGCAATAGGTTCTCATGCCTGGAATTGAAAAACAAAGAGAGCTGCCCACCGATGCAGGAGAATCTGGAGGTATGGCGGTGACACACCGGCGGTGAACGTCGAAAGAAAAACGGCCACGAACTCCGGCTTCACGGCAGCAAGGCTCGATTGAGGCCCATGCTGAGGTGTGGCACCAGCTTGCGGAGCTTTTGGGAGTGGCGGCTCAAGAGGGGACAGCCGGATGCGGCCTGCCGGCGGTGAGGTGGAGAGGCAGTAGGTGGCGCTGCCTGTTTCGGTGTGAACCAGGACGAGAGAGAGAGACAGAGATAAGCACGACTGGTTCTTTTATCCTAGTACGCCATGGGGTGACGTGGCCGTCGAGCTGCTACGTGGTAGCAGGAGGGCGAGGTGCGCGGCCGGCACTGCATCGGGCCAAGCGGCGGGCGGCGCTGAGAGAGAAACAAGAGAAGAGAGGCTGGCAGCTGGGCCTGATCCAGAAATTTGTAGAAAAGCCCTTACGCTCTTACAGAACTGGGAAACACCTTTCCAAGCTCAATTAAATACATGAAAAATTAGGAAAATAGATAAAAATATTTTGAAACTTTTTCGTTATAGTACAAACTTCAAAATCCTAACCGTTTTTAAAATACAAATTCAAACTCATATCTGAATTTAAAAATCAACACGTTCTCCTTGGGCATTTTCAAAGCATGTAAAATTCTTGAAAATTGATCAAAATTATTTTTACAACATACCTGAGCAAGGAAACTATAAAACCAGTAAATTTCAAGTTTTCAAATCTTTTTTAGAGAAGAGCTCACATTTAAATACGGTTTCTTAGAAAAGTATTTGGAACATTTTTTTTCATTTAGGTAAAGGTCCAAATTTAGAACAAATTTTTGAGATAAAATTCAAGATTACATCCAATTTGAAAATTGAAACCATTTTTCTTTGACATTTCAAAAATTGATTAAAAAATTTGGAACCATTAACAAGAAATACTTTTAACCCATGCTTGACCACATAAATGTGGAACATGTCAACTTGTCAAATTTGAACCCTCTTTAAATATAAATCAAATTTATCAAGGTTTTGAATTAAAATTTGATTTTTTCACATGAAATCATCGCATTGCTTTGACAAACAATATGATATGAGTCTTTTGACACGAAATGCACATTTATTTCTATTAGGGTTGTTACAAATTACCGGAGGGTGGACAAATCCTAGCGAGTATGTTTTCTATAGCTGATGTGACATCCCATGTCACATAATAGCATGTAAATAATGTCAATACCCTAATTACAGGAATTGAGTACTAATTAAATGAGTGAATACATGAAATAATGAATTAGGGTATTTGAAAAATTAAAAATTTAAATGTAGTTTAAACCCAACTAATTAAAACTCAACCATCCTCAACATAAGTATGTCGAAATTTTTGCAGATCTTTGTAGAGGAGATCAAAATAAGAATTTAGGATGTTTCTCCCAAATTTTTAGATCAGCACATTGTCCTAGAAAAATTATCTAAGGTCAGAAAACAGCAGCTGTTCTTGAATTTTTATAAATTTTTGCAAGCCAAATTAAAACTTTTTCCTATAACAAAAGTTGTCCCTTATAACTTTTTGAGCAGGCACAAATTTTGGTTTCCAAAAATACCTAGCAGAAAAATTTATTTGGAGCAAAATAGTAGCAATAGCTCAGTGGCAAAGTTGTAAATATAGGGAACCTCGTTTGAACAAGTAGAAGCACAGTAGCTCGGGGCCACCGTCGCCTCTTCTCGCCGCCGGCGCCCATGCTGGTTAGGCGTGCCACTGTCCTTACTCCCCGTGCTCTCCACACGTGTCACACCCCTATCCCGAAAGATAGTTAAGTGTGGTACGGATCGCCTTGGGAGATGATTGACGAAGCAACCATACATAGCATCACATTAACAAACATACACGATTTGCAAGTTTACATAATTGAGTCTTGATTACAACATAGAGTTCAAAATAAAAGAAATATTAGGTTCGAATTTAAGTTACATAACCATGATCTTTGTTCGAAATAAAGTGCGGAAACGAATACATAACACGACGATACATAGATAACTTATGCGAACCGTGTCGGCCTAGGCCACGACTCACTCATCATGGGTCGGAGAGCTAGGGACCCATTCAATGGTGCACTCCTTGGGCTCTTCTCCATCCCACACAACCATACCACAACAATCGCAAAATCCGGCTTGCAGGAATCCCGAAAATACAAATGTAGTGGCAAAGCCTCAGTATCTAGCATACTCCGCAAGTCATACCCGTCAAAAAAATTTCTTATAAATATAGTAATCACGATGGCTTATCCTTATGGCCGTTAGGTCATAAATAGCGTGAATAAATGACAGATCTTTAATATCCTTATAGCCGTTAGGTCATAATTGCACAGATCACGACATAAGTCATTCAATGCCAAATTCACCGGCCGTATAAAATAGCCCGATAACTTTTCAGCCCCGGGCCCATCTCGAGTGCCTATAAAAGAAACCGAAAGGTCGACCTAGGTCAAACCCATTCCCAAAAGTCCATACGCGCCCGCCATTCGCCCTTGTTCTTCGGACCTCACAATCATCGTTCTTCCCTTCCGCACAAACCAATCTTAGATTTTCTTTTTTCATCTCTCAAGATGGGCAAAAGAAATCCTCTCGCCAACCCCGCGTCTTCTTCCTCTATTCCTCGCAACCAGCTCCCATTTGGTGTTCAAGATCTAGGCAGCAAGCAAAGTCACCGAAGCATCTCTCAATGATGCAGTTCAGTGACGGATATCTTCCTCCTCAACCAATCTTGAATCGGGAGCGTCCTCGTGACATCCCTCCGGACACCCGGGAATCGGAACAGAGGGACACTCGACGAAGCGAGTTACAACAGTATATCAACTCATACAAGCCAGCATATATACATCATGGTATAATACAACCAGGTTTTCGAAATACAAACATTGGTGCAGCAGAAATATAAATCTTATTGAAGTTTAACAACCTATGAGTATTGCAGCGGAAACTTGTACTTTATACAACAAAACACTATTAGACGATCAACGTGATGCACCGAGCCCATCGTACATCATGGTCCTTCCTCTTCACGATGTCGAGATCCGTTACCATTGGTGGGAACCACCCTCGGGATACTCCACTTTCGAGAACTACCGTACGAGCTGTGGAAGTGCGACTCGATTCTCGAAAAGCATAACGAACAAACCCCGAGTATTCTAATACTCAGCAAGACCGACCCGTCAACGTGGCACGCTAAGGCCGACGCCTAGTATGCAAAGGCTTTCTGGCTGTGGGGTTTACTCCTTTGCGAAACCAGCATTAAAGGTTGGATCCTTACTTTCAATGTTTTAGCTCAGCATTAAGTTCATTAACCTCTAGGTTTGCGAGACTATCACTATTGCAATCAAGTTTGCAGGAAAAGATCAATTCCAAACAACAGTCCTTTCATTCCTCTTCCTCCATCTTTCACTTGATTAACTACGATGTGACACAGTGAACAAGTGGTACTCATTACTCGTGGCATCCCCTCCGGGACACCCAGGAATCGAGTACAGAGGGACACTCGACGAAGCGAGTTACAACAGAAATATCATCTCATACAAGCCGAATATATACATCATGGTATAATACAACCAAGTTTTTAAAATACAAACATTCGTGCAGCGGAAAATATAACATTACCGAAGCTTAACATCCTACGAGTATTCAGCGGAAGCTTGTTCTATTATACAACTCAAAAGACTTCAAACGAAACAACGTTACGCACCGAGCCCTTCGTACATCACGGTCCTCTCTCTTCACGACGTGGGGATACGTTCCCACCGGAGGGAACCTCCCTCCGGACATTGCTCCTCTTCGGGGAAGCTGCCATACAAGTCGTGGTAGTACGACTCGTTCCTCGAAAGGTAACGAACAAACTCTAAGTATTCTAATACTCAAGCAAGACCGACCTGTCAACATAGCACGCTAAGGCCGACGCCTAGTATGCAAAGGCTTTCCGGCTATGGGGTTTACTCCTTTGCGAAAAACAACAATAAAGGTTGGGTCCTTACTTTCAGTATTTTAGCTCACATTTATGTTCATTAGCCTCGATGTTTGCAACCTATCACTATTTCAATCGAGTTCTCAATCAAGATAAGAATAGATCATTACTCTTTCCATCTCTCATCTTCATCTTCCATAAAATTTACTACGATGTGACGAGCTAAACAAGCGGTACTCATTACTACGAGGGACAGCAATTCGAATCGATTTATACCAGCTGGCAAAACCCAACTACACGATGTATACACATCACACCGATCGTATACGACAACCTTTCCCGCTAGCACCTGACAGCAGACTAGCCATTTCCAGCTCCCGGAAGTATGGCGACGCCACGACTTCCCTCGTGGTCGACCCATCTCCCTCCCGTGAGACTATCCTCTCACTAACAGCCGATAAAAGAGCCGGCTACGCTACATCTCTCGGGGCGATAGGGTACATCAGCTTGCTGGGCCCATGATACCGAGCATGTAGTACCGTACGTTCAAACTAGTTCAACTAAGCCAAGAACGGTACGGTCCTTGACCGACTCGGACGGGGCTACCACCTTGCAAGACCTCATCTCCGTCTTGCCCTTTCTCCTACGGGGCCCGTCCGGTCTCAACTTCATTATCACTCTCATCATCTTTAGTGTCCACACAAAAACCCTTAAAGCCTCCATGCTTTAAGATTCCTTAACCATCTACCGTTGCCACTATGAATTAAGCTTAGCCTCTATTGAGCTACCTGTACCAAGTATAGAATAAACAAACGGAAACCTACCATAATGCAACTAGGTGTCAATCATTCCCTAACACTTAATGCACAAGCATAACTGTACTATGTGATACAGTAAAATATTTAAAAACATAGGTAGGATGCACCGGGGCTTGCCTCGATTCTGTTCGAAGTTATCTTCCTCGGCGGCTGGGTCGACTTCGAGATTCCCGCTCGACTCGCCTCGGGTAGAATCACAATCATGTATGCATGAATGCTCATGATGGAAGTATGCAAGGATTCATTGATTAAGTCCAATAAGTAAAAATTAACAATTAATGCTTAATCACCTTAGTTAATTAATAAATTAAGGATAAGTATGTTCATTAAGCATTAATTAACAATTAATTATGCTAATTAATAAATGTTTAATCAAGATCATTATTAATTAGTTCTGTTTTCCTTGCGTCGATTCTCGGGGCTCAGCGCCTAAGAGCACGGTTGAGGGCCATGGGAAGGTGTGGGGGACTCGTGCAGTAACTTTTGAGTGTGCGGAACTTTTGAGTGTAGCGGCGTGGGAGCGAGGGGCGCGGTGGCGGTGTCCAAGTGGAGATGAACCAGAGAGAAGGGGAACGGATGAGCTCCGGTCCGGCTTTATCTCCAGTGGAGGCGGTAAGGGGGAACAGCTGCGTGGCATCAATCGGAGAGGACGCGCGGCCGGCGCCGCCGCGGTGGCCTCGGCGAGCGGCGGTGAGGCGGTGCGTGAGGGAGAGAGAAGAAGGAGAATGACAGTGGGGCTGTGGTTGTTTTACATAACCCCCCCCGGTTTTTGAATAATTAAAAAGCGACCTTCCCGTGCTCCAAAAATTCTACGAAAAATCAGGGGTGTTATTGAAAGTATTTTAGACACTTTTTCTATTAAGTCCAGGGTAAGTTTCTAAATTATTTTTGAATTAAAAATCCATAACTAAATTAATAAAAGAAGCTTTGTTTATTTCTTGTAATATTTTCACAAAGCAAAATACTTTCAGAAATTTTCATAATTCTTTATTTATGATATTTGAGCCATGGAAAATATTAAACATGAATGTTCTGCTTATTTTATTTCTTTTTAAACACTTCCTTTCTTCTTTATCTATTTTGTTATTTTATGTGATTATTATTAACACCAAACTTGATATCTTCAAAAATGCAACAATGTGATGATATGCTCATGATGACATGAAATGCATTATTTTTCCGAGAGTTGTTACAATTACTGCGAGGGACAGCGATTCGAATCGATTTCACCAGCTGGAAAACCCGTTTACACGGCGTATACGCACCCCATTGGTCCCATACGACAACCTTTCACGCTAACTCCCGACAGGTGGCCGGTTTAGTCTCCCATCCGCCCGAGAACCCGGGGACCCCACGCAATACCCGTCCTCGACGTTATCCGTGAGCGACCACCCGTTCCTCTCCCTTTGAGACATGAGGCCTCACCTCATTCTCCGCCTAATTAGGGGATGGGCTACGTCCAACCACCGAGGCAATTAGGTTACATCGGCTTCCCGGCCCCATAAACACCGATATGTAAATCGGTACGTTCAATACTTGCTCGGCAGGGCCAACAACGGTACGGTCCTTGCTCGACACGGACGGGGCTACCACCTTGCAAGACCTCTCTCTTTGCCCTTTCTCCTACAGGACCCGTCCGGTCTCAATTTCATCTTCATCTTTAATTTCAACTTGAAAGACATCAATCAACTTAAAGCCTCCATGCTTTAAGATCGGACCGTACCATCTCGCGAGTGTGCTCAGCACCACTCGACTTCTACCGTAGCCCCGTGAATTAAGCGTAGCAACTATGGAGATACAAAACCAACATGGGATAAACAGGTAACATAGGAATTCTACTCATGCATCTAAGGTGTCAAGCAATTCCTATAACCTAATGCACAATCACGACGCATTAACTGTGATAAAAGAAAAGACTTTAAAAACATAGGTGGGATGCACCGGGCTTGCCTTGATTCAGGTCGGGGTGAGCTTCCTCGATGTGTCTGGTCGACTTCGAAGCTTCCGTCTCCTTTCTCGACCTCGGACGGAACCTCGATCACGCCGGAACCTAGGTCGACCAACAATACGTCGCGAATCACAACCATGAATGCATGAATGTACATGAGATGATGTGCAATGATTCTATTAACCATGATCGTTAATTAGCAATTAATCATTAATTAAGTTCATTACTATGCAATTAGTAATTAACGATCAATAATTCCTCGAGGTTTAGTAGTTTATAATTATTCATGTTCATTAAGCAATAAGTAACAAATGATCATGCTCATTAATTATTGCTTAATCAAGGTCATTAATTATTAATTAATCATTAATCATGTTCATTAATTAATAATTAATCAGGTCCATTCATTAATAAATAACCATGCTTTTAAACAACAATTTATAAATGCTTAACGACATGTGATAACACTTAAGCTATTAATTTGGGATCACATGAAATGACGGTATTTATGTTGAATTTTGGAAAACAGTTTTCACAAACACTTTCGTCTACAGTATCTCTAATTTTTAAAGAAATTTATTTTTCAAAATCAAATAATAATTAGCATAAAATAACAAGCTATTTTAACTAAAGAAAAGGACTTAATTAAACGATGAAATTATAATTTCTCAAAATAGGTATTTGAATTCATAAATAAATAGGAATTAATTTTATGAAGCTAATGAACTTTGTTTGACATTTTTCTGATTTTTGTGGAATTTTTTACGCATTTTTGAAGTTTGAAACAAATTCGGAAATGATTAAATTCGAAAAAGAAATAAGGAGCCATCGGGCCGAAAGCGGCCGGGCCCAACAACACCGTGGCGGCCCAACGACCCAAACGGCCCGGAGGCCCGCGTGCAGCCCAGCACCGCGCCAGCCATGGCCGCGGCGGCCGAGCGGGCGGCGCTACGCCGGAGGGGTGCGGAAGGGGGTGGGGAGGCCGGGTGTTTGGCCCCGATGACTCCACGCAGCACGAGCGACCCGGGGGTGGGGTCCACGGTGGCAGCGGTGGCCCGGAAATACACCGGCGGCGAGCAACAGCCGGCACACGGCTCCGGTGAGGCCTAGGGGTCGCCGTGGTGCACAAAAATTAGGGAAAAATGACTGGAAGCATCTATGAGACATGAGCAAGAGCGGCACGGCGACGGTTTACCTTGGAGATGGCCGGAGGGTGGTCTTCACCGGCGAGGTGGAGCCCGTGGCGGTCCAAGCTTGAGGAAAAATGATGAAATCCGTCCGGACCTGTAAGGGAACACAAAGGTTATGTTGGTCGGGAGGTGGAGGAATGCCTAGCGCATTACGGAGAGCAAGAATCGTAATGAAAGACGCACCACGGACCACCAATTTGATGGGACGGCGGCAGCTGACCGTGGCGACGGCACCGGAGGATATTGCTTCGCTCTTGAGCTCTAGTGCGGTGGAGTCGAATTGGATGCCGTGGTGAGCTTCAGGAGAGAAGGGCACAGCGTTTGGGGGTGGTGGCTCGTCGGGGGACAGCCGGAGGTGGCCGGATGGCGGAGGGGCAGGAGAGGCGGACGGGCAGTGGATGCTGCGGTGCGAGCCAGGGAGGAGAAAAGGAAGTTTGGCCCCGGGTTTTATCACCAACGGTAGAGGGGTGAGGCGGTGAGGGGACAGCTGCGTGGCGCGGCTGGAGAGGGACGCGCGGCTAGGAGCTGCGTGGCACGGTGGTGAGGCAAGGCGGGAGGCGGTTCCGAGGGAGAGAGGAGGAAGAGAAGAGATTGACTCGTGGGGCTCGGCTACTTTACAAAAACACCCTCGGGTTTTAGTTTAATTGAAAACGACCTTTCCGGAGCTACGAAAAATCCAAGAAAAATTGGGGGTGTTAATAAAAACATTTTACACACTTTTCTTTTTAGGACCAGGCTCAGATTCCAAATTATTTTCGAATTAAAAATTCAAAGATAAATTAACAAAAGAAGCTTTGTTTATTTCTTGCAAATATTTTCACAAAGCAAAATAATTTCACAAGAGTTTTGTAAATCTTTATTTATGATATTTGAGCCATAGAAAATGCTAAACATAAATTTTCTTCTTATTTTATTTCTTTTTAAGCATTTCCTTTATTCCTTAGCTATTTTGATATTTATGTGCATTTCTTCACACCATGCTTAATAATTTCATAACTGAAATGGGATGCCATGAAATGCATTCATTTTTGAGAGTTGTTACAGCCCTCCCCTTACAGGAATCTCGTCCCGAGATTCACGATTGAAGCGACTAGACGATAGTGCTAAAGAACCGAGGGTAGTTTGATCGAAGAAACTCTTCTTGTTCCCAAGTAGCTTCAGCTTCCGAATGATTACTCCATTGAATCTTGTAGAACTTGATGGTCCGATGTCGAGTCACTCGATCCTTGGTGTCGAGAACTTTGACCGGATGTTCGTCATACGTCAAGTCCGGTTGTAACTCGTTGCACTTCGGTCGTCGGTATATCCACCGGTGGTTTCAAACACTTCTTCGCTTGAGATGCGTGGAATATGTTGTGTATACCCGACAAGTGTGCTAGCAACTCCAAACGATAAGCCACAGCTCCACATCTTTCTAGGGTTGGAAAAGGTCCAATGTATCGTGGTGCTAACTTGCCCTTGATTCCAAACCTTTGAACACCTTTGGTAGGAGATACTCGAAGATAGACTTGGTCTCCAACCTTGAATACCAACTCTCGATGTCCTTTATCGGCATAGCCGATCCGTCAAGATTTAGCTCTCTTGTGATTCCGTTGAATGAGACGTACTTGTTTCTCTCGCATCTTTTACCAAGTCGGGTCCGAAGATTATTCTTTCTCCACTTTCGGACCAATTCGGAGGTGTGCGGCAACTACGTCCATATAGAGCTTGAAATGGTGACATTCCGGCACTCTCTTGATAACTCGTTATTATAGGAGAACTCGCTAACGGTAAACACTTCTCCCAATCTTTACCATAGGTCAAGACACATGCTCGGAGCATATCTTTGAGATATTGGTTGATCCTTTCTGTCCGTCCATCTGTTTAAGGATGATACGCCGAGCTTCGTATCAACTTCGTTCCCGAGGATTCCCGTAGTTGTTCTCAAAATCTGGAAACAAACCGCTTTCCTCTATCCGATATAATGGTCTTCGGCACTCCATGCAAACGAGAGGATTCGAGTGATGTATAGCTCCGCATACTTCTCGGCAGATGTACCGAGTATGTACCGATATGAAGTGAGCAGACTTCGTCAACTCCGTCCACAATAACCCGGATAGAGTCATGCTTCCGTGGGCTTAGTGGTAACCCAACGATGAAATCCATGCCGACGTCTTCCCACTTCCATTCAGGAATACTTAAAGGTTGTAAGGGTCCCGCTTGCTTCAAGTGCTCGGCTTTGATCCACCGACGGACATCACATTCATTGACATACTTGGCGATTTCCTGCTTCATGCGTGTCCACCAAAATCTTTGCTTCGGATCTTGATACATCTAGTTGGTTCCGAGGTGAATAGAGTATTTGGACATATGAGCTTCATCCATTATCTTCTTGCGAAGTGGTAGATCTTTTGGTACTACCAATCGATTCTTGAACCAAATAACTCCCGCCTCGTCCTCTCCGAAGCATTTAATTTCACCCTTTCCGAGTCGTCTCCTTATGTGTCCTATACCAACACTTTTACGTTGCGCTGCTACCACTTCTTCACGAATGGTAGGAATCGGAGCCAAATTAGTCAAGGTTCCATACGGAATGATCCTAAGATTTGGCTCCTCACCTTCGGATGGAAGTGCTTGAATCAAAAGTTGAGCCGTGAGATTATTGCAATGGGCCTTGCGACTTAATGCATCAGCTACCACGTTTGCCTTACCCGGGTGGTAGTGAATTTCCAGCTCATAATCCTTGATTAGTTCTAACCATCTTCGTTGACGCATATTCAGATCTGCTTGAGTGAAGATGTACTTTTGACTCTTGTGGTCCGTATATAAATGTACCAAGTTACCCAAGAGATAGTGCCTCCAACCTTTCAATGCTAGAATGACCGCTGCTAGTTCCAGGTCATGGGTAGGATAGTGTTCCTCATGACGCCTTAGTTGTCAAGATGCATATGCGATCACTCGACCTTCCTGCATAAGAACACATCCGAGTCCCGTGCCCGATGCATCACAATACACATCAAAAGGCTTCGTCGGATCCGGCTGAGCGAGTACTAGCGCAGTTGTCAAGCAACTTCTTTAATGTTTGAAAAGCTTCTTCACATTCTTTGCTCCATACGTACTTTTTATCCTTTTCCAACAATTTGGTCATTGGCTTGGCAATCTTCGAGAAATTTGGAATGAATCTTCGGTAATAACCAGCCAATCCCAAGAAACTCCCGATCCGCGAGACGGACTTTGGTGGTTTCCAATCCAACACTTCTTGAACTTTGCCTGGATCAACGGCCACTCCTTCGGCTGATATCACATGACCTAGGAACGGCATTTCCTTCGACCAAAACTCACATTTGCTGAACTTAGCATAGAGTCGATGATCCCTTAGTCGTTGCAACACAACTCTTAAGTGATTTGCATGTTCCTCTTCCGACTTTGAATAGATCAAGATATCGTCAATGAATACCACGACAAACTTGTCCAGCTCGGGCATGAATACCGAATTCATGTGATACATGAAATGTGCTGGTGTATTGGTCAATCCAAATGACATCACCAGGTACTCATAAAGTCCATATCTTGTGGAGAATGCAGTCTTCGGTATATCTTCGGCTCTTATCTTAATTTGATGATACTCCGAGCAAAGATCTATCTTAGAGAAAAATTTGGCTCCCATCAATTGATCAAACAAGATGTCAATCCTCGGGAGAGGGTACTTGTTCTTGATGGTAACCGAATTCAGAGGTCTATAATCCACACATAGCCTTAATGTCTTGTCCTTTTTCTTCACGAACAAGGTCGGGCATCCCCATGGTGAGGAACTTGGACGTATATATCCCTTGTCCAATAATTCCTTTAGTTGCACCTTCAATTATGCCAGCTCATTTGGCGGCATCCGATACTGGCCTTCTTGATATTGGTGTTGTTCCAGTCTGTAACTCGATCTTAAACTCTACCGCTCGATCCGGCGGTAAACCCGGTAAGTCTTCCGGAAAAACATCGGGGTACTCATAGACTATAGGAATATCTTCCAAACTTTTACCAATAGTCTTATAAATCACTGGAGGAATAATTTGGGAAGAAGTCAACTGAAAGCAATCTCGTCCGTGGAGAGGAGAGTTGAGGTGAACTGCAAAAGCGTCTATATCCAATACTGCCTTACGATACTTCATCCATCTCATGCCAAGAATCGCATCCAATCCTTGCCCATTTCAGACTATAAAGGAGGTGGGATAATCCTTACGACCCAATTTCAATGGTAGCTCGTTGTACTTTGATCTGCAAGTATATTACCTCCAGGCGATGATATGAGATGTGGGTAAGTCATCTTGCATGATGGAAGATTATGTTTTTGAACATATCCTTTGCTCGATGAAGTTGTGGGTTGCTCCCGAGTCAAATAAAATAATGGCAGCATGATGGTTCATAGAGAACAATCCAGCCATGACTTGTGACCCTTTCGGAATCTCTTCGGCGGTGGTGAAGTTGACACGACCAGTCTTCATCTTACCATATTTCAATGCATTCTTCTGTCGACCCACTGCTTTCCTTTGAGAGCGCGTTGACAATTACTGCTTTGTTGGTGTGACATAATCTTGAGCCAATTGTCCATGACAACCATCGTTATAGCTTTGATGGTCAGCGGATGGTGGAGTATGGGATAAGGAGCGTATACTCGATAGGTCCGATTGTTGGACCGCTGAACGGGAAAACACCCGTTGCTGATACCGAGGTGGCTGGTAAGAAATGGAATCCGATGGCATAGGCTAGAACCTCCGATCTGCTGCAGAAGTGTGGATTAGACGATACTTGGAGGGTACCTTACTTCCTTGTTCATTAGCTGCTCTCTTCTTAGCCTTCTCTTCTTGATGAACACGAATAGCATCCTCCATGAGTATAGCATCACTTACGAACTCATTAAAACTAACTCCTCGGTCCAAAACAAGCCGGGATTGTAACTTGGTAGTAAGCCCTTGCTTGAAGCATTCCTTCTTCTTGGCGTCGGTGTCCACATTCCGAGGAGCATATTGAGCCAGACGGTTGAACAACTTTGAATAGGAGCGTACGGTCATATCACCTTGCTTCAGCGCTAAAAACTCCTTATGCTTTTGGTTCAGGATACCTTCAGAAATATGATGTTCACGAAAAGCCTTTGTGAATTCTTGCCATAGTACTTGGTGACCTTCGGGAATAATGGCCTTGTAATTAGCCCACCATGCTCCAAAGCAAATCCTTCTAGTTGCTCGAGCGGCAAAGATAGTCTTCCGATACTCGTGCATGGTAGGAGCTCCGACTTCGACTCGATAGTACGTAACCAATGGTCCGCTTCCGGAGGATCTCCCTCATCTCGAAAAATTGGGTGGACCAGTAGCCATGAAATCTGAATATGTAACGTGAACCGGTGGAGCAGGCTGATCTTGCCCACCGGCTCGTGGGGCCGTATTCGAATAAGCTGCTGAAGAAGTTCCCGTTGCTTTTCACGAGACTCCAATATAGTGGCAATAGCTTGTTGAAAGTCGCCTAGAGGGGGGTGAATAGGCGAACCTAAAAATTTCTGCGAAACAACACTAAGACGAAAACGTCAAATACCGGAACTTCCGGTGCAGGGTGATAAATGCGGAATTAAACCCTACACAATTCTAGTGTTTGCAAGAACGGAAGGAACAACCCTATGCAATTCTAGGAATTTAAGGCACAACGGAAAGCTAACAAGCAACCTAGTAAATAAGCAACAATGCGTAAGTAAAAGAGAGAGAGCACAAGAGACACGGATTTTTCACCGAAGTTCAAGCCCACTAAGGACTCTACGTCTCCGTTGAGAAAGTCCACCAAGGACCGGGTTTCTCTCAATCCTATTTCTCCCTCAAGTCACCACCAAGGTTGAGCTTGAGTTTTCCACTATCAATGTCCCTTCCGGACGGGCAATACAAACTTCTCGGGCGTCACCACACAAGTTGGGAGCTTACGAGCACGCCTAGCCATCTAGGAGCTCAAAGCTCCAAGAGTAACAAATCCAAATCACAAGCTTGACGGGAGTGAAGATGCTCAAGAATGGAATCAAGTCTCTCAAACACTTGCTCAAAGTCTCTCACTCAAATCCTAGCTCAAGGATGGAATTTTTGCTTTTGGAGAGGATTTGGAATAGATGGAGTGAAGCTCAAGTGTGTGTTGGTTCGGAGTTGTGCAAGAGAGAGTGAATGGAGAGGGGGTGTGGCTTATATACCACAGCCAAAAAGAGCCGTTGGCTCTGTCCGAAAACCCCGCACCGGAACTTTCGATAGCGTATCGAAACTTCCGGTATGGTTCGAATTAGGGTTAGATCCGGACTTCCGGCCCGCACCGAACTTCTGTGGAGTACCGGAGCTTCCGGTACGTGGGTTTAGGGTTGGAAAACCGGACCGCACCGGAGCTTCCGGTGCCGTATCGGAACTTCCGGTATGGCATTCCGCAGAGCTCAAAGCTCTCTCGTTAGCCTACCGGAACTTCCGGTATCGGGGACCGGAACTTCCGGTAAGGCTTTTCCCGAGAGCAAAACTCTCTGTAAGCCTACCGGAACTTCCGGTACTGAGGACCGAAACTTCCGGTATGGCCTTACCCGAGAGCAAAACTCTCAGTAAGCCTACCGGAACTTCCGGTACATGGACCGGAACTTCCGGTAAGGCTTTTCCCGAGAGCAAAACTCTCCGTAAGCCTACCGGAACTTCCGGTACCACACCGGAGCTTCCGATGGGTTCGTAAAGAATGGGTTTGGAGGGGATTTCTTGAGTTTGTGAGCATCTCCATTCTTAGCCACGTTTGTGATTTGCATCCCTCTTTATAGTACGGCATCCCTATGACTCAAAGCAAAGAAATAAAGCGAGACACAAGATTTGAGAGGGGTCCTTTCCAAAACTCCATTTATTGCATTTTGCAATTCTTTTCTCCTTTTTGATTGTGCTTGCTAGACTTTCATGTGCTTTGGATATTCACTACACACAATCTCATGAAAGCATTAGTTCCACATTTAATTGTATGGATATCAATCATCCAAAATAAAATGAGGGGCCTAGATGCACTTTCGATCTCCCCTTTTTGGTGATTGATGCCAATACAATCAAATTTCTAAAAAGATGAATTGACAAGCACAACTTGCAAAGATAAAAGATGAGCTCCCCCTTAATATGTGCATGAAATTGAATTTCAAGAATTGGTCTATACAATACCAAGTGCACATTAGAGATAAGAATCATGAGGAGCTCCCCTTTATCTATGCATCCATAATAAAGAAAAACACAAACAATGCAATATGGCATTTTATCATCACACAAATTCATCTAAAAGAGAGAAACAACAAACCACCAAGCATGACATAAGGCAAACCATATAGATAGATAATAAAAACAAGTCTAAACATATTACAATCATCCATGGTTCCAAACCACTTGTCCATCTCACACACATAGTTCATTACATCATAAAAACGAGATAAAGATAAATAGATAGAAATTTCTTCTCCCCTTTGGCAACACATCACCAAAAAGGAGAAAAGAACTAGACCGCCCAAGAGAGGATCACTCATCGTCATCGTCGTCGTCGTCGTCTTCATCGCTTTCTTCCTCATCCGTGGGGCGTGCCACTCCCTTGCCCTTCTCATGGAGCGGGATCCGAGTGCTCGAGCGGGGAGCGGAGGCGGTCGGAACATCCTAGGCGCTGTCATCCTCTCCACTCTCGGTGCCACTCGCCCTCCACACCCCGAGCTGCTGCTCGTGCTGCTCGTGCCGCCACTCCCGTGGCCTCGCCGATAAGGAGCCCAAGGGTCCTCCCACTACCGAGGTACTATCGGTGCAAGATCCAAGGGAGGAGGTGGTGGCTGCTGCTGCTGCCGAGCTAGGTAAGAGAGATAACGGTGATGTCCTTCATTGATGCGCCACTGTTCCATCCTCATCTCATAGATGTCCTCACTATTGGCCTTGCACATGCAAATGATAGACTTGAGGACCGAGGTGATGAATCCGGATTTGCTGCGAGTCCGGCGAGAAGAGGTAGGTGGAGCATCTCTAGCTTGTTGAGCTGGTGGTGGAGGAGCCTCCTGTCTCACCGGTGATCCCCGAGGAGTGGGTAAGAGTGCGAACCTCTTGGGACGAAGTCCGGGGTGATCCTTATCATGAACAAAGTGCATACCAATGGATGAGTCTCAATCATCTTCATAATAAAGGGAGCAAAGGGAAGGCTCGCCTTATGAGTGTAGGAGTGGTTGATGATGGAAGTCCAAATGTGCTCAAAGACACAAAACGGCTCAGCTCCCGGACGCATGGCACAAAGTAGAGTCTTGGATTCTGCCAAGCAAAGAAGATGCATCCCCTATCTTAGGATCCAAAGTCCATCCGAACATATTGTTCGAACACGGTAGTAGGGGTGCAGCCCGAAGTGTGTTCCAATGATCATTGTCTTGGGATGAGCGTAGTGACTGTCATACATGAACTCCAAAGATGCATCATCCGGAGGGTCAAACATGTTCACATTGTTCTTCATGGCGTCGTCATGGCCAAAACCGAGAATCTGTGCAAACTCAAGCATATGTGACTTGGAACCGGTTTCCATCAAGCGTCCAGTGCATGATGGAGTCCTCCTAGGAGTCATCATCAAACTCAAGCCAAAGAGTGGCATAGAACCGAACCACCGGTTCCGTGTTCCACCCATGCTCAAGCCCCATAATCTCCACCAAATCCCTCCTAGCACATTCAGCCTTAATTTGAGCAAAGACAGGATCATTCCGACGATCCATCCAAGTCCCACTTGATCCACTTCATCTCATGAGTCTTCTTCTTCAACTTGAGTACCTCCTTGTACCACTCGGCTTGGGTGTGGTCCCAAAAGCGAATGTCATCCACACCCCTTTCCTTAGCCTTGAGCCATGGGCACTTGCTCCTATATTTATGCACCTCATGTCTCGTAGAAAGGTACATTATAGCCTGCACCGCCACTCACAGCCGGTGACCTCAGCTCATACTTATAGTGCTCCCGCAAGTTGCGGGCGATGGGGAGAAACCACTCATCCTCGCCCACATTTCCAGCCTCCTCCTCACTTTCTTCTTCATCATCCGACACGGGAGCGGGAGGAGGTCTCCTAGCTGTGCTCTTTCCTTTGCCCCTTCCAAGAGCTTTGCCCTTGCCGGGGCCATGACCACGGGAGGAAGACCGGTGACCGGTTCCCGTGGCCTGCCTCTTGACAAGGCGTGGATTCGGCACGTCGAAGTCCGAGTCCGAGTCCGAGTCATCATGACCTTGAGCGGGTGCTCGGACGCTTGGTCACCGTCCGCTTCCCGCCACGAGTCATCTAACAGAGAGGAAAACATGTGTAAGAAGCAACATACACAATGTGGGAATATAGAGATGCTAGGAAGATGCTAACAAGATAGGCCCCTGTCGGAACTTCCGGTACAAGGTACCGGAACCTTCGGTACTCCCGGTACCGGAACCTCCGACGGGTTCCATATCCGTCGGGAGCTGACCCATACCGGAACTTCCGGTAGCCTACCGGAACTTCCGGTAGGGGTCAACCCTAACCCTAGCAGTGTGAAAAATCCACATCTAGCCAATGGAATTACTTCCTAGAAGCATGCTAGTGTTCTAGAACTGCTAGAGAAACATCTAAGCATCAAATATTCCTAGGGATTCAAGGATTTAAGCCTAGATCTAGAAGTGAAGGCAATGAAGGTATACCTTCTCCTCTAGCTAGGTGCTTGGAGAAGACCGGAGGAAGAAGCTTGGAGATTCTTGCCGTAGACGGTCGCCGGAAGTTGGGAGGAGCTTCCGGTTGATGGAGATCCGAAGAGAGAGGAGGAAAAAGGAGGAGTCTTTTTCAAATGGGAGCCGTCCCTTTCAAGGGGACGGGCTCCCCTATTTATACTGCCGCCTCGCACCGGAACTTCCGGTAGCCTACCGGAACTTCCGGTGTGGGCTCAAACCCTAGGTCAACGTCCCGCACCGGAACTTCCGGTAGCTTACCGGAACTTTCGGTGTGGGCATGACACCCGAGGGTGAGCTCCCGATCGGAGCATCCGGTACCGGAACTTCCGACCGAGAAGAAAAGTCCTCTGTTCCGACCTCCAGTCGGAACCTCCGGTCCCCTACCGGAACTTCCGACCGGGAAATAAACGCCGAGCCCAGTCCCCGCACGGAACGTCCGGTACTCTCACCGAACTTCCGGTAGGGGGAAAACAGAGAGAAGAAGAGAGGTGAAGTTTTGGGGAGAGTTTTCAAAAATAATTTTGATGGACTAGTGGGGCATCTTGACATCATGTGATCAGTATACAATCAACAAACAGAGCTATGATCACATTTTGACAAGATTTGACCTATTGGTCAAGAACCAAGAAAAAAGGTTTTCAAAAGAACTTGGTTAATTTTCGAAAGCATGCATTTCATCTTAAGATCCAAAACGAATAAAGCAACAATCAAATGCGCACGTTTTTACACCACGTTACTAGAGTCAAGTATATTTAGCTCACTCCTTAGATAGCAAAACCGGCTTTCATCTAAGGGCTTGGTGAAAATATCGGCCAATTGATTTTTGGTTTTCACATGGCTCACCTCAATATCCCCTTTGATAGAATGATCTCTCAAAAAGTGATGACGGATATCTATATGCTTTGTGCGCGAATGCTCAACGGGGTTATATGCTAGCTTTATGGCACTCTCATTGTCACATAGGAGAGGAACACGGTTCAACTTGTAACCGTAGTCCCTTAGAGTTTGTCGCATCCACAATAGTTGTGCACAACAACTACCGGCTGCCACATACTCCGCTTCGGCCGTGGAAAGTGCAACGGAATTTTGTTTCTTGGATGACCATGACACTAGGGACCTACCCAAGAATTGGCAAGTCCCGGAGGTACTCTTTCTATCCACTTTGTCCCCGGCATAATCCGCATCGGAATAGCCTATAAGGTTGAACTTTGAACCCTTGGGGTACCAAAGCCCTAGGTTGGGTGTGTGTACCAAATATCTCAAGATTCTTTTAACGGCCACCATGTGGCACTCCATAGGAGCGGCTTGGAAACGTGCACACATACACACAATAAGCATGATATCGGGCCTAGATGCATAAAGGTAAAGCAAAGAGCCGATCATTGAGCGAAAAACCTTTTGATCAACCGGCTTGTCTTTCTTGGTGAGGTCAAGATGGCCATTTGTTGCCATGGGCGTCTTGGCGGGCTTTGCCTTGTCCATGTCAAACTTCTTCAATATGTCTTGAGTGTACTTGGCTTGACATAGGAAGGTGCCCTCCTTGAGTTGCTTGACTTGGAATCCTAGAAAGAATGTCAACTCACCCATCATAGACATCTCGAACCTCTTGGTCATTATCTTGCTAAAGTCAACACAAAATATTTGGTTAGTAGAACCAAATATTATGTCATCGACATAAATTTGGCACACAAATATATCATGATCAAAACGCTTTGTGAAGAGGGTTGCATCGGCCTTGCCCATTTCAAAACCCTTTTTCAAAAGGAAATCCCTAAGGCATTCATACCATGCTCTTGGTGCTTGCTTAAGCCCATCGAGCGCCTTATGGAGTTTATATACGTGATTAGGATACTTGGGGTCTTCAAAGCCCGGTGGTTGCTCCACGTATACTTCTTCCTTGTTTGGCCCGTTTAGGAATGCACTCTTTACGTCCATTTGATACAACTTGAAGTTGTGGTGAGTGGCAAAGGCAAGTAGTATTCTTATTGATTCAAGCCTTGCCACGGGGCATAGGTTTCATCAAAGTCTAATCCTTCTACTTGTGAATATCCTTTTGCCACCAATCTTGCTTTGTTCCTCGTTACAACGCCGTCTTCATTTTGCTTATTGCGGAACACCCACTTGGTGCCCACAACATTCTTGCATCTTGATCTTTCTTCTAATGTCCAAACTTCATTCCTTGTGAAGTTGTTCAATTCTTCTTGCATGGCCATCACCCAATCCGAGTCCTCGAGTGCTTCTTCTACTCTAAATGGCTCTAAAGAAGAGACAAAAGAGTAATGTTCACAAAAATTGCAAACACAAGAACGAGTGATTACCCCTTTTCTCTGTCTCCAAGGATTTGTTCCACGGGGTGATCACGTTGCACACTTTGGTACACTCTTGGGTGTGGTGGATGTGAGCTTGTTTGACCGCCGACTTGTTGAACCTCTTGATCATGCGATGTGGATTCATCATTTTGTGCTTGAGCATGATCTTCATTACCAACTTCTTGATCTTGATCCACTTGATCATGATTAGTGCATTGTTGGTCTTGACTTGAGGGAGGAGGTTGATCTTGATTACTTTGTGGTTCTTGCGGTCTCACATCACCAAGTGCCATTCTCTTGATTGCTTGCCTAGGAGCCTCAACATCTGCATTATTAATAACAACTTGCTCCCCTTGAGAGCCGTTAGATTCATCAAACGTCACGTCTCGTGAAACTTCAACACAACCGGTGGTTTTGTTGAAGACACGATAGGCGTGACAATTTGAACCATACCCAAGTAGGAAACCTTCATCAACCTTAGGGGAGAACTTTGAGGTCTTGGGTTTCTTGTTGAGCATGAAGCATTTGCTCCCAAAAACTCGAAAGTACGAGATGTTAGGCTTTTTACCGGTTAGTAGCTCGTATGGTGTTTTCCTCAAGAGTCGATGGAGATACAACCGGTTTGAGGCATGACATGCGGTGTTGATTGCTTCGGCCCAAAAACGATCGGAGGTCTTGTATTCATCAAGCATGGTTCTTGCCATCTCTATGAGTGTGCGGTTCTTTCTTTCGGCTACCCCATTTTGTTGAGGTGTGTAAGGTGCCGAAAACTCATGCTTGATGCCCTCCTCATCAAGGTACTCTTCAACTTGAGTGTTCTTGAACTCGGTGCCGTTGTCACTCCTTATGGCCTTGATCTTCACTTCAAATTCATTTTGTGCTCTTTTCAAGAATGTCTTGAGTACATCCTTTACTTCACCTTTATCACACAAAAAGAATACCCACGTGAAGCGAGAATAATCATCAACAATAACAAGTCTATATTTGTTACCGCCGATGCTAATGTATGCAATGGGACCGAAGAGGTCCATGTGAAGCATCTCCAACGGCCTTGTGGTTGTTACTATGTTCTTCGATGGATGTGATGCTCCAACTTGTTTTCCGGCTTGACATGCACTCGCAAATTTTATTTTTCTCAAAGCAAACATCCGTTAGTCCAAGAATGTGACCGTCCTTTTGGAGTTTGTGAAGATTTCTCATACCGACATGGGCTAGTCGTCTATGCCACAACCATCCCATGTCGGACTTTGCAACCAAGCATGTGTCAAGTTTTGCTTTATCCGCGGTGAAATCCACAACATAAAGCTTCCCTTTGAGCACACCCTCAAAAGCAATCGAGCCATCACTTCTCCTTGAGACAATCACACCCTTGTCGTTGAATAAGCAATTGTAGCCCATTCCACAAAGTTGTGAGATAGACAACAAATTGAAGTCAACGTTATCCACAAGCATAACCTTCGAAAGTGAATGCGGAAAAGTTAAAGGAATGTTACCATAACCCAACACATAGCCTTTTCCGTTGTCTCCAAAGGTGATGTACTCATTTCTTTCTTTGCTTGGCTCAAAGGATTCGAACATTTTCTTGTCTCCGGTCATATGATTGGTGCATCCACTATCGACTACCCATGATGAGCCACCGGAGGAGTATTCCTACAAAACAATTTATGCTTTGTTTTTAGGTACCCAAATTTGCTTGGGTCCTCTCACATTAGTAACAAGTGTCTTGGGCACCCACACACAAGATTTGTGGGTCTTGTTGCGTGGCCCAACATATTTTGCATAGACACGACCATGCTTGTTTCTCATTAGCACATAGGTCACATTAAAATCATAAAAGAGAGCACAAGAGGGGTTAGGCACGTTAGTACGCAAATCACAAATAAGAGAAGATTTGTTAGTGTTCTTGATTTGCTTCTCCCTCTTGACTTGCTTCTTTTGATATTCACCCTCTTTGGTGAACTTGATGAATTCGGTGCCGTTCTTGTTGATTCTTGCATTATGCTTATCACCTTGCTTGTATCCAATGCCATCCTTCACATGTGATCGTCTCACATTGGTGTATGCACCCCTTGCATACTCGGCCTTGGCATCATCAATGGCCTTCATCTTCTTTTGTGCTTGTTGTTGAAGTTCTTGCACTTGCTTCTTCAAGTCTCCAATGGTCTTGATGCTTCTTGTACAAGCTTCAACATCAATCTTGTTGCACCTAATACATTCATTGCTAGATGGGGGCAAGACGAAGATTGAGAGGAAGTAGTGTTACACTTAATTTCCTCAAATTGCACTTTGAGAGAATTGTGATCCTTTTGCAAGTCATCACACTTCTCTTGAAGTGACACATTTGTGACGTTAAGTGTCTCACTATTTTCTTCAACTATTTTGAGAGACTTTACCAAGTCCTCATTCTTCTTCCTCTCAACTTCTAGGAGCTTTTCAAGTTCAAGCACCCTTTGTTCTCTTGAACAAGCATTTCCTCTTGTTTCTCAAGAAGCTCCTCTTGCCTCTCATTGGTCTCCTTTTCCTGCTCTATGATGTCCAACAAATCAAACATGTTAGGAATTTGAGAGCTTCCATTAGCATTTACCTTAGAGCCTTTAGCCATCATGCACTTGTGTCCGGTGTCATCTTCATCATCGGTCAAGCTTCCAAACAAGGAGGAGTTGGTTGGTGTTAGCCCAATAGCAAGTGATGCAATGCCTCCCTTCTCTTCATCGGATTCCGACTCGGAGGAGGAAGATGATCCATCGGAGTTCCATTCTTGTCCAATGTGTGCTTCACCCCGACGGTACTTTCTATGCTTCTTGTATTTCTTGTCCCCCTTCTTGTTTTGCTTGTTCTTGTAGTTCTCCGGACACTCCGCCATGAAGTGACCTTTGTCTCCACAAATATAGCACTTGTTCTTGGCCTTCCTCAACTTGCTCTTGTCTTTGTCATTTTTCTTGGAGCTCCTTTGTGACATAAGCTTGTTGAATCTTTTCACAAAGAGAGCCATTTCATCATCGCTATCATCATCACTTTTCTCAACCACCTTCTTCTTCTTTTCTTGTTCGGCATTGAGAGCCAAATCATTCTTGCTCCCACTAGCCTTTTCTTTATCCTTGAGCAATGCATTGATCCTATTCCCTTGGTCAATCTGCTGTTTTTGGGAGAGTACCTTCCCAATCACTTCATCGGTTGTGAAGTATCTAAAACCATCTTTGTCTCTTATGTTGGACACTATGTTGGCATCCCATGCTTGCAAGGCTTGTAGTAATCTTCTATTCACATCCAAGTCCAACACTTTTTGTCCAAGTGCTCTTCTCATGTTCACTATCCTCATCATCCTATCATGGGCTTCCCTTGGCCCTTCATCCGACCTCATGACAAAGTAGTTAAAATCTTCTCTAAGCCCTTCTAGCTTAGACTCCTTCACACTATCAATGCCCTCATGAACCAATTCAAGTTTCAACCAAATTTGATGGGCATCCTCCATTCCGGTTATCTTCTCATACTCGGCGGGACTAAGCGCGGATACGAGAGCACTAGCAGCTGCCACATTGCATCTTACATTGAACAAGTCTTGTGCGGTTGGCTTGCTTCTACATTCCCACAAGAAACCATGTTGAGTCACATTTCTTACATTTTGATGCATTGAGTCCAAGTGTAGCAACATCTTTGTTTTCCAATGATCGAAGTATTGACCATCAAAATACGGTAGTCTTCCGGAGCCGGGTCCAATGTGTTCATCTCTTCCGTCACCATAGGTGTATGGCGTTTTGTTGTAACTTATCGGTAAAGCACTAGGTACATCTCCACCCCGGACAACCCCTTTTCCATTTCCATCTCTCGGTATCTCCCGGTGCGGTCTCATGACCCCTTTCACCGGCTACCTTAGGTGGTGCTTCACCACTACCCAGCTTGCCTCATTTTCATTTGCCATCTTTGATCTTCAAGCGGTGAGGCTTCAACGAAGATACCCGCTCCGATACCAATTGAAAGTCGCCTAGAGGGGGGGGGTGAATAGGCGAACCTAAAAATTTCTGCGAAACAACACTAAGACGAAAACGTCAAATACCGGAACTTCCGGTAGGGTACCGGAACTTCCGGTGCAGGGTGATAAATGCGGAATTAAACCCTACACAATTCTAGTGTTTGCAAGAACGGAAGGAACAACCCTATGCAATTCTAGGAATTTAAGGCACAACGGACAGCTAACAAGCAACCTAGTAAATAAGCAACAACGCGTAAGTAAAAGAGAGAGAGCACAAGAGACACGGATTTTTCACCGAAGTTCAAGCCCACCAAGGACTCTACGTCTGCGTTGAGAAAGTCCACCAAGGACCGGGTTTCTCTCAACCCTATTTCTCCCTCAAGTCACCACCAAGGTTGAGCTTGAGTTTTCCACTATCAATGTCCCTTCCGGGACGGGCAATACAAACTTCTCGGGCGTCACCACACAAGTTGGGAGCTTACGAGCACGCCTAGCCGTCTAGGAGCTCAAAGCTCCAAGAGTAACAAATCCAAATCACAAGCTTGACGGGAGTGAAGATGCTGTTGGTATTTCTTACGTCACGAATAAATCCGCAAGCGCACGGAATACCGTTGTAGCACTTCACCCGGGAGTATTCCAAGGTATCGTATTTATATCCGCAGGGAACGAGTATTTCTGCAACAAGGTTAGTTTACCCAAGGACAACCAAGACAACGTAGCAAAATAGGGTCGAGAGGGTGACTCTTATCTATTTATCCTTTAAAGGTAGACGAACGCAAGCTAGACTTGTTTACTTCGGGCACCGTCTTAGGCTTGGTCCGCCAAGCCACTCCGGTCTACGAAAGCTCTACTATGTACCCGAACGTGGAGGGTTCCTTTGGATGACAGGGCTGTCACTTCCTGCCACCTACCTCTACAAACCGTGGGGCACACAGCAAACAAAGGGGATCTCCGGCCTAGACACCACGTCTATGCTATTGACCACTACTCTAGCCTCGGCCTAGAACCGAGTTCGAGAAAGCTAGAGTACTTCTTGCGAAGCGATGATCCCGTAAACAAGTATAACAAGAATTACGTCTAACACAAAGATATGTCACGATAGATAAGTAGATCACCACGTATAAATCACCAAAAAGAGTGTTTACACGCCAAGGTAAAAGAAAAGGAAATATTACTCCACTTTACAAAAGGGAGGAACACTCCTTCCTCTTCCTTGCCCTCTCTCCTATTCTACTAAAATACAAGAGGCCCTTGGCCTAAGGATGAGAGTTTTGTCTTGTATCTTGATGTTGGTGGTGTGTTGAGAGAGGGGGTGTAGCCCTTTATTTATAGCCTTGGAAGGTCGGCAACTTGGAGGCGGTTCCGGACGTCGGTGGCATTAATTGCAGGTGGAACCGACCTCCGGACGTCGGTGACAAACCGCCGAGAGAAAGATGGGCCGGGGGGCCCACTGTCGGTTCGGCCGAACCCACTAGGGTGGTTCGGCCGAGCCGCCTGGACTCCCCGGGCTTGATTCTTCTCTGGTGCCTTCCCCTGGCTGTGTACTGGCCCAATCCACTTGCTTGGTTTGATGTTGAGGCTCTGTTTTGTGGTTTTGGGCTTTTGGACTATATTCTTTAGTCCGGGGAAAATCCGTCGATTGCAAAGTCCATGTTTCGTGCATGTTTTCCCCTGTTTTCATATGGATTGCACCTGCATTCATAATTTCACCAAGACTAGTGGAATTTGTTAGAAATAATCCCTATGTCTATTCTTGGTGATGGTGTTTGATTCAAAAAGATGCAACATGTTGACGGTAAAATTGGACCATAAGAACCGTCAACAAGACCCCCACACTTAGCTCTTTGCTCGTCCTCGAGTAAAGGTGGGAGCGTAAGTTGAGAGATCTCTCCCCTTAGAGACCTGCACACATGTTATTACAAGCCACACCGTTTTACTTGTGAACATGACGGTGGCTAACATGCATTCTTGGATGGTTGATAAGTGGAACAGCTCATGACTCAAGTCACTATACTTTTGCTCACTAAGCACCTTGGGTTTTTGAAAGTTTTGAAAATAAACAACATGACTCCCGCTCCTCTTCGATTCTCTTGAATCGCTCAAAAAGTGTTTTCCTCACCAAGGCATTGTGTTGCCTCTCTTTTTCCTACTTCTTAGGCTTGTATGTGGAGCTCGGTAGGGAATGAGAGAGGCATACTTGTATCACAAATATTGCTAAGCCAAAAGAAAGGATCCATGGAGAAGCCAAGTCATGCAACCTTGATCAAGAAGTGCGTGTGTGTATGGATATGAAAAAGTGACAACTCCTATTGCAATTGACCTCTCTTTATTTTGCATTTTCGAGACATGGCTATCTTTTTATTTTCTTTCTTTTCTTTTCTTGCTCTATGCTTGAGCATCTCTTTTCTTCTCTCTTTTTCATTGCTCATCTTTGTGAGCTTTCTTTTCATTGCTCATCTGTGTGAGCTTTTCTTTTTTTTTTTTTTTTTTACATAGCCATGTCTCGTTTATGCGTGATTGAGAGAGAGAGAGAGAGGTAAAAAGAGGTGCAAACGAGGAGTGTCTTTATTTTGGTGGGGTGCTAGCTCCCAGGTAGTAGGAGTTTACGTGATCTTGATCAAGAGAGCATGACAAGTTTCTCTCTAGGGTCACTCGATTTTGGTAAAGCTCATTGCAATCACAAGCAGCATATGTATGTAAGTTTTGTAAGGTATGATCATCATATGGCATTGGTAGGCATTTTTGTATCAAGAGAGGAGCATGAAGCCATGGTATTTTTGTTTTGTGAAATAAAATTCCCAAGGACTCGGTAAGCTAAGCATAAGATCATTTCGTCGAGCCATATCACACTTGCCAATAATCTAGAGAAACATGGGTCCTATGGATTTGATTATTTGTTCACGAGGCAAGTGGTGATGAAGCGAGTAATAAAAAGTGTGCAAGATCATCATGAGAGCATTAGGGAGAGACTTGGGAAAAGGTATTCAAAAGAAATCTTCCCAAGTTTTAGTTGGTCAAGTTTTAGTAATTGTTTTTCGCGTCTCGGAATGAACTTGACAAATAAAGTAGGCGAAAAGGAAGTGTGGGAAACAAACTCAAGTGCCACGAGGAAGCAGGGGCTGAGTGGGACCCACCGAGGGTTCGGCCGAACCACCCTTGTGGGTTCGGCCGAGCTGGCCTGGGCCCCACTGGTGGTCTGTTTCGCGAGGTTGTGTTTGTGTTGTTTTCCTCGTGATGTTTACTGCGCGCTACGCGTGTGTTTGTCTTTGCTTTCCGCGATGTCCCCCCACACTTGCCTTTTTGCCTGTTTTCTTCAAAATAGACAAAGATATTTCGAAACAAAACTTGCTCTACCGGTAAGGGAAGACCGGGGAGCACTAATATGATTAAAAATTTAAAAGAGCAGGCGCATTACAATCTTGAGGAATTGAAAAAATGATAAAAATGTGCTGCGGGAAATGATGAACGCGGGAAGGTTCATTTTAAACGTCGTATTCGTCCTCCTTCCCCGCGTTCTTGAAGAGACGCTTGATCTTGGAGTTGGTGCTGCGGCGATGGCTCGCCTGGGCATCCTTCAAGTCTTCAATAGCGTCTTTGATCTCCGCGACATTATCACGTAGGCGTTCATGGGCTTCGCGGAGATCAACGTGTTTAGCGAGGAGGATTTGGTAGGGGCTTTTTTTTAGGAGTTTTCTCCTCCTCGCTTTCATACATTCCCCCTGCCCTCTTGATGGGAGAGGGAGAGAGACGCCTCCTTATCCTCTTAGGAGGAGTGTCGCCCACGGATTCGCGGGCGTCTCTCTTTCCGCCGAGGTAAGTGGCGGGATGAGCTGCTTTCCGCCACCGCGGATTCCCTTGATCTTGAACCTCTCGCCGGGCTTCTTGATGGGGCTAGGCAGGTTGCGCCCCTCATATTGATGGTGTACCACCTGCCCGCTCTTGGTAGCGAGGGTGCCGACGTACTTCTCTCCGGGAAGGAGAGCGTTGTCGGCGGCGTCGGCGCTCTTCTTCTTGGGGGTAGATTTCCCCTTCTTTTGGCGAGGTGCCACAGCAGCGGGAGAGCTCTTGGAGGGTGTTCTTGCTGCTGTGGGTGGAGGTTCAATAGCGAGCGGTAGATCATGGATCATCAAGGCTTGCTCGCTGGGAATGGAGACATGATCAAGGATGTCTTCGAGGCCGACTTGGCGGCAAAGCTCGCTGGTGGTGACGGAGACGTCGAGGCTTGGGATGCTGCTGTCCATGGTGCTGGGCAAAAGCTTTTTTTTGTGCGAAATGGACAAGGTGGAAGAAAGGTGCAAGGGAAAAATGAAAGAAAACACCTTCATTTATAGATAAAAGCATGGAAAGAATTAATTTGATTTTTCCCGCAGCATGGAAGGCACTAAGCGGGGAGATTTGATCTTGTGACCGTTGGAGACAAAAGATGAAAGAAAAAAGTGACCGTTTGGGAGTCTGTACTGGTTCGGCCGAACCAGCAAGGGGGTTCGGCCGAACTGTAGTGGGCCCCTCTGGTCCCCTTCTTTTTCTGGTTGATTGCTTGCTAAAATTATTTCGGGGAAAGAGCTACTACGGGATATAGATAAGAAAGAGCTATCATGAGAGAAAATTTAAATTAATCAAGTGCATGACATCAAATTCTTTATCTTTATCGGGCTCGAAATAAATTTTAAGGCGCTGACCATTTACCTTAAATATTTTACCTTCGTCGTCTTGAAGTGTGATTGCTCCATGTGACGAAGTGTCAATAACCGTGTATGGTCCGTCCCATTTACTTCTTAATTTTCCATGCCCGAAGAGTTTCACCCGTGAATTGAATAGCAAGACCTTATCTCCAACCTTAAATACCTTTATCTTTATCTTTTTGTCGTGCCACCTTTTTGTCCTTTCTTTGTATATAGCTGAGTTGTGGTAAGCTTTGTCTCTCCATTCTTCTAACTCAGCTATCTCCATTTTCTTTTGCGTCCGGCACCATTAAAGTCCATGTTCCATTTCCGGATGGCCCAATACGCTCGGTGTTCCATCTCGACGGGTAAATGACATGTTTTCCCGTACACGAGCTGGTATGGGGACATGCCTATGGGTGTCTTGTATGCTGTACGGTATGCCCATAGTGCATCGGGTAGCTTGTCCTTCCATCCCTTCCCCATTTCTGTTACGGTCTTTTGCGGGATCCGCTTGATTTGCTTGTTTGAGGTCTCGGCCTGCCCATTGGTTTGAGGGTGGTATGGAGTAGCGATATTATGCCTTGATCCAAGTTCTCTTAGGAAGCTTCGGAAGGTCTTATCAATGAAGTGAGACCCTCCGTCACTTATCACTAGCTTCGGTGTTCCAAACCTTGGGAAGATAATTTCGTGGAACATCCGGCGAGCATGCTTGGCATTTGCGGCCCTGCAAGGCATTGCTTCCACCCACTTAGACACGTAGTCTACCGCCACCAAGATGTATTCGCAGTCATGTGACTTGGTGAACGGTCCCATGAAGTCAATGCCCCATACGTCGAAGAGCTCGACTTGTAAATTGTAGTTGAGGGGCATTGCATCTCTTGCCGTGATGCCTCCAACTTTTTGACATTCCGGGCATCGCCGACAAATTCCTTTGTGTCTTCGTACATGGCTGGCCAAAAGAAGCCACTTTGCCATATCTTGGCACAGTGTACGAAACACGCCGTAGTGTCCCCGTATGGCGATGCATGGCACTTCTCAATGATTCGTGTGCTCTCGGGTATGGGCACACATCGCCTTAGCAATCCATCGGCGCAGACACGGTAAAGGAAGGGCTCTTCCCATAAGTGACGGCGACTCTCATAGATGAGTCGTTTCTTGCTCTTTCCAGGTGGTACGTACCCCGTTGCCATGAAGTTCACAATGTCGGCGTACCATGGATGTGAGTCCCTCACTAGGAGCAGCATGTCATCGCGTAGGAAATCATTGATGGGTAATTCCTGCAGGTTAGTGAATTGTATATGCGACAAATGATCTGCCACGGAATTTTCTACTCCTTTCTTATCACGGATTTCTACATCAAACTCTTGGAGTAGAAGAACCCATCGTATCAAACGAGGTTTAGCATCCTTCTTATTGAGCAAAAACTTTAAAGCAGCATGATCGGTGTAAACAATGACTTTTGCTCCAGTCAAGTAGGATCTAAACTTATCAAAAGCAAAAACAACAGCAAGGAGCTCTTTTTCAGTGGTAGTGTAATTTAGCCGAGCTCCAGTCAAGGTTTTGCTTGCATAGGAGATTGCATGATGCTTTTTATCTCTAGTTTGGCCAAGAACAGCCCCCACAGCAAAATCACTAGCATCACACATTATCTCAAAAGGCAGCGTCCAATCGGGGGTTGGATAATTGGCGCTGAGATGAGTGCATTCTTAAGGGTAGTGAAAGCAGTCATGCATTCATCGAGTAAACTCAAAGGGTGCATCCTTCGCAAGCAGATTTGTAAGGGGTCTAGCAATTTGAGAGAAATCTTTGATAAACCGACGATAGAACCCCGCATGTCCCAGAAAGCTGCGAATGCCCCTAACATTCACAGGAGGTGGAAGCTTTTCTATAACTTCTAATTTAGCTTTGTCCACCTCTATCCCCCTTTCAGAAATCAAATGCCCCAGAACTATGCCTTCTCTAACCACGAAATGGCATTTCTCCCAATTGAGCACTAAATCATTTTCTTGACAACGTTGCAAGACTTTGTCTAAATTTTCTAAACAATGATCGAAGGTTTTTCCATAAACGAGAGAAATCATCCATGAATACTTCCATAATCTCTTCGATCATGTCGGAAAAGATAGACATCATGCAACGTTGAAAAGAAGCAGGTGCATTGCAAAGCCCAAAAGACATTCGTCGATAGGCGTAAGTTCCATAGGGGCATGTGAAAGTGGTTTTACTTTGATCGTCGGGATGGATGGGGATTTGATGATATCCTGAATACCCATCAAGGAAACAAAAGAAAGAATTATTTGCCAGCCGTTCCAACATCTCATCGATGAAGGGCAGCGGAAAATGATCCTTCTTTGTAGCCTTGTTAAGTTTTCGGTAATCTATGCACATCCTCCATCCCGTGACGGTGCGTTGAGGGATCAACTCATTTTTGTCATTATGGACGACCGTCATTCCTCCTTTCTTGGGTACAACCTGCACTGGACTCACCCACTCGCTGTGTGGAACAGGATAGATAATGCCAGCATGTAAAAGTTTTAAGACCTCCTTTTTAACGACCTCCCGCATCGCATTGTTCAACCTCCTTTGAGGTTCCCTAGATGGTGTACTATCGGGGTCTATGGGAATGCGATGGGTGCAAAGAGCAGGGCTGATTCCCTTGAGGTCTTCAAGCGAGTACCCAAAAACGGAGTGATGTTTTTCTAGCACGGCTAAGAGTTTTGCAGTTTCCTCCTCCGAAAGCTTGTCACTTATGATGACAGGGGTTTCGGGATTTCCGTGAAGAAAAACGTAGCGCAAGCCTGGTGGAAGAGTTTTGAGCTTTACGGGAGGTGGCGTAGGTGTAAAAGTTTCGGGCAGCTCAAAAGTTTCCGCCGAATCATCCTCTTCTAAAATGAAATCAAGAGCATCTTCATCCAAGGATGATTCGGGGTTTTCATGAGGAAAAATTGCCATAACCTCCTCCATGCATTCTTCTTCCACAAGCGGCTCCTCGGCAAAAGAGTTTTGTGCATGAATGATAGGAAGAGAAAAAGTTTTCTTACCGAGGGTGAAGTCTAAGGTTCCTGAAGGTGATATCCCTAAGAAAAGCTTTTCTATGGGATGACCGACTAAAACATCGAAATCCAGGATTCGAAAACGTGAAAGTCCAAGGAAACCTCTGCTTCATTACGCTTAATGCAAACATCTCTAATGATCCCCAAACTCTCAAAAAATTGCCCCGGTAGGGCTTTAAGGAGTTTGTCGGAAGTTGCCCATGTCTCGTTTCCAAATAAAGTTGAAGCAAAAGATTCGGACATGATGTTGGCACCTACTAGAGGATTATAGAGAACATCTTCCATTACTCCCCGAATTGAGCCACGAATGGTTGATCTAGGATGATCAAGTCGAAGAACTTCCGAAGAAAGTTCGTTTTCCATCAACCATTCATCGCTAATAATTGCTGTCAACTTCCGAACAGTTTTTAAGAGAAGAGATTTTTCAATAGGTTCGGGGTTGGTGCAGGGAGTGCTTGGTTTCTTTTGATAGGAGTAGTTCAAGGTGTTTCCAAAATCTTCAAAAATTTCTTCCTTGAACTCAAATGGGAAATCAAGAGGTTCATCTTCCTCTATCATTGTTCTTGTGTTAGATGAGGACTCGAGTGCTAGGTGCTCCATCATGGGCACCAAGTGTTGTGTCTCTTGCACAACGAGTTCCTCATCTTCGACTCCGGCTCTACGAGTAAGTCAGCGGAAAAAGGTGTGTTTTCCACAATTCGATCCAAAAGTTCGTGTGCTTCCGCTATGGTCTTATGAGAAAAAGATCCACCCGCGGCCGTGTCAAGATAAAGTGCGGTATCGTTGCTCAATCCCGAATAAAAGTGTTGTAATAAAACGGGTTCGGGGAGCAATAATTCTGGTCCGGAGTCCGTTAGAGAACAGAACCGAATCCATGACGCACTTAAGGTTTCCTTTTCTTCTTGTCGAAAGCCTATTATTTCCGCTCGTAGAGAAGTGATACGAGATACGGGGAAGAATGCTAGACAAAATTTGTCTCGCAATTCTTTCCAATCACCGTTCACTCTCTTAGCGGTGTAAGTGTACCATTGCTTCGCCTTCTCATTGAGAGAGAAGGGAAACAACTTCCACTTCAATGTTTCTTGTGTCATGCCATGGATCAATCGGCATGAACACAAATGTTCAAACTCTCGCACGTGTTCATAAGGATTTTCATGTTTAAAACCCGAAAAGGATAAACCTCTAATCATCGAAATGTAATCGGGGAGAACTCATAGCTAGGTGAAGAAATAGGTTGTGATGATGATGGTGGCTCTAAGAGTTCACCCCGTGGAGTGGAGAAAGATTGGATGGTTGGGTGTGACTCCATGATATGTTTTTGTGAAATTTTGAATGTAAGGAAAAAAATAAAAACAGAACGGTAAGTAAGATAGATTACGAGGGCAAACCTGATTCGTTACAAAGATAACAACCGTTCCCGGCAACGGCGCCAGAAATGCTTGTTGGTATTTCTTACGTCACGAATAAATCCGCAAGCGCACGGAATACCGTTGTAGCACTTCACCCGGGAGTATTCCAAGGTATCGTATTTATATCCGCAGGGAACAGAGTATTTCTGCAACAAGGTTAGTTTACCCAAGGACAACCAAGACAACGTAGCAAAATAGGGTCGAGAGGGTGACTCTTATCTATTTATCCTTTAAAGGTAGACGAACGCAAGCTAGACTTGTTTACTTCGGGCACCGTCTTAGGCTTGGTCTGCCAAGCCACTCCGGTCTACGAAAGCTCTACTATGTACCCGAACGTGGAGGGTTCCTTTGGATGACAGGGCTGTCACTTCCTGCCACCTACCTCTACAAACCGTGGGGCACACAGCAAACAAAGGCGATCTCCAGCCTAGACACCACGTCTATGCTATTGACCACTACTCTAGCCTCGGCCTAGAACTGAGTTCAGAAAGCTAGAGTACTTCTTGCGAAGCGATGATCCCGTAAACAAGTATAACAAGAATTACGTCTAACACAAAGATATGTCACGATAGATAAGTAGATCACCACGTATAAATCACCAAAAAGAGTGTTTACACGCCAAGGTAAAAGAAAAGGAAATACTACTCCACTTTACAAAAGGGAGGAACACTCCTTCCTCTTCCTTGCCCTCTCTCCTATTCTACTAAAATACAAGAGGCCCTTGGCCTAAGGATGAGAGTTTTGTCTTGTATCTTGATGTTGGTGGTGTGTTGAGAGAGGGGGTGTAGCCCTTTATTTATAGCCTTGGAAGGTCGGCAACTTGGAGGCGGTTCCGGACGTCGGTGGCATTACTTGCAGGTGGAACCGACCTCCGGACGTCGGTGACAAACCGCCGGAGAAAGATGGGCCGGGGGGCCCACTCGTCGGTTCGGCCGAACCCACTAGGGTGGTTCGGCCGAACCGGCCTGGACTCCCCGGGCTTGATTCTTCTCCGGTGCCTTCCCTCGGCTGTGTACTGGCCCAATCCACTTGCTTGGTTTGATGTTGAGGCTCTGTTTTGTGGTTTTGGGCTTTTGGACTATATTCTTTAGTCCGGGAAAATCCGTCGATTGCAAAGTCCATGTTTCGTGCATGTTTTCCCCTGTTTTCATATGGATTGCACCTGCATTCATAATTTCACCAAGACTAGTGGAATTTGTTAGAAATAATCCCTATGTCTATTCTTGGTGATGGTGTTTGATTCAAAAAGATGCAACATGTTGACGGTAAAATTGGACCATAAGAACCGTCAACGGATGCTCAAGAATGGAATCAAGTCTCTCAAACACTTGCTCAAAGTCTCTCACTCAAATCCTAGCTCAAGGATGGAATTTTTGCTTTTGGAGAGGATTTGGAGTAGATGGAGTGAAGCTCAAGTGTGTGTTGATTCGGAGTTGTGCAAGAGAGAGTGAATGGAGAGGGGGTGTGGCTTATATACCACAGCCCAAAAAGAGCCGTTGGCCTGTCCGAAAACTCCGCACCGGAACTTCCGATAGCGTATCGGAACTTCCGGTATTGTTCGAATTAGGGTTAGATCTGGACTTCGGCCCGCACCGGAACTTCGGTGGAGTACGGAGCTTCCGGTACGTGGGTTTAGGGTTGGAAAACTGGACCGCACCGGAGCTTCCGGTGCCGTATCGGAACTTCCGGTATGGCATTCCGGATAGCTCAAAGCTCTCTGTTAGCCTACCGGAACTTCCGGTACCGGGGACCGGAACTTCCGGTAAGGCTTTTCCCGAGAGCAAAACTCTCGTAAGCCTACCGGAACTTCCGGTACCGGGGACCGGAACTTCCGGTATGGCCTTACCCGAGAGCAAAACTCTCGTAAGCCTACCGGAACTTCCGGTACCGGGGACCGGAACTTCCGGTAAGGCTTTTCTCGAGAGCAAAACTCTCTCACTACAAGAAAATTAGGCTTTTGCCACGAGCCACATTACAACAAAAAATTTGGATTGCGATAGATAGGTCCTATTGTAACAATTTGTATCTATGGTTGCGATACGTGCACAATATTGCCACGAAATAGCTTTTGTTGAAAAAATCTTAAATTTCGTTGCAAGACATGTGTGTCAATAGCAACAAAATGATAATTGTAGCGAAATAGGGGCACCTATTACAAGAAAAGAATAATCGTTTTATGAATGCCAATATTTTCGTGGCAATACAACAACATTATTGCAACAATTGATTTGTCGTGGCAATATATAGTTTGAACTACAACAAAAATATTTTGTTGCATTAGATCGTGAAATTTTGTTGCAAAAGAAAGAAAGTTATTGCCACAATCAAGATGTTGTTGCAACACACACTATCTATTGCTACGAATTTTAGCTTTTGCAACGATTTCTCACAAATATTTCCATGCCATGAGACATGATAAAGAAATAATATTTCCATCATAGTCATATATAGTGACACTAGTGTAGTGGTAGAATACAATCACTCATGTATAAAGATCTTGAGTTCGATTCATGTCCGTAGCAAAATCTCAGCTCAAGAATTTATATGTACATTTTTTTCTTTTTGTGGACCCACTATATGTCGTTGCAACAAGCATTTATTGCAACAGTGTATGTCGTTGCATAAACTATTGATTACAACATTTTATTTTGTGGCAATAACCATAGTTGTTGCAACGAAACAAAAAAATGGTTGCTAAAGCCTATTGCCACGCTACTACTTGCCACGGTCTCCAACGAAATGAGTTTTGTGGCTATTGTGATGTATTGTAACTAATATGGCCCTATTGCCACTAAATATAACCTGTGGCAACACCCCTTTTTCTTGTAGTGTCCGTAAGCCTACCGGAACTTCCGGTACCACACCGGAGCTTCCGATGGGTTCGGAAAGAATGGGTTTGGAGGGGATTTCTTGAGTTTGTGAGCATCTCCATTCTTAGCCACGTTTGTGATTTGCATCCCTCTTTATAGTACAGCATCCCTATGACTCAAAGCAAAGAAATAAAGCGAGACACAAGCTTTGAGAGGGGTCCTTTCCAAAACTCCATTTATTGCATTTTGCAATTCTTTTCTCCTTTTTGATTGTGCTTGCTAGACTTTCATGTGCTTTGGATATTCACTACACACAATCTCATGAAAGCATTAGTTCCAAATTTAATTGTATTGATATCAATCATCCAAAATAAAATGAGAGGCCTAGATGCACTTTCACTTGTGCCATGGTAGGTGGAGTTGATGCTGACTCTCGAACATCTTGTCGGGAGCTTTCAGGATAGTTTCCTCTTCTAGTTTGTGCCATTCTGTTATAAAACTTGGTATTAGTGTCACTGATCCAAAATTAGAATATAAGGATATCAACGGTAGAACACGTTAAAGTTCCAAAGCACAAGCGAGTGTATAGAGAAGAGGTGCACTATCTCTCATTCCAACCCCAGATTTACTTGTAGTACACATTCATACGAGCATCTTTCATTTGTCCTTCTAAATCCATAGCTCTCACAGGGCTCCTTGACGACTACAGGTGATTAATCTTTTCTCTAATTGCCTTTAATCATCTGTAGATGAAGATCTTAAATTTCTCCATTCTATCGCCTCGGTGGAAGAGTTCTGTTTGCCTTCTATTTCACTCGCATAAACTCCTTCCGGAACCATCCATAGGAAACTAACTCTACACTACGATACTAACTTGGTCTAATTCCCAAAACCACATATTATAGCACTCAATATGACATGATGCATGCTCGGTAGACTAACTATACGTACTATAGTATATAAAATTACAACGAATAGTTAGCACTTTCCAAAAACCCGAACGTCGAACAGTTAGTAAAAATCTAACTATGCTACATCCTTATAGGGCTCCGTACTCTCTCGTTGTCTATCGTACTAACGTGTTAGGTTTTGAAAATAGGCTTGTAATGATGTGCTATTGCCTCCGAACGGCTCGATACCAGCTGTGACATCCCTTCGGGACACCCAAGAATCGGAACAAAGGGACACTCGACGAAGCGAGTTACGACAGATGTATCATCTCGGACAAGCCAGACATATATACATCATGGTATAATACAACCAGGTTTTCGAAATACAAACACTGGTGCAGCGGAAATATAAATCTTATTGAAGTTTAACAACCTATGAGTATTGCAGTGGAAACTTGTACTTTATACAACAAAACACTATTAGACGATCAACGTGATGCACCGAGCCCTTCGTACATCACGGTCCTTCGTCTTCATGATGTCGGGATCCGTTCCCATTGGTGGGAACCACCCTCGGGATACTCCACTTCCGGGAACTACCGTATGAGCTGTGGAAGTACGACTCGATTCCTGAAAAGCATAACGAACAAACCCCGAGTATTCTAATACTCAGCAAGACCGACCCGTCAACGTGGCACGCTAAGGCCGACGCCTAGTATGCAAAGGCTTTCGGCTGTGGGGTTTACTCCTTTGCGAAACCAGCATTAAAGGTTGGATCCTTACTTTCAATGTTTTAGCTCAGCATTAAGTTCATTAACCTCTAGGTTTGCAGACTATCACTATTGCAATCAAGTTTGCAGGAAAAGATCAATTCCAAACAACAGATCCTTTCATTCCTCTTCCTCCATCTTTCACTTGATTAACTACGATGTGACACGGTGAACAAGCGGTACTCATTACTGCGAGGGACAGCGATTCGAATCGATTTCACCAGCTGGAAAAACCCGTTTACACGGCGTATACGCACCCCATTGGTCGCATACGACAATCTTTCACGATAACTCCCGACGGTGGGCGGTTTAGTCTTCCATCCGCCCGAGAACCCGGGGACCCCACGCGATACCCGTCCTCGACGTTATCCGTGAGCGACCACCCATTCCTCTCCCTTTGAGACATGAGGCCTCGCCTCATTCTCCAGCCAATTAGGGAATGGGCTACGTCCAACCACCGAGGCAATTAGGTTACATCGGCTTCCCGGCCCCATAAACACCGGTATGTAAATCGGTACGTTCAATACTTGCTCAACAGGGCCAACAACGGTACGGTCCTTGCTCGACACGAGACGGGGCTACCACCTTGCAAGACCTCTCTCTTTGCCCTTTCTCCTACGGGACCCGTCCGAGTCTCAATTTCATCTTCATCTTTAATTTCAACTTGAAAGACATCAATCAACTTAAAGCCTCCATGCTTTAAGATCGGACCGTACCATCTCGCGAGTGTGCTCAGCACCACTCGACTTCTACCGTAGCCCTGTGAATTAAGCGTAGCAACTATCGAGATACAAAACCAACATGGGATAAACAGGTAACATAGGAATTCTACTCATGCATCTAAGGTGTCAAGCAATTCCTATAACCTAATGCACAATCACGACGCATTAACCGTGATAAAAGAAAAGAATTTAAAAACATAGGTGGGATGCACCGGGTCTTGCCTTGATTCGAGTCGGGGTGAGCTTCCTCGATGTGTCTGGTCGACTTCGAAGCTTCCGTCTCCTTTCTCGACCTCGGACGGAACCTCGATCACGCCGGAACCTAGGTCGACCAACAATACGTCGCGAATCACAACCATGCATGCATGAATGTACATGAGATGATGTGCAACGATTCTATTAACCATGATCGTTAATTAGCAATTAATCATTAATTAAGTTCATTACTATGCAATTAGTAATTAACGATCAATAATTCCTCGAGGTTTAGTAGTTTATAATTATTCATGTTCATTAAGCAATAAGTAACAATTGATCATGCTCATTAATTATTGCTTAATCAAGGTCATTAATTATTAATTAATTATTAATCATGTTCATTAATTAATAATTAATCAGGTCCATTCATTAATAAATAACCATGCTTTTAAACAACAATTTATAAATGCTTAACGACATGTGATAACACTTAAGCTATTAATTTGGGATCACATGAAGTGACGGTGTTTATGTTGAATTTTAGAAAACAGTTTTCACAAACACTTTCGTCTGCAGTATCTCTAATTTTTAAAGAAATTTATTTTTCAAATCAAATAATAATTAGCATAAAATAACAAGTTATTTTAACTAAAGAAAAGGACTTAATTAAACGATGAAATTATAATTTCTCAAAATAGGTATTTGAATTCATAAATAAATAGGAATTAATTTTATGAAGCCAATGAACTTTGTTTGACATTTTTCTGATTTTTGTGGAATTTTCTACGAATTTTTGAAGTTTGAAACAAATTCTGGAAATGATTAAATTCGAAAAAAAAATAAGGAGCCATCGAGCCGAAAGCGGCCGGGCCCAAGAGCACTATGGCGGCCCAGCGACCCAAATGGCCCGAGAGGCCCGCGCGCAGCCCGGACCGAGCCGACCATGGCCGTGACGGCCGGAGCGGGCGGCGCTACGCCGGAGGGGTGTGGGAGGGGGTGGGGAGGCCGGGTGTTTGGCCCCGATGACTCCACGCAGCACGGGCGACCCGGGGGTGGGGTCCACAGGTGGCGGGGCGGCCGGAAATACACCGGCGGTGAGCAACAGCCGGCACACGGCTCCGGCGAGGCCTAGGGGTCGCCGTGGTGCACAAAAATTAGGGGAAAAATGACTGGAAGCATCTATGAGACATGAGCAAGAGCGGCACGGCGACGGTTTACCTTGGAGATGGCGGGAGGGTGGTCTTCACCGGCGAGGTGGAGCCGGCGGCGGTCCGAGCTTGAGGAAAAATGATGAAATCCGCCCGGACCTATGAGGGAACACAAAGGTTATGTTGGCCGGGAGCTGGAGGAATGCCTAGCGCATTACGGAGAGCAAGAATCATAATGAAAGACGCACCACGGACCACCAATTTGATGGGACGGCGGCAGCCGACCGTGGCGACGGCACCGGAGGATATTGCTTCGCTCTTGAGCTCTAGTGCGGGGAGTCGAATTGGACGCCGTGGTGAGCTTCAAGAGAGAAGGGCGCAGCGTTTGGGGGTGGTGGCTCGTCGGGGGACAGCCGGAGGCGGCCGGATGGCGGAGGGGCAGGAGAGGCGGACGGGCGGTGAGTACTGCGGTGCGAGTCGGGGAGGAGAAAAGGAAGTTTGGCCTCGTCTTTTATCCCTAACGGGCGAGAGGGGTGGCCATGCTCATGAATGCCATGAAATGCATTTATTTCCGAGAGTTGTTACGAGTCCCCACCCCCGGCCAAGTCTCATGGGGAATAGACGACTCCCAAGCAATTAGTTTTCAAAGCTTTTTTCCTCCGTGGCCTTGATCTCCCTTGCTGCTCCTTCTTTAGGGGCCTTCTTTTCTTTTACGGATGGGAGTTAGTGAATCTCAATCCTAACTCCATCCTGCGGATCGTTTTTTTCATCCATCTCTGCGAAGCTTTCCTTGGAGTTCTCCCCCACTTCAAGTTATTTCAATATCTTTTCCAAATCCGCCCACTTCCCTCATCGGACCGCCAGGCTGCAGTAGGCGGGGTAGGAATTCAATGCTAGAGTGCACATGAATACTCCCTCCTTTACTAAATTGTTGTCGCCATTGACTTTTTTCGTGGCGTTTGACCATTCGTCTTATTCAAAAAATTTCTTCAAATACAAAAAGTAATATGCTACATCTTAAGTTTCTTTAGTGATAAACCATATTCCAACAAAATATATGACATTTGTTAAACTTTATTTGAATAAGACAAATGGTCAAACTTAACAAAAAAGTCAACGGCGACAACAATTTAGTAAGGGAGTAGTACTTTTCTATTTCCCTGAATAAAAGCATAGCCCATTGGAAAAATGGGTGGTTCTTCCGTGATAATCCCCACTCGCACTCCCTCCTTTCGGCGCCAACGTAGCTAAAAATTTCCCTACCCCGGATAGTAGGGAAAAACTCAAAGAAGATGAAGAAATCCTCGCTCTCTTGGCTTGTATCAAGTATCTAAAGGAAGTCAAAGATGTCACCGCCGAGACAGCTTCTTTGGAGCTTCATAGTGCGAGGAGTCCAGCCACTAAAGAAGCAAGAACATCCAAGCATGGTGTTTTAACGAAGATGTTGCCATTCCACTCGGACTGAACTCTTCTCCCCGATAAAGAGCGGTTAGAAATCTACCTCAAGCAAATGCTCTAGCCGAAACCAGATCTATCAGGATGTCTAAGAGTGGGTCTGGCCTTGAGCACGTCAAACCCTCGAGATCCCGTAAGTATCCCTCTCCTTATTTCCGAATTTTGTTACATTTTAATCTTTATCTTCTTATTCGAATCCAATTGCATAATACAGAAAATGGACAACTTCAGGAGCCACCCCCTCTTCCTCCTAATGATACTTGGGGGAGGACTATGTAAACAATACCGCTCCCCTTCCCGGCGCGTCAAATGTCGAGTCTTAAACTCGGCACTAGAACTACTCGGTCCCTTACGAGCGTGGAATTCGATGGTGCAACACACGGAACACACAAGAACACATGATTTTAGACAGGTTCAGGCCTCTCGATGGAGAGTAATACCCTACGTCCTGTGTGTTATGTATTGCCTTTAGCGGATTGCTAATTGCAAGATCTCGGAGAGTTTTCGGGGGGGTCCCTGCTCCGCCTTATATATCCGGGGAGCTAGGGTTACATGCGAGTCCTAGTCGATTACACGGACAACATATATGGGAGTTCTATCTCTAGCTTTCCTTATTGATTCGAGTCCTAACAGACTATAAATTATTCCTTTACTTGCTTCTCAAGTAATCATCTCGCGATCTTGATACCCGCCTTATCTCCATACCGGTATATGGAATCCTCTGTTATTCCGGACCGGTTAGGAACCGATCTGTTGGCTATCTCCATCACCTTTATCTTCATTGATTTGTTACCGTGTCTTTGCCTATCCATTCCTTTATCATCTCGTATACCCATAAGGCAAGTATACGACAGAGCGGTATGACTTAACATTTGTACCACGCAAAGCCATACAATCGGACGTGTTAGCTCGGTTCGTGGTTGAATGGACTCCCAATGGAAATTCGGAGACAGAAAATTGGGATGGCTTGGAGGATCCCATTTGGACTGTTTATATAGATGGTGCATGGGAGGTCTCCGGCGCAGGTTGTGCCACACTCATAACATCTCCTAGTGGCCGGACACTCGGATAGTCCGCCGATTAGCCTTTCACACCACAAACAATGCCGCTGAATACGAAGGCATCCTCATGGGACTAAGGCAAGCTAGAGTACTAGGGGCTCAAAGAGTGATCGTATATTGTGACTCCCGGTTGGCAACAGAACAATTATCAAAGGGATACAGGACACTTGATACAGAAATGGCCTTGTATGCACAAAAGGTTAGGGAAATGGATATATTCTTTGTAGGATTTGAAGTCGAAACATCCGAAGGACGGAGAACAAAGAAGCGAGACTTGCTTGCAAAGGCAGCCTTTGGACAAGGCCCTCTTGAGCCGGACGTGTTACTTGAAACGCTTCATCACGCAGCTATAAAGAACAACCAAGCTAAGAGAGTCATGGCATTGGCTTCGGAGGATTAGCGAGCCCCAATCCGAGCATTCATTGTGAAGCGCTACGTGCCGGATAACGGATTGGAGGAGCAAAGGTTGCAGCACGGATCCAGGGGCTGTGTCTTGATAGATGGAGTGTTGTACAAGGGGGAGTCCGTGCACCATTGCTGAAGTGTCTCAGTCAGCCCGAAGGAGTGCAGCTATTACGTGAAATTCACGAAGGATCATGTTCTTCTCTTCCGGCCCGAAGGGCCCTAGTCACCAAAGCCTTCGGGCAAGGGTTCTATTGGCCAACGGCCATAAGGGATGCAGAGGATCCGGTACGAGTGTGCTCGGGTGTCAATGGATGCGGCGACAGCCTCATTTGCCGGCCACCACCTTACAACCTATACCTCTGGTTTGGCCATTAGCAAGATGGGGAATCGACATTGTGGGGGAATTTTCAGCAGCGCCGGGGGCTTTCGATTCGCCGTAGTTGCAATAGAATACTTCTCAAAGTGGGTCGAAACCGAACCTTTGGTACAAATCACAGCTAAAAATGTGCGAAAGTTGTTCCGGAAGAATGAGGTGCTATTCCTCTATGGAGCACCCGCATGAAGCCCTTGCCGCCTCCTTGGCCCGGAGCAAGCATCTTCGAAGTACCCTCCCCGCTTGCGGAGAGGTGTGTGTGAGTCGCCCTTCCCTCGTCCTCCGTTTGATTATTATTGGGGGAGATAGGTAGGATAGAGTTTGGGCATAAGTGTAATTTGAGGGGACTGATAGTGACCATTATGGTTGAGAGAGTATGAGGCTATAAATACTCTCTCAGCCCATCACATCAGCCCAGCATTGGACACCTCCTGTAATACCACCGTAATTGCAATGAGAGCCTTCGTGTGGGGTCCTTCGTGACTCCACCTTGCCTTCTAAAGCTCCCAACCCTTCGTAGTTTCCCCGATCCTTCCCATTAGGCCTAGCCCAAGGGCCTCCAAAGTCCCAAAGCTCCTTCTCCACCCTTCGGGACACCCTTGGGATGGCCCAATCCTCGTTGATTGTGGCCTTCATAACCACAACAAATATCATCTTGTTCCCGATTGTTGGTAAGGGCTAGGGGTTGAGCCGAAGGCGAAGGCCTCCGGTGGTTGTTCTACCGAGTAGGACTGTTTACTTCCTCTCGCCTCCGTCCGGATCACTCCTTCATCACGGATGGGACTTTGTTCTTCTTCTAAGGAAGAGGCGACAAAATCAAAGCTCATTGTGCCTACCCCGAACCCCAAGCCGGGAGCCGAGCAGTGATCCCAGCAGCCGAAGACCCCGCTTCTTCGACCGCCATGTCGTAGCCCGAGGAAGCCACCGGCATCGCAACAGGTGATGCAGCTCGAGGCAGGGAAGTCGAAGCTGCGTCACCTCGAATTTCACCTTCTTCCTCCTCATTGTCGGCCCCATCGTGGTCTTCTTCACGCACGATGGGAAGGACAGCTGCAGAGCACCTAATCTTCACGCGCTTAGCTCGTGGCTTGGGGGCCGCCGCTCCCGAGGGGCCTTGCACATCCCCGACGGTAGTCTCATTGGCCCCGGGAGAACCTTCTCCGGCCTCGTCGTCCGACGGCACTAGAGTAGCGCATGCCCGACGCTTCCATCTTCCCTTCGGGGTAATAATGCCAGGAGGCGGAACAGCCTCCGGGTGTTTCGGATGATGCACCCGGTTGAGACGGCTTGCCTGCCCGCATGCAGCTATGCGAGCCAGTTCGGGGGCCTTCACCCCACCAAGGAGATAATAAGCCATATCCTCGATCTCTTCGAGAGTCAAATCCACATGGCACATCATATAATCACCAAATAAGTCAGGAATTACAAAAACAGAGGAGCATTCAACAAGCAAAGAGATCTTCGATTACTAACTCGGAAGTTGGGCAAGATTGAAATCTAAAGCCCTCCTAGCAGCGTCGGGAGTAAAAAAGGAGCCCCAATCTTGGCGAAGAGGCATAATTTCGACAGTGAAGAACTCTTCGCACAAGTCCCTCATGGATGCCTTTCGGGCAATCCACTGCAGTAAATCAATCTGCCTTTGGACTGTGTCGTCCATGGCAGCCTCCGGAAGGCCGATGTAGCTTATCTCCATTCGTAGAGAGTGGAGGTTGCAGTTGGGGTCTTGGTCATAATAAAACTACTTCCGGAACAAAGTCTTGCCCTAGTGATCTTTGTAGGCCTTCGCGGGCAGAAGATGCTCCATGCCTTCGTGGGGCCGCAGCGTCATGCACATGAAACTCAACCACATGTCCTCACCCAGCGGGCTATTTAGAGGTCGCTGGGTAGCTTGGTGAGTGGCGGCGAAGGCCTTAGCACAAGGCTCCGCTCCCTCTATCCGGAAAGCCCACTCGAAGATGGACAATCGGATCATGGTGTTAAGGCTAATATGCTGAATCTCCTGTCCGAAGAGATCCAACACTTCACCCACGAAGCGGGAGCAGGGAAAGCGCAGGCCACCTTCCAGTAGCTTCGCGAAAATGATTATGCGGCCTAGGCGCATCACCGGTGTAGTCTCCTCCGGTGGGGGAACATGAGCGCGCTCCCGAATGAAACATCCATGGGGCTCTCCGGCCCATTTGTCGAGCAGTGCTTCGGTCACGGTGCTCTAGCCTAAGTAAGTGCTAGAAGGCTTGGTGGTGCTCGGAGGAACGTTGATGAGGACATCACTCCTTTGGATACAAATGACACTCCTCCGCTGAACATTCAAGGACCAATCACTAGAGCTCGCGCCCGACAATTAAATTTAGAGGTGAGCTTGTTCCTGAGTCTTTTCTTTCATAATTTTGAGAATAGTTTGCTACCTAATAATTTTAATATGATTAGGAATCAAGGAGAGGACCATAATATGAATGGAATAGGGCTTGGAGGCGTGGAGGTCCAGCAAGAGGCGCAAGGCATTGTGGAGGCCCAAACCAAGTCGACTTCGAGTCTGTTCCGGAGTCCAGGAACAGTCTGAACTAAAAAGACGCCCAGATCGCATACGAAGTCGGATTTGGATGTTCTACCTATGGATGGAAAGATAATTTCATAAGCTTTCTAGTGGAACCAGTTCCACATCAAATTTCATCCGGAGTCGTCGGGAATCATCGAAACATTAGAACGTCCAGAATCTGTTTTTGTTGCTGTGTCACCGTTTTTGGCCTTTGGGCCGTGTATCTCGTGTGAGCCCACTAGGGGAGCATCCAGGGGGTTCTTGCATGTCCCCAAGTCTTTATTTGCAGCAGCCACCATCGATGTTAGGGTTAGGTTTTGCTTAGATTATTCTGCTTAGACAGTTTCGCCGTTCGTCGGTTTGTGAGACCCCAACTTGTGAGATTAATCATACATCTGCAAATTTGGTTGCGTTCTTTCTTGTTCTTGCTTGTGTTCTTGATTCGCAGGCAGGGATTAGCCTTCTGGGCGAGGTCAACCGGGCAACGCCGGTTGATAACCATAGAGGACGTGGTGCTGCGATTGCGGGATTCGAACGTGTTGTTCAGGAGCCGGATCGACGTGTGTCACATCTTCGCCAAATCAAGAGTTATCTGAACCTTTCGGAAGATCGGGACCCTAGTCCACATCAAACGTGATGTCCGGAGCGCTGCTTAGCAATAATCCTTAACAAAGGATCAAACACGAAGGCTATGGCTTGACTTGGTGAGGTTCCAAAACGAAGGCTAACGCTTGGTGAGGCTCGAAAGCGAGTAGAACTAGAATGGGCGCGGTGAAAGTGAGTGGGGATTCTGATTCACCGTGGCACCCCTCATTGTATTGGCGGTAAAACCAGGCCAGCCTTGATGAGGCGACGCCTCGAAAGTATCGCACCCCGTCGAGAGTAGGGGCGTGGTACGAATAGTAGCGCCTCACCAAGGATGGACGTGATTCGTGAGGAGTGGGCAGGCGTATACAGCTGCGAGTTAACGTGGTTACTCTCCAAAGTGTGTCGCTTGGGGTTACGCGTAACGGCTAGCACACTCACCGAGGCATTTAATGCGATATGGGACCTAGTAGTTATGATAGGGTCATTTTTGGGAAAAGTCCCTTTGGGCACGCAATGGCAAGTCTTCAAATTGGAGTCTTTCGACGAAGACCCTTTGAGTATGCAAGTACAATAGCATATTTTGCCCTTCGGGCATATTTATCTCCTTGTCTCGGTGGTTGCTTCCGGACATCATGATTAACGTCGGTGTAAAGAAATACGCATAGTGGTGCAGGAAAACAACAAGTGATGGTACTGTTGCAAAGGACCATCTCAACAAGTATATGGATAAGGTTGAGGGCGCCAAAAGATAAGAATCCCATGTGACAAATCGTCATCCAACAAACGTGCCACATAACCGTATCTGCACTAGATTCCCTTTGCCATGTGGGTACGGGGATAGCCTATAAAAGTGGAGTAAGGTCACTCACCTCCACATCTCACAGCCTTCATACATCAGCTTCCTAAGTGCTAGCAAGATGCATAGTTGGGCCTGTCGGTTTGCGATAAGAAGAAGTCGAAGGACATGCCCGCATAGCCTTCGCGCAGTGCTTCAAAGAGTGCGCAACGCGCTTTACCAAGCGACTTCACTAAGGTCACGAGCCCACGAGTGCTTCCCAAGGCGGTGGTACGTGGGGGCTGTATTCAGCGAAGCTCGCTGGTAAAGCACCAAGCATAGCCTCGGTTCTTGCCTCGAAGGCTATAGATTAGTATAGCCATGGCGAGAAGGAACTGTCCGGTTTTCTCGACCGATATTGTAGGTCTACCGACAGATCTTGAAGGTTTATCGACACACCTCGAAGATCTAATGACCGATATAGGAGGTCGTGATGCCCTTCACGAGTAGCCGGACAAAGCCAAGGATAGCTCCCGACTAAGCAAGACCATTTGGTTGCCGAACGGTATACCATGACAAGAATGACTAAGGCCATGGGAGCCGCGACCCCAAAGGGTCAACGGCATCCTCGGAAGGTGGGCCTCGTAGTCGCTTTGTTTCTTGTCAAGGGAACCCTTTTAGTTGGGCTAGTCGTGGCTTTCGAGGTTAGTCTAAGGATTGCTGAGCGCCACCCCTTATTGCATCTTTCTCTCTTTCGATCGAAGTGTAATCGACTCGCTTTGTCATAATAAAATGGTCGCCTTGTCCTTGGTCTATGAATTCTTGTTACAGGATCACCTTGCTCTTTGTTTGTTTTATTTCAATGCTCCAGACGAAGAACCTTCGCGGAAGAACAGATGCCTCCGAACAGTCTTGAAAGGGGGTGTAAGGTGGAGATCCTTCTAGATCACGGTTTCGGTCCTACCGAAGGCGGAGCTCACCGGTGATGGGCTACTGTTGGGGGAGATCACCATCTTACCCTAATGGGCCAATCCGGAGGAAGTAGGTCCAACAAGGCCATGGAAGAGGTGTTCCACACATTTGGAGGCCCAAAGGAGAAGCACTTGGAAGGGAGCGCTTGGCCCAAACTAGGCCCAACAAGGCCTAACAAGGGGGAAGTCAGCCCATAAGAGCTAGCCATGTGGGACAAATGTAATTGACAAGAGTGCCCTTCGGGGAGGTAGGTTAGAATTTAGTCATAAGTGTAATTTGAGAGGGCTGATAGTGACCATTAGGGTGGAGAGAGTATGATGCTATAAATACTCTCTTAACCCATCACATCAGCTATACCCGACCATCCGGGCCGAGCTTAATGGGCCTAGAGGAGGCACGACACACTTAGGCCGGCCCGAGCACGGCACGGCCCGAAAGTAAATGGCCGTGCCGGCCCGAAGCACGTGAGGGGTCATGCTTGGACCTAGGCGCAAGCCCGTGGGGCTGGCACGGCACGGCCCGTTTAGCTATTGACCCATTTAGCCCGTTATTCGGGCCGTGCTTCACGGGCCAGCCCGGTCCGTTTGGCCCGTTTATATTTAAAATAATTAAAATTAGCAGAAAACTATTCTTTTTAATCTTGGATCGGCCGGCACGGCCCGACCCGTTTAGCCCATGGCCCGTTTAGCCCGTCTAAAATTAGTCGTGTCGTGCTCGGGACTAGGCGCAGGCCCGTCGTGCCAGCCCGGCACGGCCCCTTTATTAAAGGGTCGTGCCGGCCCGTTAAGAAAACGGCCCGGCCCATTGGCCAGCTATAACATCAGCCCACATTAGACACGTCGGACCCAGCTTTAAGAACAAAACTTAATGTATAACTTTTTTGTGTGCCAGGATCAATTTTTGACACACATTGAGACTAAAGTGAAGTAATAGTAAAAACCATGGTATTATTATATCATAAAGTAAACTACAATACCCGAATTATTACATGCCTCACAAGGCAAAAACACAACACAGTGGCACGCCATTACTCCACGAGCAATCAATCGGGGAGTCGCACACCTAGTAGTAATCCTCGTCAAAGAAGTCCAAGTCTTCATCATGTGTGCAGCAGGTATATGTAGCAAAAACAGAAAGTAGCACGCGTGAGTACATAACGTACACAACAAGTGGGAGAAAATTATGACATGCAAGCTTATAGAAGGAAAGGCTAACATAAAGTTTATTGCATAGAAAGCACCTATATCTAAGTTCATTTTAATTAAAACAACCTATTTACTAAGTTAACACACCAACAGAGTTACTCCACCCGTTGGACATTACATGTTACCCCACCTGTACCAACACCTTGGGTTACATCACCCAAAAACCACTACAGGTTACCCCACCCGTAGTAACCAACGGGTTACAACACCCGAATCTGGTTACCCCACAAGATCCAACCCAGCCCCTCTAGTCCATGTGAAAGGTCCATGTCGCTCGTGACCGCGAGCACGGCTGTTTTACACTCTACGGAGGTTGCACAACTTTACCCACATGTTAGTGATTTCATCACTATTCGGTGACTAAAGTCTCCATGTTGCCAAAACACTTCCGTGGGTGTAAGGCCAAGAGATCACCACATGATCTTTGCTACGAGAATTTTGGTTCAAAAATCAACTAAATCGGAGTTACGGTTTAAAAGATATTAACGTTTAAAGGTTCTAGGGGCTAGATTTTAATTAAACCTAATTTTTAGGGGCTAGCAGGTAAAATTAACATACCGGTAGCACTGCGGCTTGATTAAGCAAAACTACAGGGATTAATATGCAAAATGCTGAAACGTCTAGATCTGCGAGTTATAAATTTTTTTTAAAAAAAACTAGGAGGGCTAAACTACAAAGCATGTAAAATAGATTAGAGCAAAAGGAGAACACCGTAGATATATAGAAAATTGATGGCCGCGGCGGAGCTTGGCTCACCGGCGTCGACGGCAGTGGCGAATCATGGTGAGGGAGAGGTCCGTAGCTCAAGCGTCGATGGGAAAATAATCAGCGAGCTATGGGCTTCATTTTATAGGTGGAAAAGGGGAAGGGGAAGGGGTGATCCGGCTGCTCGTCGGCCGGAATCGATGCGTCATCGCTTTCTCGCCGCGTGGCCGTTTCCGTAGCTCAACATCGTGTGGCCTATCGGTTCTTGGTAACGGAAGCGAGGGGAAGAACCTCGAAGCGCGAAGAGATGGCGACGATGGTGGTGGCACTTCGGTCGATTCCGAGGAAGACGATATGCGAGGGGAAGCTGGGCTGCGTTGGGCTTCCTAGGCCGCGGTGCTGGGCCCAAGGCCCGACAGGGTGGGCCGGAGAGGGAGGTTGGGCTATGTTGGTATTTCTTACGTCACGAATAAATCCGCAAGCGCACGGAATACCGTTGTAGCACTTCACCCGGGAGTATTCCAAGGTATCGTATTTATATCCGCAGGGAACAGAGTATTTCTGCAACAAGGTTAGTTTACCCAAGGACAACCAAGACAACGTAGCAAAATAGGGTCGAGAGGGTGACTCTTATCTATTTATCCTTTAAAGGTAGACGAACGCAAGCTAGACTTGTTTACTTCGGGCACCGTCTTAGGCTTGGTCTGCCAAGCCACTCCGGTCTACGAAAGCTCTACTATGTACCCGAACGTGGAGGGTTCCTTTGGATGACAGGGCTGTCACTTCCCGCCACCTACCTCTACAAACCGTGGGGCACACAGACAAACAAAGGTGATCTCCAGCCTAGACACCACGTCTATGCTATTGACCACTACTCTAGCCTCGGCCTAGAACCGAGTTCGAAAGCTAGAGTACTTCTTGCGAAGCGATGATCCCGTAAACAAGTATAACAAGAATTACGTCTAACACAAAGATATGTCACGATAGATAAGTAGATCACCACGTATAAATCACCAAAAAGAGTGTTTACACGCCAAGGTAAAAGAAAAGGAAATACTACTCCACTTTACAAAAGGGAGGAACACTCCTTCCTCTTCCTTGCCCTCTCTCCTATTCTACTAAAATACAAGAGGCCCTTGGCCTAAGGATGAGAGTTTTGTCTTGTATCTTGATGTTGGTGGTGTCTTGAGAGAGGGGGTGTAGCCCTTTATTTATAGCCTTGGAAGGTCGGCAACTTGGAGGCGGTTCCGGACGTCGGTGGCATTAATTGCAGGTGGAACCGACCTCCGGACGTCGGTGACAAACCGCCGGAGAAAGATTGGCCAGGGGGCCCACCTGTCGGTTCGACCGAACCCACTAGGGTGGTTCGGCCGAACCCACTAGGGTGGTTCGCCGAACCGGCCCGGACTCCCTGGGCTTGATTCTTCTCTCGGTGCCTTCCCCTGGCTGTGTACTGGCCCAATCCACTTGCTTGGTTTGATGTTGAGGCTCTGTTTTGTGGTTTTGGGCTTTTGGACTATATTCTTTAGTCCGGGGAAAATCCGTCGATTGCAAAGTCCATGTTTCGTGCATGTTTTCCCCTGTTTTCATATGGATTGCACCTGCATTCATAATTTCACCAAGACTAGTGGAATTTGTTAGAAATAATCCCTATGTCTATTCTTGGTGATGGTGTTTGATTCAAAAAGATGCAACATGTTGACGGTAAAATTGGACCATAAGAACCGTCAACAAGACCCCCACACTTAGCTCTTTGCTCGTCCTCGAGTAAAGGTGGGAGCGTAAGTTGAGAGATCTCTCCCTTAGAGACCTGCACACATGTTATTACAAGCCACACCGTTTTACTTGTGAACATGACGGTGGCTAACATGCATTCTTGGATGATTGATAAGTGGAACAGCTCATGACTCAAGTCACTATACTTTTGCTCACTAAGCACCTTGGGTTTTTGAAAGTTTTGAAAATAAACAACATGACTCCCGCTCCTCTTCGATTCTCTTGAATCGCTCAAAAAGTGTTTTCCTCACCAAGGCATTGTGTTGCCTCTCTTTTTCCTACTTCTTAGGCTTGTATGTGGAGCTCGGTAGGGAATGAGAGAGGCATACTTGTATCACAAATATTGCTAAGCCAAAAGAAAGGATCCATGGAGAAGCCAAGTCATGCAACCTTGATCAAGAAGTGCGTGTGTGTATGGATATGAAAAAGTGACAACTCCTATTGCAATTGACCTCTCTTTATTTTGCATTTTCGAGACATGGCTATCTTTTTATTTTCTTTCTTTTCTTTTCTTGCTCTATGCTTGAGCATCTCGTTTCTTCTCTCTTTTTCATTGCTCATCTTTGTGAGCTTTCTTTTCATTGCTCATCCGTGTGAGCTTTTCTTTTTTTTTTTTTTACATAGCCATGTCTCGTTTATGCGTGATTGAGAGAGAGAGAGAGAGGTAAAAAGAGGTGCAAACGAGGAGTGTCTTTATTTTGGTGGGGTGCTAGCTCCCGGTGTAGGAGTTTACGTGATCTTGATCAAGAGAGCATGACAAGTTTCTCTCTAGGGTCACTCGATTTTGGTAAAGCTCATTGCAATCACAAGCAGCATATGTATGTAAGTTTTGCAAGGTATGATCATCATGGCATTGGTAGGCATTTTTGTATCAAGAGAGGAGCATGAAGCCATGGTATTTTTGTTTTGTGAAATAAAATTCCCAAGGACTCGGTAAGCTAAGCATAAGATTATTTCGTCGAGCCATATCACACTTGCCAATAATCTAGAGAAATATGGGTCCTATGGATTTGATTATTTGTTCACAGTGCAAGTGGTGATGAAGCGAGTAATAAAAAGTGTGCAAGATCATCATGAGAGCATTAGGGAGAGACTTGGGAAAAGGTATTCAAAAGAAATCTTCCCAAGTTTTAGTTGGTTAAGTTTTAGTAATTGTTTTTCGCGTCTCGTAATGAACTTGACAAATAAAGTAGGCGAAAAGGAAGTGTGGGAAACAAACTCAAGTGCCACGAGGAAGCAGGGCTGAGTGGGACCCACCAGGGTTCGGCCGAACCACCCTTGTGGGTTCGGCCGAACCGGCTCGGGCCCCACCGGTGCTCTGTTTCGCAGGTTGTGTTTGTGTTGTTTTCCTCGTGATGTCTTTGCTTTCCGCGATGTCCCCCCACACTTGCCTTTTTGCCTGTTTTCTTCAAAATAGACAAAGATATTTCGAAACAAAACTTGCTCTACCGGTAAGGGAAGACCGGGAGCACTAATATGATTAAAAATTTAAAAGAGCAAGCGCATTACAATCTTGAGGAATTGAAAAAATGATAAAAATGTGCTCACGGGAAATGATGAACGCGGGAAGGTTCATTTTAAACGTCGTATTCGTCCTCCTTCCCCGCGTCCTTGAAGAGACGCTTGATCTTGGAGTTGGTGCTGCGGTGATGGCTCGCCCGGGCATCCTTCAAGTCTTCAATAGCGTCTTTGATCTTCGCGACATTATCACGTAGGCGTTCATGGGCTTCGCGGAGATCAACGTGTTTAGCGAGGAGGATTTGGTAGGGGCCTTTTTTAGGAGTTTTCTCCTCCTCGCTTTCATACATTCCCCCTGCCCTCTTGATGGGAGAGGGAGAGAGACGCCTCCTTATCCTCTTAGGAGGAGTGTCGCCCACGGATTCGCGGGTGTCTCTCTTTCCGCCGAGGTGAGCGGCGGGATGAGCTGCTTTCCGCTACCGCGGATTCCCTTGATCTTGAACCTCTCGCCGGGCTTCTTGATGGGGCTAGGCAGGTTGCGCCCTCATATTGATGGTGCACCACCTGCCCGCTCTTGGTAGCGAGGGTGCCGACGTACTTCTCTCCAGGAAGGAGAGCGTTGTCGGCGGCGTCGGCGCTCTTCTTCTTGGGGGTAGATTTCCCCTTCTTTTGGCGAGGTGCCACAGCAGCGGGAGAGCTCTTGGAGGGTGTTCTTGCTGCTGTGGGTGGAGGTTCAATAGCGAGCGGTAGATCATGGATCATCAAGGCTTGCTCGCTGGGAATGGAGACATGATCAAGGATGTCTTCGAGGCCGACTTGGCGGCAAAGCTCGCTGGTGGTGACGGAGACGTCGAGGCTTGGGATGCTGCTGTCCATGGTGCTGGGCAAAAGCTTTTTTTTTTGTGCGAAATGGACAAGGTGGAAGAAAGGTGCAAGGGAAAAATGAAAGAAAACACCTTCATTTATAGATAAAAGCATGGAAAGAATTAATTTGATTTTTCCCGCAGCATGGAAGGCACTAAGCAGGGAGATTTGATCTTGTGACCGTTGGAGACAAAAGATGAAAGAAAAAAAGTGACCGTTTGGGGTTCAGATCTGGTTCGGCCGAACCAGCAAGGGGGTTCGGCCGAACCGTAGTGGGCCCCTCCGGTCCCCTTCTTTTTCTGGTTGATTGCTTGCTAAAATTATTTCAGGGAAAGAGCTACTACGGGATATAGATAAGAAAGATCTATCATGAGAGAAAATTTAAATTAATCAAGTGCATGACATCAAATTCTTTATCTTTATCGGGCTCGAAATAAATTTTAAGGCGCCGACCATTTACCTTAAATATTTTACCTTCGTCGTCTTGAAGTGTGATTGCTCCATGAGACGAGGTGTCAATAACCGTGTATGGTCCGTCCCATTTACTTCTTAATTTTCCATGCCCGAAGAGTTTCACCCGTGAATTGAATAGCAAGACCTTATCTCCAACCTTAAATACCTTTATCTTTATCTTTTTGTCGTGCCACCTTTTTGTCCTTTCTTTGTATATAGCTGAGTTGTGGTAAGCTCTGTCTCTCCATTCTTCTAACTCAGCTATCTCCATTTTTCTTTTGCGTCCGGCACCATTAAAGTCCATGTTCCATTTCCGGATGGCCCAATACGCTCGGTGTTCCATCTCGACGGGTAAATGACATGTTTTCCCGTACACGAGCTGGTATGGGGACATGCCTATGGGTGTCTTGTATGCTGTACGGTATGCCCATAGTGCATCGGGTAGCTTGTCCTTCCATCCCTTCCCCATTTCTGTTACGGTCTTTTGCAGGATCCGCTTGATTTGCTTGTTTGAGGTCTCGGCCTGCCCACCGGTTTGAGGGTGGTATGGAGTAGCGATATTATGCCTTGATCCAAGTTCTCTTAGGAAGCTTCGGAAGGTCTTATCAATGAAGTGAGACCCTCCGTCGCTTATCACTAGCTTCGGTGTTCCAAACCTTGGGAAGATAATTTCGTGGAACATCCGGCGAGCATGCTTGGCATTTGCGGCCCTGCAAGGCATTGCTTCCACCCACTTAGACACGTAGTCTACCGCCACCAAGATGTATTCGCAGTCATGTGACTTGGTGAACGGTCCCATGAAGTCAATGCCCCATACGTCGAAGAGCTCGACTTGTAAATTGTAGTTGAGGGGCATTGCATCTCTTGCCGTGATGCCTCCAACTTTTTGACATTCTGGACATCGCTCGACAAATTCCTTTGTGTCTTCGTACATGGCTGGCCAAAAGAAGCCACTTTGCCATATCTTGGCCTGTGTACGAAATACGCCGTAGTGTCCCCCGTATGGCGATGCATGGCACTTCTCAATGATTCGTGTGCTCTCGGGTATGGGCACACATCGCCTTAGCAATCCATCGGCGCAGACACGGTAAAGGAAGGGCTCTTCCCATAAGTGACGGCGACTCTCATAGATGAGTCGTTTCTTGCTCTTTCCAGGTGGTACGTACCTCGTTGCCATGAAGTTCACAATGTCGGCGTACCATGGATGTGAGTCCCTCACTAGGAGCAGCATGTCATCACGTAGGAAATCATTGATGGGTAATTCCTGCAGGTTAGTGAATTGTATACGCGACAAATGATCTGCCACGGAATTTTCTACTCCTTTCTTATCACGGATTTCTACATCAAACTCTTGGAGTAGAAGAACCCATCGTATCAAACGAGGTTTAGCATCCTTCTTATTGAGCAAAAACTTTAAAGCAGCATGATCGGTGTAAACAATGACTTTTGCTCCAGTCAAGTAGGATCTAAACTTATCAAAAGCAAAAACAACAGCAAGGAGCTCTTTTTCGGTGGTAGTGTAATTTAACCGAGCTCCAGTCAAGGTTTTGCTTGCATAGGAGATTGCATGATGCTTTTTATCTCTAGTTTGGCCAAGAACAGCCCCCACAGCAAAATCACTAGCATCACACATTATCTCAAAAGGCAGCGTCCAATCAGGGGTTTGGATAATTGGCGCTGAGATGAGTGCATTCTTAAGGGTAGTGAAAGCAGTCATGCATTCATCAAGTAAACTCAAAGGGTGCATCCTTCGCAAGCAGATTTGTAAGGGGTCTAGCAATTTGAGAGAAATCTTTGATAAACCGACGATAGAACCCCGCATGTCCCGTAAAGCTGCGAATGCCCCTAACATTCACAGGAGGTGGAAGCTTTTCTATAACTTCTAATTTAGCTTTGTCCACCTCTATCCCCCTTTCAGAAATCAAATGCCCCGAACTATGCCTTCTCTAACCACGAAATGGCATTTCTCCCAATTGAGCACTAAGTCATTTTCTTGACAACGTTGCAAGACTTTGTCTAAATTTTCTAAACAATGATCGAAGGTTTTTTCATAAACAGAGAAATCATCCATGAATACTTCCATAATCTCTTCGATCATGTCGGAAAAGATAGACATCATGCAACGTTGAAAAGAAGCAGGTGCATTGCAAAGCCCAAAAGACATTCGTCGATAGGCGTAAGTTCCATAGGGGCATGTGAAAGTGGTTTTACTTTGATCGTCGGGATGGATGGGGATTTGATGATATCCTGAATACCCATCAAGGAAACAAAAGAAAGAATTATTTGCCAGCCGTTCCAACATCTCATCGATGAAGGGCAGCGGAAAATGATCCTTCTTTGTAGCCTTGTTAAGTTTTCGGTAATCTATGCACATCCTCCATCCCGTGACGGTGCGTTGAGGGATCAACTCATTTTTGTCATTATGGACGACCGTCATTCCTCCTTTCTTGGGTACAACCTGCACTCGGACTCACCCACTCGCTGTGTGGAACAGGATAGATAATGCCAGCATGTAAAAGTTTTAAGACCTCCTTTTTAACGACCTCCCGCATCGCATTGTTCAACCTCCTTTGAGGTTCCCTAGATGGTGTACTATCGGGGTCTATGGGAATGCGATGGGTGCAAAGAGCAGGGCTGATTCCCTTGAGGTCTCCAAGCGAGTACCCAAAAACGGAGTGATGTTTTTCTTGCACGGCTAAGAGTTTTGCAGTTTCCTCCTCCGAAAGCTTGTCACTTATGATGACAGGGGTTTCGGGATTTCCGTGAAGAAAAACGTAGCGCAAGCCTGGTGGAAGAGTTTTGAGCTTTACGGGAGGTGGCGTAGGTGTAAAAGTTTCGGGCAGCTCAAAAGTTTCCGCCGAATCATCCTCTTCTAAAATGAAATCAAGAGCATCTTCATCCAAGGATGATTCGGGGTTTTCATGAGGAAAAATTGCCATAACCTCCTCCATGCATTCTTCTTCCACAAGCGGCTCCTCGGCAAAAGAGTTTTGTGCATGAATGATAGGAAGAGAAAAAGTTTTCTTGCCGAGGGTGAAGTCTAAGGTTCCTGAAGGTGATATCCCTAAGAAAAGCTTTTCTATGGGATGACCGACCAAAACATCGAAATCCAGGATTTCGAAAACGTGAAAGTCCAAGGAAACCTCTGCTTCATTACGCTTAATGCAAACATCTCTAATGATCCCCAAACTCTCAAAAAATTGCCCCGGTGGGGCTTTAAGGAGTTTGTCGAAGGTGCCCATGTCTCGTTTCCAAATAAAGTTGAAGCAAAAGATTCGGACATGATGTTGGCACCTACTAGAGGATTATAGAGAACATCTTCCATTACTCCCCGAATTGAGCCACGAATGGTTGATCTAGGATGATCAAGTCGAAGAACTTCCGAAGAAAGTTCGTTTTCCATCAACCATTCATCGCTCATAATTGCTGTCAACTTCCGAACAGTTTTTAAGAGAAGAGATTTTTCAATAGGTTCGGGGTTGGTGCAGGGAGTGCTGGTTTCTTTTGATAGGAGTAGTTCAAGGTGTTTCCAAAATCTTCAAAAATTTCTTCCTTGAACTCAAATGGGAAATCAAGAGGTTCATCTTCCTCTATCATTGTTCTTGTGTTAGATGAGGACTCGAGTGCTAGGTGCTCCATCATGGGCACCAAGTGTTGTGTCTCTTGCACAACGAGTTCCTCATCTTCGACTCCGGCTCTACGAGTAAGTCAGCGGAAAAAGGTGTGTTTTCCACAATTCGATCCAAAAGTTCGTGTGCTTCCGCTATGGTCTTATGAGAAAAAGATCCACCCGCGGCCGTGTCAAGATAAAGTGCGGTATCGTTGCTCAATCCCGAATAAAAGTGTTGTAATAAAACGGGTTCGGGGAGCAATAATTCTGGTCCGGAGTCCGTTAGAGAACAGAACCGAATCCATGACGCACTTAAGGTTTCCTTTTCTTCTTGTCGAAAGCCTATTATTTCCGCTCGTAGAGAAGTGATACGAGATACGGGGAAGAATGCTAGACAAAATTTGTCTCGCAATTCTTTCCAATCACCGTTCACTCTCTTAGCGGTGTAAGTGTACCATTGCTTCGCCTTCTCATTGAGAGAGAAGGGAAACAACTTCCACTTCAATGTTTCTTGTGTCATGCCATGGATCAATCGGCATGAACACAAATGTTCAAACTCTCGCAAGTGTTCATAAGGATTTTCATGTTTAAAACCCGAAAAGGATAAACCTCTAATCATCGAAATGTAATCGGGGAGAACTCATAGCCAGGTGAAGAAATAGGTTGTGATGATGATGGTGGCTCTAAGAGTTCACCCCGTGGAGTGGAGAAAGATTGGATGGTTGGGTGTGACTCCATGATATGTTTTTGTGAAATTTTGAATGTAAGGAAAAAATAAAAACAGAACGGTAAGTAAGATAGATTACGAGGGCAAACCTGATTCGTTACAAAGATAACAACCGTTCCCGGCAACGGCGCCAGAAATGCTTGTTGGTATTTCTTACGTCACGAATAAATCCGCAAGCGCACGGAATACCGTTGTAGCACTTCACCCGGGAGTATTCCAAGGTATCGTATTTATATCCGCAGGGAACAGAGTATTTCTGCAACAAGGTTAGTTTACCCAAGGACAACCAAGACAACGTAGCAAAATAGGGTCGAGAGGGTGACTCTTATCTATTTATCCTTTAAAGGTAGACGAACGCAAGCTAGACTTGTTTACTTCGGGCACCGTCTTAGGCTTGGTCTGCCAAGCCACTCCGGTCTACGAAAGCTCTACTATGTACCCGAACGTGGAGGGTTCCTTTGGATGACAGGGCTGTCACTTCCTGCCACCTACCTCTACAAACCGTGGGGCACACAGCAAACAAAGGCGATCTCCAGCCTAGACACCACGTCTATGCTATTGACCACTACTCTAGCCTCGGCCTAGAACCGAGTTCGGAAAGCTAGAGTACTTCTTGCGAAGCGATGATCCCGTAAACAAGTATAACAAGAATTACGTCTAACACAAAGATATGTCACGATAGATAAGTAGATCACCACGTATAAATCACCAAAAAGAGTGTTTACACGCCAAGGTAAAAGAAAAGGAAATACTACTCCACTTTACAAAAGGGAGGAACACTCCTTCCTCTTCCTTGCCCTCTCTCCTATTCTACTAAAATACAAGAGGCCCTTGGCCTAAGGATGAGAGTTTTGTCTTGTATCTTGATGTTGGTGGTGTCTTGAGAGAGGGGGTGTAGCCCTTTATTTATAGCCTCGGAAGGTCGGCAACTTGGAGGCGGTTCCGGACGTCGGTGGCATTAATTGCAGGTGGAACCGACCTCCGGACGTCGGTGACAAACCGCTAGAGAAAGATGGGCCGGGGGCCCACTGTCGGTTCGGCCGAAACCACTAGGGTGGTTCGGCCGAACCGGCCTGGACTCCCCGGGCTTGATTCTTCTCTCGGTGCCTTCCCCTGGCGTGTACTGGCCCAATCCACTTGCTTGGTTTGATGTTGAGGCTCTGTTTTGTGGTTTTGGGCTTTTGGACTATATTCTTTAGTCCGGGGAAAATCCGTCGATTGCAAAGTCCATGTTTCGTGCATGTTTTCCCCTTGCCCATCGAGGCATGCGGACTCCTCCGAACTTAGCCACAACCGAGGACCACAATCGGACACTATGGTGAGTGGGGCACCATGTAGCCTCATAATGTTGTCAATGTAGAGACGGGCAAGCTGCTCCACATTGTACTTGGCATTGACGGCAATGAAGTGAGCCGCCTTGGAGAAACGATCCACGATCACCCGGATGGAATCATGACCCTTCCGCGAGCGAGGCAAACCATTAATGAAATCCATGCTGATGTTTTCCCACTTCCACTTAGGAATCTCAAGAGGCTTGAGCAAACCGGCTGGCTTCGATGCTCGCCTTGACCCTCCTGCAGATATCACACATCCCCACAAGCCGAGCAATCTCCATCTTCATACCTTCCCACCAGAACCGAGTGCGAAGGTCCTCATACATCTTGGTGTTCCCTGGGTGGATCGAGTAGCGAGAACAGTGAGCCTCTCTCAAAATCTCCTCTCGAATCCCAGCACCTCCAGGAACCACAATCCGATCCTTATACCACAGTATACCATCATCATCCACTCTAAAGCCAGGAGCCTTATCCGCTGCCATCTTAGCCTTGATCGACGCTACCAAGCCATCTTCCTTCTGCTTTTCCTTGATCCGATCCCCAAGACAGTTGGTGATCCTCAACTCGTGGAGATAGTCCTCGGGAATGAGCTCCACTCCATCCCTCATCATCTCCTCAAACACCTCGGACCGGCTCGTCATGAGACTAGTGCAATAGGCCTTGCGACCCAGCGCATCCGCAACAACATTTGCCTTGCCAGGGTGGTAGTTGATGCTCAAATCATAATCCTTTATCAACTCAAGCCACCTCCTCCGCCTCATGTTCAGCTCCGATCTGCGTGAAGATATACTTGAGACTCTTGTGATCCGTGAAAATCTCACATCTGCAAGCTCAAGATCATGAGTGGGGTAGTGCTGCTCGTGCTTCTTCAATCGCCTCGAAGCATAAGCCACAACCTTCCTGTTCTACATGAGTACACAACCAATCCCATGAGTGGAAGCATCACGAGTACACCCGGAAGTCCCGACTAAGATCCGGCAAGGTGAGTACGAGTGCGGTGGTCAATCTAGTCTTGAGCTCCTGAAAGCTCCTCTCTCGCTCCGGGGTCCACTCAAAGGTGACATTATCCTACAAGAGCTCCGTCATGGGACGAGCTATCCGAGAGAAATCCTCAACGAAGCGACGGTAGTAACCAGCCATCCCCAAGAAACTCCTCACATCCTTGACACACTGCGGTCTCTGCCGGTTCACCACAATCCTGAGCTTCCCTGGATCCACACTCACTCCATCGGCATTTATGACATGCCCCAAGAAAGCCACTTCCTCAAGCCGAACTTGCACTTGCTTAATTTCGCATACAACCGATGCTCCTTCGACCTCTCCAAGACAACCCTCAAGTGCTGAGCATGCTCTTCGACGGACTTTGAGTACACAAGAATGTCATCAATGAACACCACCACAAACTTATCCAACTCTGCCATGAAGACCTTGTTCATCATGTTCATGAAGTAGGGAGGGGCATTAGTCAAGCCAAATGAGGCAACAGTGAACTCGAACTGCCCATACCTGTCCGGAAAAGACATGAAGCAAATTTCACGTAGGGGTGATTAGGTATGAGAGGTAACAAATGGAATTGACAAGGCGGTAACAGAGATTCATACCTACTCACGAAGGCGGTCTAAGGAATGTCACACTCGCAGATTTTCATTTGATGATAGCCGGATCTCAAATCAATAGAGGAGAAATACTTGGCACCCTTCAGCTGATCAAACAAATCATCAATCCGCGGCAAGGGGTACTTATTCTTGATGGTGACCTCGTTCAAGGAACGATAGTCAACACACATCCTGTCAGTACCATCCTTCTTCTTCACAAACAGAACAGGGGATCCCCAAGGTGAAGCACTTGGGCGAATGAACCCCTTCCTCAACAGATCATCAATCTCCCGCTTCAGGAGGATCAACTCATCGGAAGACATCCGATACGGCCTCTTAGCAATAGGGGCCGTGCCAGGGAGAAGATCAATCACAAACTCAACATCCCGATCCGGCGGATGCCCCGGCGGATCATCGGGAAAGACCTCGGAATACTCACGAACCACAGGAATCTGCTCCAAGGGCAAACCCTCAAAGTGACAAAGCTGCTCCGGCAAACGAGGCGCTATGGGGGTGAACCTCACAGTGACCCCACGGTGACTCACCAAGTTCACTATCCTCTCCTCACAATGAATCACACCCTTGTTCCTGGTCAACCAGTCCATACCCAAGATCACCTCAATACCATGCGAGGGCAAAAGAATCGGGTCGGCCAAGAACCGCTCTCCCTCAATCACAATCCGAACTCCACTGCAACCCAAGTGACACTTGGCTACCCCAAGTGGTGAAGTAGTGACAACAGGAGACTCAAGCAAGACAGTAGGAATCTTAAGCCTCGAAACGAACGCAGACGAGATAAACGATCTAGTCGCACTAGTATCGAAAAGAACGAAGCTAAACAAGACTCAACCAAGAACTCACCAAGCACAACGTCGGGGCCTGCTGAGCGTCCTCTGCAGTGACGTGGTGAAGTCTGGCACGGGAAACACTCGTGCTGCTGCTGCGGCCTAGCTGCTGACTGAACCGGGCACGGTGCACTGCGGAACTGCGACTCGCTGCTGCTGCCGAGGTGGTGCCGCTGGCCTGGGTGTGGTGAAGGTGGTAGGAGCTCTCGACCCAAGTTGGGACACGCGTAGTACTTGTGTCCCGCCCGGCCACACTGGAAGCACCTGTTGGCGAAGGGCAACCCATCGCTCGGGGCCCTCCACCCTGACCGTTGTGGCGCTGGAGCACGCTGGTACTGCTGTCCCTGTGGTGCAAACCGCCTCTGCCCAGAACTGCCAAACTGCCCCGGTGGCGGACGTGCGTACTGCTGCTGTGGTCCACCAAACCTCGGCCTCTGCTGCCCTCCAGAACGGTCCATCCGACCAGCTGTCCTCTTGTGAGACTCGGTGCGTCTCACCCTCTCAAGACCATCCTCAACCTCAATGGCCTTATCCACGAGCTCCTTCAGGGTAGAGCACCCTGCCACGTGGAGAGCAATCTCAGCCCTCGGCCCCTTCTTGAAGTAGTAGATCTTGTCCCGCTCCGTGGACACGTCACGCGGTGAGTAGCGTGACAGCTCGGTCCACCTGTGGTAGTACTCAGCCACACCCATAGCTCCCATCTGTTGGTATTTCTTATGTGGCACCCGTACCTCGCGAAGCGAGAGGGATTGTCGAACAGGATCGTATCGGGAGACATTCGACGAAGCGAACGTTCATTGCACGTACATCGGGGATACATTCAGCATTTTATTACATAGAGAACACTAATTGAGTGACAAGTTTCATACATGATCTCTTAATTATTACAAGCCATTGTTTGCATTTCAGATTTACAATACATAGGTGGAGTGTGATTTTACAATACTTGATAATGTCTTTGCGGAAGCGTAACATCTCGACGATACATATATATAGAGTTATCTTAGGAGAACCACACCAGCCCATACGGCATGGCCTCACTCTTGGTTCGGTGAAGCGGGAACCCACTCCACGGTCCACTCCCGAGGTTCCTCGCTTTGACACACATACTTCCCGCAGCAATCACAAAAGTCGGGCTGCGGGAATCCTGAAAACAGTGTAACACAAACCCTGAGTATCTAATATACTCCGCAAGGCTTACCCGTCAAAAATGGTTCTAAGAACCGACTCTAACATGCAGGGGGCTTGACCTGGCTTGTGGGAACTTGCAAAAACAGCACTTAAAGTATTTGTCTAACTCATATTTTAGCCAAGTTAAGAGGGTTGGAACATGAATATAAATTTAGTGAGCATTTCTAACAAAACATGGTTGCAATACATGAAGTAATTCTTCAAAATCAGCAAGTTTAATTATCATATTCACTTTGTTACTACGATGCAATCTGCTCGAGACAAGTGGTACTCATCACCGCGAGGGACGGCGATATATATCGATTTACACCCTGCAGGGAAACCCAAATGCACGACATACGCATCATTTAAGAACACGTATGGCCACCTTTCACAAGATCACCATAGATATGAGCCGGGTCCGCCCTCCGAGTGTGCATTCCACATGCAACCACGGTAGCGTCGGGTCCAAGGGTAATAACACACCCTCCATCTACTCACAAACCCGTGCATCCACCGTGACCAACACTTTGCACAAAGGGTGGAGTTACCGTCCAACACTACGACTCTCAAGTTACATCGGTTTACCAACTCCCATACGAAGGTATGCATTTGGTACACAACTCAATACTTGCTCGCGGAGTCACACGGTCCTCAACCGACACGCACGGGGCTATGGCGGACATAGGCGAACCTTGCCACCGCATCCTACACATGCATTTCCCCGTACGGTCTCAATTTCATCGATATCATGTGAGAGGTAACAAAATTAAATCCCTAGACCGGGTGATCTCCAAATCACTCGGTGTTGCTACCGATGACTCCTTACTAAGCATAGCATTTCTAACGAAAAAGGATTTTACCTATCCAATGAGACCATAGGCATAAAGGGATAATAATGCAACTACGGTTACGATCAACTCCTGAACTTAAGTGCACAATACATGACATCATCACATGTGAAGTAAAGCAAAACTTTTAAAAGCGTGGGTTATGCACCGGGGCTTGCCTTGATTCGGCTCGTAGTTAACACGCTCGAACTCGCTCACTTCAATTTGGTGCCCTTCTTGATCTTCAGCTCCGGTCGGGGTTCCTATATGAATGCATATGAAGTGTATGAGTAATGAATGAATTCATATTGTTATAGTTCATGGAACTTTCTCAATAAGATAATGCAACGAAACGTTTGCATGAATTAAACACGTTCTTGAGTGGTGATGATATGGTCATGATGGTGGTGAGTAAGGTTCGTTTCATGGGGACAACCTTCTAATTAGGTAAAGTTTCCATTATTTAGTATAAATGTATATGCTAGTTTTTGAGATCAAGATAATAGGGTATAATTCCTTATTACTTAGTATGCAAGAGGTTGGTGCTCACTTCTTAGGATGAAGTTTGATCATGTCGTTATACATCGTGCACCAGGAGTACTCATCATTTCATGTGGTTTTGCTACGATTAAACCTACATCATACGACCGTTCTTGCCCAAAAAGAGATAAACGTGATTATGCTCTGTTTAATGGTGCCATGCAAGTGTGAAAAATTAGCTACCATAACAGCAAGTAAAAAGGCAATTGGGGCTTAGCTCATATTCGGCCATTTTATTTCCCTAAGTTAGGGTTGACAGGCTGTTTGTGAAGCCCTCTTAAGGTGTTTCAAACTTAATATTTTGTTATAGAACTTAGGGGATTCATGTTGGTCAATGTAAAGTACGTAACTCAAGGTTTACAACGAGCCAAAAATCGTTTCATTTGGATCTGTATTCAAAAAGTTATTGAATTTCAAAAATAGCAAGTTGTCACGCGGACATAACGGTTTAGCATCTTAGAGCGCTTAAATCTTCATCTTTTCTACACATGAAGTGCTGGGATTATGTTACCACGTTAAAGTACAAGTTTTCTACTTTCCAAAGTGCCCTTGCTCATGTATTTTGGATCTGAGATCCAGAAGTTACATCATTTTTAAAATGCAATCTTGTTTATGCGTTTGGTCACGATAGCATGTTCATCGTGTTCAAAAATTAAATTTTTCTATATAACCATAGGAGTTCATGTTCACCATGTTGTCGTACATGTTACAAACTTTCGAATGTGCTTTGAATCATTTAAATCCGTGGTGTAAATCTCGAGATATGATATTTTTAAAATCGTTAACGTTCACGGTTTTTGGGCTCGGCCAGCGCGTTCGAAAATTTTCTAAGTGCTGGAGCGCGGCCAGGGCATCCGTGGCGTGCACGGCGTGCGCCGTGCGCGGCGGCGTGGCGAGGCCGCCGGCGGTGAGTGGAGGCAAGAGAGAGGGGCGCGCGGGCCGGCGAGCACCAGGGAGTTCTCGCGCATGCGCCGCGAGGCCCCAAAGCCTAGGAGGCTCACCGTGGTGGCGGGTCGACGGGGAGGTGGCGGACGTCTGCGGCCGACGCGACGGCTTGACGGCGTTCCCAGCGAGCGACTGCGTCAAACACCGAACCAAGCTTACACGATGTAGATTGGAACCAAAGGATGCTACGAGCGGGAGGAATCGGAAGCTAACTCACCGGAGAAGAAATGCGACCAACAATGGCGGCCGGCGGAGTTGAAGGGAAAACCGGGGATTGCGCACGAACTGCTGCGGGACTGGGGGGCTCGTGCTCCGGAGAGCTTGCTAGGGTTAGGGCGATGCTCGTGACGCGCTGAGAGAGTGGGGAGCTGGCCTGAGGAGATGGGGCGGCGGGGTGGTGTTCGGGCGGCGGCGACCGGGGAGCGATTTTTATGGCGGCCATGGACGGCGGAGCTTCTCGCGTGAATTCAACGCGACCGAGGCGATCGCGGACGCGTGGGGCGGCGCTGTGCAGGCGGGCGGCGCCTCGACCGGCCGGGATGGGCGCGAACGCCGGAGCACTCGGCTGGCGGTGGCCCCGAGCTCCTGTGCTTGCCCTGTTGTCCGAAGGTTCTTTTTATTTACGACTTTGCCACTGCGGTCCTTCTCTGTAATTTGCTCACAGACTTTGATCCTTTTGACATTTTTGCAAACCAAAATTTCTGTGGGTTCTTTGGATTATGTGGAACAACTTTCCTTAAAGGCCAAAGTTCGTATTCGAAATGTAAAAATTTATAAAAATTGTTGAACAGGTGCTGTTTCTGCTTAGAGTTGGATTTTTCTAGGGATTTGTGCTGCTCCAAAAATTCAGGAAAAATGCTCTAAATTCATGTCTTGATATGTTCTACCAGATTGTGCAAAAATATGGGGTTATTACTTTGGAGAAAATTTGAGATCTCAAGAGCTAGGGTTTCGGGACGATAAAAACCCTAATAGGCCTTAATCTTATTATTTCATGTGACTAGCCAGATGATCCTTGATTTGCACATGCAATTCTTCTGTTAGCACAGTAACATGGTGAATTTGTGACACGGGGTGTCACAGCCCTCCCCCTTAAAGAAATCTCGTCCCGAGATTAGGATTGATAAAAGAGTGGTCGAAGGGAGGTGCGTCGTTACCTCGATTGTGATGCCATGAATTCGGGAAAATGATTCTCCAGGAATTCCTCTTGTTCCCAAGTGGCTTCATCTTCAGTGTGATTACTCCATTGCACTTTATAGAATGTGATAGTGCGGTTGCGAGTAACACGATCCTTTTTATCGAGGATTCGGACGGGAGTTTCCGGATAAGATAGATCATCTTGCAATTGCTCGGTGTCGGAGATGACCACATCAATGGGTGGTTTTAGACACTTCTTGAGTTGCGACACATGGAACACGTTGTGCACACGTTCCAAGTTGGTCGGCAATTGCAACCGGTATGCCACGGGGCTAAACTTCTCCACAATTGGAAATGGCCCAATATAGCGGGGAGCAAGTTTTCCTTTTATACCAAAACGTGACACACCTTTATTTGGAGAGACACGAAGATAAACATGATCGTTTACCTCGAATTCCAGCGGGCGTCTCCTTTTGTTTGCATAACTTATTTGGCGGGATTGAGCAGCCTTCATATTAGCTTGTATTTCCCTCACTTTTTCCTCGGCCTGCTCAACAATATCCGGACCAAATATTATTCTTTCGCCCGACTCGGACCAGTTTAACGGCGTACGGCAAGAATGTCCGTATAACGCCTCAAAAGGAGTGACTCCGGAGCTTTCTTGATAGCTGTTGTTATAGGAAAATTCAATGAATGGTAACTGATCATCCCAACTTCCCTTTTGAGTCAAAGCACACGCTCTCAACATATCCTCCAAATATTGAATTAACCTTTCCGATTGTCCATCTGTTTGAGGATGATATGCAGAGCTCCGGATAAGGGTAGTACCAAGACTAGCATGCAATTGTTCCCAAAATCGAGAAACAAATTGTGGACCACGATCTGAAATGATGGTCTTCGGCACACCATGTAAACATAGCACACGGGCAATATACAATTCAGCATACTTCTTAGCACTGTAGGTGGTGTGTACCGGAATAAAGTGTGCTGATTTCGTCGAGTCTATCGACGATTACCCATATGGAATCATGTTTCTTGGAGGTGGGAGGTAATCCAACAACAAAATCCATGGCTATGTCTTCCCATTTCCAAGCGGGAATTTTCAATGGGTGCAATAGTCCAGCTTTCTTTAGATGATCAGCCTTGACTCGTTGGCAAGTGTCGCACTCGGCAACGTAACGAGCCACTTCTCGCTTCATACGAGTCCACCAAAATTTTTCTCTCAACCCACGGTACATTTTGTTACTACCGGGGTGTATGGAGTATTTAGAGAGATGGGCTTCGTCAAGAATTTTCTTCCGTAGTTCCAGGTTCTTAGGAACAACGAGACGGTTATTGAACCATAGAACTCCCTCCTCATCTTGACGGAAACATTTAGCCTTTTCGGTACCCAACTTCTGTCGGATGTGTTCCATACCTTCATCCGTTTTCTGGGCAGCAATGATTTCTTCTCGGAGAGTAGGAACAAGAGCCAAATTATGTAATGCACCATAGGGAATGATATGAAGACAAGGATTACTCTCATTTTCAGATTTGCTGCAGTTTTCCATAGAGCAGATTTCAACTTGGTTGCATTGGTGTTTGCGGCTTAATGCATCGGCAACCACATTAGCCTTTCCGGGGTGGTAATGAATTTCCAATTCATAATCTTTTATCAATTCCAGCCATCTTCGTTGTCTCATATTTAATTCTTGCTGCGTGAAAATATATTTGAGGCTTTTATGATCGGTATAGAGATTCACCAGATTTCCTAAGAGGTAATGTCTCCAAGTTTTGAGAGCAAGAACTACTGATGCCAATTCAAGATCATGAGTGGGATAGTGCTTCTCATGTTTGCGGAGTTGACGGGATGCATAGGCAATGACTCGGCCTTCTTGCATGAGAACACAACCCAATCCGATGCCGGACGCATCACAATATACGTCAAACGGCTTGTTGATGTCGGGTTGAGCTAGAACGGGAGCGGTGGTTAAATGCTTCTTCAAGGTTTGGAAGGCATTTTCGCACTCTGGGCTCCACTTGAAGGTAGAGTCCTTCTCCAACAATTTGGTCATTGGCTTGGAGATGGTAGAAAAATTTGGAATGAATTTCCGATAATATCCCGCAAGTCCGAGAAAACTACGGATGTGCTTGACGGTTTTGGGAGTCTTCCATTTTAGCACGTCAGCAACTTTACTTGGATCGACGGAAATTCCTTCAGCTGAAATGATATGACCCAAGAATGGAACTCGATCTAACCAAAATTCACACTTGCTGAATTTTGCATAAAGTTGATGATCTCGTAGTCGTTGAAGCACAATGCGGAGGTGTTCAGCATGTTCTTCCTCCGACTTGGAATAAATGAGGATATCATCAATGAATACCACCACGAACTTGTCCAACTCCGGCATAAATACCGAGTTCATGAGGTACATGAAATAGGCCGGTGCATTTGTCAGTCCAAAAGACATTACGAGATATTCAAAAAGTCCATATCTCGTAGAGAAAGCGGTTTTAGGAATGTCCTCCGGCCGAATTTTAATTTGGTGATAGCCGGAGCGAAGATCGATTTTTGAGAATACTTTTGCACCGACTAGTTGATCGAATAGCATATCAATGCGTGGGAGGGGGTATTTATTTTTGATGGTCACCGCATTGAGAGGTCGATAATCAACACATAACCTTAGTGATTTATCTTTCTTCTTCACAAAAAGGGCGGGGCAGCCCCAAGGCGAAGCACTTGGGCGTATGTACCCCTTGTCTAGAAGTTCGTTGAGTTGCTCCTTAAGTTCAGCTAATTCATTTGGAGCCATTTTATATGGTCTTCTAGATATTGGTGCGGTTCCGGGTTGAAGTTCAATTTTAAATTCTACTTCCCGATCAGGTGGCATTCCCGGCAAATCATCCGGGAACACATCGGGAAACTCGCATACTACCGGTATGTCTTCTAGTTTCTTTCCTTCTAGGTGCTGAATTTGGTTTCTAGAAATTTTTTGACACGGCAGGGACAAGACCGATTGGCCATATATAGGTGAATTTAGATGCACTTCCCGAGTATCTATGTGTAGCACTGCCCTATGCAACTTCATCCACCTCATTCCTAGTATCACATCTATTCCTTGACCATTTAAAACGATTAGTCTAGAGGGGTATATTTTTCCGGCCAAATCAAGAGAGACATTTCTTGCCTCCCGGTTTGTGTGAATAAGGCCTCCGGGAGACGTGATAGTGTATGGGGTTTGCAACATGGCGGATGATAGATGCAACCTATCCACACAGGCTTGACTGATGAAATCATGGGTGGCGCCGGAATCGAAAAGAATGAAAGCGGAATGTCCGGATATAGCAAACATACCCGAGAGGACCGGTTCTCCGACTTGCACATCTTCGACCGTAGTAAAATTTACACGGCCGGTCTTGGTGGGGGTTTTGTTGTGATTGTTGTTGCTGTTGTTGTTGCCGCGGTTATTATTGTTGCCATTATTGCCGCGGTGGTGCTGATGCTGATTATTCCCACCGTTGTTGCCATTGTTGCGGCGAGGGTGTGGGCAGTCTCGGATGAAATGACCAATACCGCCGCAGTTAAAGCATGGCTGCTGCGGGGATGGTCTGGCACCTTGGTTATACTGCTGCGGGGTGTGTTGGTGACCACGGTGCTGATAGGAGTGGTGGGGCGCACGATAGGGCTGCTGGAAAGTAGTGCGTTGCCCACCCATTGGAGGCACTGGGACACGGAATTTCTGGCCGGTGGGGCTGGTCACTGCAAGCTTGAACTTGTGAGGTGGCGCACCGGATGAACTTCCCGCGGCGCGCTTCCTCTTCTTGTCATCCTGATTGACGCGAATGGCGTCCTCTTGCACAATGGCTGCACTCACCAATTCATTGAATGTGCCATTCAAGAGAGCAAGGCGGTCTTGCAATTTCGGATTTAGACCCTTCCGAAAGCACTCACGCTTCTTCGCATCCGTGTCAGCGTGATAAGAGGCATAC